>OY796857.1:9619776-10819776 GCA_963680765.1 Agrochola lychnidis
CGGACAAGGCAGCCAATCGTAATGGAGTCTGAAGCCAACTATACAGGAGATAATACTATAGTGCACACGTGGGTGAGCAAACAGGGCTACACACACTCTCCTCTCACTCTTATAGTCCAATGGGGTATGGGCAATTTGATACGGAGAGAGACGGACTGGAGAAAGATCAAATTCAAATAATTTATTTTCTCTTCACAAACAATGGCATCTTATAATTTAAACAGACTTGAAAAACTGTGACAATAGTTTGCGAGAGACTGGTGTCTGCACTAGGAATACCTGTATCGCAGATCACCAGGGTCCCACCACACGGCATGTAAACATAATCAATTAGTTAGTAAATGTGAAGGGATAGGGCATAACATAACATATAGACTCAGAGATTTAAACAAAAAAGATAGTCTATATTCAAGCCCGAGTGCTTTCTAATTTCCAATTCCGGGTTGAGAATTGAACTCAGGACCCAACGCTTAGCAGTCGCACAGACTAACAACGAAGTCAAAAACAAGTAATTGTCAAATAAAAAATTGGAGGAAAATATTTGTGAGCTTTCTTCAAATTAGTGGTTGGAAGAAAAGTATTCTTCCAACCACTAATTTGAAGAAAGCTGTTTTAAAACGATTGTTAGGTAGTTTTTATCATTCGTTTTTAGCTAATATACTTCTTTTCATTAATTAATGTCTGCAACATACGTACTATTACTTAAATTATGTGCTTCATTGTTCCGTAATTTGTATGATCAATACATTCTGGGTTATTGGTTTCCTTTAACAAGTCATGGTGACAAGTGGGGCCCTTTTCATCATGAAGTTTATGCATCAATATGCATTTGCTCTTGAATGTCGTATCATCCTTGCCTAGGCAAGGATTGCAAGTACCTAGGTACTTTAAGTCCGCTGTTAGAGGCCTTATCTGCTCCAAAACAAATCATTAAAAAATTATCTTCCAAATAGCATGTTTAATTTTCAATTTTCTGTTCTTTGCATTGTCTGTCAGTTGCTGCTTCTTTGATCTATATGAACCTGGATGTATGTGTTACCCGAAAAACCTTTCACCGATCGGCCTCTCTAGCCACTCTTCAAAGAGGGGACTTATCGCCGCAATTGTGGCGTGCCCAGCGCTGGGTTGTGACAATTGCAATCTCCATTACGCCATGAAATCTCGCCGGAGCTCTGTCCGCTGTGCCGTGATTTCTCGCCGCAGCGGTGTTAAGCCCCGGCGTTTCGCTTTCTCGCGCCACTCCTAGATGTGCGCGAGGACTTTTGCCTCCAGATCTCATGGCGGTAATCCGGCAAGGAGGCCCGCCGCCTCACAGGAGACCGTGCGGTATCCTCGGGCTAGCCGGATGGCCATGACCCTCTTGGACGCATTCAACCGGCGGGCTGGGACGCATTCGCCCCTCAGGTCAAGGATAGGGACTAGTCTAGACAAAAAACCAAATTCAGTTTCCGACTAAGTATATTATAAAAGTAAATTAATCACTTTTTTCTTTACATACATTTAAATACAATGTACAATCTAACATTAAAATATTTATATTATGTAGGTACAAGTTAGTTTCGGGCAGAATTTCTGTTTTATTTAAAAACACCTTAAATAGTAACGTTTAGTTAAATAATAGCATTGAAATAATAAAAACTGATCAATAAAATTAGAATAAAAAAAATGATTAAATTCTTGATTATGATTGTAAATGGTCCATTAGCCATTTACGGTCGAACCCATTATCCTATTTTCAGTAAAATATAGATCGCTATTGACGATAGACAGTATATTCTATAAGTCATTGAATGTCGGTGGACCAATAAGTTGTCTTTTTAAAATAAATGAATTTGAATTTTTGATAGGCTATCTATCGAGCGAAAACAATAGATTATACTAGTTCTATACTTTTTCCTCCCGTGCGTTCCGTTACATCCAACATCACTTTAAAAAACAACGTGTTGATTATTAACCTTATTATAAGAACTTCTTTATTTCTGAATTAACTTCATTGGACTAAGTTATAATTTATATTAAAATAAAAATCTGTAAGTAGTTCATGATATAAGATTTTACTGCATTTTCTAGGTACATCGCTTCACATATAATTATTTAACTAATGTACCTATACAAACTATTGTAGAACATTTTAAAAGAGTAGGTAACGGTGGAGTTTCTTGCCCATTCTTCTCCATACGAAAACTACCTTTTGGAAGGGGCGACTAGAATCAATTCTATTATTTTGTCAATTTTGACGTTCAAATGTGCCATACATGGGCCTATTTGGAATAAATGATTTGACTTTGACCGTAGGACATAAGAAACATTGCTATGGTTATTTTGTTATGGTTGTTTTCAAATGAGGATATATTTCGATGAGTAAATTACGGACTGCTGTTTTATTTAAACGAAATCTATAAGTATGTAAATTCATTAAAACTTAGTTTGCTCATGTGGTCGATGCGGCATTTATAAGTTCTCTGTGATTGGACCTCAAAATCACTTTCCCAATCGGATAACATTATCATTACAAAATCGCTTTCACTACTTGAATCGGACATGTTATAAATGGTTATAAAGTATATTTTTTAAAGTAAACAATGCTTATACATACGTTTATCGATGCAATGCGGCTGATTGACCAATCTGTCATCTTTAGTAACTGTCCTGTCAAATGATTAGCTATCAAAACGTTATTGGGACGCATATTTTCATACAAATAGCTATCCATAGTAAGGTATAAACCCTCCCATCGATAGATAGCGTGGGCCGGTAAGATTCCTTATTCTCTGACAGATTATTGGGACGTTAAAACCATAGTTAGATAGGTTTTTCTATCTCCAGTATGCCAAACTGGTGATAGATAGGTTATTGGGTTCGGCCGTTAGACGAGGCCATTCTCCACTAAGCCAATCCAATAATAGCCTCATGTAAATATAGACAGTTCACTGCATTGGATTGTCTTTAAGCCATTTTGCCTTTTCAATTTACTGACTTAATTTAGTGGATTGTCTCGGGGATTGGCGTCGTCTAAATGGTCCTGGTCATCAGTACTGACGGCTCACTCCACGCAACTTTTCTCAGCGAGATTTTTACTGAAACGACATACAAAAACCCAGAAGTTTTTTTCATAACAAAACCGTAAATCTGATTTTTTTAAACCGCCCAAGTGCGTGTCAGACTACGCACAATGAAGGGTTCCGCAGTTGAAATGAATTTATTTATCCCTAGAACAAATTTAACATTGTAGTTCAAAAACATGTTCTCCCATACATTCCAACTGCAAATGTAAGTTAGTACGCACAATATTGAGAGATTTACCATGTTATTTTAAGACCATTCACCATAGACTTCTTATAGGTTTTCCTGTAATCTATGAGTAAAGAGCCATACTACGTATATAAAAAAAAATAGGTCCAGTAGTTTCGGAGATAATGGTAAATTTTCATCGAATTTCTTAAATATTTATTTTAAAATTATATAAAACATACGTTTAAGATCCTCGCAACAAGTCCTTTCATTTGATATGTCACACGGTACTGTTAGAAAAACTATTTTAATTTTTTAAAGTGACCTCTATTTTCAAAATTCATTTATTTACGTTACACGTTCGTGTTTGGGTCACAGAAATACATAAGTGTATCAAATTTCAACTTAATCGGTTCATTAGTTTCGGAGCAAACTGTCTGTGACAGACAGACACACTAGTGATCCTTTAAGGGTTCCGTTTTTTCTTTTTGTGGTACGGAACCCTAATTATGAGTATTTTATTAACTAAATTTGGTTGTGACCCGTTCCCCCGCAAGATGGTACGGCCTAATGGCATTTTTTTGAACTTTTTTTATTGCCAACATTAATTAAACATTCCGTTGTTAGGAAAGTTTGCGCCACGATTCGTCATTATGACTAATGGCTGCTTTAGTCAACCTATTTGTTGCTATGGTCAGAGGTTTATAGTATGACTACGGGAGGCCGCACATTCGTGGTAACAAAGTCTCCATAAGGCGGCTAATTATCACACTGTACCGCGCTCCGTCGCGTAGTGCGGGACGGCAGATTTAAGAGGAAGCTCCCTAAACTGTACGTTAATTTGCATTAATGTTCTGAAAAAGTCACGCATATAATCAAAATGGAACTTTAGTATATGATTTATTGGATCTTTTTCTTTCTGAATGTAAGACAGTTACGTAATTGGAACATTTTCGCTCGATTCATTTTATATTCGAAAATCATGTCTTTTTTAAAGATTGTTTGAAACAGAAACAAGATTACTTGGCTTTTATGTCTAAAATAATTATTGACAGTAAGAAAATATAGTTTATCATCCAAATATAAGGTATTTTTTCTCTAGATCAATTATTACTTTAGTTATGAACGAAATAAGAATTGAGACTTACGAAATTTAGTTCCGTGGTCGAATACGACCAAAGAGCGCACGCGATATTCAACTTTATTACTGATATGTTAGCGTGTAGCACATAGTGGAGTGGTGGGGTGTATGGGGGCGGAGTTTGCGTGGAAATTTTGTATCAGTTTGTTTAGAAAATACAATCAGCACGCGGGACGCGCTCACGCGCACTGCCGCGCGCAGATAGAATACTCTATATTATGAAAACCAAAAAAAAATGCAGATTGTTTGCTATGGCCGCCTCGCGCTACGCGACGGAGTGCGGTGTAGTGTGATAAGCGCCTAAGCTGGCCTCTTAGCTCACGTACGCACGAACGTAAAAATATCGCGGCGGGATTTTTTACACACTGAATTTTCAACGCTCTACTTAGCGCCGAGAGTTGAAAATCCAACAGTGTGTTTTTTTGACGCGTTGGGATGCTCTCTGTGTAATTTTCAACGCTCGGCTTAACACCGAGAGTTGAAAATCCAGTGTGCGGTAAAATCACACCGCGATATTTTTTTACGTCCGTGAGAACGTGAGCTAAGAGGCCAGCTTAGGAGCTTATCACACTATACTTTTAAAACTCCGTAAGGTCACAGTGTAACCACTAACATGTGGCCTACTGTATCATTTAATAGGGGACAGTTATGGTTAAACGGGCGAAAATCTAGACTCCAGGCTGCCTCTGAGATTTTTCTAATGAAAAACCCATAACAGTTTCTCCGACTCTAGGATCGAAGCCAGCGTATTCGCGTTTGCGACCGCTGGAGACATTGTTGATCTAGTCAGAAGACAAACAAAACATTAGACTTCACAACAATACCGATAGAGGTAAAAGAGTATTGAATATTCCCTATTCGTTCCGTATCAGTGAACTTTCAATAAAACAGGTCAAGACCAATAAAGACATTAGCTGCCATTGTATAGGGTTGCCATCACCTAAATTACGGGCCCCGGACAAAAACTTCAAATACCCCGGACATTTGAGTGAAATGAAGATTTTTCACCGGACGCCCTCGGATTTTTTTTACAATAAATTAAACCGTCGTTAAGTTTATATTTTTTTTAATTATTTTTATAAAAATCAACTTAAGCCTCAACAATACAAATAAAAGGCTTAATTTACTAATAAATTGTACTTACACTATTCTCTATCTGAGGTATTATGGAAACAAAAATAAAATTTAGGAACGCTCGTCTTTTTGGCATTAAAAATGAGTCATTTGCCGAGCGGCGAATTTTTAACCATGATAATGCTTTAATTTATTGCAAATAATTCAATTAATCGGAGAAACCCGGACACTACGGATACCCCGTCCGGACAATCTCCGGATGCCCTCCAAACTAAGACAAATTCGGGGAAACCCAGAGATTGCAACCCTACCTTTGTGTAATGTAAAACAATGTTGTCACAATTTGTTCCTACAAGCTACAAACTATATACGCTGTGATATTTACGTGTCTGATAAATATTACCAACAAAATTATTTTCCTGTTTTTTGTACTTTATTGGCAATAAAAAAAATGTAACTAGAGAGAGGGCGATGGATGACGTCAATTATTCAGGCCGATTCAGTGTGGTGCATGGCATCCGCACCACTAGTTTTTAAAAGTAGTACCGTACAATGAGTAGTACAAACTAGGGATGTTACGGAGCTTCGGTTCCGATTCTGAAAGGTCGGAAAGTCAAAGTCAAATAATTTATTTCAAATAGGCCCATGTACCTAGCTGGCTCTTTTGAACGTCAAAATTTACAAAAGAATAGGATTGATTCTAGTCATCCCTTCCAAAAGGTAGTTTTCGTATGGAGAAACTCTGCCGTTACTCTTTTAAAATGTTTTACAATAGTTTGTATAGGTACCTACGTACATTAGTTTAAGAATTATATGTGAAGACGATGCACCTAGAATAAAATTACTATACCACAATAGGTAAAAATCTAATCTGGTATTAAATCTTTTAATTAAATTGTAATTTAATTATGTGATAGATACATGGTGCTCACATATTTACAAACATTGTAAAAGTAGACGATTTTCCAAAAAAAAAAAAAACATAAATAATAAGTCAGTGTGTAAGGAAGTAATCACTTGATAAAAGTCAAAACGTAAAAAGAAATCTCAGTAATAAAAAAGTATTACCTAACCATTTAAAAATGCAAACTTTTTTATTAAAATTTCTCGAAACGAGCATTTCTGATTTGTACCACTTTTCATTGAGTGTACAGAATTGATCTTCCTAATAGTAATTGGTCGCTTGGTTTTACTGTATTGTATTCGTGTAAGTTTAAACTATTATAATATCATGTATTGTTTTATTTGTATTCTTAATTTAATTTAAATTATGTATTCAGAGCATTATGTACTCGATAATGTGTAAGCTGTTGTTACCTGTAGGTAATTGAGTGTGCATTACAGGATAATGTACCTATAATAACTAAGTTTTTGTTATTGTAAAAGATTGCAATGTACTGTTGTAATGTAAGTTACCAACAAGTTACATAATGTAACTCGTTGTTACATTACAATTACAATCCTTAAATAAATAAATAATAATAAGATTAGAATGCGAATGGTCTTAAAAACATGGGAATTGCCCCTCTGGATTCAAGTCTTGTAAATGAAGGTGTGATTCAGATAATTTATTTTTTCTACATTCTGATCTATGCTAATTGTCTAGTATGGCACACGTTAACAAGAAAATATACTCCCACGTATACACGAACTAGGAATACGTTCATTAGAATCCATCTGTGATATCTTCCTTTTAGCTGTCTAGATTTTACATACGAGTAAATTTTTGGCTCAGATGAGCAAGAACGCAAGAAAGAACGCGAAGCGCGTGAAGAGCGAGATCTATTCTTTGTTTCGAGAGCGAAATTCAGATCTATTCTTTGTTTCATTTATAAATACGTCGTCGTCATCATCCTCGAGTGCCTATAGCCTATTGCTAGAAATAAGGCTTTTAAATCAATTAACTCGAACATGTAACATAAATAAAGTGAAACATGTCACATTTACACACGATGATAAGCGCTGTTGAATATGTGTTTAGACCACTTGCTTTTGTGCAATGATCAGGCGCAAGTATCATCATCATCATTTCAGCCGAAAGACGTCCACTGCTGGACATAGGCCTCCCCCAAGCACCGCCACTTCTGTGCTTTCCGCATCCAGCGAATTCCTGCGGCCTTCACAAGGTCATCGATCCATCTTGTGGGAGGCCTTCCAACGCTACGTCTTCCGGTACATGGTCGCCACTCCAGAACCTTTCGACCCCATCGGCCATCCGTTCTGCGAGCAATGTGCCCTGCCCATTGCCACTTAAGTTTGGCAATTCTTCGGGCTATGTCGGTTACCTTGGTTCTCCTGCGGATCTCTTCATTTCTGATTCGATCACGCAGAGAAACTCCAAGCATAGCCCTCTCCATTGCCCTTTGGGTGACTTTTAGCCTTCTGATAAGGACCATTGTGAGCGACGACGTTTCAGTACCATAAGTAAAGTAAAGGCGCAAGTATAGCTAAACAAGTTGAATAAGTTCTTGGTAGGTAGGGACTTGATGGCCTGCGGGCTACGAAATTGGGGCTGTATCGTCGCACGAACAGTCAAGCCCAAAGAGGAGGCTCGCAGTGTTGCATGCGCGCCTTTATGGGAGGACGTGCGGTCGTGGGATCGGCCGCACTGGGTGATGGGGCCCGCTAGGCATGGCGGGCTGAATGTACAAGTATCTCCTGAACCCACGACACATGGTAGTAGTAGAAACAGTGGAGTTTTAGTCGGTAGGAGTTCGACATAACCCTAACCCTCCGTTCTCCCAAGACGTAGGGTATCCATGAGGATTTCACCACGGAAAAAAATAAAGAAGGTGGGTACTTGATGGTCTCATGTTTTTATTTTTTGCGATTAAAGAGCTGGGCTTAGTTTCGTGGTTCAAACATTTTCGAAAGTTTAAATGTAGTTTCGAACTGCTTAGGAGTTCTTCATCTTCATATACCTATAACGCCTCTTTCTGCTAGTGTTCGAAAGCCACACTTATTTCAACATTGTGGCATTAATAAATGGCGTTGCCGTTAAATAAGAAGCAATACCTACTGAATTTTTATGATATTCATTTCAAGAGGCCGTGTTCACATTAAAACGTATTTTTTTTTTGGTTGTGAAATTATCAAATAACTTCTCCCGCTCTGGGTGGAGCGGGGAGGGCGTGTCAGACTCTTACTGACTAAAACCCACCCGTGTTCCTTTAGTTGCCATGTTGCCGGGGGCCACGATTTCCCTTTCGATTTTATTCGCAACCCCGGCAGGCATTGGCCCTAGCGGACCCCGTCAATTCTGCTGACATCTCTTTGAGGCGCGCGTGGAAAATAACGCGCCGTCGACTCGGCTGGTCCTTATCGGACGGCGAGCTACCCATTGTTCACTGTCCGCAGCCTGCGCCTACGGTGGCTGGAAATCGGCTCGCGATTCCCGACGCCCAGGGCACTTTGAAGCGTCTAAAATACTTGTGTGTTATTCTAAAACAAACGGTTTTTTTACCATTTTGAAACGGATTCTAATTTCGCTTGAGTGATCAAATGCAAGAAGGATAATTTTTCTGCAAGCCTGCATGATGTAAGGTTCCCTTTTACCTACTGCTTAATTTTGAGTTTAGCACTAATGGACCTGCAGTTTGCCATCGCATCATAAATGTGGTAGATAGTAGACGTAACGGTCAATTACCAACAATAAAAATAAACAACATCGCACACGGCAATGGAATACATACAACAAAATCTACCTAATATCTGATGTCTGAGTGCTTTATTTAATTAGAACTATTTAAAATACTCGTAGTAAAATATTCTTATATGACTATGTTGCCGTGCGATGGCCATGTCATTCTAGTTATTAAAGAAATAAAAATGTCTAATATTAACTATACTCCATTTGAAATAAGATTAGACATTTGACTAAACCTTTTTTACAGTCCGTTCAACCGATTTTGACTTCTATTGCGTTGGTGGCAGGACAAATAGCAGCTGCAGTAAACAGTTGGTTTGTAATCACTTTTTTTGCTTTTAATGCCATCCTTATGCCTACGGTATAGAAGTCAAAATCGGTTGAACGGACTGTAAAAAAGGTTTGTTTAAATGTCTAATCTTATTTCAAATGGAGTATAATTAGGTAACAATTTATGACAAAGTTGTTTATTTATCTAATACCTATAAACGCTGACGTCACCCAAAAGCAGCCAAGCTCAAGTGGGACTGGGCCGGACATGTTTGCCGCATGTTGGATGCATTGTGGGCTAAGACCACTACAACATTGGTTCCTGAAAACGTCCAGCGGCATCGTGGAAGACCCAGGCGTAGATGGCGGGACGAACTTGACGCTTATAGGAGGGATTGGTCCATATTGGTTTAGGATCGAGTTGGGTGGAAAAAGGAAAGGCAGGCCTTTGCCCTGCAGTGGGACAATACGGGCTAATTATTATTAATACCTATAAACGAGCAATTCTTGTATATAATCTGAATCTCGGAAACGGCTCCAACGATTTTATAAAACAAACTCGCTTTTCATGTCTGTCTGTGTGGCCGTGGTGGTCTTTGAAACTACGCAACGGAGTTTGATACGGTTTTCATCATCATTTAGAGCATTTATTCCAGAAGGTTTAAGTATGTGTGTAATAGTAATTTTAAACTTACATATTTTAAATACAAATCTCGACGTTTTGTCACGTCAGAAAACCGTGCAAAGCCACAGCGGTTCAATAGTACAATAATATTAGCCATAGAAGCTTTGAGTTTCGGTTCCTTGTGTGTTAAAACAGTAAAATAATTTTTCACTCCTCTTGCTCAAAAAGGCCGTCATTGTAGAGTACCAGAGCGGGGAAAAATAGTATTTCTTGCTCTAGGGGAAAAAGTAATTTCTTTTTAATTTTTGTTTATTCCAACGAGCCTTGAAAAACGAAAAAGTCTTTATTCTTATGTAGAATAATCATGATTATGGACTCGACTTATTACTGGTTCACAAAAAAAAAAAGAAAAACATTTTGTTTTTAAAAATGAAACTAAATGCGGCTATCTCTTCGGTAGAATGCGTGCATTGCGTTGCGGCTACAGAAGAAATAAAAAGGCATTGGTGCGAAATCTTTAGAATTTTTTTCTAATTCCGTATTGAATTGGTGACCGTAATATAATTTACAACAGTGAAAATGTCATCATCTAGTGAGAACATCTTCACAGAGGACTGAAATTGAGTTGCCAGAAAAAAACATCTCGTTAAATATCCAGAATTGTACAAATTGTACATTTAAATGAAATAAACTAGTAGGGTATAATTGGGGGTTCTGCATCACTTGCTCTCGCGTGAGCTCGAGCTGCGCGATGCAGAAGCCCCCAATTATACCCTACTAGTGTAGGTCATCACTTGCATATTTTATTCAATCACAAAGACGTATAACCATCGCTCGATACTTATTGATATAATCTCTTCCTTTCACAGCATTCAAATAAAAACAATGAGGAAAGTTGATAATAGCATGCTGCATCCAAGGATCGTCGTAAATCTCCCAATCTTCAATAACACCTCCACATGAGAAACATGCAGTTCTATCATTAATTCCATCACCGCAATAAAAATAATCTCGCGTCAGCCATTTCCATCACCAGCCTTTTTCGAGAGTCAGATGTTACCCAATAATAATTAAATGAATGTAAACGCATTTTATGCGTGTGGTATATGTCATAACGAGGATTGTAGTTTTCTTTTAACATTTTCGTCATGCAATAAGTACTTCAAACAAATATTAATGAAAATATAATGAAGTCGCATTCTGTTGCTAACAATTTATATAGAC
Organism: Agrochola lychnidis; assembly: GCA_963680765.1. NCBI lineage: Eukaryota > Metazoa > Arthropoda > Insecta > Lepidoptera > Noctuidae > Agrochola > Agrochola lychnidis. The sequence continues at coordinate 9,630,988 of OY796857.1, forward strand.
ATTCATTACATGTTCTAGGAGGGGGGTTAGTATGGTAAACTATAGTGATGTATTAGTTTGAAATAAAAAAAATTAAACATTTTATTTAAAAACATTTATTCTCAAAACACCATTTTTTAAACACAGAACATTTCTTAAAGCACATACTTTTTCATGATAAATACAACTATACAAATCTTGAGCATATAAATGTTGATCATAAAGACATAACAAACTAGGACAACCTTTGTCTTCTAAATTATTTATATTATTATTATTGGAAATATTTTTTAATCACAACACTTTTTCTAAACCTTTGGTGTAAACACTTTTATCTCTTAAAATATCTGCAATCAAATTCTGATGATTTGAATAAGACACAAATCCTTCGCTCCAATATATATTTCTATTGCGCTCAATCCAATTTACTTGCCTCCTTTCTTGTTTTGTCAATTCGTGATATGGAAAAGGTGGTTTAATCAAAAGCACTTGTATTTATTATCACACAATATTGCAATTTCTTTTACTATGAATTCATTTGCTTCAGTTTTGAAACCTTGAACATCTACAATGGCAGTCATGATAACCTGCGCACTATGTTACTCAAAGGTTTATATTCAACAAGTCGATCGTTAATAATTAAACAATATCCCGCTGTGTTATCTGGTATTGGTGATGAACATTCAATCTCCAACCGCACATCTACGGGACCTGTTTTCAAACTATCGTTTTGCCTTGAACAGTCTATGATAAAGAGAGGAGCCTTCTCCTTGAAACCGATTAAGTCAAGCAAGGGGTCTGCAGGACAGTTGTAATACGACTGATGAAATTTCACATACATTTCATATAATATATTGTATTTGTTCTCGGAAAAATTTAAGCTTAAAGGTTCGTAAGGATAATATTGTGAATTCAAAAATAAAGTTACGTTGGTAACCCCACAGTGATCGAACAGAGAACTGTCTTTGGTTTTACTATTTTTTCTATTGGTTTGCAAGCAAAAAATTACATATCGAGGTTTCTCTAATTGCGAGGCGGTTTTAACAGACCAACAATGTTTTGTTGTTTTAGGGAGCAAAGGATACTCGTATAAATCCCAATTTCTAAAGGCTATCTGAATAGGTTTATCTCTTTCTAAATGTTTAAGAAGTGTCAGTCGTTCACGATCTGATACTTTTATATGCGGCACCCGCCATTGCACTTTTTGTATATCTATTTGAAGATGTGCAACATCGTCAGTTACTATAAAACTGTTTAGGTTAGAGTTACTTCTATTCAGAATAAGTTCATGTTTACAATTTATCACAATTTTATTGTAATCCTCTGCAAATCCTAAAATCTTATTAAGAGGTACAATAGCACTAAAATGACCATCGCTTTTAAATCCATCCATGTTCCAACCCCATAAGGCAGCAACTTTATTTTCTCCATCATTCATTGAAACGTATGACTTTATTGTTGACGTTATTCCAGAATTTTTAATGCGATCTATTTCTATACCATTTATTTCGTATCTGATATCTTGAAACAAAAACATAACAGGGTTGTTACTGAATGTAATAGTTTTCTTAATAGGATTCCCATCTTTACCGAAGAACTTTGCTTGTCCTTCAACGTAAATTGAGCTGGCTGACGGTAACACATATATGTCTTGCTGGTGTATGGGAATTCTGATTTCATCGTTTTCCCTAAAGCTGTTGTTGTAGGGATTGTACGAATGGACTTCATAACTTTCAATCGAAGTATCGAAGTGTGGCAATTCAGTAATCTGTAGTATATTCATACTTTAAAACCTAGGGCTTTAAGAAAATCTTTATTTGCTTTAGTTAATTTTTTAACTTTTTTCTCACGTCTTTGCACCTTAGAGGTTGTACCAGAAATAGAACGCTTTTTGTTAACTGCAGGGTTTTTATAATATAATATCATTTCGTTTTTCTTAAATGAAGGCGTAGTTCAATATTTTTATGTTCTTCTCTAGAGTTAATACAGAAACCAAATTGATCAACTATCTTAATAGATATCGATGTAATAGTATTTTTGTTCACTGGAAAGTAAATAACGTTTTGGGGTATTTCTATGATTCGGTGGCCTGTAGCAGTATTAGATATAAATTCATGAATAATATGAGTTGGTAACCCGTTAGAATATGAACCGTGTACAAGATCACATTCGATTCTGATCACAGGAAGAATGTCTTTATTAATACACACATTTGGTATTGAATTTAATACTGAAAAGTATAACAAACCGCACTCGTATTGACCAGATAAATACAGAGGTGGTTGAAAGAATGTATCCAATTCTGATTTATTTCCAGAGATGGTTACCGCTATAGACATGCTTGCAGACTGAACGCTTTTAGAAGATCCTGTTTATTTTATTCCTTGACTACACCAAAAATTCTTTAAAAAATTTAAACATAGGTGACCACAATTGTAAGGGTGGTCGCGTTGTATATTATCATAATTATAGTGTACTTTAGCACCTAAGTATTTTATAAATTCCTTTGGCGGTTTAAGATTTCCATAACTATCAAAATATTCAACGTAATCATTGTATTTTGCATAGGCTACCCAATGAGAACCTGGATTTTCAGAACTATCTAAATTAACAACTCCACATTCTTTTTTAAAAGGTTGTTTAGGTAGCTCATCTCTCATAAATACACCTCGAAAATAAGGAATATTATTTCCATACTTCAAAATGTCAAAGTTAGTTAAGGCTCGTTTGGGTAGCCGATATCTTAGTTTTTTTTATTCGATACAAAAATTCCAAGCCCATCTTTATGCGGTTTAAGGTGTAAGCCTTTTCCAATGCAAAGAGCTTCCATTTTTTCATTGTGTCTCTTCGATTCAGCCAACAGATTTTTAGCTATCTTGAATTCATTTATGGTTTTGGCAATACCAGCTGCACCGCCTGCTAACGCTCCTGCTGCTGATAATCCAGCAAAAATAGGAATCAAAGGTAATACGCCGCCAGTTTTTGGTATTGGAATAACCCGAGGAAGTTTAATGGATGAATCAACAGCTAATTCTCTGGCTGCAGCCATAGCTAATTCTATTGCTACTTTTTTGCATTTTGGTTTTAATTTTTTCATATGTCTTTTCGTTTTACTAATAACATTTTTAAATTTATTTTTTAACCCTTTTCCCGATGTAACTTTCCGAGAAAGCTTTTTGCTGCTTTTTTTTAGGCCAGAGCCAGTTTTAATTTTTGTAGACATTGCCTTGCTTACTAAGCGTGCCATGATTTTTTCGCATACACTCGCATCCGACGCAACTGCTCGCTCTTTTGCCATTTTTAACAAAGTTAAATCAGCCTTGTGACGATCCTTTAAGTTTGATGATTTGTGATAGGCAATATCGTGTTCTTTGCAATATTCGTCTAATTTATTAATACCTTTATCTCCTTGTTTAAGCCTTTTAATTAATTTTGTACCAGGACCACAATAATTGTATCCTGGTAAGTGTAATTCAAATGGTAAATTGTTTATAAGCCAATTGAGAAGACTACTCTCTCCAATACACATCATAAGACTAATGAATCTGAATCGAGCGCTATAATAAATACTTACATGCTTCATCAATGACTTTGTTGTTGAGTTAATGTTATTTTTATTTATAATAATATATTCGATTGATCAATCCAACTGTTTTCAGCAGAATTCAAACCTAACCATTTTACTAAAACCCTGTTTCCTTTTCTTCTAAGAACTTTCTCGACTAGATATACATTGTAATGTTTTGTCTTTTGAAGCTCTTGCCCATAAAATGCTCCTTAAATACGCTGACCTTTGATTGTATCTTTAATTAAGTAGGTGATAGGAGTTGTATTTTGTATTTTTCGAATTTTAAATATTTCCGATGACCAGTTGGGGGTATATCCTTTTTCAAATGTTCCTTTGTACTTACTGATACGTACATAATCACCTACTTTAAACTTGCTTCTTGAATTATCATTTTTTACCAGGCTTAAGTATCTTTCTAATATTCGTTTTTTATTCATATTATCCACGTTAGCAGGGATTTCGTCAATTGTTCGATGGTAAGTGTGATTGTATTTATAAACAACGTCATTAAGGGTATTATCCATCCAATTATACTTGCCTTTTAAACTAAATTCCTTATAAAGTTTAGATTTCAATGTTCTGATAAATCGTTCAACTATTGAAGCCTTTTTTGTTGAGAAGGTTGAATAGTGGTTAATTTGATTAGATTTCATAAGCTTTGGAATTTATTATTATAAAATTCTGTTCCATTATCCGTTTGCACATTTTTAGGAACACGTCCTATAGCTAGGAAGTTTTTGAAACGGTTACATACATCATCTTTGGTTTTACTTTTCAGAGGAAAGGTCCAAGCATATTTCGAAAATGTATCAATAACAGCAAGAATAAATCTGTAGTTTTTATTTTCTTTTGAAATTGATTGCATATCAATTAAATCTGCTTGCCACAGGTCGTCTATATCTTTCATAATAACATGTCTTCGTGGAAAGTTTATCCTCGCATTTTTATGAATTTCGTTTACTACGTCGGCTTTGCTCATATTCAGAATTCAGTACATTTGTCTCGAATCCATGTATAATACTGAATGTAAAGCTTATTATTACGACTATTTATTCTTTAATAATGTCAGCTTCTTTTAATTCTTCAATTATAGATAAAATTTCATTATCATGGTTTGTATTGCCAGCATCTCTCGAAGCTACTAATAGTTTCAATCTGTCGACCAATTCATTAGGATCATCCCAATATACCAAGTCGGTGTTGTTTTTGTATTTTTTTAGCGTTGGTAAGTTTCCTCCAAATTTAATGTGAGCAAGTTTATCATTGTTTGGCGATTCGAAAAATAGGGGCTTGATTATTTTACAATATTTTATACCTTTGTCACCTCTTATTTGACCTTTAGGATTAAAATCTCTTTTATGTGCATTTGTATAATGTAACATATCCTTATAGACAAGTTTATCTTCGCTCGATATTAACTTTAAATCAGGTTTTCTTCGGAGTAAAAGTTCTTTTAGACCAGCCGTTAAATTGTAAGCTTTGCCGCCGATTTTAATTAAACTGATAGTATCGTTATTCAAACCATCAATTTTAGAAAATGATACCACTGAATTACCCATCAATAAAGTTTTGTTTTCACTTCTAATTCCAAATGGTATACTAATACCTTCATAAATACCAAAAATATCATCACCCTCTATTGACATTTCTAAATTATCTATTGATTCCTTTTTAGCATTTTGTTCGACGAATTGGGTAGAACTTAGTTTTGGTTCGTAATAGTCATTGATCTTTGTAGATGAGCTAGTATTATGTTCATCGGATTCGATTCCTTCAGAATTATTTAGAGTTGTATTTTCAATTTTATTCATTTTTTCTGCAGATCTATTAGAATCAACTAGAGTTTTTAGAGGATCTGTGACAGGTTTTAGCATTTTATCAAGTGACAAGTTCATTGTATGTTCTTGATTTTTCATTTGTTTTATTTTATGCTTTATGGAATCGACAGACTTCACTAATTCCATTTTAATATTTTTTTCCATCTTACAATAAAACAACTGTATTCAGCTAAGAAAGGAATAATACTAACAGCATGTTTGTATGTAATTCATTTATAAGTATGAACCTTCATTCAAAGTTTAAAAAAATATCAAAATTCTGTCTGTACCTTCCATTGTTTAATGGTGACTCTTTGTTAATAAGTAGAAAATTATAACGGTTACTCCAAACAGTTTTACTTTTAAATGTCTTTAAACTGATTCCACAGTAGATCAGAATTTACATGTTCTTCATAGATATGCTTTAAGTTCACATCATCTTGTTTAAATATTATAAGAAAATTAGCATTATCACGTAGCAACTGTTTGGGAATTTTCGAGTAGGTTTGTGATAAGTAAAAGCAGTCAATTTGCTTATGTCTTCCCATAGAGAAATAATTACGAATGTTTATTTGCTTTTCACACACAACATCATCAAAAATAAACACAGAATTTGTTAAAGCTTCATTCGGAGCTATTACATCTTTGTCGTCATTGAACTCATTGAACTGTATTTGAGGTACTCTTCTTAATACTTCACTTAAAAAACGATATTTTGGCTGGAAAGTAGTTTTCGAGTAAAGATAAAGATTTTTAAATTTAAGTCCATTTTCATGCAGCAGTAAACTGATCATAACGTTTGTTTTACCACAGTTCGAGGGTCCACATATTATACAACGAATTGTATTAGGCAATAAAGCGCTGTGTCTGATCTGGCAACTAGAGTCATTAAAATTTATATTTTTCACATTCAGGGATATGGGTTGTTTGATCAACTTCATCTTGCCTACTACTTGTAAAAATCACTATGCTTCAATATATATATATATATCTTTCTATACATAAATTGGAATACAAATATATTCTAAACAACATATTCAGACTTGTAAAAATTGAGATGGCATCATATTCGTATAAACTTAAGTAATTTTAAATCAGCACTTCAGAGTAATTAAACAGTTAATTTAATAGTAGCAGTCAGCAGAAGCAGTCACTTACGATATTACCAGTTTAAGTTGTAATAATATTTTTCATAGTAAAGGTAAGTTTTAGTATGAAATTAGCCAAATAAAAAAAAATGCTTTTCTGTAAGTTTGAACAATTAATTATATATATATATATATGTATATTTTTTTTTTTCAGAATGATGTCTCTTTCACCATACTATAGCCCCTACATTTTGGACAATGATAACGTGATTTCTGAAGAACACAAACAATGCCGCTTACATGAGGTATGTAGTATTTAACGATAAATGTATATATTTATAGCTGAATTGATTATTTTTCTTTTTATTTACTATTTATTTACTTTTACAGGGGAACTCTGTGGATCTCAATGATGGCAATCCGGTAACGAGCCCGTATTTTTATCGCGAGGTATTTATTAATAAATTATTGTACTTAAAAACAAAATTGCTTTCCGTTAATCCATTATAGTTAATTCAAAGTAATTCTTTATATTAACAGAAAATGAGCAATCCTTATCTTGTGGAAGATAATGATGATATTAATAAATTATTATATTTTTCACAGGATATGAATGCATCCAATGCGGTTGAAACTGCGTCTCAGAAACGTGAACCGGAGAAATTAAAAGGGAAGAAAAATAAATTAATGAGTATTAAAAAAAGTAAGAAATCTCAACTTTCTTTAAAAAATATGGTATCAAAACCATTTGCTACATCTTCTTCGTCTTATGTTATCCGGAATGAACCAGGAAAAGCGAGTCATTTGATAAATATATCTATTAATGATCTGAGTAGCAACAATCTCATTGGAATGAGAAGTGTGTAAGTGTTCAGTACCTAGTCAGAGACCCTTGTGATAATATTATGGATGAAACTGAATATTTGATTAGTAAAATAGTTAAAAAAATAAGTTTAGCTAATCAATTGTGAATCTTATTTCTAATCTAAGACAGTGCTCAACTTTTAAATAATTCTGTGTTCTATTACTCAGTTGAATAAAAATATATTATTACATTTAATACCTACTTTTATTTACCTTTCATTTCATAATAAAGTTAGGGTAGATAATTTATAAAGAAAAAAAAAAACAAATAAAAATTTGACATATATTTTATTAGTTGTAAACATAATCATTTTTTTTTTCGTATCATTAACACATTAGAACATAATTATAAAACTAATATTATATTAAAGTATGGTGCTACAGTGCCCCCATGGTACAGTCTCAAAACAATTTTTTATCATTTGTCTTTTATTGTCATCTCCGTTAAGTATCAGCTTATTTAATTTTTGAGTAAAAATCTGATGATTTTTCGATCGTATAACATACATATCATCTCTTAGGTTTTCTTTATAATTTAAAGCCCTTTTATATTTTTCAATGTCTAACTTTTTTGTTACTGGCTTTGTAACTCCTTTTGCTTTTTTAATAGTATTTTTCTCAGAATTTATACAATAAAACTTAGCACGTAAACCAACAAATTCTGAAATTACTTCTCCTCCCATTTCATCTTTGAAATAACCCGGTATTTGCCCATTAGCTGGCAGTGACTGTCATTGTTATATATGTTTAAACATGACTTTGTATTTCTTATGACTGCAGGTAGTTGTAAGTAAGTTCCAGCTCTTAGAGGATTGTACTTATTTATATTTATTTCCAAATGATTTATAAAATTAATCGTCCAACCTGATTCTGAAAGTTCAAACTCTGAACATTTTGATATTAATTTCTCGGAACATTTTAAGTAAATATCAGCAATGTCAGCGCTCTCCACTAAAATGTTAAATTTTGTGTTAAAAGATTTCATAGATATTTCATTATTTTTGGGCAAAATGTATGAAACAAACAATTCAAAATTTACTTTGATTGCTTTATGTTTTTTAATAGCATTTTCTATGATATCATACACAGTTTTCGAAATTTGCCTTAAAAACGTCTCGGGAGTAATAGTGAAAACAATCGAATTTATTTTATAACTTATAATCCTTTTTTTAAATGCAGAAGCAATGATTTGAACATGGTCAAACTCAGAACTCGACAAGCGATTTGATTTATGAATATTCGTTCTATTATGTGATGACAACTTTGAAACATAAATATTACAGTCTTTACAAAAAACATTTCTAAAATAATGTTCAGTTCAATTTTGAAATATAAATATTATTTTACACTCTAAGTTCCCATAAAACAAAATTATTCTGCTTAATTTCTCATATGTAATTTTAATCAGTATATTATCTCATTTGTATTTTATTTCTCTTGTGTGAAATAAAAATATTATTTAACATAACTCTAATTTCTCATAAAACAAAACTAATCTGCTTTAATTTCTCATGGGTAATTTTAATTTTTCAATGTGAAATTTTAATCAATTTAATTTCTCATGTGTAATTTTAATTAATTTAATTTCTCATGTGTAACTTTAATCAATTTTCATTTCTCATGTGTAACTTTAATCATTTTTCATTTCTCATGTGTATTTTAATCAATTTTAATTTCTCATGTGCAATTTTAATCAATTTATTATCTCATGTGTAATTTTAATTAATTTAATTTCTCATGTGTAACTTTAATCAATTTTCATTTCTCATGTGTAACTTTATTCATTTTTCATTTCTCATGTGTATTTTAATCAATTTTAATTTCTCATGTGTAATTTTAATCAATTATCATTTCTCATGTGTAATTTTAATTAATTTTCATTTCTCATGTGTAACTTTAATCAATTTTCATTTCTCATGTATAACTTTAATAATTTTTCATTTCTCATGTGTAAACTATTCAATTTTCATTATTCAATCATTCAATCATTTATCTTGTGTAAGATGGCTGTAGGAAAAAACACATTAATAAGATTAGAAGACTGTTACATTTTTAAATCAAATGATAAAAAAATTATATGAGAGCTGAGAGAGAGACCAATAAACGAATATTAAGAGATAACATATGCTAGTTATCTTTTTAAGTTATAAAATTAAATGATAACCAGCCTAAGACGTGATTAAATCATAATATAAAAAGTTATACAATTCTGTAAGGAAAAAGTTTTAGTTATCACGCAATTTATTGCGGATTAGTATACAGAACCGGGCGAATTTCCCTCATTTCATCCCGACCAGCATTGACTAGACCAGTTAATGAAGCCCAAACACCGGTGTTCTGATTAGTAGCAAGCTTCAAAGTTATGAGAGCATGTTTCCAGCGCTCGTTGTATTGTAGTCGCTCAGCTTCGCGAGTGTTGTACACTCTCAATTCGAAGTAGTACTGTCCTGTTTTCGTCGGGTCTGACTGGTATGAGTATCCCGAAGCTACGCGCTGAGAGAATACGCTTCTCAGAGTCGCAGCTCGATTTGACTGTTGCGGTAATTCATCCTGGAATACAATTAAATTACAATGTATCATCTACTGTGTAATAGCGCATGTCGAGTCTAAGAATCATCCAAGTTCAATTCTCCTATTATAGGAGCAGAACATAATAGAACGGATATTCCGGCAGGGTATGTGTATCCACCACTCTACATATCAAAAGTAAAAATTATTTATTATAAACACTTTTCTTACTACATGGCACAAAAGGGAGAAGCCTGTATCCAGGACTGCGATAAGTTGAGTTACTTGATAGATTTTCTGAAATTAAAGCTAAATAACTTTAAACTAGGTATAGAAACAACTTACATCAGAGTCAGGAACCACAGTAATTCTCTTTCGTTTGACAGCTGGTGCTGGGAGTAGACTTCGCGTCGCTGTCGGAATCAGATTGCTCAGCAAATGGATTTTTCACAGGCAGATCTTTTTTCTTCGGGACCTTTTTAGCCCGCTTCGCCGGCTCAGCTTTCTTCTTAGAACCACCGCTGTTGCCAGTTGTCGAAGGTTGCTCCAAGTCCTCTTCATGCAGCCAAAACGGATTGTTAACGTGAGCCCTGAAAAATAATTAGAAAAATTATAATAGTATCTATCAATATAATATCACCCCTGTAATCCCTAAAGGATAAAGCAGAAGTGTACTTGACCCTTATGATTAACATGATTGGGCATGAATCCAAACTAAAAGCTACTCACTAAAAACCAATAACAAAAAAAAAACTATAACACTAGAAATTGAACCCAGAGCCTCTGTTTGGCGGTTGAAACCACGAATTATAACATAGCATCACTGTTCTACATCCACATTTCACCTATTGCCATAAACCGGATACAATCCAAACTCTGGGCTGCTACTGGAAATTTTCTAACAGAAAACCTAATAACTATACGATCTGGACATCAAAGCCAGAACCTCACTCTCAACAACCACGCTCGAGGTCGGTAGACCAATATGTATGAGTGTTGAACACTAATAATAAAAATAAAAAATAAAAGAAATATAAAAACTGATAACAATATTCAACTCAAACCAAGCAGTAAGTAATTCGAATAATAATATGCCTGGCATATAGGCTTTTTATAAAATAAATAACAGTACTTAATTTTCAGACTACATATACATATAAGTTAAATACTAATAATTGGAACATAAAAAAAAGACATTATTAAAATACTTACATACTTTGCTACTGCAGGATGCTGGCACAGAAAATCACAATGTAATTTTTTGTCACAATAACGAGCACAATGCGAAAGCAATTAACTATGTGCTCTCAAGCTAACAAAGTAAAAAGTAATAGCACAGTCGCAGGAGACCTACATTTATAAACCTTTAAACTTAAGCTGCGTTCATTATGCAAATTCGAAGTAAGAAGTTACCGTAAAAAAAATTACAATAAATATTGCTTATGCAATTTGGTCCTTATGACAAATGCCTTCAAAGCATACTTTTGTTAATACTAATTTCTCATACTAATCTCATGTATGAACACTCCCGAATGATACAGATTAGGAATTATGTTTACTCATCATTTTATCCATAATAGCGCTTCAACAAGCAATTCGAGACGAAAATCGTAAATGGAATGAGGGGCCAACTAATTCCGGTCATCAACAATAAACATTTATTAAACCAGTTCAATGAGATCCCACACATTTATGGACAACGAACTAACGGCAATAGAGGAATGTGTGAAAAATTAATAAAACTAAATTATTTGTAATATAACAAACAAGTAATTTTATTAAAACATTAGTAAGTAACACAAATATTCAATATTTTTGCAAAGTTCACATAAATAATGCCTATATTTTTTACATTTAATAAAAGAATAATTATAATTCGTTTGAAACCATTACTTTTAATATTTTATTATTTTAATATTCTGGATTCAGTTATATTTTAATGTAAGAACAGTTCAGTTATATTTTAGTGTATGTGTAGGCACAGTATAAGTACGCAGATACAATCTAATTCTACAAAATCAGATAATAACATTTAAAAAAATATATAATATAACTTTCCCATACAATTGTAAAAGTTTATGAAAATATACTTTTTTTAATCTACATGTTTTCATGAATTTTTTCAATTATATTTTCTAAATCTAAGTAAATATCACTACTTGTTATATTTTCTATTACATATTGCACACATTTATTTGCGCTGCACTCGCAAGGTTTTTCAGGGTGATTGTTAGCCTCATAAATTTCAATTTTGATCGTCCTTGACTGTGTAGAAAATGTGTTTTGAGCCCTCGTTTTGGTATATGAGTATGCCTTGTGCTTTTGCGGGGTTGATGAGGTTTCCCCCTTTCTCTTTAAATTGAGCTTAGTTGACTCGCTTGCAATTGGCTTATTTGCGGGAATTGGAATAAAATTAAAAAGATCTTCAGAGTCCTGAAACAAAAAAATAATAATATAAGAACATATTTTACGATAAGATAACATAATGATTATAAATAAAAAAAAATATATATATATTTACTCACCGACATTTTATCTAGATTTATCTTACAGAAATGCTTTCATGAATTGTTTCTAATTAAATGTATTTTTAAATTAATTTCACTCTTATATATGAACTAGCAACATGTTATTAAAGTTCAATTTTATTCCGTTTATACAAATAAGAAAGGCTTGCTATGAAATAAATTCTATGTCTCGGTACATAGAGCTCAAATTGATTTATTGTGGTTTACACATGGAACCAAATTCCTTTCCCAATTTAGTAAACGGCGCCACACCGTCGCGGATACCTGAGATGAAATTCTAAAAAGGAAGTTGTATGTACTTACGCCATCGCTGCTAATGAAATAAATAAAATGTATCTGTATCTAAAGCACCGATGACGTTAATAGGTAGTTTTATGAGTAGGTAGGGTAGATGGGTCCACTATAAGTGATGAAACAGCTTGTTACTTCTGCGGTGATCGGCTCATATACTGGCACCATAAGGATGAGCCGTGGTCAGAGCATGTTCGTAGGTTTTCTTTATGATGTCCCTATGTTTTACTTGTAAAAAGAAAGGATTTCATACCGTGTTATTAAAGGAGGCAAGTGAACAAAAATAAAAGTGTCCGCAAACGTTACGATTGTCTGCGCATCTCATTATGCATATACAAGTAAACAGATGTGCAACAGCTAACAGCTATCTACAGCTCGTCGCACCGCGTTCTAGCGGATCGGATTCCCGATGCATAACAATTATGAATCGAGCGATGCTTATACGCCTTTGTGATTGAATACGATCTGCACTTGATGACCTACACTAGTAGGGTATAATTGGGGGCTTCTGCATCGCGCAGTTCGAGCGCATGCGAGAGCAAGTGACGCAGAACCCCCAATTATACCCTACTTAAACTATTTAATATTGTATTGGATTATTTTATTTTCTCGCAATCGTAGTGAAAAGTAGAGTGTAACACACGGTGCTGAAACTCATTATAACTCGGTTTCTATTTACTCCCTCGCTAAAGCTCGGGAGTAAAACTACCTCGAAACAATGGGTTATTTTAGCCCCTCATATAACAATCTACTATTAGCTTCAGAAATAGGTTCAATGTCGCATTCCTTTGCAGAATTTGATCATTATCAGCAAGATTCGTTTTTTTTAATAAACCTGTTTTTAACATAGATAATTATCATCTTCAGGTTATAAACGTTAATACACTAAAATTCCCTCTTTTGACCTCCGTTGGAGGTAAAACAGTGTTACCATTTTTGCGAAAGATATGAACGAACAGCCGCAAATCCGCACGCGTAGCAAGACCTCAATAGAAACGGGTTTGGTCGACGGAAGAATAGAGAAACGGGTTTTGTCTAGTCTTCCGTCGACAAAACCTGTTTCTATGGTGGTCATGCTACGTGTGCAGTGGTAACACTTGCACAACGAAAATCGCTGTTACTATTACGACATAAAGGCGTCGTTAATAACAAATTGTTACCACTATTATGCGGTTGACTATTAATAGATACCTGCCCTACAAAAACAGAAAAGTTATGGATAACAGTTTTCACACTCGTCTGAACATATCGAAAAAATCAGGACTCATGTATATAAAATGGTAATTTATCGAGATGTTTATGTAAGTACTTTTTAAGCCTAATTTCTGCCAAATCTTTTCAATAAAGATCCACAACTCATACGTTTGAATGAGGCAATATCTATGTGAATACACAGACAGGAAATCTAAAGCTAGCATCGCTTGTCTCATTGTATAATGAGACTCACTTAAAAATGTTTTAGGTAATAGATTTTGGTAATGTATGTATGTATTTATTATAATTATGTAAATGGTACACCACTGACTACCTGCACGCGTAGCATGACCACCGTAGAAAGAGGTTTTGCCGACGGAAGAATAGACAAAATGACAGATAAACAATCACAATCTGTCATTTTGTCTATTCTTCCGTCGACAAAACCCGTTTCTACGGTGGTCATGCTACGCGTGCTGCAGTATTGTCTCTCTTTCTCCCTTTAATCCATCCAAAGACGATCTTTTATAGACATGTAAAAGATCGCATTTAGCGATAAGACCGCCTTTGTGTCCACCCTATGTAAAATTTCTACATTTGAATCTGTAATTTTTATTTTTGTACACAATAAAGAGTATTTAATCTATGTATATATCTAAGGGTACTAAAACCATTGAACATGAACAAAATAAGCAGGTCTTTATTTCATATTTTCTGTCTCATTTTCTTACAACGTTATCATAGATCCGCAATAACACCATTCACGACTTTGTTAGTAGTTAGGAGTTACATAACATCACGCCTGGTTTCCTCGAAGAGTTGGGCAGAGATGTAGAGGGTGGGTGGAGGTCTGAGGAGTCGGTTTGTTTAAAAATATTTAATGAACCTTATTCCTTTAAGAGTTATTTAATGCCTTACAGCCACATTCATAGTTGATAAATGTATCATCAACATAGGACAATGGTTTACTAAACGATTTAACATCGCATACATGAAGTCCTTGATTAACTTCTTAAATATAAAATGTTACATAAATAAAATTTATCACAATAAATAATAGTGTAATGTCTAAATAAGTGTTTAATATCGCATCTTAGTACTTCTAATTCAACACCATCACGTATGGGTGATAACAAGATGTGATAAGGAATTTTCTTTGGTAGATTAGGCGACGTCTGTGGAGATCCTCTGTCTAGGCTCAATCTTCAGCCTAAATCCATCAGTCCTCTTCAGGATGATGTCAGCCTGTAGTTTGAACTGGTCTTCAGTCACATCGGAGGTCACCTTGTAGTTACGAAGGACGGTAGAGAGGAGAATCTTCAGCTTCAAGATGGCATATTTGCGGCCTGAAAAATTAAAAACGCAGTCGGTAACCATAGGATAATTATTTTTTATTTTGACAGTTCCTCAAAAAAAATTTTTGCTAAGAAGTAAAAGAGATTATTTTTTAAGTTTGAAGTGTTAATTAATTTTGATGTCCCCAATATTTAGAAGAGTGTAAGTCCTATCTGTAGGTATTCATTTTTAGAACATAACAAAGTACCGTTGACACTAGACTACTCGGGATTGTAAATCTGATATATAGGTACTAACCGACACAACTCCTGGGTCCAGCACTGAAGGGAATGTAGCTGTAGTAGTGCCTGTTCGAGGTGTTCTCAGGTAAGAAGTTGTCAGGGTTGAAAGTCTCAGGGTCCTTGTAGTATTCTGGGTTGCGGTGGATCTTGAAGGTGCCAACCACGATGGTAGCGCCCGCGGGCAGAACATAGTTATTTGTGACTGAAAAAAACAACCAAATAATCCTTAATATTATAAATGCGAAAGTAAGTTTGTTTGTTACGCCTTCACGCTAAAACGGCTAAACGGATTTGGATGAAATTTGGTACATATATAGATGATGCCCTGGAAAAGAACATAGGAAACTTTTTTTTTTCCCACGGGATCGAGACTTATGCGGGTGAAACCGCGGGGCGCAGCTAGTATTGCAATAAAACGTTTGAATAAAAAAAAAACTAGTGACGCAATTTGATCCTGTAATCAAATTCAATTTCTCTGTACAATTTATACAGTGCAACTAAAGGTTAAATGCTAATGACGTAAGTAAATCCATAGATTTGCGTCATTTGAATTCAACTATAACTTAATCTATATTAGAACTGTTTAGCTAAATTCGTGGATGGACGTCATTTCTTTTTTCATAGACGAATTAAGAGGAGGCTCCCTAAATTGTATGTTAATTTGCATTAATATTCTGAAAAAGACACGAATACAATCAAAATGGAACATTAGTATATGATTTATTGGATCTGTTTCTTTCCAAATATAAGACAGTTACGTAATTGGAACATTTTCGCTCGATCCATTTTTATTCGAAAATCATGTCTTTCTGAAAGATTATTTGAAACAAAAACAAGATTACTCGGCTTTTATGTCTAAAATAATTATTGACAGTAAGGAAATATGGTTTATTATTCAAATATAAGATATTTTTTCTCTAGATCAATTATTACTTCAGTTATAAACGAAATAAGAATTGAGACTTACGAAATTTAGTTTCGTGCTTGAACACGACCAAAGAGTGCACGCGATATTCAACTTTATTAGTGATGTGTTAGCGTTTAGCACATAGTGGAGTGATGGGGTGCATTGTGGCGGAGTTTGCTTGGAAATTGTCTTTGGAGTGCCTGGTCTTTGACTTACACGTGTAACCGTGGGTGTACTCAAAGTCGCCTAGTGCATTACATACGGCAAGACTACGCACGCTGAGAAGCGTCCTTTTGTCTGCTTCAAACAAGAAACTGCGAACATCAATCCATTTTTCAAGGCAATTTACCCATTGACCGATTATTATAAGTGGTCATTTGGAAGCCCTTATCATTCACTAACTGGCAAAATGACTGAATATTTTAATATTTGTATTTGCAGGTTCACAAAATTATTTTATATTGTGTTTATTAAGATTTACCGATTTTTACGTCACGGTTCAGTTTCCTAGCGATGATGGGTACAGGTGGGTACATCCTGAGTGATTCAAGGATGACTCTCTCGAGGTACTTCATGTGTAGGGTATCAGCAAAAGTGGCAGGCCTGTCAGAGTTGCCGAAGATCTCATGCAGCTCGTTGTACACCCTCTCTTGGATCTCCTTGTGGACACCCAGAAGGCAGAGCACAAAGCTGGAGCCAGCGGCTGTGGTGTCGTGACCCTGGGAATCAAAACAATGAATCTTAATGCTATTAATGTAAAATTAATTCATCTGCCTATTCTTTGCCGAGAGCAGTGGTGGCCCAGTGGTAAAGGCCGCGACTTACGAGTTGTACGTCGTAGGTTCGTACCCAGACAGGCGCTTTACTTTGTGTAAATTATTTCATCACCACTGCTCTCAAAACGGTGAAGGAAAACATCGTGAGGAAACCGACATGTCCTAGAACCGAAAATTCGAAGACATGTGACATCTACCAACCCGCACTGGGCCCGCGTGGTGGATTACGGTCGCTCCCTCTCACAGAGAGGAGGCCTGTGTTCCAGCAGTGGGAACATTACAGGCTGATGATGATGATGATGAGTCTTTGCCGAATTATGGTGAGCTAGTTCGGTTACCAGACTATCCAGAATGAATTAGTATTTTACATAGGGCGACAACCTCCTGAACCTTTTAACCTAGCTTCGTTCAGGTTAGACTGGCAAACAGGCTTTCAGGCGTCTAACCATGAGATCAACTGTTGCACATCGTCATTCGGGACGGGTTTAACTTGCTCACCGAGGCGGTGGACTGCACGTGACTAACGCAGCTGCATCTCACAGATTAATGTAATCGTGCAGGAGTGTTACATAAACATAAATCACTTTAAACGACTACATAATAATATAACTGGCTAGATCCTGCTAAATTTGCATTATGACGTCTGCATCTACAGCATTTAAATGTTGAAGATTATTTAAAAAGTTTATTACCTCAAACATGATTGTATCGACTTCCTCTTTGATTTCGTGGTCACTGATGTTGTTTGTTCCATTTTGGGACGATTCGAGCATTAAGTCCAAGAAAGCCAAACGTTTCTTCTCGCCTGTGAAAAAATTAGTCAGTTCAGTGAAAACTGTTTAAAGATAAAATGTGCCAGCATTTCGGTGCTTTGGTTAGAGTTTAACTGTATTTGAATGTCCTTAATAGTATGTTTACCAATGTCGTTTTCATCATTGAAGTCCAAGTCATCGCGGTATCCCTTGAACACGTCCTCAGAGAGAGTTTTGTCATTGTTTGCTAATACATTGTCACTGTTATCATCAGTCTTGGTAAGTTCTTCAAGAGTTGGTGGGATCACACCTCTGGATTTGTTTTCTAGGTACGTTTCTTTCTTGCTCTTGATAACCTTTGCAACAAAAATAACAAGGTGAATATGATTTTTAAAAGGTGAAAAGATAAAAGATTATAAAAAGGAACTTTAACGTAAGTATGAAAATAATGATATCTATTCCAGGCTAATAGGCTATTCTCAAAACGATGACTATATTGAAGGCTAACCATTTAGAGTAAATGATAAGAAATTTCAGTAAAACTTGATTCTGGTAATGAACAAGTGACGTTACCTTGTTGGTAAGTCCATGAATGATATTCAAGAGTTTTTTCTGCTGCTTGAAGAACGGCGAGAAATTAAAGATGGCGTCGAATCGTAACCACAGTTTGTAGTGCCTCTGATGGATAATGTCGCACATCCTGAACAAGCAATGATGATAATTTAATAAAGTTTCTAATCTAATATGAAACATCCTTAATTGTGAATAGTAAATTATTAGACTTCACATAGATGCAATTAATGGGAAATATTTTGAAGGTAGGATATATAAAAGGCCTTGAACGAAGAATGTTTTAAAAACTTAATGCAAAGATAGATCATTCGAGAATTTTTATAGTAAACTAAAACTCACTTCATGACAGCCATAGCGTAATCAAACCCAGATTCATCCTGGGTCTTCCTAGTAATCCCCATTGCAGTTTCTGTAATCATTTATTAAACATTGATTTAATCGTTTCTGTAACTTACAAGTCACGCTTACTAGTAGCTAATTTAAAAGTCAAATGTTCACTAGTTTATGGAATAACTTTTGCAAAGGTCACCTGATAAAGCACTTAAACAAAGGAAGTAAAAGTTGAAGAGGGCAATTAATTTGAATAATTATGTAAGTTTAATTACGACTGTACACTAAAAGAAAAAAAGGGCAATTCGTTTGAATAATTATGTAAATTTAATTACGATTGTACATCATCTGCCTAACTATGTTGGGGTCGGCTTCCAGCCTGACCGGATGCAGCTGAATATCAGTATTTTACATGGAGCGACTGCCTATCTGACCTCCACAACCTAGTGACTAGGTAACACGATACCCCTTGGTAAGACTGGTTGTCAGACTTTTTGGGCTTCTAACTACCCGAAACGACTGTCAAAGATCTACAAATAACAGCCGGAACCAACGGCTTAATGTGCTTTCCGAGGCACGGAGGGCACTTGGTATGTAAAGATGGTCACCCATCCACAAATCAACCACGGCAAGCGTAGCTTAACCTGATCGATCGACCCGTGCAGCTGTTGTTATTTAGCCTCAGACGTAATTGTATTGAATGTTGATAATTAAAATCATCTATTTAAACTCTAATAACAGAATTAAATGAACATAGAATATCTTTAGGATATGAACTTAAATTGCATGTTGGGATGTCATTTTATTTTTCGATTACTATGAACAAAAAAATCAAAAGTAAAATGATGAAATAGAAAAATTGATACACGATTCTCTTAGCGGTGAGTTGTTCAAGTTCGATATAGGCAAGTAACAAATCTTTATATATATAATTCTTCTGTGAGTGTGTATGTCACTGAACTTCTCTCAAACGACTGGACCGATTTTGATGAAATTTTTTGTGTGTGTTCAAGGGGATCTGGGAATGGTTTAGATTCACAATTTTGTCCGCTGGACAATGTTTTGACAGGACAACGTCTGTCGGGTCCGCTAGTATTATTATAAAACTTATATATATTACTAGCGACCCGCCCCGGCTTCGCACGGGTATAAACCAGGTTATTATACATATAAACCTTCCTCTTCAATCACTCTATCCATTAAAAAAAAACCGCATCATAATCTGTTGCGTAGTTTTAAAGATTTAAGCATACATAGGGACAGAAAGAGCGACTTTGTTTTATACTATGTAGTGATTTGGAATCTAGTAGGCTTTTGAGTCTGTAATAGCATCTATGGCACAGGAAAAAGCCCAGAGATTGTTTAAAAAAAAATGGGTCACAAAATACAAGAAGTGCATTTACCTTAACATGACGAAGAATAATTTCGATTCGTTAAATGCAATTAGGCTATCGTCGGAATTGTTAAATAATTTTAAAATATATAAATATTGAATAAGCTTGAAAGTTTCAAATTCCTACAGCTACGTATAAGTAGGTACATTTTGTACAAATAAGTTTCAAGTATACTGTCGATTCGATTGTTGATCACTGTACCTAATTTAAAACAAGTTTATTCAAAACAATTAAATGTTTCTATTTAGACTCTCTCCCTAACTTATTAGCAATAAAGAAATTTAAAGGGCAGATAATCTTAGGCAAATCATCTATTGCATATTTTATCCGATTTCTACTGCATCATTTTCTGCTTTTATTTAGATATTAAGTTCTGTTTCCGTTTAGTTTTTATTTTTACTTGAGTATAGTTCTCAATGTTTTTAGTTGGTATATTGGCGTGTGCTAACTGACATATGGCTAATAATTAATAAAAAAAATAAATTGCATAATGTAAATTATTTTTGCATACTATTGTGAAGAATAATTTTTTTTTTCTAACTGAACAGACAGCTGTGCTGCTGGGGAGTTTGTTGCACCACTTCTTCTTCCCAGCTAAAGCACTAGGAAGTGGTGAAGGATGGGCGTTTTGGGAGACTGTCTTATGTAATTTTGACGTTGGAAAAGTGCTGATTCTCAGCCAAGTTTGTTGTTTGTTTGTTTGTCTTTTGAATTTATCCCTTTTTTTGTGTTATTGGTAATCTTTTTATTATGAGATTATATAGACGTAAACATGACCGTAACAGTTACGATTTTCTTATAGTATAGATATTGAGACATAGATGCGATTATTTTCAGTAACGATCTACGTTTACCTCCTTTTACCACGTGGATTTTGTTTATTCATACAAACTTTAAAACTGAAGTAAATTCTACTTAACTTAAGTTTAGTGTTGTTTGTCATAAGTGTTCATCGTTCAAACTATCTCGATACTAAATTCCATGTTTGTAAATATGTGAACACCATGTATCTATCACATCATTAATTTATCTGTAATAGTTTTATTTTTAAATATTTTTACCTATTGTGGTATAGTAATCTTATTCCAGTTCCATCGTCTTCACATCTATATCATCATCATCTGCCTAGCCTTTTCCCAACTATGTTGGGGTCGGCTTCCAGTCTAACCGGATGCAGCTGAATACCAGTATTTTACATGGAGCGACTGCCTATCTGACCTCCACAACCTAGTGACTAGGTAACACGATACCCCTTGGTAAGACTGATTGTCAGACTTTTTGGGCTTCTTCACATCTATATACTAAATATATAAAGCTGAAGCGTTTATTTGTTTGCTTGAACTCGCTAATCTCAGGAACTACTGATCCGATTTCAAAAATTCTTTCAGTGTTAGATAGCCCATTTATCGAGGAAGGCTATAGGCTATATATTATCACGCTAAGACCAACAGGAGCGGAGCACCAAAGTAACTACGACGCGTACGAAGTCGCGGGCAGAAGCTAGTATAATAATATAATTAATGTATACAAAATATTGTTAAATGTTTTAAATAAAAGAGTAACGGTGGAGTTTCTTGCCCATTCCTCTCCATACGAAAACTACCTTTTGGAATGTGTGACTAGAATCAATTCTATTTTTTTTTTTTTGTAAATTTTTACGTTTAAAAGTACCTTTCATGTGCCTAATAGAAATAAATTACAATTCGACTTTGACATTAAAATCGGTTTAGCGGTTTACCCGCGAAAACGGAACAAACAAACTCTTTCGCATTGAAATATTTGTTTGTTTTGATAATCTTACCGAGTAAAATATCTACAGTGACACCAGACATGTAGTCGTGGACATCGAACTCCTTGCCGATCTCTGGACGCATCTTCTCCACCACATTCTTGCTGTTTTCGTTGAAAATGCTTACGAAAGACTTCAAGATGTTGATATGGAATGTAGGAGCAATCATCTTCCTGTGAGAACGCCATTTGTCACCTGAAATTTTTAGTTGTTTTAATAGATTGAACGGCTGTTTGTCTTTAAAGGAACGAGACTTTTTTAAATGTTAATTAAAAGACAAAACAGTTAAATTAAAAGAAAAGAAATTATCTATGTCCCTATCTACTACTAAAATCGATGTATTTGTGGCAGATAAACTTCTGAATAACTTTTAACTAACTTTCTAACTTAACCTTTTTCAACTACTTTGGATCAGTTTCAAGCCTAACAAAAGAAACGGGTTTTGTCGACGGAAGAATAGATAAAATGACAGATAAACAATCACAATCTGTTATTTTGTCTATTCTTCCGTCGACAAAACCCGTTTATGGTTGTCATGCTACGCGTGCTGATGCAACGGAATACCATTATTTTACATGGAACGACTACCAATCTGACCTCCACAAACCTAACTGGGTTATGGAGGTCTAGGTAGGTAACACAAAACCCGGTGGTAAGACTGGTATTCAGATATTGCAGATAAGAAAATAATTGAAAACCGTGCATACCTGTACTAATAAGTAGACCTTCTCCGAGCCAGGGCTTGAAGAATTTGTACTCTGTAGCTTTATCGATGTGGATATTGCTGTTGAGGATGACTTCTACGTCATTGGGGTCGGTGAGGAACACGATCAGGTTTGATCCTAGCCATACTCTGACGACGTTGCCAAACTTCTCTCCGTAGTCTAGTCCGAGTTGCACCAGTTCTAAAAAAAGTAAATAATTTAAAGACTGTTTTGAAAAAAAACAAAAAAAAAGTTTCTATCAAAATGAGTAAGTACGTATTTAATAGACGGAGATTCCAATGTTGATTGAATAAGCTGAAGAGCTATGCCAACGCATCTGCCGACGGGTATTAGATATCTACATTCTACAAAATCTGCTTACGCTAGAGGCGAATATTACTAAATAAGAATAAATCATTTATTTCAGACAAAAAAGTCCATAGGCAAGGCAATTTGAGGTTGTTAGTAACAATAATTTCGCTTATGACTAATGTTAGTAACTAAAATAAAAATAAATAAATAAAAAGAAGAATCTAGACACACCGTCTACCCCTGCACAGTAGGCTCATCGGTCTCGCAAAACATGGAGTTCAGTAAACCTACTGAGAACAGTATCGGTTCTCTCGCCAATCATCCTCAGGACGCTATTCGGGCTCCCCCGTACTCGTCGCACCACCGACGCAACTTTTTTACGCATTATTGCGTAGAAGTCATCTACGCTGGCGTCAGCAAACATGCCGGATGCACTGCAGCATCGAGGGAGCCGAAACAGCGCCCTGAACTCATTATTATACTGAACGCGCAAGGAATTGTAGGCTTTTTGTGTAAAGTTTGCCCACAGGCCACTCGTGTAGAACGTCTGGCAGAATGCCTTGAACATTGTTATCTTAACAGGAGCAGTACGCCGAGCGAACCTGTGTGCCAACATATTACCGCGCACCGACAACGCCCTGCGCTCCCTCTCAATGTCTAATTTGTCACACAAATTCTCAGTCACAATGTGTCCCAGATATTTAAACTGTGCAACACGACTCAGAGGTACACCATTAAGTAATATAGGTGGAATAAAGATATTGTTTTTATTTTTACATTTAAATAACATGCACCTCAGGCCATGCTCCACCTCATGGCGGAATGGAGAGTGTGATTGTCGCAACCCAGCGCTGGGCACGCCACAATTGCGGCGATAAGACCCCTCTTTGAGGAGTGGCTAGAGAGGCGCCACGGCGTCCTCACCTTCCGCCTGACATAGGTGCTCACCGGACACGGCTGTTTCGGGAGGTACCTGTTCAGGATAAAGCGGGAGGAAACGCCCGGGTGTCATCACTGTGTGGATCGCCCGGAGGACACGGTGGAGCATACGGTGGAGGTCTGCCCGGCTTGGGCAGAGCATCGCCGTGTCCTCGTGGAAGCGATCGGCGGCGGTGATCTCTCGCGTCCGGCTCTGCTTCGGGCCATGCTACGGAGCGAGAGGAAATGGGAGGCCGTCACCTCGTTCTGCGAAGCAGTAATGCTCGCGAAGGAGGAGACGGAGCGGGTGAGGGAGAGGCAAATTTCGCGCCCTCGCGCCCCTAACCGCCGCAGGAGGAGACGCCCTGGGCGTCGGGAATCACGAGAAGATTTCCGGCCACCGTAGGCGCGGGCTTGCGGACGGTGAGCAATGGGTAGCTCGCCGTCCGATAAAGACCAAGCCCGGGTCGACGGCGCGTTGTGTTCCACGCGCGCCTCAAAGAGATGTCAGCAGAATTGACGGGGTCCGCTAGGGCCAATGCCTGCCGGGGGTTCGAAGAAAACCGATAGGGACATCGTGGCCCCCTGGCAACACGGCAACTGAAGGAACACGGGTGGGTTTTAGTCAGTAAGAGTCTGACACGCCCTCCCGCTCCGCCCAGAGCGGGAGAAGTTATTTGATGATTTCCCACCCAAAAAAAAAAAAAGGTCATGCTCCACAGCATAAACCTCACATACCTTTAACAGATGTCTGAGACCCCCAATTGAGGGGCTCAGCAGCACCATATCATAATAACTCTTTAAACACCAAAGGGGCGCATGAAACTATAGGTTGATAAATTAAGATGGCTTTTCCCGGTCTGTCTATTGTCAATACGAGCATGCTCGAAAAGCTTGCTTTTACATCCAGCGCATTGCTTGAGAACGTGATAACATTGAACGAGGGGCGCGGAGCGGGTGTGAACTGTTTACTTCTACAATTTATGAGTACACTATGAACGGCCAAAGTTCAGGTCAAATTTGTGCAAAACAGCTGATTTTTGGAGGCGTATACTGAATTAGGGGTTTATTTATAAACGTTGATTAAACTTACGTAATGGTTAGCGACTGTTTAACCATAAATTTTTGACATTTGACCGTCACTAAACTTAAGTAACGTTTATAAATAAAGCCCATAGTTTCTCAAATTTTTATTTTTTCTTTCATATGCACAAGATTCCTACTGCTAGTTTAATAAAAATTTCAAAGAAAGATGGCCGCTTTTAATAATCTATAACGTACCACTAGGTTTCTTCCTCAGCACTAGAAGAGCATTTCCCAAAAAAGGTATGGCAGCTGGACCGGGGATCCTCTCTGCAAACTTGTACATGCGCGATTTCTGCTGCCATCTGTATAGAATCCATATGCTGGATGCGAGAAGCACGAGAGGGTAGAAAATCAGTCTTGTGTTGTAGCTCGGCACTTCGGTCTCATCGACCACCGTCGTCATTGTGCTGAAATTGGGTAATTTTTGTTATGGCAGTTCCATTGTGGGTTCGCGAATGTCCAGTACCTTGTGAATTTCGACTATTCAAATTGAAAACATTTATTTTAACTAAATCAATTATAGGCACTTTTGAATTGTCAAGGAGTCGGTCAGTCAGAAAGATGAAGCTAGTTGCTCATTCCTAAGCTTACAGGTTCTTATGGAGAAAAACGCACAAGAAACTCCATGGTCACTCTTTTAAACCGACTTCATAAATCATTATATGTACATATACAATTTGTATGACAATTAGGTACCTATTTACTAGAATAGAAATAAAAATAAAAGGACAAAAAATTTGCTGTAACTAAACTATAAGAAAGCCATAGCTCATTACCATTATTTAACGCTCAAACATTGTTCTTTTTTTTAAATTGGGGTCTAATTGGGGGCTGTGATAAGCCGTAAAAATCGGTTAAATAAATCTATCGTTAAGGGCATTTCTAACCAAAATTGTAAACAGTTTTCCTGTATTCAGTCGATTAGATAATCGCCACACTGAGAAAGTCACAAAAATTTCCGAAAAAAAAAACAAAAACAAAAAAACCTATAATTGCTTTTAAAAGTTTTCACGATGTATTAAACATTATATTAATTTCCTTATTTCCACTTACTTGTTTTATTTAATTTCTAAGAGTATCAGACAAGCCTATCACCTCGTGGTCCAGTCACAATTAACCTAAGTACTTAAAAAACATTTTATATATTCACGGTTCACATCAGTTACGCATGTAATATCCTCCACATTATTTTAATACTGATTATATTTGTTAATGCCTTCCCTATTGTATATTCTGAATAATTATAAACAAATCGTTATTCACAAGAGAAATTCATTGAGTTTGTTTTACTTTTATTTCAGTAAAATGTATGTTTTGTTTTTTAACATTGCCTACTTTTGTAATATTTTAACCCTTGACTCTATATATAGTATGCATTTATATTTTAGTTTATGTAAAAATGAAATTGGAACATTGTAGTTAGGTAGTTTTCTAAAAACACATAAAATCGAAGTAGATAGCGAGAAATTGTGAGGTGAATCACATCAGCCCCTGGACAAGAAACTACATGAAGACCACGACTGCTCTGACGTTTCAAAAAGGTACAAAGCTTTAATTTGACCATGTGACAGTCAAATTAATCTGCCTAGCCTTTTCCTAACTATGTTGGGGTCGGCTTCCAGTCTAGCCGGATGCAGCTGAATACCAGTCTTTTACATGGAGCGGCTGCCTATCTGACCTTCACAACCCAGTAACTAGGTAATATGATACCCCTTGGTAAGACTGGTTGTGAGACTTTCGGGCTACTGACGTCCCGTAATGACCGTCAAAGATCCACGAATGACAGCCGGGACCAACGGCTTAACGTGCTTTCCGAGGCACGGAGGAGTCTCGGAAAGCAGCGGCATGTAAAGGTGGTCACCCATCCACGGACCAACCCCGGCAAACATAGCTTAACCTGATGGATTGACCTGTGCGGCTGTTAGTACTTAGCCTCGAGCTCGAGCTATGTGACAGTAAAGGCTGTAAAATGGGAGGCCATCAGCTCCTTTTGCGAAGCAGTAATGCTCGCAAAGGAGGAGGCGGAGAGGCAAATTTTGCGCCCTCACGCCCCTAACCGCCGCAGGAGACGCCCAGGGCGTCGGGCATCGCAGGCCGATTCCCGGCCACCAGGCCCGATCCGGGTCGATGGCGCGTTATGTTCCACGCGCTCCTCAAAGAGATGTCAGCACAACTGAAGGGGTCCGCTAGGGCCGATGCGGGTTGCGGGTTTGTCCGAAAGGGTTACCGTGGACCTTGGCAATATACAGGCAATGGAAGGAACACGGGTGGGTTTTAGTCAGTAAGAGTCTGACACGACCTCCCGCTCCGCCCAGAGCAGGAGAAGTTCTTTTATAATTTCCAAACCAAAAAAGAGCTATAAAATACATGGTTATTTTTTTTTTTTTTTGGAACAATGTTCTTTAACGCGGCTTGCGGACTGCGGTAGGAGTAAACTGGCAGAAATCGTCACGTAACGAAAAAGCGTTAATGCCCGAAAAGTCAGTTTCAAGTGTTTCAGTGTGTTTCCGTTTTAAAATTTGAGACCGTACTAGATATCTCTGTTTCATAATATACAGCGAAGGTAACTGCGTTCCAATCGGGTGTCCCACGACACCGACCACTACGACTTTAACTTTTTTATTTAGGACTGCAACCATTTAGAGGTTGGGTTGGTTCGAGGTTTGCCACATGCGGAATAGTTGAAAACTGTATTATAATAACAATTTACTAATAATATAAATAACTAGCGTCTGTCCGCGACTTCGTCCGTGTGTAAGTTGATGTTTATGTAAGCCTTTATCCTTCCTCAAGAATTGGGCTATCCAATGCAAAAATAATTTTTCAAAACCTCTGGTAGTTTCGGAGATTACTCCCTACATACAAACTTACAAACAAACAAACAAACAAATACCTCTTTATAATATTATATATTATAATATAGATAGTATTAACCAGTACCCTAATTGCGTAACTTATTTTCGTAAACAATTTTGCCTAATTTGTTTCATTTTGACAGTTCAACAACATTCATTGCGTTATTTACGTTGTTGAGTAGATTATTTTTTTTCCAACTTATGAGCGACTTCCAACCACGATCTGTTTCAAATCGAAACAGATTGTGGTTGTGTTGTATTAAGCAATTAGGGTTCAGGTTGATACTTCGTTCCCATATAGTCTTCAATCCCCCGTAAGATCCGTTCGGCGTTCAGGAATTGTGTTTCGGATGCAATATCGTGAAGTCCAAACAGGTGTGTCGCAATCAGACAGCATTTTAGACACTCAGTGTTTTATCTATATCAATACGAATATTATAAAGTGGTATGGTAAGTACGGAACAATAATGCCACAAAGAGCAACTCACACTCATTTTATTTAAATTAATTGTCCAGTTATGGTCGTCACGTAATACTTACATGTCATCCATATTAAATTAGTAAACTTATTATCAAGAATAATTTGTAAACTTACGTCAACACAATACGGAGACTCTTCGACCCTGTCACCTACTTATTTTTTAAATATCCAAATAACCTGCAGGATATAGGTGAAGACAAAATTTGAGTGGTTTTGTTCAAGTTGATAAGTGCAGTAATAAATATGGTGTTGTTGTTAATTACAGTGGGATGATGGTAGGAAGATGATGATGTGTACGAAGATCAGTCGGAGGTGCTTCTTCTTTTCGTGTGGTTACTGACTAACCTGGTGTCAGAGTTTTAAAGCCGCTCATAGGCCTCTGACTTGGCTTCACCGTCGAGAAATATCTCTCAGACAGGCCGGTTTCCTCACGATTTTTTCCTCCACCGTTTTTGCAGTAAGTGATAATTATACAATACGCACATGAATCCGAATAGTCAGAGGCCTTGGGTTCGAACTCGAGACCTATGTATGACTTTGCAGTCTGACGGTCACACCACTAGAAAATCACTACTCTTGGAGGTGCTTATGTTCCTAGAAAATATTTTCGAGTGTATTTCAGATGTGGTTAGACTATTACAGAGTATTACAGTAATTGAATTAGCTTATGCAGAAGGTAAACAAGAGGATACTGTAATCCTATATTTATCTTTAACGTAGCTTATAAGTTATTGCGGAGATGAGAATGTTGAAATGGATGTATGCAGTGAGGAGAATGGATAAAGTAAGTAATGAGTATATTAGAGGAAGTAGAGGCGTATTCGTGCGACGATCGCGGCCAAGCTCAAACTCAGGATTATTAGTCTGAGCGGCCAAAAGTATGTCCCGCTGTTTCAAAAAGTTTATTGAATTTAATATTTTGTCAAATCATAAGTCAAGCCATTTGTTTGGCTGTAGATATTTCGGTCCACCACACACAGCACTTTGTATGAGATTTGGCAGCGTGTTCGTTAATAGTG
This sequence comes from Agrochola lychnidis, assembly GCA_963680765.1. NCBI lineage: Eukaryota > Metazoa > Arthropoda > Insecta > Lepidoptera > Noctuidae > Agrochola > Agrochola lychnidis. The sequence goes on from OY796857.1 coordinate 9,660,298, forward strand.
GTTAGTTTACGTCAGTTTTTGTGTTGACAGCCTTTATAATTGCTTGTTTTAACGATAATCTACAAAATAACAAATCAAATAAAGTAAACAGTGTTCTTTTGTTTTATTCGTATATCACAGCAACGCATTTGGAACCTACAGTCCCAAACGTGAAAGGGGCTGAAGTTTTGCAAGAAGGATTACAATAGGTCACTCTGGACAGCCCCAACGGCTTCTTAGACTCTTCCTAAAATATAACATAAATAAATATAATGTAATAAAATATAATAAAGTAAATATTATAAAAAAAGGTTTTGTACAAAAAAAAAAACAACTTAAAAAAAAACACTACAAAGTGAAAAATAACTTAAATTTCGGAATTCGGTAGCAAATAACGAAACTACAAAACCAACGACGCCGACTTTCGAAATTTAAGTAATTTTTCACTTTGTAGTGTTTTTTTTTCTCCATTTTTAGTGAGTCAGTTTGTAATGTATCTAAGTTACAATAGCTTAATGTCAACTGTTCTTTACCTTTTACAAAATATTGTTTTTCCCGATGCAGGGACGTTAATCGTTGAGGAGTTCTCCTGGTACTTCACAATCAGCTCCACTTCTCCATATGCATTGTGACGAGCATAAGTTGCTTGGCAACCATATTAAAGTAATCGAATCGCAACCCGTGAAATACTTATTATTGAGTAGTTCCGGTGGCCATATGTGGTCTTCATCATCAGTTCCACTTCACCAAATGGTGCTTTTCGAGAGCAATTGTACGAGTTACTATAAAAAATATCCAAATCGCTATAGGTGTGCGTATAATATTTGAAGAGTTCCCTCGATTTCTTCAGGATTCCATCATCAGATCTAACCTGATGACAATGGAACCACCTCGAAAGTATACCCTTTCAAACAAAAAAATGTTTTGCAAATCTATATACAACGGAGTTATGCCCGAACATGCATATTAAAAAAATTTGGAGGTCGGTTAAAATTTAAGGGATGTTTTCACCAACATCTCTTAAATTTTAAGGGCCCCGTGGTATGGTTGGTGGTCCCTTACTACACTATTTTCGTTTTCACTAGCCTTTAAGGGACACCTAAACACTTCGGTGCCCCTTTTTTAGGGGCTCAAATGTTCATATAGCCCCTAACAACGTAATGAAACGACACATATTTTGTATTAATTGCTAAATTGGAAGACTTAATACGATTTTTTGGAGAATATTGACATTATTGATACGTAAGAACTAGTAACTAATCCTAGATTCTTTAATAGGCCGTGAATTTGACTTTCAATTTGCATAGTGACAATGAAATTAGGTGAGGGTATTAAGTATCTATTGTGAAAAACAAAAGTACAATTATAAATGAATATCTGCACAAATAGTGCATTTTACTTGGAAATGTGACTTGACCTGTTCGAACTAATATTATTGTGTTGTATTTTAAGTTAATTTCCATTACAGGTACTTTCCATTATTTGTGCATTATTTGTCACGTAGGCGTGTTTGTGTGCGTAGGTACTTCTTGTAGATACTTAGCTACCATGACGCATGCATTTGGTGTGTGATGACGGTAGGTATAATCCTCCTTCCTCCTCCTTCCTCCTTACTTTTTGATACAACACTGCGCACCCTAAAGGTGTCCTTCCATCAAAATAGTGTGCAGCACATTTGTTGACAAACATTTTGTGAAGAACCCCATCAGTGCCACTTTTGTATATGTGCTGTGCAGCACATTTCTACACGAAGATCTTCTCCGCGGGAGCGTTCTGCTTGCTCGCCTTCCATGTAAAAAAATAATAATGTATATCCAACCCTCTTTGGCTTGATACATCTGATAGTCCACCACACATAGCATGACCACAATAGAAACGGTTTTGTCGACGGAAGAATAGACAAAATGACAGATTCACAATCTCAATCAGTCATTTTGTCTATTCTTCCGTCGACGAAACCCGTTTCTATGGTGATCATGCTACACATGCAGAATCCAATGATTTCGAGTCAGTTATCTTTTTCTTCTCTCGTTTGTCCTGAACAAAAATAATTTTCCTCGGTCGAATCACAATATTGAAAGTGAGACTCAACTTTTGAGTATTTTGGTGGAATGGCACTTTAAGATTTGCAAATTTCTAAAAAAATTTTTTGGAATTGTTGAACCTTGAATTTACGTGATGGTAAAATATGGAGAACTTTATTAAAAAATACCTATATACTATACCCATTTTTTGCAAAGAAATAAATGATTTGATTTGAAGAGAATTTTTTTTGTGCTGTACAGTATGTGGCACAGTGGGGAAATGGTACCTCAAGATTTGGCTTCACCAAGTTCACCAAATAGAAATCTTGACTTCACGTGAGTTCAAATTAACACCCCATTGTAGCTCCTACCTATGGGTTGTTTTTACACTTTAGATTAGTTTAGATTATGCTGTAGTATTATGCTGTGCACAAGTTCTCTAAAAGGGAACGCTAGTAGTATTTCATTATAAGTAGTTACTAAAAAAAGGATCCCGTACTTGCTGTTTGTACAACAACGTTAGTGGATACGTAATGTACTAACATAGGAAAATTAATTGAATATTAATCGAATTAATTTATATGCGGAATACATTTACAACAATTAACTTTTCATTGTAATATACCATTGTTGATAAACAATCGCACCGTGTTCATAATTTACTTATATAGTGCCAGTCATGTAAATTAGTTAAGTAAAACTGTAAAATGTTTTGAATACTTTGGTAATAAATAACAAAATTTCAGCGAGATGTCGTCATTTGAGCCGTCGCGTCGGCGTCGATCATCGTCGTACATAATAGGTTCTACCAAAGAGGTTCTACATACCGTAAATGAAAACCTTAAGAGATTTCCATCCAATTGACTGTAAGCATTGAGCTAGCTAGGTCTCAAACGACAATATTGTATTGACCTTGGTTAATGGTGAAATCTCAAGGACAAAGAAAGAGAAGGAATAAGTGAAGTAATAATAATACAATAGGTTTAGTGTTTAATGAATAACCATCCGACAGTCCTTTAGAGAAATAATGTAAAAAATTATGCATAATTTTTATATAAACCATCTTAGTCAATGTTACGACCTAAACATGATGCAATCTCACTATTGCTTGAAAGCGTTTATTCTCTTCCCATATAAATAATAAATTAGATTAAATCTAAGCTACATTTATTGGTACTCTTTTTCTAGGTTCAATTGTAATTCTAAATCCGTCTGATCTCTTCAGTATAATATCGCCAAGCAGCTTGAATTCTTTCTCAGGCACCGTGGAAGAACACTCGTAGTTCCTCAAAATAGTGGAAAGTAAAATCTTGAGCTTCAGTAACGCGTACTTGCGACCTGAAAAAGAGAAAAATAGATTTCATTTCAAATATTAGTGATTTCAATGTAATTGATATACAAAGCGAAAACAAATTAAGCATCTAAGTAGACATTGATTTCTGAAAGCCTGATCAAGTTAAATGTAAGCTTGATGAAATTAGTGGATGCGGGTAAGAAAGGACAAGGAGAAACTGTAAATATCAATATTAGATAAGTTAATAGATTTAAGTATTAAAATAAGCTTAATTACACTGAAACACATAAGACGGAAGTTTCAGGATATTGAACATCAAAACATGAATTAGTACTAACCAACACAGCTCCTGGGTCCAGCACTAAATGGAATGTAGCTGTAATAGTGTCTGTTTGAAGAATTCTCTGGTAAAAAGTTGTCAGGGTTGAAGGTCTCAGGGTTCTTGTAGTACTTGGAACTGCGGTGGACCTTGTCGGTTCCGATGACAACGGTGGCGCCAGCAGGGAGGATGTAGCCGTTCGTTTCTGGAAATAAATAAAGTAAAGAATCAGTTTCGGGGTCGGTTTCTGACTAAAAATTATCGTAATCTGAAAAATTCAGTATATCAGCCAAAAAACGCCCACTGCATAGATATAGGCCTCTTCCAAGCATCATCAAGAAAGTATAAATTGTAGTGTAATTTAAATCGATAAAAAATCGAAACGCACCAATTTTAACATCGTGATTCAGCTTTCTTGCGATGATAGGTACAGGTGGGTACAACCTCAATGATTCGAGGATGACCCTCTCGAGGTATTTCATTTCAAGAGTGTCGGCGAAGGTGGCTGGTCTCTCAGAATCGCCGAAGATCTCATACAGCTCGTTGTAAACGTTCGCTTGGATATCCTTGTAGACACCCAGAAGACATAGAACGAAGCTGGAATCAGCAGCAGTGGTGTCATGACCCTCAAAAATTTTAATTTAAATCGGTTAGTTTTCATCTTGCATTAACATCTGCTGTGAAAACAATTACTGAAGACAAAAGTTCAGTAAGTAGGAAATGAAGATCCTATATAAGTTGTATTTGAATGTTGACTTGGGCCAATTCTAAAGTCTATAATTATGAAAACTGGGGAAACGTACTTCTTGTCATGGTTCAAATTTCTCCCAACAGTTATTTGCGGCAGAGCCCTGTGAATGATAGTGGGGTTGAGTTTGGAGTTTCTAATGATTTAAAACATACCTCAAACATAATAGTATCCACCTCTTCTTTGATTTCGTGGTCAGTTAGCTGATGGGTTCCGTTTTGAGTAGACTCAGAGATCATGAGATCCAAGAAAGCAAGTCGTTTCTTCTCACCTTTGGAAAAGAGATTATTATTACGTCATCCCAATACTTCACTAAACCAAGATTAAAAACCACATTTCCGTAATTATAGATTTAGCAGTAATCTATTATAGTAATCTAAGGAATTATAATTAACTGTCGGGATTAGAGATTAGCTTATCTTTTTTCTAAGATTGCTACTGTTATAAAACCAAATACGTCTTCACCGAGGCCTTCTCCTTGTTATTTTCTAGATTCCAAAGTGTCTCAGATAATTTTAATCATTATAATTTGTCTGCCGTGTTTTTTACCTGCTGGGACTAAAAAGTGATTTTGTACTTACCAACATCATTTTCATCATTGAAATCCAAGTCATCTCGGTAGCCTTTGAACACCATATCAGAAAGAGTTTTGTTATCAGTAGCTAGAACATTATCATCTTCGGTATTTCGTGTCAGCTCAGCTAATGTTGGTGGAATTAAACCTTTCGCTTTGTTTTCGAAGTACGTTTGTTTCTTACTCTTTATTACCTGAAAATTGTAGAAATAATGACTAGTTTGTGTGTCATAATATTTTTTTAAAATTTAAGGTATTACATGAAATAAGTAATAAGTATAGATGATGATTAAGGATTATTTCACTGAAATGTTAATTATTGCAAGATGTTTATTAAACAATTTTTATTAATTGTTCATCTGGAGATGAAGATTGCGTGGCAGGTTATTAAAAATTCTGCGTAAATAAAAAAACTTATTTTATCCAATTAAACTTAATAAGGTCAAAATAATCTTCAAGCACGCGAGATGAATTCAAAAAGAAAATTATTGTATGCACCTTATTAGTTAGTCCGTGGATTATACTTAGAAGTTTCTTCTGCTTATGGAAGAATGAGGTGAATTGAAAAATGGCATCAAATCGTAACCAAAACTTGTAGTGTCTTTGGTGGATAATGGTGCCGATTCCCTTGTTCACAAACTAAACTAAATTTAAGTTCAGTGCATCTTTTTCTTTCTATTTCATTAAGAAAAAGACAGAAGACAAATTTTAGTTTAGTCCTGTCAAATTAATCAGCGCTTGTCAGTCTCCACACAAGTTTAGACGTGATTAAAAACTTGCCAACTAAAATTACGTCAATTTACGTCAAGCGCTGATTAATTTGACAGGACTAAACTAAAATTTATCTTCTGTCCTTTTCTTAATGAAATAGAAAGAAAAAGATGCACTGAACTTAAATTTAGTTTAGTTTGTGAACAAGGGAATCGGCACCATTGTCACACATCCTGGAAAAACAATGAAAATAGGGATGAGGACAAAAACATTTTTTTTGTTCGTCAGGTAGATTAATTACAAAATATTGGACACGAATTTTTTTCTTTTTTTACGTAATTTAAAGATTACGGCAACACATTGAGTTAAAATGTGCCATGACGTCACGAGTATGGAGATTTTATACTTGTGACGTAGCAACCCGCACTCCCCAACTTTAATGCGTTTTATCTAGTTATTTTTTAAGATAAAGTAAAAAATATGTGTCTAATTTTTTTTTATAACTGACTGACGGACTAAATAGTTTTTTTTGTTTTTATCCAGGCATCATCCTTATTAAGTACCTATAAAGTAAATTTTAAAGTAATTTGGCTGATATAGAAGACGGCCTGGTTGGTCTAGTGGTCGTAAGCGCCACTTCTGAGCATAACAGGGGAGGTCCTGATAAAATTTCTCATTAGCACCGTATGTGCCCGGTTGATGGTAATAGGCTCGCCTCCTATTTTGTCCCACCACCGGCGATTAACGAGTAGCGAGTAGAGCTAGCAACTGAAAACGAGTTGGCGAGCAGCGAGCAGCGAGTGTGTAGTTCCGATAGTTTTGTCGCTGGACTGTCAGCGAGTGTCCGAGTGCGACGGGCACTCGGACACTCGCTAAATTACCGCTGTTTGGTTTCTTGACGTGAGTTCTGACCGCCAAGCGAGCATCGTTGAGCAAGTATCGCTCAGCGAGTATTATCTTTGATAGCTGTTGTCGCTCAGCGACTAACTAGCGGAGCGAGTCCTCGCCGGCAGTGTGAACAATGTACTCTGTGGTGTGAACAGTCAGCGATCAACTATTAATATATGCATCTCTTTTGTTTACACGGAATGTATATCTATTGTACGTTTCTTGAGCGAGAAAATAGTCGATAGTTAGTCGCTTCCTCGCCGGTGGTGGGACTTTAAAAACATATCTGGCGAAATGTGGGTATACTATGGGGGTAACAGGCGTGATGTTATGTTAGAAGACTGTTGAACAGTTGTTGGTTAACTTACTTCATAACAGCCATAGCGTACCTAATCAAATCCAGATTCATCTTGAGTTTTTCTTGTTATTCCCATTGCAGTTTCTACAAAAGTTTACATGCACTAGGTTAATTTTAATTGATAAAAACACTTTTTACAAAAAAATAAAACCGTCTTCCAAAAAAAACACTACAAAGTGAAGTTTAGAATTTTCGTTTTTTGCCACCGACTTCCGAAATTATTTTTCACTTTGTAGTGTTTTTTTTGGAAGACGGTTTTATTTTTTTGTAAAAAGTTTTTATTTTTAACTTTTTAGTTGTGGTACCTACCCCAAACAAATTCGGATACCACTACCTGCTATGTAAATAACAGTGACAGGAACTTATCATATCATCCACATACTAAGTGGGAAAAAATACGTATCATTGAAGCTAACTCAAAAACTACTTAAGCAAACTTAATAAAATTTATATGGGACCACCTTTGAAGTATGACCTACCAAACAAAAAAAAGAATCATCAAAATCAATTCATAATTGGCGGAGTAATCGCGTAACAAACATACAAAATAAATAAATTGGAAGTCAGTTAACAAATGGCTGATATAATAATGAAATGATTATTGTTGATGAGAATGAATGCAATTTCTGATGTTTGAATTTAATTGAATCTTCAATCGGTCTATCTGGGATCACAGATTTACTTTTTGGGTTAATAAGTTGTGGCTAGAAAGGGGGTGACTACTGAGATGACGACTATTAGAATAGTATGGAAGATGAAGACATAGATGCGCATGCGCCGACCACAAATAAATTGGTATAAGGGAAATTGTTGTGGCGGCATCTACATCGCCACATGTGATCTACGCATCAAAGACCTGACGTCACACAAAATCCTGACGTCACAAACATCCTGCAAATCACAATAAGGCTAAGCGTATGCTGAGACGCAGGTGACACATCACAGCACTACCCATTTGCAGGGTAGGGCAGGCGACGCAGACATAGGCCGCGAGCGCATGCTGCGACGCAGCTACACAGACTCATTCGCGTCTTACTAATACAAGCAATCCGTCATTGAAACAAAAACAAGTGACGACCTTCACGTGTCGCGCAGAAATCTGTGCCGGCTCTACAAAGAGACGCAGAGCAGGTTAAACACATGTCTGCGGCGCACGTGCCTGCGCCGCAGCGTACGCAGCTGTCTATATGTTTATGCATTATAAAATCTGCTCTGCCCTGCACTGCGTAGACCTGCGTCACTTGTGTCTCAGCATACGCTTAGCCAAGTTTACCGTGCGAACATCATCTAAATAACTATCCAACATCAATCGGTGGGCCCACCAGACACGATACCCGTCTGGTCGGAGTATCCTCCCTTTTCTATAGAGGATGAGTGAACTTTACACCCTGTTCCTTATATCTCTAAAATGTTGGTAAGTTTTATAGTTACTGTTTCCTAACAAAATGTAATGTATTTACAATGTTTGTGTTATTAGCTTGAACGCAAATGCATATAATTCTATATTCTTACCTAACAAGATGTCGACAGTCGCTGTGCTCATGTAGTCGTGGACATCAAATGTTTTGCCCGTCTTTGAGCGCATTTTTTCAACGACATTCTTGCTGTTTTGGTTGAAAACTCCTACGAATGACTTCAGGATGTTTATATGGAATGTTGGAGCTATCATTTTCCGGTGGGAACGCCATTTGGACCCTGTAGACAATGATATTTTATTTAGTCATGCATGAACTATGTAATTAAATATGACTCTGTACCTTTTATATAAATAAAGTATATTTTGACTCATTTTCTGATTTTCAATGCTTCCAAAAGGTACCCCATTTTCTGGAGTTAATCTATAAGCCCAGGTTTAAACGGGTAAAAAAAAAACGGGTAAAAATTACGCTCTGCTTAGCGCCGAGACTTGAAAATCCAACAGTGTATTTTTTTAACGAGCTTGGAAGCACTATGTTGAATTCTCAATGCTCGGCTTAACAACGAGGGTTGAAAATCCAGTGTGCATTTATACATACGTGGGCTAAGTGTCTAAAAGGCTAGTCATCGATGAATGACAGCTGAAAAGTAATTTTTCTTGTTAGATCTAGAACTAAAGGATAGCTGATAAGATACGGGGCGCAAATAGCTTTAAGATGTAGTAGACAATAAAGAAAATAACGAATACACACACATTGATAATTCAAAGAATATGATTCAAGACCCGCTGGAAGTATGCAAATATATAAACATAAGTTCTTACCTGTGCTGATAAGAAGTCCTTCGCCAAGCCAAGGTTTAAAGAACCTGTATTCAGGAGCCTTGTCAATGTGCACATGGCTGTTCAGTATGACCTCAATGTCGTCGGCATCCAGAAGGAATATGATCAGCTTGGAGCCAAGCCATCCTCTGATTACTGTGCTGTACTTTTCGGCATATTCCAGAGCAATTGTTACTAATTCTGAAATAAATTTAATTGGGTAAGAAACTTATTTAGTCGATTTTGAACTGAATTGTAAAGGGTCCCCAAAACGATAAATTGCAATTGATGAATTGCAATCAATTGCATGTGTAGTAATATTGTCAATCGCTTCAATTGAATTCGGTAGACGATCAATTTCAATCATGTGAAAATTGACAATTGCAATTGATCGTTTCGATTAGCAAAACTTCACCAGTGAGTAGTTAGCGCTAGCTTTGCTTACAAAATTCAATAGGTAATTGATTTCAATGAAAGTTTATATTAATGAGTGCTTAAAAAAATAAGAAATATTGTAGAGGAGTTGTGTTTTTTTATTTCTTTAAGTTGTATTTAGAATGAAAGTGAAATACAATTAACTTTTAAATGGCTAAATATTATAAATTCACATTAGTACTGTACTACATACCTATGTAAGATCCTTATTCAATTTCCCTTGATTTGCAAATCATGAAAAGACGCGATCTAATGATTTGCGAATACACATATTTTAATTAAGGTTTCGGGCAAATGCTTTAACATAACCAATCCAGTAGATGTCATCATCCTTTAATGATGAGCATGATGACATCTTCTACATTGGTAGGGTCCATAACCTGTTAAGTTTTGTGAATGAAAAATTATTTGGACATTCGGTGTAAATAACAATTCTTTATAATTAATCACACAAAACGCCACATTCTTTAGAAAAACTGAGGTTAATATCGTTTACTTACGTTCAGGTTTTTTCCCCAATGCAAGAAGAGCGTTTCCGAAGAATGGTACAGCTTCAGGTCCTGGAAGTACGTTGCCTAACTTGAAGAGTCTGGACTGCTGCTGCCATCTATGTATCAACCATAGGACTGACGTGGTGAGCAGTAGTAGGTAGAATATAACCCGTGCATAATTCACATGATCGGTGTCGTCGACGATAGACGCCATATTGCTGGAAAAGAGAATTAAGTTTCAAGAGGGAATTACAGTGCGGCAAGGATGTTTTGGAGATTTAAACACATGATTTGATTTTTTGATAGGGAGACGCTGTTAGTAAATATTAGATAGTGAAATCGTTTTGTGAAATATATTGAAAAAACAGATGGTGGTACTCTGAAAGTGGTCAAGGTCGCAAATAGATGTCAAATATTTCGCTGTTTTGATCAATTTGTCAATATTACTGTATGGAAATAGGTTAATTTTGAAACACCTTATATATCCTTGTACAGCTATAGTTCAAAGTTTTTACTAATGCGATTTTTGGTGATACAACAGGGTCTTAAAAATATTTTATAGTAGCTCAAAAATTTACCCTATAAAGGCATGCATTGTTAAATTACAATATTAGAAGTTAAGTTACGTTCCATTAGTTACGTTAGTTTAGTTCCATTAGTTACGTTAGTTTAGTTAGTTACTGTGGGTACTTCAGTACCTAAGTACCCACAGCTTTAACATAATTTTCACTATGGCCCAGTAGGATGGTTTTAATTTGGACAAATAACATGATGCGATAACCATTGTGTTGTTCGATACCATTTTCATTGACGAAGATACTAATTTGTACTAAAGAATATGAAGATCGATCAACATTGATATGATGTTCGGCAGTTTTAAGGTTAAATTCGTCATCCATACCTACGTCTACTTATTTCGTAACAATATGTGCAAAGTTAGTATTCACAAAACTGCTAACAATTATTATTCTGCATTAATTAAATACTTAAAGATTATTGACTTTTAAATTGTGTTAGTATTCAAAATTATTCTTAAACCTAGGTAAATTGCAATTTGCAGTGTGTAAAATTGTAAGTAGGTATTATTACATTCGTTTATTTGAATTGCATTTGACATTTTATTTGATCTTGAATTGCATTTGTCATTTTATTTGAATTTGAATTCTGTGACCTTTATAATTTGTATCTATTTTAATTGCATTTGAAATTATATTCTATTGTAATTTTATTCTGTTGCACAGTGAAATATTATTTTATGTGGTTTTGCCTAAATTAAATGAATTTTATTTTATTTAATTTATTTATTACGACTGAATGATTGGAAGATATTCTTTTTTATAGGTGGCTAGGTGAATTAAAAAAAGGAAATCACTTCTATAGCCTTAACAAAATAAATAAAAGGTACCAGCTGTCAGAAACGTAAAGTATCCGGAATACCTACTTGAGTGCGAAAGCCGTATCATCGAATTTTGTTTCTTCGAATACCTTTCAACGACATCTTTATACTGCGACGCTCTGTTAAATCAAAGTCTTGTTACTGCGATATTTCGTTATATCGAAAAACTGTACTGCGAACGATTTTACTGCGTAAATATCACTGCGAACTGCGAAGCCTTGTTTAATCGACGTCTTGATACTGTGAAGATATGGCTTTCGCACTCAAGTAGGTATTCCTAAAAATCCACGTGCATCTGACGAAATAATATTCATGAAATTTTTACGTAGAGCATCTTAAATTTCTCCGTGTTAAGATTTGGTACTCACTAAAATAAAGGTATGAGTTACTTATTTGGCAATCATAATTGCCAATTAGTTCATGTGCCTACCATTTTTAACCGGGTTCTGTTAATCTATAAATAGTATATAGTAAAGCCGGTTTTCGTGAGTTAGGTAATCTATAAACTGGTTTAAACAAAAACAGTTTTCACAATGAATTTTGAAGCGGTTTGAAACTTACAAAATTTATTCAAGAATGTCTAGGTTGTAATATAATACATTAAGGAGGATCCCCAGTGATAGCCCGTGAAATTCAAATTTTCTTACGTTTTTTGCAATTTGCTGGTCAGTGTCAGGTTGTATCTTGATCAAAATAATCATCGATAAATAATCATCGATACTAAGTTAGATTTGTTCCATAAGAAGAAATCTCTTTAGAAAAGTTCTTTTGGAACAAATCTACCACTGCGGATCTACATTAATTAATTATATACATTAATATTTATTATTATTATTTATTTAAATCGAACACAATTGATTCATATTGTTGTTAGTACCACTTATAAAACTATGTTAGTAATATTTCTAAAATAAATAAAATAAAACTAATTTAAAAACCTATAACTATCTCCGCTTCCCGCTGCACCAGACCTGGGGCCCAAGTCTGCTATTTTTATAAATTCGTCATTCCAACACGATCCCATTGTCATTTTGCTAAAAGTTCGTAATCTGCTAAATTCATAATGGTCGATCATTGGTCGGTCAATGGTCTCGTAATAGTATTGTCGTACAATACGACCAATGATACCGCCTAAGTCAGTCATTCCTTTGTCATTATGTACGAGATTACCAATAAGTGCCATTTCTTTCAATGGAGTGTCAGTGGCTGACCATTGGAAAGTCATAATGACGCCATTATATTAGTAGATTACCAAACTTGTCAAAATCAACAATTATTCTGACACTATTGTAATAGCAGACTTGAGGCCCTGCAGCTGTGCATACGGGTCCAGTGCCCCAGGAACGGGCAATCAGGTTTATTAACAATCACCTTTAAAATGCTGCAATTTAGGACACGTTAAGCCAATGATGAGGTTTCATTCAAAATGAAAATTAGAGATAATCTAGATTTTAATCACCTACGAAAGCAGTAATAGCAGTGATAGCCTAGTGGTGTGACCGTCGGACTGCCAAGTCATAGGTCTCTAGTTCGAACTCAAGGCACGCACCTCTGACTTTTCGGATTCATGTGCGTACGAGCTTCAAAAACTGTGAAGGAAACCGGCATGCCTGAGAGATATTTATCGACGGTATGTGAAGCCAAGTCAGAGGCCCATGGGCGGGTTTAAAACTCTGACACCAGGTTAGTCACTAACCACACGAAAAAGAAAAAGACCTCGATCATTCATTGTTTACTAATTTTTGTTGTGGGTAAAAATGGAGGAACATTGATTTTCTCATTTTGTGCTGTTTGCAAAACTAATCAAAATGAAAACGTTTGTAGGTAGGTAATATCCTGGAACGATGGATTTTAAGAGCTTTAGAACTGGTAGGGTTGGATATAAGAAGTACTTCCAAATGGATTTGCCATGCCTAATCATTGGACGGGATAGCTCGCCGTCCGATAAGGACACGGCCCGGGTCGACGCCTCAAAGAGATGTCAGTAGAATTGACGGGGTCCGCTAGGGCCGATGCCTGCTGGTGTTGCGAAGAAAACCGAAAGGGAGATCGTGGCCCCCGGCAACAGGGCAACCGAAGGAACACGGGTGGGTTTTAGTCAGTAAGAGTCTGACACGCCCTCCCGCTCCACCCAGAGCGGGAGAAGTTATTTGATGATGCATAATCATTGGAATCAAATAAGGTTATTTGGCTCATTACTATAGGTAGAAGCTGAATCAGCTAATGATGCTAATAACGGCCATGTACATGTATTTACAGTAGGTATGTGCCCTTGTTTGATTACGACACTTTCTTGATGTCTCGGACTTTGCACTGCATTTTTGGAATCCTCCAGACTTCTGTATAGTGAGTTACCAAGAGAGATGTCTCCGTTGCCGCCCCCTCGTTTTAAATTCACACACTGTTCGCTCTGTGCATGCTCGATCTACGATCCAAACTTGAGGTCATACTGAAGATCCATCTTGAGTTTCTCCAATTGATCTACCGTCACACTTGTTGACTTCAGTAGTGCTATTCTGTAAAAATCTCACCGTGATATCTTAGGTGAAGTGAGCTGCCAATAGTGTCAATCCTTAGCAACTGACAGCTCACTCCACGCTCACTTCACCTAAGATAACACGGTGAGATGGATACAGAATAGCACTACTGTTCTCGCACTTCATCCTTGAGTAAGGTGAGATCCTTAAGCAACTTAGTCACATCCAAGTGATAAGAATAGGTACTGGGGTGGGGTTGAATAATACTAGTATTATATACCAACTAGTATTATTCAAGGCAATGGCACGTGACATTTTATCGGAGAGGCAACCGGATGGCGAGTGGTAATCTGGGTATTGAAGTGATACCGAATCCCCCCGTACCGTCCGAATGGACTCCAAATGGATGGGGTGGACCCTTTAACTGTATAGCTGCAGATTTAAGGCGTAAATCTGGTCATGTATACATAGGTATCTCAGCGTGTTATTTTATGGCCACCAAGAGGTTAGTGCAGTGGTGGCCCAGGGGTAACGGCCGCGACTTACGAGTTGTAGGTCGTAGGTTCGAACCCAGACAAGCGCTTTACTTTGTATAAATTATTTCATCGCCACTGCTCTCAAAACGGTGAAGGAAAACATTGTGAGGAAACCGGCATGTCCTAGAACCGAAAATTCGAAGACATGTGACATCTACCAACCCGCACTGGGCCCGCGTGGTGGATTACGGCCCACTCCCTCTCACACAGAGGAGGCCTGTGTCCCAGCAGTGGGAACATTTATAGGCTGATAATGATGATGATGATGAAGAAGTTAGTGATGAAAATAAATACGTACCTTATGTACCAAGACCACTTATTACTGCTAAAAACCACCGCACAATAGTGTTTTTAAAGATTCGCTCACGGATTTTATGGATTCAAGAGTAGGTACAGGTTTTCCTTTACAAAAAGGTATTGTAGTTACTCTTATGAATATGAAAAAAAAATGTTAATGCATTATTTCCGTAGGCATACAAAGGTATGCGAATTTTGGCCTGTCTTGAAGAAAATGTATAGGTAGGTACTTGATTTTAGTTCAGGAATTCCGCAGGGGCCATCTACAATAATAATAATCTTTATTACATACGAAGTGGTTACAAAATGTGTGAAGTCCCTGACACTTGTGCTAGGTGGTTAACCTGTGATCTGCCAATCACTTTGGTGAAAGACAAATCGTTTGCATACTTTCTTATTACTTACAAGTGCATTTTATTAGTACCTAGATATGTAATCCACTATATCTACATCATTAAGAAAGAAAGCTGATTGTATTTTTAAACTTGGTAGTAAAATCCTCTGTTTCCATATACTGTGTACTTACTGTGTTGTCGTTTTTTTTTACTTAACTTATAAACATATAAATAAATATAGTGTAATACACGATAAGATTCTAGGGGTTATAAATGTAGGATAGGAGATCATTGCCAAAAAATAGTAGGTATTATTTATCGATGACATAGCAAACAAAGTTTTATTAGTTTATGTAAATAATATTCAGTATTTATTTATTCCAGTCAGTTCCTAAAAATTATGCGAAATTGCATTCTTAAAGTTGTATTAACTTTGTTGTGCCTGAACTATTTTGCTAGCAATAGATCTACAGTTTCTTCTTGCTATGGTTAAAGTAACAGGCACTCTGCGTTATCTCTATGCTATACTATTAAATGAGCAATGTTTGTGTATATATATTTATATTATATTTAATATTATGTATATATATATTTGTAATCACGTTCTCGAAAACGGCTGTAACGATTGCGATGAAAGTTGCAATATAGGGGTTTACGGGGGTGAGAAATCGATCTAGCTAGGTCTCATATCTGAGAAAATTTCTCCATATTTTCACCCGAGCAGAGCTCGGTCGCCCAAAGTTTAGAACAAGATGGCTACCTTAGAATAGTGACATGGCAGTATGGAATTAGTAAATACCTACTATCATAGCTGCATGGAATTAGTAAGTACCTAGGTACTATCATGGCAGCATGGAATTAGTATGAACTATCCTTCTCTTTATTCACCCGAGCAGAGCTAGGTCCACCAGGTACTTAAAATTATAGAATTATATTTTTATTCGTGTTGCAACCGAACGGTAACGATCGGATACAACGTGAATTGGAATTTATTCTAAAACAATTACTATAGTATTTCGGAGCACATGTGCAATGCTACCCACTCTCCCGAAGATTCAGGAGGTAGGTGGGTAGGTACTTAATATTCTGGAGTTTCTAGTCAGACAGATGGTATCAGTACTGATGATCATCCTGTGACAAAAAAGTTAATTGTACAAATAATTTAAAAAAAAGGTGAAATATAATTACAACACGTTTGACGTTAAACAATTTTATTATTTAATAACTGAACTTTACGAAATTAAGGAAGTGGGCTAATAAACAATGTAAAAGGCATTTGTTATCTTTTTGAATAATTTGTACCCATTTTTAAATAAAGTTTGGGATAACTTTGTCTTCATAACCCGTTATAGTGAAGAAATAATACTTTACTTATCTACTTCAATGCGTTTGGTGGCGGTATTCATTTTAGTTTCAGTTTTAAATCGTTTTCAATAATACTAGCTGTGCTATTCTGGTACAGTTCCATGCGATTTCCTCATGACTTGCAACAAAAAAAAAGTATTGAATCACAAGATGAAAGAAGCTCTTCTGAAATGACTGCCACAATTGAAGCAAATAAGTGAGAGATCTGAACACAACTAAGATAGATGTACGTAAGCTTTAAGAGTAAGATAAAAAAAATTGGCATACATGTTATAGATAAAAAAACTGGCCAAGTGCATGTCAGACCACGCACAATGAAGGGTTCCGTAGTTGGGATGAATTTATCCCAAATACAAACTTAACATTGTAGTTGAAAAACTTGTTCTCCCATACATTCCAACTGCAAATGTAAGTTTGTACGCACAATATTGAGAGATTTATAATGTTATTTTAAGACCATAGACTTCTTATAGGTTTTCCTGTAATCTATGGGTAAAGAAAAATTCCCTACATTTTTTCAAAATTTTAGGCTCACTAATTTCGGAGATAAGGGGGATATCGTCAATTTTTATGTATTTTCTTAAATATCTACAAATGTATTTATTTTATTTATTTAATTATTTAACCATTTATGTACACACAAATAATACACAGACAAGACAAAAGGAACAGAAAAATACGTACAAAGGTGATGCTTATTTCTAATGAAATCTCTTCCAGCATACCTGCGATAGGACAGAGGATAAAAAGAGATGTAGACACGGTGTGTAAGAGTAAAGAGAAAGTAAAATACATAAAATCAAAACAATTCACTTAATTAAATAAAACTAATAATATGAAAACATACTTACTTAAAATTATGAAAAAAAAAAAAAATTGAAGTCCTCTCAACAAGTTCTTTCATTTGATATGTCACACGGTTAAAGACGTGTAAATGACTTGCCTTTTTTAAATTTTCTTGTTTACCCCCAAAAGTGACCCTTATATTCGAAATTAATTAATTTACGTTACACGTCCGTGTTTGGGTCACCGAAATATATATGTGTATCTAATTTCCACTTAATCGGTTCATTAGATTCGTAGGAAATTGGCTGTGACAGAAGAACAGACAGAAACACGAGTAATCCTGTAAGGTTTCCATTTTTTGCTTTTGAGGTACGGAATCCTAAAAATGCCGAATTTAAAACGAAACTAAGATAAGAAAACATGACACAGATACATTTCGTAAATAAGAGTAATTATTACTAAGATAAGACAAGACACTATTCAAAGTGTTCTTTCTATAAATAAAGACTTTTATATCCTTACAATATATTCCAACTAGCTTTTCCCAGCGACTTCACCCGCGTGGATGTCGGACCGGGATAAAGTATTCTATGTCGTAACATACTATAGATAGTGCCATCCACGAAGACAACTGTAGTTATACGTAAGCTTTAAGAGTAAGATAAAAATGTTGGCATACATGTTATAGATAAAAAAATGCCTAATTTTAAAACGAAACTAAGAAAACATGACACAGATACATTTCGTAAATAAGAGGAATTACAACTAAGATAAGACAAGACACAAAAATGTTCTATAAATGAAGAGTTTTATATCTTTTCAATATATTCCAACTAGCTTTTCCCAGCTGCTTCACCCGCGTGGATGTCGGAACGGGATACAAGTATTCTATGTCGTAACACACTATAGATAGTGCCATCCACGAAGACGCATGCCACAGTACAGTACAGTAATCGCGGAGAGGCCTTCGGAGGCGCGTTGACGCCCTAAGCCGAGGTTCGTACTGCCCTTAGCGAGTGTTTACCTAGTTTTAATTAGCATAGTTGAATAACCCCTGGCTGGAGGTTTTGAGTGTAGTAGCTTAAAGCACCCACAGGAAAGCCCGGTAGTAGTCATGATCTCAGAGGTCAAATATGAGAGGCCAACCATAAAAAAAAATAAAAAAAAAAATCGCGGAGAGGAGCGCGTCTTCATGGCACTATCTGTATCAATCATAATCTGACTGATTTTGAAGGATATTGCTAATCCATTGCTTCATAATCAAACATTAATGTCTGCTCAACAACGTGTTTTGTTGAACTGTCAAAATGAAACACATTGCTACTGATAGTGTGTTACGCAATTACCTTGCTGGTTATAAACTATTTGTGTGCCATTGATCCAAATCAGTTCAGCCGTTTTTGCGTTATTGAGTACCAAACACAAAAACTTTCACATTTGTAATATTAGTAGGATTAGCTTTTTTAAACGTCGAGAACTTATTTTAAAAAACTAAAATCATTCCTCCAAAGTAGGTATGATTTTTTTATGAAAAAGCAAGACCAGAATGCAATTAACACAAATTTTGACACTTATTTATAATTTTAGCTGCCATCATCGAAGGGAGTCCTTAGAAGAGCCATTTTGAAAAAAAAAAACATAGGTATTCAAAAGCTAGCGTTTATACAGAAAGCGATAGCTGTCAAATATTTTGCTGTTTTGATTAATTTGGCAATATTACTCTATGGAAATAAGAAATACGGCTAACTGGTGAACTAGAATATTAATAATGAATTGCAAAAATATCTCAGACCTACTGAATCTTATATATAAAATTCTCGTGTCACAATGTTAGTTACCTTACTCCTCCGAAACGGCTTTACTGATTTTTACCAAATTTTATATGCATATTCAGTAGGACTGAAAATCGGCTACTATCTATTTTTCATACCCCTAAGTAATAAGGGTTGTCCACCACAAACAAATAATTGGCAAAACAACGTTTGCCGGGGTCAGCTAGTATGCATATAAAATTTGGTAAAAATCAGTAAAGCCGTTTCGGAGGAGTAAGGTAACTAACATTGTGACACGAGAATTTTATATATAAGATATTGTCAAATTAATCAAAATATTTGACAGTTTAATTTTTAAGCCCTAACTTTTGATCGTCATTATCCTACCCTCATCCTGATATATAACATGGGATGAGGTATAATGGGATAATTAACCATAACTGTACTGAAGAAATTGAGTACCAATCTAGGGTCCAGATCTCCAGATATTGAAATGCAGCTTGGGAGACTAGTATCACATGTGGATTGCCGTGGGCTGGGTGAGAATTGTTCGGATAGGCTAAGCCAGAAGTGAGTTCGATAGAATTAGAGAATAGCCTAGCTAGTGGGTTAGTGGAAAGAAAAGGCCACAACCCATCTTTCTGTGGGTTTATTTTTACTACCTATTTTTTTACTATGATGGCTTCGTCAACAACTAACTCAGTTTGATATTGATCAAAAGCAGATCATCCTACAAGCAAGTACCTACGTAGTCACAAAGGGGTTTATTTATAAACGTTGCTTAAAGTTAAGACGCAGATATATGACAGTGACCTTGAATGGTTAGCTTGCGTGTTCTGTACTGAGCTCAAGCAACGCGTCGTACGTCCAGCCAGTAATAGGACTCGCCCATCAAGGAGCGCTGTCCCAAGTTAGACGCATTATTAATTAATTACACATAAAAAAAGGTATTTTAATAAAAAACGTATACTAAAAGATTAATAATTTAATTATCTTTAAAATGGTGAAGTTTTCAGAAAAATACGCTTGATAGATTTTGCGTCATTCTCAGTTTTTTATCCGCGTTAGACATAACTTTACAAATTAATTTCACTATGTAATATAATATCACATAATCAAAAATATGCCTATATTAAAATATTAGGAAAATACTCTAATTTAACATATATTTTTTCCAAATCTCTAACACTACCCGTTTAGACGTCATCTTCAGTATAAAATCATTAAAAGTCGGTTATCATCCCCTTAAGTAATGATAAGCGACTGTTTGGCGTTTATAAATAAACCCCAAAGTCCCTGAGCACCGGTCCTGCACTGATGAATCGGTCAATACGATTTTATTCAGTCTAGTAGATAAGCAAGACATAAATTATAATTAAGTAACATTAGTATCATTATAGCTGTAATCTTATTTGTCCACTAATGCATTATTTGTACATCCATTAATGTGTAAATATGATTAGAAGGATTTATAGTAGATACTACGCACTACGGCTAAATATTGTGGTGTTGGGATTTTGATAGTGACAAGTTAGTGGTTTGTCAAGGTAGTTGTCATATAACATGAAAGATAAAACGAGAAAGATAGCTGTAGGAACTACCTATGTTAACCTATCTATGTTGAGTTTTGCAGTTATTTCTGGCTTCAGGCGCTACCGTCATCCAAGACAGGCACTATGTAGGGTGATACCACCTTCCGGCTCGCTACCTGTCTGCGTTTGGGCGCTTCTTGTGTGGCTCCGCATCGCTGCCAATGTGGTGAAGGAGTCGACTGTCTCGGACACCATGGCCTATCCTGCAGTAAGAGCGCAGGCCGGATAGCACGGCACGCCAGCATCAATGACATCATCCGTCGTGCTCTTGTCACCGCCGGAGTGCCAGCTGTATTAGAACCCAATGGCTTGGCACGCGACGATGGGAAGAGACCAGACGGAATAACCATAATGCCTTGGAAGGTAGGTAGGCCTTTGGTGTGGGATGCAACGTGTATTGACACCCTTGTGCCATCCCATTTTCCAACCACGGCGGGCTGTGCTGGGGCTGCTGCCGCAGGGCCATGGGGTCCGAGTGCTCACCTAGTTTTTCAAGACATCGCCAAGCGGCTGGTCGACTCTTCACGTGACCAGAGGGGCTGGCCTATTCTTTGGTCATAGAATCAGCATTGCCATACAATGTGGCAATGCTGCCAGCCTTTTGGGCAGTTTTCCTATTGACAGCGATGCGGACGAATTTTTTGATGCCCTATGATTATTTCCTTCCCCCCCTTTTTTATATACTTGTACATATTATTATTTTAAGTCTGATAGTTTTTAAATAATGTAAATACGTGTGTGTAAATAAATGAACTAGTTATAACCGTAAAAAAAAAATGGCATCCTAGTTATAAATTAAAACACATATGTTCAAAATCTGTCATAAAGTGTACCTATCACCATAATAATTAAATTGTTGTATGTCTTAGTTTTGCACATTTTACCATCTTATACATAAAATTCTCGTGTCACAATGTTAGTTACCTTACTCCTCCGAAACGGCTTTACTGATTTTTACCAAATTTTATATGCATATTCAGTAGGTCTGAGAATCGGCTACTATCTATTTTTCATACCTCTAAGTGATAAGGGTTGTCCACCCCAAACAAATAATTGGCAAAACAACGTTTGCCGGGGTCAGCTAGTTTTATTATAAACTAGCTACACCCCGCGGTTTCACCTACATAAGTTTCGATCCCGTGGGAATATCGGGATAAAGAGTGTCCTATGTCCTAACCCGGGTTACCAGGTCATGGTCTACCCATGTGCCAAATTTGATCCCAATCCGCTCAACCGTTTTAGCGTGAAAAAGTAACAAACAAATAAACAAACATACGAAAAATCAGATCTTTTCTTTTTAATATTAGTTTAGATAGTTAAAAAAAATATTTGGTAGTGAAGTATTTTGTTTATTTATTCTTTGTGTATTTGATAGCTACTAATAATAGGGCTTTTATCAAAGCCGGGATTACGAGTATGACAGTGTCGAGACTGGGTTTCACCGTTTCAGCTCTCAGTATCATCCTTCAGGAGATGTCATTCATCTGGTAAAGTACCGCATGACATATAGAAGCTGTACCAATTTGTTATGATACCTAAAACTTCTGTGATAACCTGATTCGCAGACAAGAGTTAAATGAATTAATAATTAGGTTGTTTGTCGAAATATGTGGCATCGATAACACGTGTTCTAAAGCCGGTATTTTCCTAGAATGTAAAATCTTTAAAGCTTTTTATTTCACATCAACACACCGTTTTGTTTTAATATACAATTACCTACATTTTGATTGTTGTCACGCTTCATCTGGCAGTGAAATAGGTCCCATTCTCGTTCAATGCAAAACAAGTTCATGTTTACCGAAAAACCAGTTTTACAACACGTTTCCATAAAAAAAATTACGGGCAGTGTAATTATACGTTTCTTTACAAAAATACAAATGTCATTATACGACAGAGCGACAGTTAACTTGAGTGGGTGATAAGATAAAATACAATCTCCAAAGCGTTCGGAGGTTCATAAAGTCGTTGTTTCGAATCATGTGTGATGCAGTGACTCGGAAACATTCAGAGATGGGTGACGATACAGTGCCGGAATTAGAGAAAATTCATAAAAATGGAACGGACCACGGAAAGGATTTTAGTGAATCTAAAGATGAATACCTCAATAATGACCAACGAGCACCGTTTAGAAGACAGGTGTGTGTTAGAAAGCTATTTAAATAAGTGTTAAATGAAGTAGTTATAAATGAAAATAATTAAATTGTGCACGCAGGTGACGTATGATAAGTTTTTCTTTGTAACGTTAAGTCAACAGTGGACACAGGTTTGATATACATATTTTTATATAATTACTTCTTAAATTGGTTAACCCTCACCTGCATCGTAGATTGTACAGATATCGACCGGATCTTGTAGTGTATTGATTTCCTCAACGCATATTATAAATTGTTAGCTTCCTTTACTGTAATTGTAGTAATTTCATGATAATTTTCGTTAACCTACGAATTAGAATTACCCGCATTGTTGCTTGATAATGTGTTTATTGGAGCATTTCATTAAGGTGGCTTTAGAATGATGTTGTTTTTTACATAAATTTTGTTTCCACAAAATTTTGTAGGGGTTTCTAGCATAAAGTTTGAATTTTCTTGAATAATTTGCTACTAACAAAATCTTTTAAGAATTAATTAATGGTTATGTGACTTTTCCTTATAAGTGATTGCCAATCTTTCGTATTATTGCTGATCAAATTGTTGTAAAACACATACTATACTATACAGACTTTTTTATAAACACTGTAATCTAACTCTAATGCGGTAGGCAAGCTTTTGACTTTTTTTGTATAATCTAAAATTCTAAACTTATATTATAAAGAGAAAAAAAAAAGATTTTCTGTGTGTTTGTTTGTTAAGCTTTCACGCTAAAACGGCTGAATGGATATGCGATGGATGCTGATGAAGTTTGGCACATGAGTAGACCATGACCTGGGTTAGAACATAAAATACTTTTTATCCCGATATTCCCACGGGATCGAAACTTATGCGGGTGAAACCGCGGGGCATAGCTAGTACACCAATGACATGCAAATGTCAAAGTTTGTTGCTCGCTTTTTATACAGAAGTTGTTTGTTTCAGACTACTTTGTTTTTCCTATGTTGCCAGTGTCACATTACAAACCAAAATAAAGAAAAATAAAAAGCGGTTTCAATAATAACGTCGAAGTGAGTCATGTCAGTCATGTGTTGTGATTCAAATTAATTATATTGTATTAGTCTCATTTTAAAATACATATTTGTATTTTGATAAAGACATTTTATTTCGTGTATATTTTTCTGTGGATTAATTTAATCAAGGCTTTGACTAGTGTTTGCTTTATATTTATTTCACATTGTTAGCAATTAAACTATGCAAATATACGTTAATTTCTGTCTGTGTTTGATGTCTTAAATAAAAGGATTCTATATCGGCGGAATTTAACAATAATCTTTCATAAATTTTGAATATTATATTCTTGTTTTTTTGCATATAATGAAATTTAAAACCACCAGATGTTACAATGGCATTAAGTTTATGAATATGTGGCTAAAACCTGCTTATATTTCGAATACCAACCCTGAAATTAATAGTTGAATAATAGAAGCTAATAATAAAAATATGATAAGGTTATTAATATCTTAATTAATATTATTAATGTGGAAGTGGGTTTGTTTGTTACACTTTCACGCGAAAACGTCAGAACGAATTTTGATTAAAAATACATGAAAAGACCATGACCTGGGTCAGGACATAGGATACTTTTTATCCCGGTAGTACATTAGTACAGCCGCTAGCAAAAGTTAGTACTTAATAGATTCCTTGGTAGTTAAGCCTAATTTGTTACTAACGTCTGTTGTTAGTCGTCGATACTTTTTAAAATCAGCTAGTAACAAGGAATTACTTTACAAAGTTTTTTCGGTAGGTGCTTACCTATTTTGGTGAGATGCAGTTATCGAAAATAATCAATATAATACAATTTTTATAACATACAGAACAGAAAACAGCATTAAAAAAATAAACAGCAAGTCTGTTTCAGTATACAGTTTCTTGCAGTATTTTTGACGAATTTTCCATACAAACTTTCATCTCCTACTAACTTCGGGGATGAATTCAAAAGTCCTTCCTTTCGCTAGTTAAGGAACTCTTGTGCAAAATGTCATGCTTTTAGACCCAGCGGCCATGGGTGCGTTGTCTGAGAGTAATTAATGAAGGAATTTAAGGTTTTTATTAAGTAGATGAACCAATTTATGCATTCATACATTTTTGAAGTGGTCATAAAAATTGTGCATGATACATGCACGACAGTAAATTCCTTGCTATAATTTCGTAATCTAAAGCACTATAGCCGTGTTATCTAGGTACTATCTAAAGTCTGCTGACACTTTTTATCCCTGTTTGCACGTGAGAAATTTGCCTAAGTAATGTCAAGTGTGAGCGGATTTGTGTTAAAACTTTAATAGAACACGTGTTTCTGTAGTAAATTTAGCTTAAATTTTAAAATTTATGCTGGTATCTTATTTCATATTACATAGTATATGAAAGAATCCGAGACAAAAAAGTTCAATCATAAATTGGAACTGGTTGATGATTATATTTTTTTATTCGAAGCTGTGTTCGGAATAATGCACTAGTACACTTTCTGTATGACTATCAGAATAATGTTAATTGTGTTCTACATTATTATAATGATTACATATTGTTTACCTACTGTTAGATAGTGATAGGTTACACGTGCATGTGCTAGATTGTACTTAAAGTTCACAACAGCTGTTTTGTTACAATGTATTTCGTTTTGCTAATTGTCTCGTGCTAATTATTTACATAAAAGATCAGTTGACTTTGTAGGGTGATAACTTCAACACGCAACTTTAAGTTACTGTAATTTTGTATACCTACCCATAGGCCTATTATCGTCATCTGCCTAGCCTTTTCCTAACTATGTTGTGGTCGGCTTCCAGTCTAACCGGATGCAGCTGAATACCAGTATTTTACATGGAGCGACTGCCTATCTGACCTCCACAACCTAGTTACTAGGTAACACGATATCCCTTGGTAAGACTGGTCAGCAGACTTTTGGGCTTTTAACTAACCGTAACGACTGTCAAAGATCTACAAATGACAGTCGGGATCAACGGCTTAAAGTGCTTTTAGAGGCACGGAGAGGTTTTTGAATGTAAAGATGGTCACCCATCCACGGACCAATCGCGGCAAGCGTAGCTTAACCTGATTGATCGACCCATGCGGCTGTTATTACTTAGTCACAAGGCCCTCTACTCATAGGCCCATGAACTAGTAAAATAGTGCTATAATGAAAATGTAAGTTTTGATAGTCTATTGCGATAGATTCTATTTAAGATACTTTATAACCGAACATATCTTTAACGTCAACAGCAGTTGTATCATTTTCATACCATATTGCACAATATGCCTATCATTATTATCTCGGGATAAATCAAGGCTATTCACTTATTAAGATGAGGCAATCGTTTGCTTAACTGTAAACAAAACAATGATTGTATTTGATAATAATCCGAATATCGTATAACGTCTACTTGGTCAAGCAAGACTATGCTATGTATACAGGATGGCAGGGACATCGACGCAGAAACTTTTACCATGGATTCAATACATGATTCTGAACAAAAATTTCAACGCAGGGGCCGTTCAAATTTTCGTCGGTTATCTATAAAAAATATCTATTGTTTCATAGAAAAGTGCAATACCTACACGGTGAAAATGAATGGAACGGCTGACTAAAAAATAAATAACCGGCGAAAAATTTGAGCGCATGGGGGTTTAGAATCATGTATTGAATCCATGCTAAAAGTTTTCGCGTCGATGTCCCTGCCACCCTGTATGAAAAAGTTAAAAATGTTGTAAAACAATGTTTTAACTTGAATTTTGTTTACAGGCAATCATCTCGTTCGGAGTGTTCATGCTCACTCTCGGTGCTGGTGCCACGTCAGGCATCTCCGCTATCTTAATACCACAGTTAAAACATGCAAAAGGAAGACATGCCTTCTCCGTGGAACTGGTATCATGGGTAGGTACGTGTATACTTCGACTGTGACCAAGCCTTTGCTATAATCTTTTAAGTGACATCAATTAATTCTGTTTTTCTTTTACCTTTCAGCCGCTATATCATCCTTGGCCCTGTTCTTCGGTAACCTGATGTCGGGCTATTTAATGGATAGACTTGGAAGAAGACTGTCTACCTTATTACTGGCAGGCACATTTGTATCTGGTTGGCTAGTCATCGGGTTTTCAAACGACCTCATGTATTTAATATTAATAGGAAGATTCATCACAGGTCTTTGTCAAGGGTGGCTTGGTCCTCTTGGTCCAGTGTACGTGGGAGAAATTAGTTCTCCAGCCTTCAGAGGATTATTCTTAGCTGCTCTATCTTTGGGGATCGCAGTTGGTGTGTTCATGTCACATTTATTCGGTACTTTCCTTCACTGGAGTTTAGCTTCCTTGCTTTGTGGATTTTTCCCGCTGTTTGGTGGCCTCATACTTTACTACGCTCCAGAATCACCGTCGTGGTTAGCATCTAAAAACAGAATCGACGAATGTATAATTTCGTACCAATGGTACAGAGGAAATACTGTAGCAATGAAAACAGAACTGGATAAAATGATTGCAGATCTTTCATCGAAAGAAAAGAATCAGGGTAAAATGCAAACTTTAGCTGCAAATATCAAAAAGCCAGAATTTTATAAGCCATTGGGAATAATGACGACATTCTTTGTTATAACGCAACTTTCTGGAGTCAATGTTATTTGTGCGTACACAACAGATATGATGAAAGAACTCATTGGTAGCGGTTCAACTAGTTCTTACACCTACGCTGCTATGTTGAGTATAGATTTATTGCGATGCGTGTCACTGGGAGCTGCTTGTGTTATGCTCAGGAGATCTGGCAGAAGACCTATGGCGATATTCAGTGGTGTGTTTACATCTTTATCTTTAATAGCGTTAGCTTTGTACCTATATCTTTACAGCTCTGGTGTCGTCCGTCACATGTCACCATTTATTTCATTAGGACTTATGGGATTCTATATAATAGTGTCTAATTTGGGAATATGTCCTTTACCATGGAATATGGTAGGAGAACTATTCGCTGTAGAAACAAAGGGTTTGTGTTCAGGTATCAGTGTTATGATGACATCTGTCGCCTTCTTTGCAGTAGTTAAGACAGCACCGGCCATGTTTATTAGCATAGGTCACCATGGAACTTATCTCTTCTACGGATTGTCAACTTTGCTTGGTACGATATTCTTATTCTTCTGTTTACCTGAAACAAAGGACAAAACTTTGCTGCAAATAGAAGAACATTTTAGGTACGGCAAGAAAAAAGATACTAAAGAAGTAGATATTTAGAAAATAGAGTTCAGAACATCATTAGATGACTGTACAGATTGTTATTTTAACGAATTGATAACTGATCTCTTAGTTGACGTTCCGACGTGATTGCGTAAGTCCTAAGGTTATAGAAGTCAGTTTGAATGACCGATCAATGAAGCCGAAATTATTTTTATCATTGAAGTTGCGTAAAACAAAGTATTTTGTTAAATATGTTAAAGTAATATACAATTTTTGTTGTAAATTATTGCTGAAGATGTTTTATAAAGAAGAAACAAAATGTATGAGTATTTATGTGATTTAGTTAACCTAGATAGATATGTTAGTACCCTTTGATTGATTGAAATTGGCCATAACATAGTTTTAATGTTGAATGCAGATAAGATGATTCAGTAAATACATAAAATAAATAGTACATTAATTAGAACCGATAAAACAATTTAACTATAATTTATTAAATAGAAGATTTTGTAGAATTAAATTATGACTGTATTAATTCTTGAATCCCTTTTGTGATGTAATTTAAATTTAAGGTTGTACTTATACTATAAGAGTCAAAATAGAAAACCGATATTAAATATTAGTTTTATTAAAATGACCTTGTTGTTATTATTGTTTATTGAGTAACTCATGAACGCACCAATCAAATAGAATTATGAATAGTTTTTATGATTGTCTATGTGTGTCAAGACCATTATTCTTCAATTTTGTTTTATTGCATTCCTTATATTTAAGGTATGTGCTTTGTAGGCTACGTAACCAGCCCAGAACGATTTAAATTCAGTTCTGAAAAATCAACCAAACCCAATTTTTTTCATGAGATTGATGTCAGTCTGACGTTCTACATAGAATATGAACCAAAACTGTGTCAAATCTTTAAAACTACAAGTTTTTATATGTTAATTATGCTAATTTAATTTAATTGATTAGACATTATGATAAATTAAGCAATATGTAAAGGGTTCATTGACATGATTAAGTTACTATTTCAAATCGTTAAATATTTTTTGTTTAGTTACCGTTAGTGAAAAGGTTTTTTCCATTGGCATGTTATTTAAAATGTTCAAATTGGTGTTTTATATTAAATCCGTGGCCAAGGGCATTAAATTATAAGATTTAATGATTGTTATCACCGATCTGTCCTCTCGACCTTGTTTTTATTGGGTGGTTTGACTCTGTGGCTAAGTTTAGTTTTAATTTATTCAAAACTAGCTTTTGCCCGAGACTTCGCCCGCGTGGATGTTGGAAAATATCCCAAGGGAACGTACAATTAGGATTAAACATACCCTATGTGTTAAATCAGGTTTTAAACTATCTGTGTGCCAAGTTTTTGCGCCAATCCGGAACATACATCCAGACAAACAGACAAACGGTAAAAATTCTAAAAACTATATTTTCAGCATCAGACTCAATACCACCTAGTATCAATTTTTTCAAAAATATTCAATTGGTTTTGACTTCGTTTCTATTTTGTTTTATTATATTTATAGATATAGATAACTTTAGGTCAACAGTATAGGTAACCTTTTTTTTTTGAGTGGGAAATTGTCAAATAATTTCTCCCGTTCTGGGCGGAGCGGGAGGGCCAGACTCTTACTGACTAAAACCAACCTGTGTTCCTTCAGTTGCCTGTATGTTGCCAGAGGCCACGGTAACCGTTTCGGACAAACCCGCAACCCCGGCAGGCATCGGCCCTAGCGGACCCCTTTAGTTGTGCTGTCATCTCTTTGAGGCGCGTGGGGAACACAACGCGCCGTCGACCCGGGTCGAACGGTCTTTATCGGACGGCGAGCTACCCTTTGCTCACCGTCCGCAAGCCCGCGCCTACGGTAGCCGGGAATCGGCCTGCGATTCCCGACACCCAGAGCATCTCCTGGGGCGGTTAGGGGCGTTAGGGCGCGAAATTTGCCTCTCCCGCACGCATTACGCCTCCTCCTTCGCGAGCATTACTGCTTTGCAGAAGGAGATGACGGCCTCCCATGCCCTCTCGCTCCGTACCATGGCTTGGACCAGGGCCGAACGTGAGAAATCGGCCAAGCCGGGCAGACCTCCATCGTATGCTCCACTACGTCCTCCGGGCGATCCACACAATGGTGACACCCGGGCGTTTCCTCCCACCTTATCCTGAACAGGGACCTCCCAAAACAACCATGTCCGGTGAGGATCTGCGTCAGGCGGAAGGTGAGGACGCTATGGCGCCTCTCTAGCCACTCTTCAAAGAGATGACTTATCACCGCAATTGTGGCGTACCCAGCACTGGGTTCCAACAATGGCACTCCACATGACGCCATGAGATCCTGCCGGAGCTCTGTCCACTGGGCCGTAATTTCTCGCGGCAGCGGAGTTAAACCCCGGCGTTTCACTTTCTTGCGCCACTCCCAAATGTGCGCGATGTGCGCGAGGACTTTTGCCTCTACATCCCATGGCAGTAATCCGGCAAGGAGGCTCGCCATCTCACAGGAGACCGTGCGGTATCCTCGGGCCAGCCGGATAGCCATGACACTTTGGGACGCGTCCAACCGGCGAGCTGGCCGCCGACTCACGGAATGCGCCCACATCGGTGCTCCGTAAAGGGCCATGGACCGCACGATCCCTGCATAGAGCCTTCGGCAGAAGACGTATGTACACCCTAGATTGGGTAGGACCCGCTTCAAGGAAGCCTCGGCCCGCTCCAATCTGGGAGCCAAACGTCGGAAATGCAACAGTATAGGTACCTAAGGGTATCTTCACATTAAGCACTGATCATGCTTAGGTTTTTTAGCAAAAATACCAACATCAATGCTTTTACGTTCGGTGTCTACGCGGTGCCTACTAAGAGACTCGGTGGGCCTACGCGGTATCTACGCGGCGCCTACGCGGTATCTACGCGGCGCCTACGCAGGTTCTACGCGGCTTCAACGGCTATGCTGGCTTTGGAAACACTAAAACCTTTATAATACATGATAAGTATTCTAAATTTTTTCCCGTTTGACTTAAGTGTCTCATCTCTCGTCATAAATGACTATCATACCAACAATATAATGTAAAAATATTTTTTGTTCAAACAAATGATAAGTCCGGTATTACTTCTCGTAATATTGCCTATATCATTGTGACGCTCGAATTGGCATTAAGTGCTTAGGTAACAACTCAAATATCGATAAATGCAGTAAAAATACTTTACTTTTATTACACTTGTTTCGTGTAGAATATTTATATTTTTAGCTTAGATATTGTACAGAAACTGATTCATATTTTATTTTATTTTCTTTATTTAGGCAACCAACAGTGATACATAATAGTATGTTACAGAATATGTGTTACAGTATTGAATGGCTAATAATAGGTTTCCCTGTATAACTAGGATAAGTATAAAACATGCGAACGGACTACTTAGAAATATTTAAATTCAAAAAGTGAAATTTTAGGTATTACTTATAGTTAAGTTTAAATTTTAAAGAGAAAAAACAGTAAAAAATTAAGTTATTAACAGTTTGTCATTTGCCTTCGTTTATGGTTTTTATTGTTTGTTTTTTGAATGTAGGTTTATTACAGTTAAATATATCGACTTGCGAGAAATCTGTGTTATAAATTCGAGCAATTACGGGTCAATACACAATTTTTGGCGTAATTAGTCTAGTGCCGAGGCACGTGTAGCATCGTAGTGTGACGAGTACGTCATAGGGGAGTGTTAAAAGTTACCTGAGTGACCAGCTCAGGGCAATCGAGGCGTCCATTAAGTATATCATAAAGCAAACACATATCCATAACTTTGCGCCTTTCATTCAGTGTTAGTAGACCATGTGTTCGACAACTATTTTCATAGGCCATCGGAGGTTTACGGAGGCGATAGTTAAGATGGTTAATAAATTTTCTTTGAACCCGTTCTAGTTGGTTCTTATAAATAATGTATTGGGGGGACCAGATTGGACACGCATATTCTAAGACGCTGCGCACATATGCAAAATACACCGATTTAAGAGCCTCGATGTTTTTAAATACCTTACATGACCTAATAACAAAGCCTAAGTTCTTATAAGCTTTTATGCTAAGTCTAGGTGATCTGAAAATGTTAATTTATTATCAAACATGACTCCTAAATCCCGAACTATCTTGACTTTATTAATGACAATTCCATTAAAGTTGTTTGAGTAAGCAATATTTGTGTCACTATCCTTATATTTTCTTTTGAAAATAGACCACTTGAATTGTTTTTTTATTCTTATGAAACCAATGCAAACAGAATTCTTTCTGATAGGCTGTGAGGTGGCTGTCCGGCTTCAGGTAAAATATTTGTGATAGGTTCTTTTAGATTTAATGTATAAGGTGATATCAAGACTGTGGGTCAAAGAAACTATAAAGCTGACATTGAAGCCTATTTAATTATAACATCTCTGAATTAGAACAGTTTTATCAAAATAATGTAATGTTTTTTTTTAATTGCTACGTATATACAAAAAAAGAATGATTAAAATCGAACACATACGTACTTATCCATTCAGTGGTATTTTCCTCGACTTGATATCAATGTTGATCTTGCTCTCCGAGAATAATAATAGTAGAACAGTTGATACTGAATGCCATTTTTAAACACCAATTATAAAAAAAAAAAAAACTCTTCTTGATCGAGTAAAAACGAAACATAAGTTTAAACTTAGAAATAAAACAGTAAATGGCTGATGATTACAAAAGTAACACAATTAACGTCATGTCTAATTAAACACATTATCACTTTCTACCTACAAAGCGGAACAAATGAATTGCTGTAAGATGTTTACAAAAGGGTGTCCATCGGCACCGTCCAATAAAAACAGTAGGTCAATTTCACAGACCGTTAACTTACGTTTAGTCTGTGGCACAAGTGGCACGCGTCTCCTACATAAATTATCGATTCTTCCTGTCTGACACGTGGTCTATGAGACCAAGATTCGCTACATCTGTGAAGATTTTTTCCTGATTCAAGTTCCCACGTTGGTACGCGACATGTTCGGGGACAAAAAAACAACCAGGAAAACATCTGGAGACTGGATTTGTCTATTTATAGTACACTTGAGTGTTATGAAGTAAAGTGTGAGGAACTTGTTAATGAACATGTGCGCCGTGTGCGCCGGGTGGCGGTAACGACGTAGGTATGTTTATTCGATTGATGGTTCAAGGTTCCGAATTCAAATGTAGATTACTGGACCTGTGTCCAAATTTTTTATTTTTAGTCCGTCTTTCAGAAAATAAAAAAAAATTGGACACGTATTTTTTATTTTTTGACGTAATCAAAACATTACGGCGATACATTGAGTTAAAATGTGGCATGACGTCACGCCTTGCTAGATTTTATACGACGTTGTGACGTAACGAGCCCCCACTCCCCAACTTTAATGCGTGTTTTTTAAGTTATTTTTGATTAATATGATAAAGCAAAAAATACGTGTCTAATATTTTTTTATTATCTGAAAGACGGACTAAATAGAATTTTAATTTTTTTACCTAGGAAACTACCCTATTATGTGTATCAGGAATATGTTCCGCGTTTTATTCAAATAAGCAGCCAATACAAGAGCAACCCTACCGTTACCCAAATTCTAAAATAAAGCATGCATCAACAAATTGCCTTTATTTTCATGTCAAGTGGTTCCTGTGCTTTAGTTTACTTTTCCCGTTCTGTGCTACTTGCATATCATATCATTGGCATTAAAGGGCACGATGGAATTCGAGCGGAACGAATAT
The DNA here is from genome assembly GCA_963680765.1 of Agrochola lychnidis. Taxonomy (NCBI): domain Eukaryota; kingdom Metazoa; phylum Arthropoda; class Insecta; order Lepidoptera; family Noctuidae; genus Agrochola; species Agrochola lychnidis. The sequence continues at coordinate 9,693,945 of OY796857.1, forward strand.
TTTAATAATCTACAATAGGACACGTGGCTGAGCGGAAACCATGCACGTGCTATCAATTAGAAGTGGAATAGATAGAAAAAACTTGACTAGAATTTTATTGAACCCTTCGAAGTGGGAGGAGTCGTTGCCTATAAAAATGAAAGCGAAATCATAAATATTACCCTTTGTTTGTGCAGCGAGTTACAAAGGGTTTGGAGGATTCTTTCACTTTTTAGTTTCTTGATTTTGATGTTACTGTCTGAGACGTTCAATGTCACGTTTAAAACCATATCAAATTCACTGATAACAGTTCAAGTGCTATGTTCTAGTTAGCCTTGGCTGGATTTAGGTAATATGATAACAATTTTAAAATGTTGCTTAAGAATGTCTTGTTGCGTAAGTTCGTTAATCTCATTACATAAAATGACGTATTTGGTACTGTTGAACCTTGATGAGTTAAACATGGATTTAAAATTGAAACTTAGCAAAATGTTAGAAAAACTAAGACTATTAGTAATATTGATACTAAATCAGGATCATTTCCGTGACATGTGACTGTTGTAGTAGTTCTAAAGGGTGAAGGCCTTTTCTTTGAATGAAAGGTAAAGGCAATTCATTCTTATTTTGTTATTCTATTGCATACTTTTAAGTAATAATTTTCAAATCTGCAAACTTTCGTTATTGTATCTTTCAAACTTTGCTTTTTATTCAGTTTGAATAATTTTTGTAGTGTTATCTATCAGTCTGCCCGTTTCAAATTAGGTAGGATATATGTTGTATTAAATGTAAAATTCATTCAACATAGATAACTATTTAAATCAAAGACGTCATAATAATATGAGGTAGTCAGAATATCATTCAATTTAAATGCATGGCTATAAATAATAGTAAGCCATTTATCGATTCTGTGCGATACGTGCGAGATACATTATTATGTGCCATAATGTTATCAGTATTTAAAAAAGCGGCCAAGTGCGAGTCGTACTCGCCCATGAAGGGTTCCGTAGCAGCAAGTAACGATAAGTTTACGATTTATGACGTATTAAAAAAAAACTACTTGCTAGATCTCGTTCAAACCAATTTTCGGTGGAAGTTTACATAGTAATGTACATCATATATTTTTTTTAGTTTTATCATTCTCTTATTTTAGAAGTTACAGGGGGGGGACACACATTTTACCACTTTGGAAGTGTCTCTCGCACAAACTATTCAGTTTAGAAAAAAATGATATTAGAAACCTCAATATCATTTTTGAAGACCTATCCATAGATACCCCACACGTATGGGATCGATGAAAAAAAAATTTTTGAGTTTCAGTTCTAAGTATGGGGAACTCCAAAATTATTTGTTTTTTTTCTATTTTTGTGTGAAAATCTTAATGCGGTTCACAGAATACATCTACTTACCAAGTTTCAACAGCATAGCTCTTATAGTTTCGGAAAAAAGTGGCTGTGACATACGGACGGACAGACAGACAGACAGACAGACAGACAGACATGACGAATCTATAAGGGTTCCGTTTTTTAACGGAACCCTAAAAAAGAATCTATATTATTGTTTAAGGCTCCCGAAGACGGGCACGACGCGACGGTGTGACGCGATTCAGCACGCGTAGCATGACCACCGTAGAAACGAGTTTTGTCGACGGAAGAATAGACAAAATGACAGATAAACAATTCCAATCTGTCATTTTGTCTATTCTTCCGTCGACAAAACTCGTTTCTACGGTGGTCATGCTACGCGTGCTGGTAGAAGAATTTCAATAAAGTTTTCATATACATTGTTTTAATAGAGTCACGTCGCGCAATCGCATCGTGCCTGTCTGAGCCTTTATGCACAATGTACGTACAAAATTTATGTACTTAGTTTTGGCCTACTGCAGTAAACTTATCTCTGTAATAAGGAAAAGTGTCATATATTTAACGAAGCTATCAAAACGCAAACATCGTCGCGTTAACGTGTCATCTCGCAGATCAAATAGTAACAACACTCTTTCCAAATTCATCTTTCTTCAATAAAATATTTCGGAATTGACCAATATTGCGTAATACACTTTCTTTTTTTTTTAAGTGAAAACTTCTTTAGCTCATTATCTGTTACGACGCCTCATTGAGGTGGATAACAATTAAAATTCTATTGTGTCTCGTTAATGACAGTTGAAAGGTTAGGCGCGTTGAACATTTTTGAGATGGGACTAAACCATTGATTTCGCGACAATGTAACGCAATTTACCGACACCGTGGAGCAAAGGACATCAACGCGTTGATTACTGCGGTGGCGATTTATTTTCAAGTTTTCACTTCTGTCGGCACTCCCGGATTGCCACTTTTTTTTATTGGGACCTCGATCTCATCTGATGGAAGCGCGATGGATGAGGTCTATAATGGAACAAGCGTATCCAGAAGATGCCTGTTTACTCTGGCTTTGAAGGGCGACGGGTTATATATGGAAGGGAACGCAGATGCTGGCAGAGAGTTCCACACTTTGTGCGCATAATAAATGTGGAGACGAAGTGCTGAGTTCGACTGATCGGGATATGTATCAACCATTTGCGGATAATACCCTGCTACTGCAAATACCATCCGCAAACTATTCGCATCCGTCTGGTAGTCCGGTAGTGAAAGGGAGATAGTAGGATCAGGTCGTGGAGCTCATACACACACTCTATGGAAGACCAACAGGCAATCAATCAATCAATCTTTATTCGTGAACACAGGTATTACAACAAAGGTCTTATGTATAAGTACATTTTAGTCGAGCTCTATGTCCAACCAATGAAATTGGCTTACAGATATATTAGTTATTAGTAATAAGCCTGAATTTACACAATGCAAAGTCACGTTCGAGTAGATAATGTCAATTAAATGTATTATTAATAAATAATTAATTAATCAATTATAATTTACTTTTACATGCATGTCAATGGTAAATTATTAAAGGGCTAGTAATGTCATATTTCATCATAATTGTAAATAATGTCGATTAAATGTATTATTAATAAATAATTAATCAATTATAATTTATTTTTATATGCATATTAATGGTTAATACAATACTAGCTGACCCCGGCAAACATTGTTTTGCCAATTATTTGTTTGGGGTGGACAACCCTTATCACTTAGGGGTATGAAAAATAGATAGTAGCCGATTCTCAGATCTACTGAATATGCATATAAAATTTGGTAAAAATCAGTAAAGCCGTTTCGGAGGAGTGAGGTAACTAACATTGTGACACGAGAATTTTATATATAAGACAAGCAATAATACGCCTATGAGCTCGGCTGTGAAGCCTACACCCACCAGCTCCTTGTCGCCTACGTTCTGTTTTCGGTCTGCGTTCCACCGTTCTTCCAATTAAAATACGAAAGATTTAGAAAGAAATTTAATCCAATGCTTTTCTAAACTTAAAGATTAGGTTTTTTGTGTGTTTGTTTGTTACGCTTTTACGCTAAAATGGCCGAACGGTTTTGGATGAAATTTGGCACAAAGGTAAACCACGATCTGGGTTAAGACATATGATATTTTTTATCCCGATATTTCCACGGGACCGAGACTTATGTGGGTGAAACCGCGGGGTGCAGCTAGTTATCTATATACCTATTTGAAAAACTCGTTTGCTGGACAACGTAAATTAAGCAATTAACAGGGTTTATCCTAAAAGTTGGTAACTTCGTAAATAGCTGTCAAATATTTCGCTGTTTTTATTAATTTGGCAATATTACTGTATGGAATTAAGAAATGTGGCTAACTAGGGAACTAAAATATTGATTATGAAAGTGAAAAGTGAGTTTCAAATAAGTTGTCATTCCACCTGATGTTAGGGAATAAAACGGCTGAGGTGACTTCATAGAAATTGTGCTAAAAAGCAATTCTGAAGAACGATCAAATAGATCCGAGTTTATAATAATAACATGTCATTAGTGTGTAAACCACGAAGTAAGTAGGTAACGGTTAAACGAAAGTTAGGTAGGTATGTTAGGTATGTGTATTATTATGAGACAATGCATCACAGAATCGCATTTATTTACTATTACTCTTGTCTGCAGTTTATCTTGTTATCCAATGAATCATACTTGTTGACACGCGATTAGAGATAGCTGTGACCGAAGTCACCATACTCATAATTATCTATTGTGTGCTAGATGTTAGTCACGGAGAGCAGAAATCTCATTATTTACTTATTAAGACGACAATAAGTGACAGCGACCTCGAGCGAGTGGGCGGCGCCACGCGTCACCTCCCCGCGACCCCGCAACTGCACGCACGTAATTTCGTAGGGTAACCATACGTTTCAGATAGTGAGGACTATCCTGTCTGATTTTAGATCACCAACCAATTTTTTTTCAATATATTGTTAATAAGTAAGCTAATATTCTGATAATAATTTAAGATTGTTATCATATTATTTTAATAGTTTGCATTGAATAAGTTGGTTTATTATATTTACGTAAATAATAAATGTGTTCATACATGAATAGGACATACCTACTTAAAATAATAACAAAAGATGACAAAAATATAAAACAAAGGTGTGTGGTTTGTCTGCGTGTATGACCAGCGCCCTAATTGCATAATAAACGATCAATTACAATCTGAATCATTTAAACAGATTGCCAATCCATTGCTTCATAAGTTCGAAAAAAAACCTGCTCAACAACGTAAATAACGCAATTAATGTTGTTGAACTGCAAAATGAGACAGAATAGTCTTAATAATTTAAGAAAAGGTTAGATAGCAGATAATATGAACGTAAACGAAGTAAATAGAATAGGTAACTATATAAAGATCGTAGCAGTTGGCATCCATGAGAAACGAATGGAGCATGGAATGGAGAATGGATTTGTTTATCTACAAAGATTCTTCTGTCAGCGAGCTAAATCTCATGAACTGTAATAGGTAGACAGTTGAAAATTTCTCGAAATTATTATTTTCATGTATTTTCATGAAACTTTCACCATCTAGAAGACAATTAAACTATACATCATCAGCCTATAAATGTTCCCACTGCTGGGACACAGGCCTCCTCTCTGTGAGAGGGAGTGGGCCGTAATCCACCACGCGGGCCCAGTGCGGGTTGGTAGATGTCACATGTCTTCGAATTTTCGGTTCTAGGACATGCCGGTTTCCTCACGATGTTTTCCTTCACCGTTTTGAGAGCAGTGGTGATGAAATAATTTACACAAAGTAAAGCGCCTGTCTGGGTTCGAACCTACGACCTACAACTCGTAAGTCGCGGCCGTTACCACTGGGCCACCACTGCTCTTTTACCACTGGGCCACCACTGCTCTGATTAAACTATACAAATTTTATTAAATGGCTTTTATTTGTATTGTGTTTGATAAATCAAGGTGGGTTGTTTTTCGAATAAACTTGGTGCGCGTTGAAGCCGGGCCTCTTGTGGGCACGAGCGGCAGTGCATCGCTAATACTCGGAGTAATTTTATTCGCTTTTAAGTTTTGTGCTAAAAATTGGTGGTAAATCGAAATCATTGAAAAAGAAACGCCTAGCAAAAAATAGATTATAGAGTAAGTAACGTACCTATTTTAATCGAACTAATATTATCAATAGTGGTGCCGATTCTCTTGTACACTGAACTAAACTATCACTAAAATTCCTTACTTTTGACTATGAGAATCTCAAAGCTATTCTGCAAAATAAATTCTCAAAATTAAAAAATAATTTTGACACATCTAAATCGAATTTGACAATCGCGACTCCACACGTGATACCTAACCATGTGAATCTTTTTAGAGCCGGAGGCACGCGGGGGGGCAGCCTCGACGTGTTTTATATGGAATTTTTCACTTTTTGTATGGGAAAAAAAAAATTACCTACATGTAGAGTGTTATGGGTTTAAGAGTTTTATAAAGGGGGTCGATTTTTTTTTTATTTTTGTGATTGGACACAACATTTTTGAGATACAAGCAAAAGAAAAATAAAATCAGTACTGTTTTTGCATCTGAAGTCGAGGTGTTGGTGTTAATTTAAAGTTCATGAATACCAATTTTATTCCCCACGTTTTTAGTCGCGATTAAAAATAGTCAGATTTAGTTAGAAAATCTAAATTTTAGATGAATAACGTCAAATTCAGAATAGCAAAATTGCCATTTTCACTAAATTAATATCTCAGTATCATCTTAGTGCTGTCAAACTAAAATATAGTTAAGATGTGTCACTTCAGTCTATTTCAGAATGGGAAATCGTCGTTTGACAGGAATAAACTAAATTTTGGTGATTTTTAGTCCAATTTAGAGGCATTTGTGACAAGAGAATCGGCACCAATATCCATCGAAAGGTTACTTAAATTATTTTTCACTAGCTTCCGCCAGCGGCTTCGCCCGCGTGATATATATATATAAATTATAGCCTTACTAGCTTTAGCCCGCGGCTTCGCCAGCGTGGATGTCGAAAATATTCCACGGGATCGTACTACTGAGATTACATACCTAATAGCCGAGGAAAGGTCATTGACTAATACCGCTGCGCCCGCGTTGCCGTCAACCTTATTTATGTAGTAACGCGTAATTTTGAATCTGTGATATCTTTTAAACCATTCATTTAAATGATATGATGTCAGGCGTATTTTAATCTAAATTAAATGCCCAATTTAAATAACATATTTTATTAGGTATGGATTAATATAATATTGGTCAAAAAAGTTTAATGGTTTCATAATTTACAATATATTAATGTAAAAATAATACGTTAATCATTTGTTGTTGTTGTGTTGTTTGTTGTTATTGCAACAGATAATGTAGGTACAAATTCACTCCTAGGTTGTTTCGTTTTATTTATCAGTGTATTTTTTTTTTTTTATATTTCCAAATTTATGCACACACATATAAACAGACAAGAAGAGAGGAAAAGAAAAAATACGTACAAAGGAGTGCCTTTGTACGTATTTTTTCTTTTCCTTTAAAAAGCAGTGGCTTTTTCTAAAGAAATCTCTTCCAGCATACCTGCGACAGGAAAGTATATAAAAAGAGATGTAGACAACCTGTGTAACCATAGGAAAGAGAATAAAAAAAATCAAAGAAGAAAAAAAAAACAATTCACAAATTTCAATTATTTTTCATTTCTGAAGTGATTGAAACAACATTTACTGAAGAGGAATCCTTTTGTTGTAAATTATGGAACTATCAAACTTTTTTCTTCCAAACTAGGCGGTATCACTCTGCGACATGTATCTAAATATAGGCACCGGCATGAAAGTAAAGGCATGGGCGAAAGTAGGAAAATAGTTGTGCACAATGTACTTAAGCCGACGTTCGCACGGACGTAATAAAATAGCGGCGCTTTTTTTTCGTGCACGTGCCCACACGACAGTACGTCCCAGCGCGTTGGATTGTCAACGCTCGGCTTAACACCGAGAGTTGAAAATCTAGTGCGCGATAAAATCCCGCCGTGATTTTATTACGTCCGTGTGAACGTCGGCTAAGTTCGCAAAACGGACACAAAAAAAGATAAAATAAAAAAAAAAACAAAAATCCCGACTGCAAAAACTCATAACTGAAAAGATTATAATATTTATAATGCTTGTTTTTCTCTTTTCAGTTATGAGTTTTTGCAGTCGGGTTTTTTGTTTTTTTTAAATAATTTGTTATATTTCAAACTTTTTAGTTTTAATTTACTGGCAAAATGTGGGTGTCCTATAGGTACACCTCTGCCTAACCCTTCGGGGATTACAGGCGTGATGTTATGTTTTATGTTATGTGTTAGTTTTATTAATATGGAATATGTATATTTGGAATTGACTCATTACTAACTTTTATTTGTTGTTATTTTTTTAAACCTACCCCTCTTTTTTTTTGTATTTGCAGATGCATATATAAATATTAAATAGCCTATGTCACTTCCACTATTAAGACGAACCTAACGACACCTCATATGTTAAAATCCATCAAGCCGTTTAGGCTACAGAGCGTGCCAAAGAAATAGACATAAGTACATACATACAAACATACATACATACATACTCTCGAAAAACATTACCCTCCTTCTGAGACAGTCTAGTAATTACATCTCCGCAGTCAAGGTCATACTACTTACGAACCAAGAACACCCCCACAACTTGTATGTCAATAATAGCATTCAAATGTTTTTTGAAACTAATCCGGACTGTCCCTACAACGATGTAGTATGGTTATAAAAAAATTACAAAAAAACCTCGTCTCTGAATTTACGACTAGAGAATTTTTATTTGGTGTTGTCCTAAAACAAAAATAACACAATTATTTAAATTAAATAAAAGTGTGGTTACTACAATTCAAAATAATTCAAACTTTCGATAGAGATTAATGATAATTTTATTTCGATTAAAATAGGTACGTTACTTACTTCAGTAATCTATTTTTTGCCAGTGTAAGGCATTTCTTTTTCAATAATTTGGATTTACCAGATATTTATAGCATGAAATTTAAAAGCGAATAAAATTGCTCCGAGCGTTAGCGTCTACCCGTGACAGTGGTCAGCGATGCACTGCCGCCCGTCGCCCGCAAGAGCCCCGGTTTTAACGCGCACCAAGTTTATTCGAAAAACAACCCACATTGATTTATCAAACACAATACAAATAAAAGCTGTATACTAAAATTTGTGTAATTAAATTGCCTTTTAGATGGTGAAAGTTTCATGAAAATACACCTGATAGCTTTTGCGTTATTATCGTTTTTTTGTCCGCGTTAGACATTACTTTACAAATTAATTACACTATGTTATAAAAATATAATTTGAATTATTCGTATATCAAATTATGAAGAAAACTATCTAGTACAACATATATTTTTTTCAAAGAATTAAGACTAGTAGTTTAGATGTAGTGTCCAATTTAAAATCATTAAAAGTCGTATATCTGCGCCTTAAGTTCTTTATTTAAGTTTAGGTACACCTAGCAGACAAAACGCAGAGCTAAATATAAGAAATATTTTGATGATAAATGCTGGACTTAATTGTAACTCTTCGATAATTATCCTCTTTATTCAGTTTACTTAAAGTACTAGCGTCCCGCTCCTGCTTCGCACGGTTTTTATGACTTGACAAAACATCGAGATTTCTTAGTTTTATGTTACTTTAATATTAATGTATTATACACATAAATCTACCGGAATAAATTCTCTAAATGATGGTGAAAACCTCATCAAAATCTGTTGCGTGGTTTAGAAGAACAACGCGGTCATACAAACAAACACGGAAAGCGACTTTAATTTATAATATGAATAGATTTATTTACCTTATGAAAGTGTATGTTTCATCATCATCATCATCAGCCTATAAATGTTCCCACTGCTGGGACACAGACCTCCTCTCTGTGAGAGGGAGTGGGCCGTAATCCACCACGCGGGCCCAGTGCGGGTTGGTAGATGTCACATGTCTTCGAATTTTCGGTTCTAGGACATGCCGGTTTCCTCACGATGTTTTCCTTCACCGTTTTGAGAGCAGTGATGATGAAATAATTTACACAAAGTAAAGCGCCTGTCTGGGTTCGAACCTACGACCTACAACTCGTAAGTCGCGGCCGTTACCACTGGGCCACCACTACTCTAAGTGTATGTTTAATAAATTTAAATTAATATTTAATCTACTTCCCTCTACTAACCGTCTTTCTTGTTCAATTTCTTATCATGATATTTTATGCTTGGGCCAATTCAAAGTACTTACATATTTGTTATGATAAATAAACACTTTTTGCCAATACGACCTCTGAACTCTTTTTCTAATAATTTGAAGATAGAACATTGAGTTGGTCCAGATAACTGAGAACATTATTAAACAGTGTGATTGTTACTCTAACTAGTTGAGTTTTTAGAAGTCAATATCTTTCATTGAAAAAACTGTTATCATGACAGAGGTACTTATGTATGACAGTGATCTACTATGTATTGAGACAAAATTGTGTAATAGATAGTGTAATATCTAAGTTAGATTAAACAGGGTTTTTTTTATCAGTACCTACTCTTATAAGTTTGTACGGAATGTCTATTTGCATTCTATATCTCTAGAGTGATTTTCTAAACACACCTAAAAATTCACGAATAAAAAATATTATCCTAATTATATTACATGCAATACGAATACATACAAATTGTGCTTATGTTAGTTGAATTATTTATTAGAACACGTGACCTGCGCGCGCGCAGTGTGCATAGGAAGCAAGGTTGACATGCACCCGACTCGCGTAACTGACATGTGCGCTATACTAGCCGTGATTCCGGCGGGGTTCAAATTATTCTAACTTTAATAATCTAATTATAATAATTTACTAGTATTATTTAAAACCATTTATGTTATTTATTATTATTTAAGACGAGACTGCCTCGTTGCGCTACTGCTGACCATGAGGTCTGGGTACGGTTCCCAGATTGGGTAAAGATGTATTGGGTTTTCCATCAGGAATTTTTCAATAGACCCGGAGTCTGGATTCGTGCCCGGTTGATGGCAATAGGCTCGCCCCCTATTACATAGGACTTAAAGATAACTAGCGAGTTGTGGGTGTACTATATATAGGGTTGCCTCTGCCTAACCCATCGGGGATTACGGGCGTGCGTGTTATTTAAGACCTATGTTTGCTGCTTTATATTTGGGTAAGAACTTAAAACCAAAAACTTACTGCAATAAAATAAAAATCTCATCTAAATCTTTGTAGCGTTTTCTGTAGTCAACGCTGCAACAACGAAATCGAAGGCAGGCTAGTTTATTTTTGGTAGCGATAGTTAATTTGTCATATATCTCATCGACAAAAATAATATAAGTATGTAACCTACCATCCATCGTTTATTAGAAAAATCGATTCGAATTATGACATTAACTTATTATGACATGATTTAGATTGAATAATAAACTTATGATTTATTTGAATAACAGAATATCTCCTTCATCAATAATTTGAATAATTTATTAGCAGAGAATACTAGGTAGATGTACAAGTACTATTTATTTATAGAATTCATTAAATGTTGAAGTATGTCAATGTCAATCAAGGTATTTAATGTAGAAATAATTTATGTTGCCGTGAAAACCCGAAGTATTAGCATGGTATTATTGTTTACTATGAAATAATTAATTTTTATAATTATTTAACATCCTCTATAAAAAAATCTGCCTCGACTCCCTCGTCTGGACTGCCTCGTTGGTCTAGTGGTCGCAAGCGCTACTGCTGAGCATGAGGTCCTGAGTTCGATTCTCGGGTCGGGCAAAGTGTTATTGGGTTTTTGTATCTCAGTAGCAGCTCGGAGTCAGAATTTGTGCCCGGTTGACGGCAATAGGCTCGCCCCCTATTACATGGGACTTAATCATAACTGGCGAAATGTGGGTGTACCTGCTACAGGGACACCTCTGCCCAACCCTTTGAGGAAACAAGGCGTGATGTTATGTTTATGCTGTATAAAAAAATATAAGCTCTTTCAGCGGTTTAAAATCAAAACTATCAAATTACATAATTGAAAATGAAGAATAGAATAAAATTGAGTAGTTGAGAATAAAACTGTTGAACGTGTAATCCAACCTAAGCCTATCGTGTTGTATCGGTGACAGTTACCTAGAATAAGTTTATTACATTATATCATCTGTTCCCATGTAAGTGGCTCTTTGGTCTTTTTGAAAATTAAGGTATAAACCTAACTAGGTTGGCAAACGCGTCCAAAAACAAAGACGACCACTATCCTACTGTTTTTTTACCGAAGCATTACCCGAAGGGGTTTGTAGATGCGACTTGAAATACACAATACAATTTCATTTTCCAATATCTCCTATAACCAGAATGCTGTTAAAGATAGAATTTTAGATCAGAATACACAAAGAAAAAATACACAAGTAATGAAACGTTCTTCAAACATATGTCTGAAACATACAGATAAACATTAAATATTGACAAAGACAACAGTAATTAAATTTCTAATGTTTTTGTACTGAATGCAAAAAAAACAGAATTAAAAATGAGTTTCATGAACTCTATTTTTCCCATAATATTTGCATAATGTCGCCTGTCAGTATTGTTCATCAACACTGAATATTTAGTACGAATAAACAACGGAAAAGTGCTTGTGCCTTTTATTTTACAGATCTTTCTTTTTGTTTCTACATGGTGATTTTTAGGGGGGTATCAGATAAACGATAATATTACGGACTCTTTCATGATTACTGCTTTGTACGAAAGCCAACACAACTCACAAATTAGACACTCTAATAAGCAGCCTATAATACAGTAATTTGGGAAGGACACTCAATTCCAGCCCGTCCCATCTTTTGATGTCCTCCCTCCGGATAACGCCCTAAGCCGAGGCACGTACCCCACAGGGGCCCTTAGCGAGCGTTCATCCTAAGCTTTTTAGCTTAGTTTATGTATGCCCTGGCTGGAGGCTTTGAGTGTAGTAGCTTAAGGCAACCACAGGATTGACCGGTTAAACAGCCACGGTTTTCGGAACCAGCTGTGAGACGCCCTACAAAAATTTAAATTTAAGGACACTCAAGAGGGTCTGCATATCTAATCTGGCGTAACTAGGCTACTGCGGTCAGAAGGTAGTAATTTCCTGTATAATAGCGATATACTGAAAGATAATGGTGTTGCTAAAACGCCAAGGAACATAAGCGCAGAGTATTTGAACATCTCAGTACCGAGAAGTATTTAAGGGGATCCACTATCAACTCAGCCTATCGCAGTCCACTGTTGGTCATAGGCCTCACCCAGGCTGTGCCACAGCACCCGGTCCTCCGTCTTCTGCAGTCAGTCTGTCCTAGTCACCTTTTTAAGGTCGTCGGTCCATCTAGTTGGGGGTAGTTACAGTTACACAACGCTTGCCGATACGCGGTCTCCACTCCAGGACTCGTCTGCTCCACCGGTCATCGGTCCTTTGACAAACATGGCCAGCCCTCTGCCACTTCAGCTTGCTTACTCTGCAAGCTATTTCGGTACCTCCGCTTCTTTTCCGGATAATATTATTTCTGATCCACTGTATTCGTTGGAAAATAGGCGAATTTTATTGTAGATCTACATAGAGTTCCAATTGACAACGTCCTACATTTTGAAATAAAAATCCCATGCAAAATTAAAAGTTACAAGTTGAATAATTTCCAAAGTAAAAAACGCCTACGTACTTTCTTAGTGGGTGTAGGTCACTGTTGCAATCGAGAAAATTTGTCGATTTAAATCTATGAACGAACATATAACGAAACTATGAATAATAAACACCACGTGAGTTATGGTAATCTACCATATGGTATTAAAAGTACCATAATAAACGTTTATGTAACATGTTACACCGGATAGCATGCTTCCGTAGAGAGACACATGACTCGTTTAAGCCTGTTCTATTTTGAGTACCATAATTGGGTCTTTCGTAATGCACATGGTTTTAAATACGCAATGGTGCTTTGCATTTTTACTAGTAGGTGCAGGCACTATTTTATTTTTGTTTGAATTGATAAAACATTTATAATGGATGTTGTTATTATTGTCCACACTCTAAGGCTCTGACTGGTTAATTTTAGCTAGCATATTTGAAATAAAACTAGCTGACCCCGGCAAACGTTGTTTTGCCAATTATTTGTTTGCGGTGGACAACCCTTAACATTTAGGGGTATGAAAAATAAATAGTAGCCGATTCTCAAACCTACTGAATATGCATATAAAATTTGGTAAAAATCAGTAAAGCCGTTTCGGAGGAGTAAGGTAACTAACATTGTGACACGAGAATTTTATATATAAGATAACATAACGACATAATAAATAAGCCATAAACTTCAATAATTTTAAGTAAGGAAATGTGTTTTTATCTCCGTTTAGAGATAACGATCTTAATTTTAAGATCTCCTTGATTTTAGTAGCACAAAAATATAAAATTATAGGTATTAAGCAAATGTCAGAAAATTTGGGTATGACACGAATATGCGTATTTTTAGATTTTTTTTTTGCATTTATTAACGATAAATAAGATTTCAATCTTATCTTAATTATTTTCGAAGATCTATTTATTTATTGTTAAAATAAACGTCCAAACCACTTAAAATACAATCCATATCAATGATTTTATTCGAGACGAGAGATTGTTGACTTCAACTCTTTTATAGTTCCACTGGACTAGACTGATGGATTTTCAGGTTGAAAAAATCACTAAATATCGACGTCCTACTGGATTGTTTATTTATTGCATTATCATGTATAGTTGTTGTACAATAATCTTTTGGCGCATGTCTAAAATTGGAACTAACGCTGCCATTTTGTTTTTAGGGTTCCGTACCAAAATGGTGAAAAGGAACCCTTCTGGTGCGACTCAGTCTGTCTGTCCGTCTGTCTGTCACAGCTGGATATCTCAAAAACTACTAATGTTATTAACTTGAAATTTGGAACAGTTTTAGGTGACGTTTGCCTAACTATTTTGCAAATCAGAAAGAAATAAAAATGTATGTATTTTTTTTTTGCGACAGGGATTGAAAGGGGTTCTTAAAAAATCGAAGTGGGGCTACTAGGGCATGTGGGATATTATATGAAAGAGCGTTATTTGCACATTCTCAAGTATTTTTCTTTTTTTTAGGCAGCATAGTTTTCGACGAAGCAAAAAAAAAATCGTTCCCCCTTATCTCCGAAGTTTGCATAGAGAAAAATCTGAAATTGTTCTATGTGATAGAAGCTTATGTAAATATTACAGGAAAAATAAAACAATGTCTTCAAATAGCACACTTTTTCAGAAATCATTAACAAAAGTTACATTAGTTCCACTATCGCTCAAGATATGGCGCTGACCTAAAACTGCAATATTCTACACCGCAGTGTGCAGTGTTAAAATTCTCTGACAAACATAGGCCTCGCCGATGAAAATTTAAAATGATATGGAACCCTCGGTGTGCGAGTTCGACTCGCTCTTGACAGGTTTTTTTAATAGGTTTTCATTAAAAAGAATCACAAATGTTAACTAACAACGCCCTCTTGCAATGTCATTCAAGCGCCAAAAGATCTTTGTAGTACTTTACCTAGCTCTTTTTAACCGACGTCCAAAAAGGAGGAGGTTATATGTTTGTCGGGTATGTTTTTTTTTTTTTTTTCCCACCGATTTTGACCGATTTTGAAAATTATTTTTTTGTTTGAAAGGGTGTGCTCTCGAATTGGTTCCATATAAATTTTATAAACTTTGCTTAGATAGTTTTTGAGTTAGCTACAAAATAAGTATTTTTTTCCCACTTAGTATGTAGATGATATGATAAGTTTCTATCACTGGTAGCAGGTATATTCGAATGTGTTTGGGGTAGGTACCACTTGACAACTAAAAAGTGAAAAATAACTTTAATTTCGGAAGTCGGTGTCTTGGGTTTTGTATTTTCGTTTTTTGCCACCGACTTACGAAATTAAAGTTATTTTTCACTTTGTAGTGTTTTTTTTTGGAGGTCGGTTGTTTTTTTTTTTTTGTAAAAAGTTTTTTATACCCACTGGTTATAAATACAGACACCAGTGTGAATTAAATAAATATTTGTGCTAGGAAGAAAGTTGATTTAAGTTGGTATTTGTAAGTGATTATCTGCATTGGTTATTGGTATTTATTTTAATTGATTATTATGTATTTCAGGAGCTCGTGGCTAAGTTATAACACCCGCACGGGTCGATTCGACAGATTAAGCTACGCTTGCCGGGGTTGGTCCGTGGATGGGTGACTATCTTTACATACCGAGACTCCTCCGTGCCTCGGAAAGCACGCTAAGCCGTTGGTCTCGGCTGTCATTCGTGGATCTTTGATAGTCGTTACGGGTCGTCAGAAGCCCGAAAGTCTGACAACCAGTCTTACAAATCAAAATATCCAAGGTTGCTCTTCCAAATTACTGGAAATAGAATTGTTTTTAGAAAATACCAAGTTTGATGTCATTTGTTTAACAGAACATTGGTTAAAAGATCATCAAGTAATGTCAATTCACTATGAAAATTATTGTGTAGTTAGCCATTTCAGCCGAAAACGTATGATACATGGCGGGTCATTAATATTAGTAAAAAATTCGATTCAATCGAAAGAACGAAAAGACATCATAAGACTGTCTGTTGAACACACCATTGAATTGTCCTGTGTTGAGCTTGATAAGCATGTTATAGTATGCGTATACAGACCTCCAAGTTACCAGAATCTACCTATATTTGATTCTGTAATGGAAGATGTACTAAAGAAACTTAGTGCTAGTAGTAAGTCAATAATCATATGTGGTGATTTTAATATTAATTTATTAGAAAATAACTCGAACACTATCAGATTATTAAGTCTTTTTAGGTCATTTGATTTGTCAAATGTTTTTATGGAACCAACCCGAGTGACAGCTTCTTCTGCCACTTGTATAGATAATATATTTTGTAATTGTGATTACTTACATAAACAAATTGTAAATAAGTTGCCATTTGATCACAGTGGACAAGCAATAACATTTTGCACCTACATGCCTTTACAAAAAATTCAAATAAGGTTTAGGTCAATTACATGTAAAAATTTAGAGAAATTAGATAATTCTTTGGCAAGTAAATTATGTGTTCAGAGTTTTAATAATATTTTTGATCCTAATGAGTTTTACGCCGAGTTCTTTTCACTATTAAACAAGCAATTTATTGAGACTTTTCCCCTAAAGACTAAAACTATTTATACGAAGTTCTTATTTAGTGACTGGGCCACTCCAGGTATTCGTAAAAGCAGGGAAAAGCTTTTTGAACTTTATGGCCTAAAGCAACATACGAATAATACAAGCTTTCATCAGTATGTCGCAAAATATTCTAAAACTTTTAAAAGTGTGTGCAAAATAGCTAAAGCTCTTTACATTAGCAATAAAATAAAATCAGCTGATGATAAAATAAAAACTACCTGGCAAATAATAAATAATGAAACAGGTAGGAAAAAACAGCGTAATACTGAATTAAATTTAGAGACTGCACGTGGCCCCATCAACTCAGATGTAGAAATAGCTCAGGAATTTGAAAACTTTTTTGCTAATGTTCCCCTTAAAACTACCGAAAACTTAAATTCATCACCCGCGCTTTCTGCCGCCTTACTTAGAAATAATGTAAAAGCATGCCCTTTAGAGTTTAGGTTTCAGCATACAAACCCCCAGGCTGTTATAAAAGCTTTTAAAGATCTTAAAATTAAATCAACAGAAGATCTATGGGGAATGTCTGTAAAAGTCTGTAAATCTATCATCGAAACCATTGCGCCCTATTTAGCTTTCATATTTAACACCAGTGTAGACCAAGGAGTCTTTCCGGATCTCATGAAACTCAGTAAAGTAGTTCCTTTGTTCAAGTCCGGTGATAGTAAGGAACCCAACAATTATAGGCCCGTGTCAATTCTGCCAGTTCTCAGTAAAGTGTTTGAAAAGTTGATGCTTAATCAAATGTTACGTCACTTTAATAAAAATTCCATCTTTCATGAACAACAGTACGGTTTCACCAAAGGGCGTTGTACCACTGACGCCGGTGTCACCCTAATAAAGAACATTTTTAATGCCTGGGAAGAAGCACATGATGCCATTGGAATCTTTTGCGACCTCTCGAAGGCGTTCGATTGCGTAAACCATGAAACACTTCTGCTAAAACTAGAACACTATGGGATTAGGAATACAGCTCTTGATTTACTGAGATCATACCTGAAAGATAGAAAGATTAAAGTTCAAGTGAACGGCGTAAACTCATTGGGGTCTGAAATGGCAATGGGTGTTCCTCAAGGTTCGATATTGGGTCCATTCCTCTTTTTAGTTTACATTAACGATTTACCCCAATTACTTCAAAATCAACCGAAGATGGTGTTATTTGCAGATGACACATCATTGATCTTTAAAATAGATCGACGTTCACAAAATCTTGACGACGTGAATAACTCTATTCTTCAGGTCCAAGATTGGTTTACGGTAAATAATTTGGTACTAAATGAGAAAAAAACCAAGTGCATTAGATTTAAATTACCGAATGTTAAAAGTAGCGAATGTGACATCATATTGAATGGTGAAAAACTGGAATTTATTAATCAAACAGTTTTCCTAGGAATCACGCTGGACGAGAAATTACAATGGGGACCTCATATAACATCTCTTGCGGGGCGGCTAAGCTCGGCCGCTTATGCTATTAGAAAGATAAGACAGTTAACAGATGTAGAAACCGCGCGTTTGGTATATTTTAGCTACTTTCACAGCATTATGTCATATGGCATTTTACTCTGGGGTCGGGCTGCTGACATTGAATCCGTCTTTATTTTACAAAAGAGGGCTGTCAGAGCCATTTATAACCTATGTCGTCGCGAATCTCTCAGGGAACTTTTTAAAAGGATTAATATTATGACGGTACCTTGCCAATTCATTTATGAAAATATTATGTATGTAAGGAAAAATCCACATCTCTTTAATAAAATAAGTGATAGACATAATTTTAATACTAGAAATAAAGATAAACTAGATCAACCATTTTTCAGGTTATCTAAAGTACATACATCTTTTATGGGGTACTGTGTTAAATGTTACAACAAAATACCTTGTGACATATTGCAATTAAATGAAAGAAAATTTAAAACTCATATAAAAAGTACACTTTGTAAACAAGCATATTACAAATTAGAGGATTATATCCAAGATAAGAGTGCTTGGAAACATGCTGGTCCTGCTCCATAGGACAATTTAGAATCAAGACAAAATCAAACTGGTTGCTAATGTAATTGTAAAATTTATTACTTTGTGTTTTATGACATTGATTTTACATTCTGTAATTACTTCCTTACACACTGACTTATTAATTGTAAAATTTTAGGAAAATCGTCTACTTTTACAATGTTTGTATATGTGAGAACCATGTATCTATCACAAATTAAATTATCTCTCGTTGCTTCATTTTTAATTGTTTTTACCTATTGTGGTATAGTAATTTTATTCTAGGTGCATCGTCTTCACATATAATAATTATTTAACAAATGTACTTACATATACAAACAATATTGTAAAACATTTTAAAAGAGTAACGGTGGAGTTTCTTGCCCATTCTTCTCCATACGAAAACTACCTTTTGGAAGGGGCGACTAGAATCAATTTTATTATTTTGTAATTTTTGACGTTCAAAAGTGCCATACATGGGCCTATTTGAAATAAATGATTTGACTTTGACTTTGACTTTACCAAGGGGTATCGTATTACCCAGGTACTGGGTTGTGGAGGTCAGATAGGCAGTTGCTCCAGGTAAAATACTGGTATTCAGCTGCATCCGGTTAGACTGGAAGCCGACCTCAACATAGTTGGGAAAAGGCTAGGCAGATAGATAGATTATGTATATCACAATAATACTATTTTTGTTCTACAGAAAAGAGCTGTTCGAGCCATTTACAACTAAGGTCCAAGAGATTCCCTTAGAGAAAAATTCAAAGAAATAAATATTCAGACTGTAGCCTTTTTTTTTTTGGGTGGGAAATTATCAAATAACTTCTCCCGCTCTGGGCGGAGCGGGAGGGCGTGTCAGACTCTTACTGACTAAAACCCACCCGTGTTCCTTCGGTTGCCCTGTTGCCGGGGGCCACGATTTCCCTATCGGTTTCAGACTGTAGCCTCACAATATATTTTTGAAAACCTATTGTATGTACACAGAAATACAACGTGTAACGTTAAATGCGCAAAACCTCAGACACACCAACTGATTTTTAATTCAATTCCCATTTAAAGAGAGAAAAAAATCATTAAAAAAATTATAAAGGTTTTATATAGGTTTTATTGAAATAAAAGCTATTAGGTACTATCCCGCGTATGAGAAAATTTAAATTGGTCGCCAATAATTTGTGTTTGTTTATCTATTTTGGCGGGTTTGCGTTCATGGGTCAACGCTTTTACAACAAACTTCCCATTGACATTCGAAACTTACCTATTAAACATTTAATATTATTTAGAAGATTAAAAGCTTGGGATTTAGCTGCTCGCTCTGGTAAGCCTTGTGATAAAACCATAAAACTTGACATTTTAATTATTATGTAAAATCATCAAAATATAGGTAAGTACCAGTTTTATATCATCATCATCATCATCATCAGCCTATAAATGTTCCCACTGCTGGGACACAGGCCTCCTCTCTGTGAGAGGGAGTGGGCCGTAATCCACCACGCGGGCCCAGTGCGGGTTGGTAGATGTCACATGTCTTCGTATTTTCGGTTCTAGGACATGCCGGTTTCCTCACGATGTTTTCCTTCACCGTTTTGAGAGCAGTGGTGATGAAATAATTTACACAAAGTAAAGCGTCTGTCTGGGTTCGAATCTACGACCTACAACTCGTAAGTCACGGCCGTAACCACTGGGCCACCACTGCTCTGCTCTCTTTTATATATACATTGACATTGTTAAAAATTATATTCAAAATACCATGATTACTTTGTAAATTATTATATTATTTTAATTATTGTGAATGTGAGGATGCTCTCAGCTAGTTTTAATGATAGTCTGGCAGTTTGAGTAGTTTATGCGGCCTACCCAAATGTTACACGGTCCTCATATTATGGCCTGATCAAGATTATGTCTGGACTTTAAAAGAGACTGTGACCTTTGTTTGTTTCGGCCTTGTTTCTCAAAGTAGTCAGATAAGAAACACCGAACTCATCTAGGTCATTTTTATTAATTTTATAAGATGACGTGTAAAAGTGATTCCGATATTCTATTTACAGAATAAACAATTTCATTTCATTACATTATATCAGTCGGGGCTTTCCAGGTTGGGGAAATTGTTACGTACTTTTATGCTAAGGCAAGAAGCTGCTTAGACCGGGTGGGCGTGGTTGGTCTTCTCCAATCTCTGCATTAACTACATTTCTGCCAACTTTGGAGGAACCGCGGTCACGTGGTCATTGGCGTTCATTCTTCTCTGTTTTCTCCGTGGTTAATGATACTAGTGCAAATATTTTTGAAGTGAAAACTTATTTAGGCGCGTTAGGCATTTTTGAGATGGGACTAAACTATTGATTTCGCGACAACATGAGGATACCTCATTTATGTAAACGCGATTGTGCTCTTTATTTATATTATGTTGCGGATCAATGTTCTATGCAAGTATTTTTACTTTAAAGGTTTTGTAAACGCGATTGTGCTCTTTATTTATATTACCTACGTCACGAATCAATGTTCTATGCAATTATTTTTACTTTAAAGGTTTCGGAAGTATTTTTTTTTTTTGTAAACGCGATTGTGCTCTTTATTTAGATAAGGTTACGGACCAATGTTCTATACAAGTATTTTTCTTTCACCAAGGCCATCTTTGTTCAAGTTTTCACTTCTGTCGGCACTCTCGGAGTGCCACCACTTCTTTTTTACGATATAATGTATATCTACTGATATATACAATTTTTTTTCTAATATTTTTTAATTACTGAATGCGTTAGTATTGAATGAACGCCAAAAACCAGAAAGACCTCCTAAATAACGATAACTTGCTTACATAAGCATCTCTGCTCTGGAGCTGATGCAGTCCAAAATAAACGTAATAAAAGCCATCAGACAAGCATGTGTTTGTTTACCATCAATCGAATTACACTAATTATGAGCAAACAAAAGCATATGCCACCGTGACTCAAACTTTTTCCTCAGTCGAGAGCTAATTTGTAGTTTTTGTTGAATCCCTGTTGATCGCCAGATGGTTGTGCTGCGCCCGCGCATGCCGTATGGCGTCAGTGCCAGGACTACGGCGGGAACCTGGCGTAATTTCACTGTCTACTATCTCAAACAATCTGGCCCCATGTCGGAAACACAAAAAGATATATTGTTGCGTTTCTTTAATTCGGTTCTTAGATTTTTTTGCGGTTAAAAAGAGTTGCAACCATGAGGCCACTAAGCCAGACATTGTATGCTGCCTTGATTATTCCCAATGACTAAGTAGAGTATTCAAATAGGAAGCACCTTGAACCTTAGCACTTTGTGAAGACATTTGCAATAAGTGTCGAAGACTTATCGCGTACGGTAATGACATTTTGTTGCTACTCTTTGCGTTTTTAATTACTTAATTATTTATTTTATCATTTACATTGAAGACTTCAAATAAAAATACTAAATAGTGCTACAGGAGGTCAACCGTCTATATAAGCTCGGAAATTCGAACATTATTTTGACAACCTTCTTCGAGATTCTGCTTCGCTGTACTGATCGAAATTGCTGTACTGGTCAAAAACAAGCGAGTAGGCGCCCAGCTATGTTACCATGAAAACTCATACCTGTCATGTTTATTTAAAAATGGAATGATTTTTTTACTTCAACACATGGCAACCAAGGAGGTACTTTTCAACGATTTAAATTTCGATTTGGCTTGCAAATAAAGAATGAACATATTGGCGGTTGAAAAATTATCGTTGTTCGTCATTGATTCTGGAATTTATAACTCAGTTTGAATTTCTGCGCATTGTTTGAGAAAAGTACTATACAAACCTTGGCCGCAATCAGGCATTGATGGACTCAGGTATGTATGCCGATCGTCCAATAATGCCCTAATTGCTGGCCGCGATAGTAACGTACACACGGCTACACATCAAGCTAAACATTTCCAGTATAACCTGATCTCGCATTGTACGGAAATCCCATACAATGCGAGATCAACATAAACTGGAAATGTATAGCTTGAAGTGTAGCCGTGTGTACCTACTATATAGTTTTTAAGGTTTTTTAAAACCTAGGTAGTATTTAAAAGAAAGTAAAGGACAAACACAATTTCAGTTATTATTTTCTGAACACCTCAGAATTATTATAGTTTGAATCTTGATCAATTGACATAAAATGGTGCCGATTCCCTTGTTCACAAACTAAACTAAATTTAAGTTCAGTGCATCTTTTTCTTTCTATTTCAATAAGAAAAGGACAGAAGATACATTTTAGTTTAGTCCTATCAAATTAATCAGAGCCTGTCACTACTCCATACAAGTTTAGACGTTATTAAAAACTTGCCGACTAAAGTTACGTCTATTTACGTCAAGCGCTGATTAATTTGACAGGACTAAACTAACATTTATCTTCTGTCCTTTTCTTAATGAAATAGAAAGAAAAAGATGCACTGAACTTAAATTTAGTTTAGTTTGTGAACAAGGGAATCGGCACCATTATATCATCAAGTTTGCTTTCTCATGTTTGCTTTTAGAAATAGTTCATTGTACATAGTGTGGCCTTCAAGTCTTAGTTAAATCAAACTATCAGAGTGTCAAGATTGTTCATGTTACGAGATATCTTAGTCAAACACTCGAAAATAGTAAGATTGTGTAACGAAATTTCTGAAGTTTGGTTGTAGATCTACTATTTACATGTCAGATACAAGGTAACTGAAGAAACACTATAGAAACATTTCGTTTGAGGCAAAATTTGTTTTTGAGATCGTATTTTCGTAAGTATGACAGGGCGTGACAGAGGTCTTCACGTGCAAAAGGATTTGCTGAACTAAAGAATGTCATCTTTGTTAATTAAATAAACAAACATACATTTTTTGTACAAGTCTTCACGTTCTGCCCCGAGGGTCTTTGCATAAGATGCACAGATTATTAATAATACAAAAATATACGTCATCCTAATCTTGGAACACGTGGATGCGTAGAAAAAGTGCTTATTCAGAGTCTTTAGTGAATTCGGTAGTACCCTAAAGGTAAAGTCCATTTTTTGCTGGTTCCCATGAACCCTGCGACAATGGCGACGACCTCGCTGAAAGACTTCGGGGAGATCTACGCAAGAATAAATATTATACAACAATAGGGTAGCTTCTTTGACTTTACTTTGTCGTATAGGGCGACCAAATAGTCTTGGTCATTTGAGTTCTAACGTCTTTGGGAATATTTATTATGGAATTCAAGGTTAAGGCAATAAAAACAGGAAGTGTTGTATTTATTTTAGAATTATTTATTTGGAAAGTAATCAGTTAGCATTGGTGAAAGATTACAAGGAAAATCTTACTTTATAAAACATTTAATCAATATTTACGACATCATGATATGATACAATGTTTAATTGCCGTTATAAAAGAAGCCGGGGATAGCTTCATTTATAGGTGCAACAGCAATAAAAACTCATTACTAAATAGCTAAAGATTAGATTATAACGTTTATATAGCATTAAAAACATTTTGATAATCAGAAAAGCCCAACTTAAGACGTTAAATAGTTGCAATTTCATCTCAGTGACATTTGGTGTCAAAAACATTTTTGATAAATTGAGATTAGAATGAGAACTCTCTCTAGAATACGGAAATTGGTCCGTCTGGTTCAAGTATCAAGTCGGGTGAAACGCGGTATACGCAAGACAACAAAAGGCATAGCGGCTCGTAACGGACTTTTTTCCGTGCGGCATCGATCAGGATATCTTCCACGTAGGTTTGCGATGCAAGGGCCCCGCCATTCCCACGCATCGCATAACCTGATTACTGACTTAATTTATTGCATTGAAGAATTTTGTCACGTGCAACTACCTACGTATATAGGTACTTTAGGTACCTATGGTGCTTATAAGACTTAAGTTATGAGTACCAATGTAAAAAGTTATAATAAAAGGTAATTAATACTATTATACTACCTCCACACATACATAACACTATGCGCATTCCTTATTTATTTTTTCACTTTTTGTATTGTTAAAAAACTTTGCATGCTTTCAAAATCATCTATTGTTTATTCTCTCACACATTATGTATAGTCAGTGTAAACTGGAAGAGCGGAACCACCCAATACAAGCAAATCTTTGCTTAAAAGGTGACTCCAAACTTAATAATGTAATTACATAAGTTGATGAAATAAACATTTTTATTATTTTATTATTATTGAGAAGCTCGTGGCTAAATACTAACAGCCGCTCGGGTCGATCTGTCAGGTTAAGCTACGCTTGCCGGGGTCGGTCCGTGGATGGGTGACCATTTATACATACCGAGACTCCTCCGTGCCTCGGAAAGCACGTTAAGCCGTTGGTCCCGGCTGTCGTTCGTGGATCTTTGACAGTCGTTACGGGTTGTCAGAAGCCCGAAAGTATAACATCCAGTCTTACCCAGGGTATCGTATTACCGAGTTACTGGGTTGTGGAGGTCAGATAGGCAGTTGCTCCATGTAAAATACTGGTATTCAGCTGCATCCGGTTAGACTGCAAGCCGACCTCAATATAGTTGGGAAAAGGCTAGGCAGATTGATTATTTTATTATTATTATACTAATTAGGTCAGGTTCAATGCAGGTACAAGTTGTAGAGAAAGTATTCTGATAAACTTTGATCTCAAATGAAAAACTAATTAAAACGGACAAAAAATTGCACAGTGCCTAGTAGTATTCATGTTATGAAAAGAGTTAATTAACCTATAAATTCAACCTTTAGCAATAAATAATGACAAAGAAATAACAGCATTGTGGAAATTAATTAAAAGTAAAAGACACCATCTACAGAAGATGCACTTGTTACTTAACACTAAAAAATAATTACACAGTTCCACAAAACGGGTCTCAAAGCGTTTTAAGTGCAGTAATAATCTACGTAGATAATGATAGTTTAAATAAACGTTCGTTAAACTAAACTGCAGATAACGGTGCAAAGATATCGGTCTAAGAGGACACTTGTTTCATAGTATAATAGCCACTTGCTCAAGAAAATACGTGTTCTTAACAAAAATATGTGTTCTTGTAAAAAAAGAAGCCGTCTACCGTTGTATTTAAAAATGCAATTTAAAATATTCCTTAGGTGACCTTACAATAAGGACTTACTTGGATATGTCGCTTATCTAGATTGTAGAATGAAAACATGTTTATTTTGCCCTTTTTCAAGACTAGTTCCTAACTGTAATTGTGACAAGTGAATGTAGGGTCGTAAAAGTTCGTCAGACAAATGAATCATGTTGTGCTAGTTAGTTTTATTTGTCTTGTAATTATTGTGATTAATGAAGTCATAGTTAAACAAACATCTTTGACTAATACTTCAGCTACATTGTAACGCAAATAATGCTATTAAAATTCCTTAACTGCCTTACTGATCCAGTCACCAGATGAGGTATTATTTATTTAGTTACTTTCTTAGGTACTTTTTCTGAATTTTGTAGCACTTACGAAGCGGAAACTCACTCGCTAACTACGATCGATATTCACCCACGTGCATCAAAAACTTTAATCATTTGAAACAGCGCCTGACGAATGGAGCGGAAAATATTTAAATGGAAGTCAAAATAGCGTGCAACTACCCCATAAAATATGGCGATATTTTGATGTAGAAAAAAATTAAAGGAGAAATTAACATTCTTACCGGCCCGGATACAAGGAGCGTGCGGAACGAAACAAACGAAGGAAGAAAGACGAAATAGGCGAACTTTCATGTTTACTAACTTTGAAATTCATCGCATTCTTCGGTAGCGAAACTTCCGTTATTTAGCTGAAGGAATGTGTTGTCAAGAACACAGTAAATGAAGTTCAGATGATTTTTTTTTTAGGTTAAACGCCGTTTTGAATAAGACTTCGGATGTTACAGGTTTAGGTTACAGTTAGCCCACGTTTGCACGGACGTAATAAAATCGCTGCGATTTTTTTCGTGCACTTGATTTTCAACGCTCTGCTTAGCGCCGAGAGTTAAAAATCCAACAGTGTGTTTTTCAACGTGCGCGATAAAATCCCGTCGCGATTTTTTGACGTCCGTGCGAACGTCGGCTAAGTATCTTTTATGCGACGTTGATTATATTTAAGCTAAAACTTATTCCCACAATAACAACTTAATGATCTCCTAAAATAGGGCTTTCTCTCTCCTACCCTTTTTGCTGTGCCCTACAGCAAAAAGGGTAAAGGGTAAGGTAGGGTAATAATGATCTAAATTATAATAGTTACCACCTAAGTACACATTGTGGTAAAGCAATAAATATATCGAGTAAAGGTTGATGAGGAAGTTAGAGATGAAATTTTACCGTAGTAAGTATTGACACCATTATCAATTAATATAATATAAAACTCATCAATAATTGAGATATAAACTTTTATATTGCAGCTAATTGTCACGTCAGCTTATTTTCAAAATGGTACTGTCCTAAAGTTTCTGAATCACACACAAAATTTACAACAAAATGTTCGAATCAACATTAAAACCGACAGTTAGAATGAACGTGAATAACTATATAGAAATCAAATCTATAAGCTCGACCCAAGTTGTAATCAACCCGTTTGTGGTTCTCCCTTGAAACTTGGTATTTTTTATTCGGGATAACGGCGGCACATTACAATCATAATAGCGCTATCGCCTTACCGTTAACGGCTCGGATTTTTGGGCTGGCTACACCGATTTCGTTAACTCGACATTAAGATTTTGGTTTTGAATAAAATATTTTTGGTGAAATTCAGAGATAAAGAACATTTTAATGATAGTTTTAAAAGTTTATTTGATGTCTAAAATTTCTAAAACCTATAGTTTTATGACACTACAATGTGGATGATTTTATGGAAGAGTAACTTTAAACTTTTCTCCAATTAATTGCCTTAATAAAATTGGTAAAAATAGATCTAATCATAAAATATTTAGAACAGTTTAATCTAAAGTTAACAAGAGCTTTAGACAACGATGAAGTCGACCGTAGCGGCTTAATGTTGAGCTGCAAAGCGTTTTAAGTAGGTCATTTACTGTCAAATGATTTGGTTGCATTAGCATAAGGGTCTTTGTCTCAATGGGGTGGTATTAAGGGAGTGTGGTGTAAATGGGCTCACTAGATCATTGACAATCGATAAATTAAGGAAAGGGAATGTGTATACGGGTAGAGTTAATTTTAGTATTGTCTTACCTAATGGGTGTATTAAGTACAAAATTTATTGTCATGTAGAAAAAATCATAGAATTTCAGTAAAATTATGAGGGAATGAAAAACAATATAAATACAGGAACTAATTCATTTATTGTCGTAAAATTACTATAATCTAACATCACAATGTTTATTAAAATAGAAGGCACTAAGTTAAAAGTTATTCCAATTGTATAAAGAGGTGCCCTTTGAAATTCATATTTACAATATTTGAACTATTCACGAGAGCTTTTCTCTGTACTAAAATACACTGGACAGTCTAAGTCATTGAACTATGTAAAATTACTAGAATAATATATAAATAACAAGATCAATGTACAAAGCTTGAAGTGCAGGCTCGTCTGTCGACCGTTACGACACACCTTGCGCCTGCCCCTCAACCGACTTTGGCACTAACAGCTGTATGTTATGTTTTACTACACTATACTTCTATCGCAATAAATATCTTGAATTACATTTATCTACACAAAAATTACAATAAATCCTTAAGTTAATTTTTATTATTGTTGTTTTTCAGCGATCGTGCTTGTCTAGTTTTCTCCTGCCACCATTTCAGGGTTTCCTCAAACTGTTCTCTGTCTTCTGGTGTTACTTGAATATCAGGAAGTTCTCTCTTTAGTTCCATATCGTCATTGAATTGGTCTTCAACAAAAGTGTTATCTTCTGCCTTGAATTTGTATTCATTGTGAGTTAAAATTAACCCAGGATCAATAGAAGGCAGACTGGTCTCTTCAGTAAAATTGTGATGCAGTTGCTGATTCAGTATTGCAGAATATTTAACCTCAAAATCACTTTCGATCACTGGTACATCAGTTTCACTCAAGTAATGTCGTTCCGGGATCACTGTAAACTGTTCTGCTGAATTCGGGAATGTAAAATGTCCTTCCAGTAGATGAGAATTTATATCTTCATGTCCAAGAAGGTCAGATGAAGGAGTAAGAGGCTGGCCAGCGCCTTCTTCTTCCTCGTATAAGTTTGGAGTAGCTACTAACTGGAATTGCTCCGTTGCTTGTAAGTCAACATATTGCTGTCGAGGAAGATGCATAGACCCATCCAGTTCATCTTCATCCATATCATCGTCTTCAACAGCGGGAGAATGTAGTGAGTAGTAACTTCTTTCTTGGCTGTTCTCTCTCGGTGACGAAGATGCTGGAGACGGGAATGATTCCATTGATGGGTGTGATGAATTTTCCTTATCATGACCGATGTTCAGTAAACTCTCCAAGTTTCGTATGTATTCGACTGCCATACGCAACGTTTCCACTTTACTTAACTTCTTGTTAGCTCCTCGATTGGAGTTAGCATTTTCGAAAGCTGATGCAACTTCTTCGGGGATATGTTTACGGAGAGCGGCGAACCCATCATTAACTTGGCGCACTCTGTTACGTTCGCGCGCATTTCGACGAGCAACTGCAAGAGGTGTTGGTGACCGCACTGATTCTTCCGCGCTATTTTCACAAGGCCGAGGTTTTTTAGCCGCTGAAGTTTGTGATGTTATAGGCTCAGCAGCGCGCACTAATGACGTCACTGAAACGGTTGCTGGTATAGATTGAATCTTCGGTTTCTTTCTCACTATTATAATTTCACGTGTGGAGTTTTGATTGGCATCATTGTTTGTTATGTTCACGGTATTACTGACGGATTCTTGGAGCACCTGCGCTTTGCCGAGCGGCGAGTTGCGGAAGACGACGACGCCAATGGAACTCATTTCGGCACGATGAGTTGCTGTTTTCACATGTTACGATTGTTTATTTTGGATTAGTTGCGGACTTGGGTAAGATTGGATCACGTAGAAAATAACTGTTTTCTAGTGAAGTAGAGTAGGACTATACGGTGGCGTCAGAGCGCCGGCCGCGACAGGAATGGCGCGTGCCGCGCGGACGCACCTGGGGTGGGTCGCGGGGGGATCAACAGGGGTACTTACGTTTACTAGTTGCACACATGCTCTTTCAAAGGGCGGAATGGGGCAGCGTTCCTGTTCACTTTTATTTGAGCGTTGAATTTTTTTTTGGTACTAGTCTCACCTAGGAAATATTTTATTATGCCTAGGATTATGGAAAATCTATATCTGCTTTGTGTGTTCCCGTACTCAAAGCATATAAATAGACAAATATATAATAAATAATTGATGTACCTACCTACTTTCGAATCTTATGGCGCTTTTTCTACGATAAAAGTTTTATTATTAGAAGATTTTTGATAATTTATTTCCTAATAGCTGACTTATTATAAAACTGTAAAAAAAATATTATACATAAATATTCTAAGCACTATACTTAAGTACAAAAATCAGTTTTTGAAATCGCATACGTTCTTTGGTATGATCCGCAACGATGCCCCAAAACCTGAACAACATAAAGGACAATATAATTTTCATGGGGTGTCGCACCCAACTACCGGTATGTCTGTGTGTGTAAGTTGCAGTTACATACCAACAAATACTTTTATTATGTCATACCCACACATACATATTGATAGTTCACACATGTGCGGTAATCGAGCTAAAACCGTTCGCGTGTTTGAATGGAACTCCGAAATGATTGCGCTGGCGCAAGGGGGTTGGTAATGGAATAATTTAAGCCATGGGTGAAAGTACTAATATTTTATTGCTGCTTAGTACTATAAATCCTTAGTAATAGATGTATGGAATGGAAGTCCCTAATTAAAGTTGCAAAATTTTGTTTCATCTTTCCTGAAACAATGAGAAAAATAAAAATAAAGTTGGTATCACTTTTATGTTTTCAGTGAAAAGTGAAAATACATAATAGTAATTTAAATACATATTTCTTTCAAAATTATTATTTACAATCAATGAAGCCTCTTCTATTGGACCTATTTCTCGTTCAAAATAGCTTATCTCTAAATTAAAAATTATTAATCTTTTTTCTTCTATACGATCTGTTTGTCTGTATGTGTGTGTGTACATACACCCACGCCAGCTGCGTGCCCTTTAGCTTTTGTGTCGTGGCACGCGCCACTGTCCTAGCAAGACCATTGTTACATCTCCAGTACAACTGTATAATGGCTTGATAGACTATTTTGATTCTTAAAATTGGTCTTGTAAAGTTTAATTTTGGTGTGTGCAACAGGTGTTGAAATAGTGGGATTTTGAAACGGGATTTAGATGCACACAGAGGTAAAGGTTTATAGGTCGATTCATGAAGGTATTCTTAATATGAGATTCATCTAGTTTCCAACATCGGCCGGTAATAACCACTGTTTAGAAGATCTGGTTTTTTTTTAAAGAAATAATTCATCGCTGATAAGCATGTAGGACACGTAGGACATATTTCACTCCACTAGCTAGAAGAACCATTATTAAATTATCAATTCTATGAATATTGTGGCAGTGACGATAAAGCTGTGCCACCAGGCTACACGCTGATCTAGGCCTTCGCAGTTCTCAATTATATCATTAATTAGTTTGATATAGTTAATTATAAACACAGACCAACTGTATCAACCACCCTGTTGTCTATAAGAAAAGTGTGTTTAAGATGTGTGTTTTAATTTATAACTTACCAAATGATTTAAAATTATTGCAGGGTAATGTGTTCAAGACAAAATTGACAGAATTACTTCTAAAGTGTTGTTTTTATAGTTGTAAGGAGTATATGGAACATAAAATTGTAAATTAGTACCTATAATTTTAAGAATATTAACAATAAAATTAAATTGTGAATAAATGCATGGTAATATGTAGTATATATAATAAATAATATTAGTAATAAAATAAGAATTAATGTAAACATAATAAAAAATTTGCATGCTTGCTATTGCAGGCAGAATTATTCAATGACACTTAGGTTATAAGATCTCACTTGTACCAAAACAATTTATTCCTGACAAATAAACATTTGATTTGATTTAGAGGTTGCAAATGGTAGCACCTATTTAGATCCTACCTAAATGTTGCATATGGGCAAGAATTTCTACTTTTAGGAATTCGTTACTAACCTTAGTCGTCGCTATATCTAGCTGTCCATAACAGGTGGCGACCCCTAATTAATGTTTAGGTTCCTACATAATGAGGACATAATTAATTGCTAGCCCGTGGCTTCCCCTATGTTTTATGCCAAAAAAGGTACCTATATAGGTAATTAATAAGACAATACTTAGATGATTAATTAAATTATTGGTGATTAATTATTCATATGAAGGGCTTGTGCAACACAACAAAAGATAACCCACAACCGTACGGTGGGGCGAAGAAGTACTAGGAGGGCAGAACCAAAATAATAAGGATAATAGCCAGGAGAAAGAAGAAGATGAAGGGCTTGTGGTTAAGCCGCACGGGTCGATCGATCAGGTTAATCTACGCTTGCTGCGGTTGGTCCGTGGATGGGTGACCATCTTTACATACCAAGACCCCTCCTTGCCTCGGAAAGAATGTTAAGCCGTTGGTCCTGGCTGTTACTCGTGGATCGGTGACAGTCGTTACGGTTCGTTAGAAGCCCGAAAGTCTGACAACCAGTCTTACCAAGGGGTATCGTATTACCCAGTGACTGGGTTGTGGAGGTCAGATAGGCAATCACTACATATAAAATACTGTTATTCAGTTACATCAGGTTAGACTGGAAGCCGAGCCTAACATAGTTGGGAAAGGCTAGGTAGATGATGATGAAGAAGGTTCTTAAAGCAACTGTTTTTAAATGACTGCTAAAAATAAATCCTTTAACTGATTCAATCATGCATTGTTTTGTGTGCTATGGTCCTGGCTGTTGTTAATGTCGAATGATGGGCTGTAGCACAATGCTGTGTATATTTCCTTAGAAGGTTGAACACTAAGTATATCTGAACGCCTTTTCTTATAAAATCTTGTTCTGGCGACTCGCTGATAGTTGCTCAGCCGAAAACAAACGTCTTTGATACATATTGGTGCCGATTCCCTTGTTCACAAACTAAACTAAATTTAAGTTCAGTGCATCTTTTTCTTTCTATTTCATTAAGAAAAAGACAGAAGATAAATTTTAGTTTAGTCCTGTCAAATTAAGCAGCGCCTGTCACTACTCCATACAAGTTTAGACGTGATTAAAAACTTGCCTACTAAAATTATGTCAATTTACGTCAAGCGCTGATTAATTTGACAGAACAAAAAAAAATTTTTTTTAAATCTTCTGTCCTTTTCTTAATGAAATAGAAAGAAAAAGATGCACTGAATTTTAATTTAGTTTATTTTGTGAACAATATCGGCACCAATGTAAGAGAATATTGAAAATAAGTATGAGAGTAAGTAGCCTCACAGACATTTTGACTGACCTACTTATTTTCAAGATAAATGCATACGCATGTGCAAGATATATGCACAAATATGGAAGAAGAACAATGTATACAATTTAAAAAACAACAGCTGGGTTACGAAGAGATATTTCAAGCGCCTGATCCAATAATAAGGCAACATTATACGGCGGTGAATGTTACCTGAGTTCCGATAGATCTTATAGGCGTTTGCGCTCTAAGAAACCAAATAAAATAAAGGAAGTTTTAAGAACTTTAAAATGTATGAACGTGTGTACACTATTTTTTTCTAGTCATAAAAAGATATGAGCATCGTTTTTAGACGGGACCCGCTTGGCATTTGTTAAAACACCACAATTAAAACGTAACTCGAACAACGAAACATTAAACTGTCTTTGGGTTAGTGAGGTAAGACGAGTGTTGCTCCTAATACTCAAAAGTGCATCCTGTAACTCAAGATGTCTTGTTTTTTCGCGGCAATCCGCTCAGTAAGGCGAGCTCAAAGGCTCCAACATCTTGCCAACATGTGGGATCCGTAAGTGTGACTATGGTGCATACTATCCTGGCTATATTTAGCCAGGCCATATGGTAATTGCTGGCAGGGGAAGGTGTATCGAATTGGAGATGCCACAGCATTCAAACGAGGTGGATTGGTCTGTCAAAACATTCGAACCCTTTTTAAAAGCAACTTTTTAGGAGCACCATCAGGGTGTTATGGTTTTTCACGGCCGTATTGTATTAAAATAACATTTGAAGCAAAATCTTTTTCCCCAAGCATGTAATTTAATGCAATAATCGTGTATGGTAAGTCAACTCAGTCACTCAGGGGGCCTACCACTAGCTCATAAAGCAGTATTATTTTAATATTACTTCAGTGTGGGAAAGAGATGAAGCTCTACAGGTCGTATAGCTCCATCTCTTTCTCCCACTGAAG
The DNA here is from genome assembly GCA_963680765.1 of Agrochola lychnidis. NCBI lineage: Eukaryota > Metazoa > Arthropoda > Insecta > Lepidoptera > Noctuidae > Agrochola > Agrochola lychnidis. The sequence continues at coordinate 9,727,818 of OY796857.1, forward strand.
TAATATTAAAATAATACTGTTTATGAGCTGGTGGTAAGCCCCCTGATGTCCCAGTCCCGGTAGATATATCTAGGTAACAACATTCAACACAATTGACTTGCTGCCTTTCAATCCATATTAATATTTGCATAATACAAAATTGAACTGGGTAAAGAGAAGCCTTCAGAAGTATGACTACAGTGCGAAACTGGTGAAAATGCGATAATTGTATTGCGACAATTTCGTACCTTACACACTAGCGTCCATTGCATTGTGGAGGCACCGACATCACCACATGCGAACTATTCATCAAAGACCTGACGTCACACAAAAATCCTGACGTCACATAAATGTTACGTCGCGCAATTATAGTTTACCGCGCGATAACTTTCCCGACATCAAAAAGTTCAAGTTCTGAGTTGAGCTCCACGATTACTGACAAATGCTTGCACTGACTGGACAGGTCCACTCAAATCTGTGTGGTTCTTTCCTCAAAAGACCTTTTCAGACACTAATCTACATGATCCTCATATGGCCCGACCAAGATTATGTCTGGACTTTAAAAGAGACTGCGACCTCTGAGTTTGTTTCGGCCTTTCTTCTCAGAGTAGTCCGATAGAAAACGCCGAACTCATCTAGCTTATTTTTAATAAAAAAAATTATATGACGTGTAAAAGTGATTCCGATATCCTATTTACAGAATAAACAATTTCATTTCATTTCAATAGTTCGGCAGTTGTCCGCCAAACACGACACCCGTCTGGTCGGAGGATCCTACCTTTTCTACAGAGCATGAGTGAACTTTACACTCTGTTCCTCATGCCTCTAAAGCAATAATAATTCTGATAATAAATACGCTCAAAATAGCTACTGAATAGCAGTTCCAACTAAACTTGATTGAAAAATCAACAAAAGTTTGTTTTCTAACAGAAAACAAATCTTATAAACCCAGTCTAGACCAAACAAACACACAAAGGCTAACCTGCGCATTCATCTTGAACAGCTGTGTTATGAATAGTTTCCGCCGACCGAGTTACCTTCTAATGCTATAACCTATCTCAATATAGAACACCTTGAATTAGCTAGGCTATTGAGGGCTTCCCCAATCCAGACATACAGTAAGGTCGCAGTAAGAAAACCAGTATAACATGGCCTCTTACTCCTTAGTACTCTAGGCCAGTTCAAGGTCAAAGTTTTTCCATCGTCGTGCGATCGACAGTACACTATTATTAGAAACTAAGAACAAGAATAAAGGGGAACCTTCAACTTGAAAATTAAATAAGCTAAGGTCAGTATCACAAAAGATGTCTGGAACCCTTAGACTGCATCTAGACGACTAGACTAGCTATTCAATAGACGTTTTTATTGCAAGGGGGAGTTGTAAGCATATCCGCTTCAAAATATTGGGTATGATTCTGAGGGAAAACAATGGGACAAAGGTGTATTTGATAGCTATTGGAGCCAGCTTATATCGAAAGTAAAAGTATTCGTTTATTTAGACGTAGTTCACTATAATTATTGGGAATTTGTTAAGTTCATTCATAAAACCAAGGACGGTTTCTAGAGAACATTATTTAAATTGAGACGAAGAAAGTTCACGATCTTATTACTGGCCGCAAACAAACCGTATAATTATCCCGAATCCAGCTCAAATACAAAGAACGCCTGATACAAATACCAACAAGTTTCTATTAAAAAGCCGTCTGGTTATCATTTGTTGCATTTAAATGTCGAATTCTGGAGTACATTTAAAAAAGTATTCGCACAGTACGAGGTGCATTCATTGGACCGTGGTCCAGACATAATACTCCTTTCAACCTCTTTGTTTAACACCACGCGAGACGTTTGGACCTGCCCCTTCCTCCGAGACCTTAGAACTGCATTCATTTTCAATGAACTCTTTGCCAACTTCTTATAACAAAACAACATTAAATTTGCACTCACGAAATTATAACCCTATTCTATTCCCTACCTTATTCCATACAATTGCTGATTATGCTGCTTTAAGTAGTGGTCTTGATAACTTTGCAAACGTTCAAGATCAAGTTTTTTCTTTAAGTTGTTCTGTTCAACTCGGTCTCCTGTTTTCAATGGCAAAACCGTTACTTGTTGTGAATTAACATTTTGTTTGCCAATAATAGTTTTTATTTCTTATTTCATTTGTCCATACTCCTTGGAAAAATGATGCAAGAAATAAAAAACAGTACCTTCTCAATGATTTGATTGAATCAGTCTTTGAACATGACCCTTTAAACCTAATATCTAATAATGTCAAAAATCGATCGATCGATATCCGTATCGTATACTTTAACAAGCGGATATCTTGTATTAGAACTGTATCAAAATTGATAAGCTACAGTAAAATCAATTCGGACTTTAATCAAATTTAATTCAGTATTATTATTCGACTAACTTAACCGACCAAAAAATATCAGGAACCAGGCAGATGTTTGGGCCCGCGCCGTTTTACCCACACAGGCGAACACCCTGTCTTTTTCTTTCCTACCAAAATCATGAAGGACAGAGAGAGAGAAAAGATGTGAATAGGGGTTGTGGAGGGTTCAGCCACGTGATCTCCTCCCTGGTGCGCACGCACACATACAAGGACAGGGAACCCTCGATCATTTTATTGATCTAGAGAAAAAATCTCTGCGATTAATTTTGTTACTGGCTGAGTACTGGATTAACGTGATTTGTAGATGTTGTTTTAATTATTATTATTGCTGGGTGATTAATGATTATAAAATGATTGATATTCTGAGTAAGCGTGTTATTTAGAAATCTATATTTACATACAATTAAAGAAAATCTGGGAAATAAAACAAACAATGTTTTTAACGAAATTAATTTCCTCGCTGCAGTACTTTTGGGTCTTAAAGGAGACTGAAGTTAATGATGTTTTGAAGGCTGACAATGATACTGATGTGACAGCAGTGTAAGAATATGAACTACATACCTAATTGGAATAAGTAAATAACTAGTCTACATCAAATAGGAATAGACCAATTAACAAAAGCGGATATTAGTTTACTTTATGGCGTTATAGTTGCAATAGATTCAAAACCGGATCACTTTTTGTACCGAAGTGTAATGACGACATTAAGATCAACTTTACAGTTAAGTGCTCATAAAAACCGCTTCCGTAAACATTTAGACGTGCTGACATAAGCCCATAAAGTCTACGATGGGTCTTCGGCAAAATAATATCATCATCTCATTGGCTTCCGACAATTTCGAGTGTGCAAGAAAAACAAACTACTGGACTCGCGTATCGAGTTACACTACTTAAACTGTCGTCAGCTACTACCACCCACATGGTCTCCTTTTTTTACCAATCTTTTTACCAAACTAAATAGGTTTCCTGTTAGAAAAACAAACAGAGACATTTATTGAGTCGGAAATTTTTGTTTAAATGTCTAGTTGCGAATGAATGATGGCTTTCGAATGACTGTCGACCCTTGACGGAATGATGCTTCCGTTCACAAAATTATATCTTGATTTTTGATAGGTGAAGGAATGAGGTAACTGATTTGTCATTTCATTGATGATAATAATTTGGTTATTAGAAAATCATGCCACTTTCCAAAATCATGTCTCCATCTCTTTGGTGGTCAGAAGTTAAAACATATCATTTACCAAAATTATAGAACGGTATTATTAAAGGTTAATCTGTTCATCGGTTTGCAGTAAATATATCAAGTTTTACGAAATTTTGGAAGCGAAATAATTGGGCTGATGGAGCGTAGGCAGCGATCCTAATCGATGTCTATCTGTATGATTTCGTTTCACGATTCACTGATGACGTTGCTATTACACCCTTCCTTTTTGAATTTCTAAGGAAGGTAATAACAGGAATGCGTTTTTTGAGCAACTAAGACTCCTGGCACTATTTTGTGGCTCTTCATCAGATATAACCACAGAATATTTGAAAGAAAAAAACATGGGGACTACCGTGGACACCGCTTTGATTTACGACGAATAAAATTTTGGGATCTTTTTAGCGTCGCAATTAAAATATTTAACGAACCTGTCGCAGTGGGTGGTGGGCGACAGTTCTCACGAGCCTATTAAATATAATTTTATTTGTTTTTCTAACGATTTATGAGTAGACGCCATCTCCTTGTTTATAGATGTGAACACTTCGCCGGGACTTTGACGTTGTTTTGTGTTGAGGAAGCTCGCTAACTTGTCGTCAATATTTTTTATGACAGGTTCAAGGTTGCAGTTTCCGAAATTGTGTTTTAGTGTCCTTTTAATGTTAATTAATGTTCTTTTTTGTCATGTTTGTGGATGTTTAAAATACTAACTTATATCCAAATATAATACCTACACCAAAAAGAAAAGCCTTATTCTGTCAAATAGTCACGATCTCAAGATCGGGAGATGAATCAAACCTGCCGACGTTTATAATATTATCATGCCTATAAATTGCTAACGTTTTAACAATACAACCCCTTTAATAGTTTCGTTATTCATATGTCAACATTCATAACCACGATACTTATCAACGGTGCGCATACGCATCCCAGCTAAAATAAAATTCTGTAATAAACGATTTGTGAAATGCGTTGTCAGCATGACGCGAACTGAGTTTAGTGAAATCAAGTTTTTTTCCCAACAAAGGGTAGTTATAATAGTTTTGTCCCCTGGACAATATTGTGATGAGACGTCTTAGTGAATTCACAGCATGAGGCTGACGGCGCGTTCACTGTTTGGAAGCCACCACCCGCTTTGTAATGTTGCTCAGAATTAACATATTATGATAATTTTTAACCCCATACATCGACTCATCGTCGACAGTTGAAGATAGCAATAAGATCGTATTAGTTTATGTTTATAGTTTTAGTAGCGGTGCATGTCAAAGCCGTTACAATAAATTCGAGCGTGCACTAGTGGCTTCGAAACATAAGTGGCGCGGTTGTCTTTAAATCACTTACCTTCGAACGCACGTCGTGTATTATGTTATCTATTGCAATAATTTCCGAGGCGTTAAAATAAGCCCGGCATGGGTGTTGGCGCGCAACGAGAACAATTTAATTGAATAAAATTAGCCAATAAACTTTGCTCGTCGAAGGCTGCTACAATGGCATACCGCCTCCGCAGCACGGTACTCGTAAACAGACCTTATTTACTGGAGACTCCTTTGGGAATCCGCATTAAATGCCCTCAATATACTGTTGGGAAGGTTTGCGTACATTCATACCTAAGGCAGTAATAGTTTTTCGATCCCATTGTGGGAAGGTGATATATTTGGGAGACGTAATGTCTTGCAGATTTTACAATGCCGCGGAGGTTCAGAATTTCTTTCTTGACCTTACTAGTCTAATGAATGAACATTCAAATGTATACAAACGAGCGGGCGTCCCGTTGTTTAAAACCAATTATGAAGAGTAAGGCTTGGACGAAAAAGTCCGTAGCCCGCGGGAGAGCTGCTTGAAAAACCAGCAGTGAGGTCTCCATCAAGAGACCAATTACTGTTGTGCTCACTGAACTTTTCATGTCATATAGCCAGGACAGGCTTGATCGAATAAAAAGTGTAAGGATGAGAGAATGTTGTCAAATTTGCCCTCAGTTAAACCAAGTCTTCGCAAAATATTAAGAAAGTACTCAGACCAAATAAGAAACCAAGACGTAGCGCTGTCAACAGTGACGTGAAGTCAGTTTTGTAAACATGTGTGCACTTAGTGAGGTGTAGTTTGATTTTAAATGGTTGTAAATGCATGCGTGTGAGCGTGTATGCACAGAGCGGAGGTGTAGTTTTGGCATGCTTCACTGTATTGTTCGCAGCGCTATGTCTTGGTTTTTTATTTAGTCTGAGAGAAGGTATTTTAATAATTTATCAGAAAGTAAATCATCTTTCATAAAATCTTTGTATGATTAAATAAAAAATCTGGAACAATCTAGTATCCAGTATCCTTGGGTCATGGCTAAGTATTCTTTTTATTAAAAGCTTTTACTTTGCATATCCCAATATCTAAGTCCAGGCTTGTGCCAATAATTATTTCAAAATTAGATATGCATTTGAACATGCTTTGTTGGGAATAACAAATTTGTTTTACAATTTTGTTTAAACCAAGTTCCTCAAATTTTGCGTGGTTGGTCCTAAGCTGGTTGGTTGCTTTTGTTTATGAACTAATGGGTTTTAAGCATGTTCCACCTTAAATAAATCTACATCTCAACTTACCAGTTTTTTGGTTGTCATAACATCAAGCTAACATATTTTTTGGCATTGCAATTGATAGCATTCTGCAGATGAATACGGGCAAATACTATTTAATTAACGAGCCAAAGTGTTCAAAATTAAATTTTTATTATAAGAAAACCCCAATGCTCATCATTTTAATGAGTTTTGTGCGGAAGTGCGCACGAGTCATCGGCAGTTGGTGATCGGGCGGCTGCGCGCTGAATGTTAAGCAACGCGTGCCGCCGCGCAAGCGCAGCCTCCCCCGCTCCACCGCCGCGCTGCTCAGCTGCATCAAACTTGATAGACATCTCAACACCACTTAATAAGCGAATTCCTCACACCAGTTTGCTGGTACTCGGAAACACCGATGTAGTAATCGAAAAACGCGAAATTTGCAATTTTTTCCCCACTGATTTATTGTCACATCTCATGTAATTTTCTCGCTTGTTATTCCCCTTGAGTGCAAAACATGGTATATCCCTAATTAGCAAGTAAAAATCACGAGTGCATAGTTATAAATTATAAAGAATTTCGCTATTTGCAACTGTTCGTGTGACAAATGCTGGCTGGCCGGGGCTTTGTCGGCAGCAGTAATGAGACACTGCGCAAGCGGGAGACAAATTTATCTCATAAATATCTTTGGGATGCGTCGATCTGCATCGTTAATTTACTACATTGGATATCGATATCGTAATTCATTCACATCTTTATTATGTCATTTATTCAAAAGTGTCTCGATATATTACTAAAACTTCATTTCGATCGGTTAAATAAAATCCACTCAATTGACGTGGATGGGGAAAAAAATGGCACTTCGCCGCCCTTATCTTCAATTTCTTAATTTGAGTTTCCAGTCGAGTTTAGGAGAAGGCATTTTTAAAAACATCATACCTGACAGCGTAAATGACGAATTCTGACTGTAACTACCACTTGTATTTACACGTTGCGATGAAATCCTTATAGCTTGGGGCTCATAACGAGTGTTCCTGAAACCTCAATTTGCTTGAACGCTGACATATAGCGGGGACAGAAGGATACCACACACGCCGCGACGCCCAACCGCCAATCCTTTATGCAAATACCAACAATATCTGACCACTTTACTTTTTAATACAGTAATGATGTTATGAAACAGGCGGCATGAGATAACGTTGGAGTCTTCGCTCTTCACTGTTAAGACTGCTATTAAAACAACACTCGGCTTTCCTCAATTAAAAGATTTGAGACATTTAAATATTTATCTTTCAACTAATCCATGGTTTGAACACAAATTCAGAACTTGTTAACAAGTTCGCGACCACTCATTATTTACTAAACAAACAGAGATAAGGGTCGAACAAGCTCGAAGATATTCGGAACACTTTTTAAGATTTGGCAAACGGAAAAAATATCGGCAGTTTTTTGTTGTTCACCTGTATTTATGTTGATATCGCACAAGTTTTCTACCACCCGTGTTCTAATAAACACTTATCGGAGCCTGATCTTAGGAAGCAAAGAATTATGGCATATTTAAACAATTTATTGCTGCCGCAGAACAAGGGAACTGCTGATAAGCCTCTGGTTTTGCGATAACGTTCTTTATGCTCTCAAGATTTGCCGAAATAAAAGAATTATGGAAATGACAGAAACGGAACATGTTTTAATACGGTCAGATCAGATCTGAATTAGAACAAGTAAAACAGATGGTTTTGATAGGAATCAAGCGTTTATTAATGAAGTGATTGATTTATTGAAGCACAATGCTATTGGCAATTAAAATGAACATATTTTAACATCACACATGGGTATGGGTAATGGTACCTGTGTCAGGTGTTTCTTGAAATATTTTGCCTAACTAATTTATTTTTTAATCAAATGATATGAATATGAATTGAAGAGTGATACTAATTAAGTCATTGATGCAACGAATGCTGTTTTAAATATTTAACGAGTTATAATGAATGATATTTCACAGCTAATTGCAAATATAATATCATAAATTGCATACAAATTGTTCATTGCCATGATTGTCTAGGTTTTAATCATAATCACGAGGAAGATGTTTTGTTATTTTGTTACTTTTGCAGTGATAATTTTTGTCACGGCTATGAATGGAATTTCATTTAATATTCGCGAAAAATGCAATACCGTCAACAACAAAAAATATCGATCGTCCAATTTTATATTATATTTTATTTCAACAATTGTAAAATAGAGAAAATGAGCCTTATAAAGGAAAAGCGGAAGATTCCTATCTATATATTGTGTTCATGACGTATTGTTTGTGGAAAATAATATCAGTCATGCCCGTACCTAGATTAGATTAATGATAGAGAAGCAAAATTTCGTCAGCGTTTGACACAAGCAGAGTGGCGCAGTGGAAGCGTGCTGGGCCCATAACCCAGAGGTCCGTGGATCGAAACCACGCTCTGCTAAATATTGTTTTTGTATTTTTTTTGCAAATAATTTTTACGCTGAGGGATTAATTGTTGAGCAATTATTGCAGGATAAGATAATAAAGGTGAAGTAGTACTGTGTTAGTTCCTCTTTTAAATATTTGTATTTTCAACAACTTTCTTATAATTGTAGTCATATTTTTTTTTTATTTAAATCTTTACGCAAATATTTTGATTCAAGTTTTCTAACCCGTTACATTCTCAATTTGTATGCTTTCTCTAAGACGCTTGTCCGTTATGTCAACAATAATATTTTATATCAAACAAAATATCGATTACAGATTCACAGATAGTAACTCGATCTTTTCTGCCGACCGTGAAATCAAGAGCACGCTTTGACGTCTTAATCCAATCAAGCAAATTAGTGATTAGATTACAATGTGGTCGTTGAAAAGTAAATTATGTGTTTATTGATAGCCTAGCGCGTGGTCAAACGATTAACATTCGGTAAATTAAGGCAGGTCGGGGATAAATAACGACGATTAATATTTGGCGGTTATTAACTTACTTTTGTTTTTCTTTCCAGAAAAAACATAATTACCGTAAAATAAAATAAAGTCGAATGCCCATCATTTGGGTATTTTATATTTTGGTGATATTTTATTTACCTAATGTGTCCTAATGTGGCTGGTTGTTTCGAGAAATTCTTCATGACTATCTACTACTTATTATTTATGTTTTACCTAAGTATTCGCAGCTATGCAACGCGCGTATTGATGGTTTCCATGCCATCCTCAGAAAGAGAGCTGCATCGTTGCTAAGCCGTGCCCGCGGCAGTGGCAACAGCATTCTTAGCGTTGTGGCTGGCAGAATTAACTGTTCAATATTGTGGCATTGTATACAGTTACATGTTTAATTGGCTAAATTATTTTGATTTTTATGCATTTATTTTGTTGTTTATGATTTAATTAATTTAAAGATTTCAATGAATTTTAATTTTAATTTGTAATATTATTGATAATTTTAAACAAATTAGTAATTTAGTTTCAGATTTTTTATTTTGGTCTTAGTAATAGTATGATTGTGGTGTGTATTTGAATACTAACATAACTCTTAAGTATATCTACTAACAAAAATATGGATCATTGTGTCTGAAGTAAATAAATAAATTAAATTAAATTATGCGTCCCATTTGCATGATGATGCAGTTACATTAACGTAATGTAAAAATGTGATTTATTTATTACAAAGTCATATAGGGTATGACTTTGTAATAAATAAATCAAATTTTTTCGTGTCATCCAGTTGGAATTATCTGAGGGTATTTCTTTGGAGTCCAATTAGACTGAACAAAAAACAGCTAAGTATGGAGATAGCAGCAGCATCATGTCTCGTATTAGGAATGTGTCAAAACTATCTTTCAACGATAGAGTTTTAAATGACACCATTAACAACAAAGAATGACCAGCGTTTTGGAGATGGTCACTATAAAGCTATTATTAATACATATCTTTTTTTTAAACCGACTCGTTATCTGACGCAGGAATCCTTTCAATCCATCCGTTCTATTGTTTTTGGAGCACTTTTTTATGTTGATATCAATATTTTTTACGATGAGAGTAACGATAAAACAGTGATTTGTTCCGAACAGATATCGACCGCTCGAGATGCCTTGAGGCACTTATGATGCGTTTATCATTCGGCGGCTACATTTCTTTTGTATGTAAATATTTTATTGTTACGTAAAAAAATCTTATTCTTTAAAACGTGTATCATATTTAAATAGCCTTAAAAACACAAATAAAGTTTAGATTATTCGAATATGTGGGAACTAAATTATATTAAACGTAATAGAAAGTGTATTGATCAAGCTTAGTCGAATCCGATCCGACGTTAAATACATTTTAATGAAGACATTATCCTTTTCGCAACATATTTCTCTGGCTCGTATCTTGTGTACTGAGGTACCGACAGAGAGGTTCCAACAATCGGATTTGTGCTAAGTAGATCATAAAATATCGACCACTTTTATGGCGGTGGTTTTAAAGAGTTGGGAATGGTGGGAATTATCACTTTTCCCTAAAGCCTGCGAATGAAAGAGATGTATCAAAAATGTTTGGTAAGGATATTCTTAGAAGATTTTCGTTACTATTGGAATAGACACAAGCGATAAATGAAGGATCTACATATATAAGCTTTAATGTAGGAGTAAGAACCTACTTAAATTAAATAGCGTTTGATATCATCCATCGTTCAAACGGCACGTAGCAAGTAAATGGGATCTATGCCATCTTAATAGAGACGGGTTTTTTGTTTTTTATCAACACTAATTTTTGCCCGCAACTTCGTTCGTGCGAAATTTCTTGTTTTAACATAAAATATAGCCAGGGCCATCTTAACCATATTGGGCGCCAGGGTTCAAAAATCAGCCTGAGCACACTTGCCAAAAAAAAAAAGTAAATAGTAGATAACACAATACTCCACAATACAATAAGGTACATTTTCAAACACCAAATTCGATTTTTCTGGCTTTTAAATTGACAAACTGTTTTGAAATCTACGTTCGATTTTAAAACAAATCGATCGACTCGATCGCCTTGTACCCCGTAAGACCTTGCGCCCAGGTACTACGCACCCTTTGCACCCCCGGGTAAAGACGGCCCTGAATATAGCATCGCATCGCCTGCCACCGCTATTATCTCACTTTCGCCTAGCGTTCATTTAAACTTTTTTCTTTTTGCCCGACTCCTAAGCATCGTAGGGTGATGTTAAATAGCCTATGATAACTTCCCTCAAGAATTCCCACTTCGAGTGGTAGTTCCAGAGATTAGCGCGTTCAAACCACCAAACAAACTCTTCAGGTTTATTATATTAGTATAGAAGTATAGATAGAGTAGTTAAATCGACCGTTGATTTGAATTTAAATGGTACCTAAACAGTTGATCCCATTGACGTGTTTCTTTCATTATTCAATCATCAAGCAAAATAAAATTAAAATTAAATTCCATTTTAAAAAGCTATTTCGAATATCACATTATAATTCATTTTAATTGAGTTGTTAATCGATGCATACCGTGTTAGTTCTCGATTTGAATATTCGATTGTATATCGATTATCGGTTTGGACACATCGGATGATTGATATTGGTCTCGGTATAATTTCGTAGTGGATTCCTTCATATAGTTTGAATTAATAGAGTTGTTTGTTTTAGTGGCGCTAGTGGGCATCGCTGCGGGCGCAGCGTATCGCCTCGCCTTAATGAAGTGTCGAATTTTGTGTTCTGGAGGGAGTTAAGGTGACTATACAATAGCTGAAGAATTTCTGTCTCATAATTTAACTACGTATATTTCAACCCCTGCCAGGGTACGAAATAACTTCTACGTTTATTTTTATTTAGGAATATAATTAGTATTATTGTAACGTAAATTTTTCTAGTCTCATATCCAGAATAATTTGTGTTCATTTTTGATTTTACATTATCTCATTGACATAATACCTGCCATGATTATGTATATGTTCCAGGCGTTTGTTCAGAGTAAGTGTTGGTCGAACGTATGCACCGCGTAGAGATCACATAGACGCAATGAGTACCTTGTATGAACTCTGCGCTACCGTACCTACGTAGGACTGCGTAGCGTGGCTACAGCAACTGCGTAGTTTGGCTACAGTGATTTCAAATGGTGGCTACGACATTTTATTGTAGGGCATCTCGTAGTTGACCTCTGAGATCATGACTACTTAACCGGGCTTTCCTGTGGGTGTTTTAAGCTACTACACTTAAAACTCCAGCCAGGGGTTATTCAACTATGCTTATTAAAACTAGGTGAACGCACGCTAAGGGCACCCCCTGTGGGATACGAACCTCGGCTTAGAGCGTCAACCGGAGGGACATCAAGGATGGGACGGGCTGGATCAAAGTTTTGATCATGATTATTAGTCGGGGATGTGGCTACGACAACTGCGTAGCATAACTATGGTAACTTGGTAACGTGGCTACGGTGACTGCGTAGCATGGCTATGGCGACTTAGTAGCGTCTGAGCTGCGCTTACGTTCAACGAGCACCGACGTTTGTTAATGAGAAGGCGCCAAACGTAGTACTTTGGGTTAAAGCTAAAAGCGTACCACCATTGTGTGTGTAGGCCCTCTAACCCACTCGCTTCTGAATTAACTTTCGGATCGGCCATCGATAAATAAATATTTATATTGTGTTAATGATAAAGAGTGTTTCGTCTAAGATTTAATAGATAACAAGTTATGGCCGTCGCCTGAAGCTGTATATATTATATCTTAATGTACTATGTTTAATTGTAATCTTCTCAGTGTTGTAATAATGAATTTGTTAGTAGCTGTTATGTTTTGTATTGTTTCGAGTGTTATTTTTAATTGTTCTATGATAGTGTTTGATCGTATCAATTTGTAGTGGTGATTTTTCACTCAGTCGGTTTGAGGAATTTTAGCTATTATAACATGCTCAATTCTGTGTGCTCTGGCCCTTAATACATTATAGTGGACTTTATGGTTCCGATGTTTTAAGTACAAAACTGTACACTTATTAGTCCACTTCGATAATCAGTTGGTAACATTCGATTATTCCTAAAGTTCAGCATTTCCAATAACATAAAAAATATCTCTCTTGGAACTTGTCTCAAATGCGATTGACGACATGGAATCATTTTAAACTGGCCGTAATTGTATTGTAGCTCGAGATAGCCCGGCAATTTGACGATAAATGCTACAGTGAGTTTATACGCTCGTACACCGTCACGGTCCTTATGAGTTAATTAACGACAATCATGCAAATGACACGCCACACTCAATACTCAGTACATGCGACCAACTCAGTAATAAGTGAAAATCGACTGATCGAAAAAACATACGATGAGCTTTAACATTAAGTATAATTTTGTACTTAACAAGCGCAACTACGTGTTGAAATTTGAAACATCGTAAATGAGTAACCTGCTTCTAGAGAAAAAGGAAAAAGAATTAGTACTCTATACGGTTATACGTAATGTTACAATATCATATTTAGAAGATTACTAATTCCTATGCAAAAAGAACCTCGTGAAAGAAATCGTACGGTCACGATCGTACGCCTCTTCAAGCTCGCTCTATTAAAATTTCCATAACATGTACTCTAACCATACATTAATCTTAAAGCTCGCTTCACTCAAAGCTATCTCGCATGCATCACTACTATCTGCTAAAACTTCTAGTTGCTGTGAAAAAAAACTTTAATAATTCCAATTAACCCTAATAATAGGCTCCGGGCAGTGGAGAGGCAGTGCGATTAAAAAGACAAATCCCTCAACCACTAGAGTACAATAGCAGGTTGTGAGCATTCCGTCGAGTGGAAGCCTGCCCTTTATTAATAGACCAACGACCGGTAGCCGCCACGGTTGCCATACTGAGCGAAAGATATGATTAACACAAAGGCGATACATAATAAGCGATATTGGGACCAGTTCGGGGAGCTATGGACATAATATGTAACCGCAGCAGGTTTTCGATCATATCCATTACAGGCTAATGCTTGTGGCCGCGACAAACGCACGCGTTCACGTTTGCTTTTCTTTGAAGCGAGCTCAGGAGCGGGCTCTGAACGTTATCGTCGCAGACTGTTCCATCTAATTCTCAGGATGAATGCACTTATGAGGTATGCTACTTTGTCATTGTGTATGCAAGTGTATGCCCGGCCTTTTAATTAACGTAACTATGCACTTCTATGGCCAGCAAAGGTTTAGAGACCCTCGTTCTAAGCCTTTTATATTTTCATTTTCAGTCCAATTAAGGTAACTAGCTAACATGTTTCTATAATTTTTATCAAAAGGTAATTACTTTATCTTATAAATAACATACAGAATATTAATCGGTTTTGATAAAAATCCTACTGTCTTGTAGATATGGACCCAGCGACAGCCCACACTGGTTTATCCTCTTCATAAAGTTCAATGAAAAAAATTCACGTACTGTTTTCTTAGTTTATGATTATTTTATTGGGAATGTTTAATTGCAAAATCGTTTAGCTAACGACAATTATCGAGAATTTCAAATTAATAAAAATATAAAAATTCATCGGTGGTTATCATTAATAGACTCTCATTTGTTGACGAGCAGGACTTTAGAATTAATGAATATGCATAATTAAATTTTTCAATTAAATGCAATCATAAACTGATGCACCTTAGAACATGAAAGGCTTTAGTCTGTTACTAGTCGTGTTATTTTTAATAAGTGTTGTGGTGGCGATCTCTACTTCTGCCACTGGGTTTGGAGAATATGGAATTGATACAGAATACCAAGAAAAACCAAGAGAAATGGAAACATCCGTGGTACAAAGCATGATAATCGTGGGATGTGTACCAGGAGCGGTGAGGATTGGCGACTTCTGTCAATTTGAAAACTAATCAAGTATATAGGTATGCGTTAAAGCAGTGTTATCAATGTTTTTGTGTATATCTGTAATTCCAGAGCTATAAATAATGCTGTATTTTCAAATAAACCCAAGAAATAAAATAGTAAAGTATTAAAAATCCTTATCTTTTAGTTACAAGTTCATGCAGATTATGACTTTTTTTGTCAGAAAATACCGTGGTCTTAATCGAAGTAATTACAATCCCGCAGATGTATATTAGATTGTACACGCAATATTTTATCGTTATCTCGTGATAAATACACACAAGATGACTGTAAATAATATCTCAACGACAAGAGAAGTAATTGGATGGGCTTCCACATCGATCAAGCCACAATTTTGTATGAACAAGCTCATGTTAATTAAACGTGATGTGAACATTTAATAAATGGCGTTCATGTTAATTGTTTAATAGGCGATGCATTCAAGAGTCCTTAATCTTATAATTTCTTTATTCCACTGTTAATGATACTCCTAAAATCTTATGTTACGAACTGATGGCTTTTTAGGCGATTATGTAGGAATAGAATGAAAAAAAGAAAAACAGTGGAACTCCGGGAGTGCCGACAGAAATGAAAACTTGAACGATTTTATTGTGCATAGAACATTGATCCGTAACATAATATAAATAAAGAGCACAATCGCGTTTACAAAAATGAGGTGTCGGTAACGGTGTCGCGAGTTCAATTGTTTTTTCCCATCTCAATAATGCCCAACGCGCCTAAAGAAGTTTTCACTTCAAAAAAATTGATATCGTTATTAAAAATATGGCCAAGAACTTTTATAAGTGAATAAGCAAATATAACGCAAATTAAAATGCAAAAAGTAATTCTAACCGCAAAGTTGCATTGCACATACCTAATGACGGGTATCCGCCAATTAAGCGTCTGCGCATGGTCCGTGACAAAAACTTGTCTTGTGAGCCTTTAAGAGGCGCTACCGAACTTAATTGGACGGTGGTTATCGACTGCTGCTTATTGTGCCAACTGGCAATGGCGAATAATCGAAGGTCGGTCGAGTGGATTCCACATAGTCCACTCCCAGCTATGCCATGATCTATTTCTGTCTACTCCAAGACAAGAACCGCCGTGAAATTGCAGCGTCGAACAAAAAGAGCCAACACCAAAATTGGAATTTGAAATTTTAATTGTGCTGTTAGAGCCATAGTTGCGTTGCTTGTGCGCTGAAACGACTATTACATTTGAAGCCTTAAGTGTGATTGATGGTTGTTTTATTTTAACGCCTTATGAGTTATTGAATAGAATTTACTTTTTTCAGTCCATAAAATCATCTGGATTTGTTTGTGTTAATATGGTGAGTATAAGTTAAAATCCTTCAAGATTTGACTTATAGAAAATCTATTTCATTAAGATATAGTTTCCAAAAGTTCTACCCAAGTCAATTAATAAGCTGCTTAATTAATATTAGTAGCAGAACTCATCGGTAGGGTTTAGCGTGTTATATTTTATGTTTGATAAGGTGGATGCGACAGGTTGAAGTCATCCCGTATGTAAACTGAGGCGTGTGTCGTCGACGGCGAGTGGCATCGAGTGCCACGCGCCACTCCCGCGCAGTCCGACTGGTTCCACCACCGCCTGCGCTCTGACGATCACTCTTTTAAATAAATAAAAATAAAGACACGCGCCCGATGACGTCTATCACCGGACCTCTTCAAACTTTATACTTCTCCCCATACATAAATTAATTACAATACCTATCTACTCCCGTTTTAGCACCCAAGAATTCCTGTTTTTGAAACAAATGCTGAATTAATCTGTTCTTTCTTATTTTTTCATTCGGTTGGAATAAGGCGTATTTTTCATTTATTTCTTAATAAGCGAAGCGACAGTGCCTCGGTGCGATGTTTAATTAAGAACTAGCGAAACGGTGCAGCCGCGGCCTCTACATATGTATTTGTTTTTTAATCACGAATATTTATAGGTGCTATTTTATTTTGTCAGGTATTTTAAAGACTTGTTTTATGTGGGAAACGCAGCAGTACTGCCACAAAGTATCGTTGTTAGCAAGTTCCGTTCGTTATGGTTTCAGAGGAACTATTTACAGCAAATTTGATGAAATGTGTTCGCGTATCGTATACTATACAAGAATGCGGAAACACACGAAAAAATTTGTTCAATGAAATGAGGTCAATGCACCGAGATGCTCACAGAATACTGGTTCGTTTGTTGAATTTATTAAAATATAATTGATACGAAAGTATAACGTTATTAGGCTAATAACGTTACAACTCTGTCACAGTAAGGAAAAATCGGAAGTCGAGTACTTTTCGTAATGTTCACGGGTTGCGTTCATTCGAAAAGGTTCCAGTGTTGATGACTTGTTTATCGAGTATTTCGGGTGGGTAAAAAGAGGAATCTTGTGTGTCCAGCGGAGCTGTCCATTCAAGAATTTGTTGACAAGCAATTAAGGGTGGGCCGAGTATGTGCGACGATCAAAACAGAAGCGAGAGACAATTTTATATACTATTTTTTATTGATTCAATTGAATGCTGTAGATAAATATAATTTTATGGATTGCAGTTATTGTAATTAATGTAAAAACTTCAAAATGTTCAAAGAATGTAGGTATTGTCAGGTTGTAAGTCAAGTTGCCTAGTCGAGCTAGTTTTTTTCAAAATTATTGTTTCTTGTTGCCATCGGAAACTTAAGTGGTTCTAGTTTACATTAGAGACTATACTACCATCATATCCTTGCATGACGTGTAGTATTAATTATAATGATGTTTATGACATTGTCCTACAAGTTTTTACTGTTCGCCGTTCCTATTTGTAGTCGCACCTAGGTATTCGAATACAATTCTTATTTTTTATTACAGATCTAAGGAATGTTTCATGGTGTTTGATAGAAGTGCCATTAAAACTGTAGAATGTTACCTACTGGGTTAAATGAAAAAGTTTAAAAAATTATTTAAATTTCATACATTAAGAAACGCATAATGACTTTAATTGTATTTTTGGTCCTTTATGATGGTCTGAGAATAATGGCAGGAGTTATTTTGACATTGAAATATCCATTAAAATCCAGTTCCATATTATGGCACGGGAGTCTGACGCTCCATACTAAATGCTTCACTTATTATTATTTCAATAGTTCTTACCATTGTTTTATTAACAATAAACTCTCCCAAGATTAGGGGTAATGAAAATACAGGATGGTAACACAAATGGTTTTTTCTTCATAAAAATTAATTTTCTTGCAATAAAAAACCGGATAACTGTGCTGTTAACAAAATTCAATTATAACAAAAGGCGAGCGTTCGGTCCGAGCTGTCGGTTCGCTTGTTCTGATTATATGGACGGAATAAATAAAAATATTCGTTTTTGCGAACAGGAAGTAAGTAGGACGATCTTTACGGAGATTTGGAGTGATTAAAACATCCATAAGAGTTTGGTTCAGTATCATATAAGTGGTTTTTAGGTTATGTAACTGTAAGCTAAACAGCTAACAGCTGTGCTGTGTGTAGGAAAGGGTGATAGAAGAAAGTTTGCTTAATTAGGCTAGACAAATATGTATTTACCTATAAGTACGGTCGTCCAACTGTAACGCTTGTCCAGCTCGTCCCATCTTTGATGTCTTCCCCCCGGTTGACGCCCTAAGCCGAGGTTCGTACCCCACAGGAGGTGCCCTTAGCGAGCGTTCACCTAGTATATAAGCTTAGTTTGTAATGCCCCTGGCTGGAGGCTTTGAGTATAGTAGCTTAAGGCAGCCATAGGAAAGCCCGGTTAAGTAGTCATGATCTCAGAGGTCAACTACGAGATGCCCTAACTAAAAAAAAGAAAAAAGACGGGTGTTCATTTAGTGAAACTTTATGACCTACAGTTTATCAGCAAAGTTTATTGCCAATTCGCTACTATTTCCATTGTCCAGCGTAAAACCAAACCGTCCTAAAGCGTTTATTCGTATTCCTCGTTTCACGGTCCAAAGTATTCCGAGTGGTCATAAACTCGTCCAACGGTTACGCTACAAACCTTCGTACAATGGTAAATGATAGTTATAAACGTTTATTAATAGAGGTACCTACCTCCGTACGTACAAACAGTCAAGACCTTAATGTAGATTTAAAAAAATAGGGCTTAATAACATGACCGGTGCGCAAGCGCTGAATCAAGACAGAATTCTGTTGTTACACGCTATTATTAATAATTAAAACGATTACTTCTGCGAGATAGTAGCGTGGTGTAATTAATATTGTTATTAGTGTGGAGGCTTGAAGTACGCGTTACTATGTGGTGTGGTAGATACTGAGGTCCGTGGGCGAGCCGTCAACAAGCTCGGCTAATCATTAGCTAGTTCGCGCTTATATGAAAAGACGGTTCAAGAAAAAAAGATAAGATTCAAATCTTTTTAAATCAATTTCAAAACCAAGTAGAAAACCGGTGATAATAAAGTAAGAAAAAATAAGTATATTTAATTTTTAGTCTCAAGGAAGATTCGCGATAACGCAAGGTTGTTCATCTATTTAAACTTAAAGATTATTATCTAGTTATTACTCCTCGTTTTAAATAATTGTTGGAATGAAAATATTTTGTATATCACTGGTATATCTCCGACACAAGTTATAAGATTCCTTTGAGGAATCTACTAGTAACTTAATGCTTGGGGGTGATAGCAATCTGTCACTGTAAGTACCTATTTGTAGATCAAGCGGTGCCGACACAGGTTATATGAAAAAAAGTTTAAGTGATACATTCATACTTGCTATATTCTTGTTTACATACTTGTGTTTATTCATTTATTTCTTTAGTTTTCTTTTTCATTCTAGAATTTTCCCAGGCTTTTGTGTTTATTTAAAGAACCTGTTTCACGAATGCAATCAGTTCTTTCAGCTGAAATCAACTCTTCTTGGAGAATTATTTACATAAGCGAAGCAGCCTTCCCATCTTCTCAATCTAAGCTAAAAACACTGAAAGTAAACAGGAATAGGTGCACATTTAATCTACTAGAAAGAAAGAAAGCACGCACACTTGTATTTGACACCTCAAATAAATATCTACCTACCGAAGTTATTTATAGGAACACGTAAAAGTAGCTTTAACACGATTCAATGAAGAATCTTAAAGCACAAAGCATTAATTATCGCCATAGCTTTAACCACTAGCTGTAACCAGAACCAGCAATTACATGCTGCGAGTCTTAAATCTGCCATTTCAACGTAACCTAGATTAGCCACCACGGTTCGACATCATTTGATTTGCAATGATTTATAGCTCCATGGGAAACTTAGGGCCGTATTACTGTAAAGATAATCATTGGTTTAACAAACGCAAGCGGCAGCTTTTAAAATTAATGGACTTGTGAATTAAAGTTGCGGTGCAGAGTCGTAATGAAGATAACGTTGGGGTGGACACGGCACGATAAAGTTCTGACGGCGTTTCTGACTCGAAGATAAGCCTTTAATTATTAAGATAAAGCCTCTACGTACGCCGTATAGGCTTTAAAACGTCCAGCAATTAGGACAGGAGCGACTCGGTGCCCACAGCGGGTCGTTGATCTGTAATTAGCGATTGATTAGTAATTTTGATTAATTCGACTCCGAAATCTGTCACCTAAGTGTTCAGCTGGCGGGACGGTTCTGTGCTCGCGAATAAATACCACTTCCATTTAACAAATGACGCATATTGATAACCGACTTGATAATGTCGTTTAACTTTGATCTTTTGAAACATCGAAACCGATTTGATTTGCATTTTTTCTATGAATATAAAGCGGTTGCAGCATACTTTGTTTAAGTTCGATTTAAATGCTTCTGTACACTAATTAAATTTACAAACTTGCAGTCATCAAGGGCGCGCTTAATGTTTGCGGAACGAGGCACCCAATTAACTTGAGACGTCCGTATCATTATCAAGGAGTAGGTACAGGTAGTCAAGGTCATTAATCTCATTCATTAAGAACATCCGATTCCTGATTGTTCGATGTGAATTCTTGCGCCCCCGACTCCGCCTATACTTCGCGCGGCGACAAAATGTGTTTATAACGATTCTAGTGTAACACCCACGATACTTGCCGACGTTTTTTCTACCAAAGACATGTCCGTTCGTTTCCTAGTTAAGGAAATTGGCATGATTGATGGCCGGTAGAACTATTAGTTGCGAATTAAATCAATCTTAAAACAGATATCCGTTCATTTCACACGTAACTTATAATTATAATCGCATCAATCTTATAAATTAAAGAAATAAAAATGAGTTGGATTAAATCGATTCCATGAATATGATATGTTTTCAATAATTTGGACGGAAATGACAGATAAAAGCAATAAGACATGAGATAAGAAGCTTCCGCTATCAATCTTGGTTAAGAAACAATAAGATGGTAGATTTTGGCGTATGGTAGCTTTCCCACGATGGCGATCAATAAATGCAGTTTATATTTCAAAAACTATCGGCAGTACCATGGATATGGTAAAATTACATATTAAATAATTATGTCCTGGCTGGTTTTAGTGTCATTTTTATTAATTGGGAATTTCTAAATAAGCTTTTATTTATATGTCTAAAGAATGTGAAAGTATTTACACAGCACAGTTGTAGTAATAAGGGATATAACAAATGGTGTCATCAGAAACGCGTGATTAAGTCATTGGCGCGAGCTTAAAAAAGGTAACATGGCTGTATAAGTAATACGCGAGTTAAAATTATATTAGCAGCTGAAAAATACACGTTGTAAGTGAGATCGTTATTATAAATTGGCAACGATGTTGGGATATGGGCTAACGTTACTTTTTAATAAGTTTCTCGGTAAAAGTGGGGAGTTCACTCCACTCGCTCAGTTTCAGTAGTACGGCCATCGCCTTGACATTTATTGGCGGTATAAATCGTAACTTGATAACTTAATCTCAGATGATGGCCGCGGTTTGTACGCACCTGTATTACGCTTTACTACGTTAATTTGTGTGTGTTTTTGAAACGGGTTACGATGGGCTAGTATTAGACGTGATTTAAAAATTAACTTCAGTTAATTTGTAAATCACGTCTAAAACTAAATTTCATAGTAATTGCTGTAGGTCGATAGGAACATTAAGAAACACTAAGATATTAAGACGATACAATTTCAGTTATTAAATAATGATTGAAAGCTTCCTATGTCATTTAGATTAATGATCTCGATTCTCAACGACAAGTACCTACATCTTAATAATAAATCGAGAACATGTCACGTGCGACAGCTAGAGTACGATTTATGACTAATTATATAGTTAAAATAGAAGAACAAAACTGAATTCGAGATGCATTAAATACCGATCAACATCAGTCAAAGTTGCACTTTACATAATTTTCATTGTAAACAAACGCCTTTGGCTTTCGGCGATACAAAGCGGTCTGGAGCGGTAGGTAACATACGTAATTGCTCTTGCATTTCAATTATGAGCAATTATTAAATCCCACCAATAAATTGTGTATGTTGGGTTTTACAAAATGTTTTATGAGTATGATTTAAATCGGTACGGGAGCCTGCAATTAGTTGCGCTGATGCTTCGCTAGACGTGGAACGGTCGTATAAAAGAGTTTGGTCTTGTTACAAGTTTTTGGTATTGGGTTGTAAATACGTATTTAGTTCCTAAAACTTTACCTTATTACTTAAATTATTGATAATAGTTAAAAGAACTAAACATAATTTTGTAACAAGGAAACATTAATGAATCAGAAATGCAAATCCAAAATCATCATTCTCAAATTCATCACCGAAATATTTCACAAGTGCATTTTTTCTACTAGACTTTTAACTTTTTCGGCTAACTCAAAAAGCTAGAAATTTCTCAGAAAGTTCGACTTGTTTATCGTATGCGACACAAGTTCCACCCACGTTGCATCACATCTTCGCAAGGGCGGCGCGCGACCGCCGCGCCCCCGGCGGCGGCAGGCTAATTCCACAGTCTATATATCTGCACTGATTGCCGGGACACACTCGTATTTATTTACTACCCCCACTACTTAATACTTGACATGAGGAGTTTATTTGCAATGTTAATTCGAGAACTGAAACGTTTTTCACTTGTTGTAGGATGTTGCTCTAAGTATATTTATTTTAGATTTATTTTGTTGCACTGATTTTGTGGAGGCTGTTACAGTGTTAAATGGGTAGCCCCTGCTGAAATGTCGGTGATCTATACTCCTCTGCTCTCTGCCATCCATTCGGGGAATAACAAACGTGATGTTATTTTAACGACCCCACCGTAGAAACAGTGGGTCTAAAACAGCCACATTAAGCAATTCCTCTAAAAGCAATTCATTTTCTGAATTCCCAGCAATTTCTCTATGGTGACACATATTTTAGCTGAATCACATTTAATTCAATTCATATCAGAATCATATTTGGTGTAAATATTGCCGCATGAAAAAATGAAGACCGTAATTTTACCGGATAATTTTTCTTTACAGTTTTTGTTAATCAAATAAGATTTTTATTTATTATTTGTACAGTTTAGATGAATTGCGTAACATGAATTGAACGCAAATAATATTATGAATTGTCAGTTTGTGTGATTCATAATATGTATTCATAATGATTCTGCCAAAGCGGCCGTTTTAGACCCCCAGAAGACGCGAAATACGAATAAGACAGATTGTAGAAAGATTTCTACAGAGCGATGTAAAATTTTTTTTTTTTCCTTTATAATGTTTCACAATTGGTGATACTTTATTCATATTACAATCTAGCTTATTAGCTAATAAGTAATTTAAATATGACTTAAACTGCTACGTAACTATAAAATTAAGAAGTCGTCCAATAACGTCTTTCTTATTCACTATAAGTTAAGGGGAAGACACTTGATTCACGTGTTCTTTGTAAAAGTCAGCACTTGCACCACAGTTTAAGTTTACTTACTCTGCACTAAACTAACTCAAAAGGTTTAACCCTTTTTAGTCTTCGCACTAATTCAGTGTTGTCAAGGAGTTAGATCGCCTCAACATTCACGTGATGATGAAGTCTGTGTTCATGAGCTTCTGCATATTTTTGTATAACTATATTTACGACATCCATCTTGAGGTCCCGGTAGTACATTTCTAATGTACCAGGGCGCGTTGACTATATCCCTTAGTACTTTATTTTGAAAACGTTGTATGATTTGACGATTGCTTTGGCTGGTGCAGCCCCACAGCTGAGTACCGTATGTCCATACAGGCTTTAAAACTTGTTTGTATAACAACAATTTGTTAGGTATTGACAATGGTGACTGTCTACCAAGTAGCCAATACATTTTTTTGTACCGAATATCTAATTCTGCTCTTTTATTTTTGACATGCTCTTTCCAGCGCAGTTTTGCATCCAGGGTCATGCCGAGATACTTAGCAGTATTCGCGTATGGTATTTGTTGGTTATTGATGAATACTGGGAAGTATTTTGGCTTTTTATTTGTGAAGTCAATGTGGATAGACTTGCTTTCATTCAGTTTGATACGCCATGTTGTAGTCCACTCATAGATACGATTGATGGAATCTTGAACCTTTTCTACAGCTTCCTCGTGACTACTTCCAACAGCCATGATAGCTGTGCCGTCAGCAAAGGTTGCAATAAAATTATTTTCTAGCTCAGGAATATCGCAGGTGTATAGTAGGTACAGAACCGGACCAAGTACATTTCCTTGTGGCACTCCAGCTGTTATCTGCCTAAGGTCTGAATAGGCATTTCTCTGTCTTATCCTAAACAATCTGTTTGTTATATACGACTCTAGGATGTCTGAAAATTGTTGAGGCAGCATCGTTCTTAGTTTATGTATGAGGCCTTCATGCCATACTTTATCAAAAGCCTGGGCTACATCAAGGAAAACCATGGAGCACACCTTCTTCTCCTCTAGTGTTCTTTCAATAATATTGGTAATTCTGTGTACTTGGTCGAGCGTGGAGTGTTTTTCTCTAAATCCGAACTGATAATCGGGGATCAGATTTTCACTTTCGATTAGGGGCTTCAATCTCTTTAGAAATAATTTCTCAAATAGCTTTGACAACACAGGCAAAAGTGAGATCGGTCTGTAAGATGTTGTTTCATGAGGTGGCTTCCCAGGCTTGGCTATCATTATAACTTCAGCTACTTTCCATAAGTCAGGAACGTGCTTTAATCGAAATGCAGCATTAATGAGCGTGGTAATCTTGACTATGGTTTTGCGTGGGAGATTTTATAAAACTTCCCCTGTAATTAAGTCGTAACCGGGGGATTTTCAAATGTCAAAAATGAAGAAAATACTAAATAATTTAATTTTGTTTCTATTTTTTTTTTTACAGTTTTAACATAGCTAACTATTTACATTATTTACTAAATTAAAAGACTAACTAACTATCTGAAGAAAATAAATGTCACTTTGTATACAAAGAGTTTATGTCTATTCTTCGTAGAGTAGAGAGAGATAGAAGTCGTGTTAAACGTATTGATGTTCTACTGAAATCCCAAGCGAGAAATCTACTTGAATCATTTTAGCATACCAAAACTTATTACTTGCACCGATTTCTTTTAACCTATTTACCATTCTGTTCCCACATTATTCAGCATAAACCTACGTACACATAAGTGCTCCTTAACAGCCTACGCCTGAGGTGTTCCGGTGGCGTTCAGAACGGCGGACGCATAAGCAGCTTTTTGTGCCCCAGCATTGTCGGTAAGGCACTGGGCACATACAACAAGTTTTTGGCTAACGAGCGGATAGAAAGGCCGTTATGTCCTCAGGTTAAGATAGCTGTTGTAACAGATTGTTCTGATTCTTTGTCTGTTATGAAACTTCCAGGTCATATGTAATGGGATAGCTGATTAAAGAACAACTTAACATCTTTTGATAGTAATTAAGGATCCTGTTATTATGGTGCCATCATGGAGCTTTGGCAACTTTTAGCACGTAAAAAGAGAAATAACTGGCCCAGGCCATAATAATACCTATATTATATACACTTTCGACTCTTAACTTTACAAATAGGTACATACGATATAAAGTTGCGGTATTTTGAATGGACTGGATCACTTTCATAAAAAGTGTGATTATACTTTACATTTCACCTTGAACAAACAGTATGAATACAACTCGTTTGCCCCTAATGTACTGGGGCAATAAAGCATGACGTTACATATATTATTTAATGCAAATCCGCATAGTTCACCCTCTCGCCCTCCCTTTCATAGCGAACAATTAGGGTTGAGGCACACCTGTCCGGCGCGCGCGCACGCCACGCGCCGACCGCTTGCGATTCCCTCCGCAATTATTCCTACGTTCGATTGTTGAATTTTAATATCACCATTATTTTTATTCAACGGTATTTTTTGACACGTGTAAAACTGGTTCCGTAATGAGCAACATTGTTCAGCAATTCATAAATATTATAATTTATATTGCATTCCGGTTGAGTGATTGCGTTTTAAATTTTTGATAAGTTTTTGTCATGCCTCAAAATGTTTGTAATTATTTTAGCACTGTAAAATATTATTATGAGCTTATGAATGATTCATAATTCTTTGCCAAAGTATACATATCATACTTTTTACAGTGTTTTGCTGCTTATGTAAGCACTATATGAAAACACTGAACAGGTTAAACGAAAAAGGAAACTTAAACATTTATATTTGCTCTCACAGTAGTAACTTCAAGTTGATCGCCATTATTTTATCGAATTATCAGTGATGTAGGTGTCACGGCTCGTAGGTGCAGTTGTAAACCGTGGACACAACAATAAAATAGGTTGCAAAGACATTTTACCAATTTGAGCGTGCACAATGGTCGATTGATCACAGTCACAGCGAAGAAGTGCCTTCATTGATCACTCCCTATATATTGGTGACTTGTAATACAAATAGTACTTTTCTTTTTGATATTACAAGCCGTTGTTTGGGAGAAGCATCTTATAAAATAATAAAAATGCTTCATAGTGATCCCCTTTTCGAAGTACCGAGGTCAATCAGGTAGACAAAAACCTGAATAATAATAAAATAATACACCCCTGCCAAACTTGTTCAAAAGCGTTGCAATATATCCATAACAATGCACATTGCTCTACACATGCTCAGATTTAAGAGCATGCTATATGGGCACCCTACACGATTACAAATTCAAACCATTTTAACATGACCTTTGTCGACCGGTACATTAAGCACTATCGAAAGGAGGACTTTATAGAGCTTGTAGGTCCCGTAAGGTCTATTTACACTGGTAGAACAGCTTGTGCAACTTGTAAACGTCGCGTGTCGCGAGGGTGCGGGACAGGTGTGTCGCACCCCTTATTTGAGGGAATTTTAGGCCACAACGCATAACTATACTATACTTGTTTAATGTAATGTAGGGTGGCCGTTGATAAGAAAAAAACGAAAATATTATTTGATTTAAAATTATGGGTAGTATTCAGTTTGTGAATCCTTTTTATTCCTCACTAGATTTCATTCTCTCTAATAGATTATCGCTATCACAGCAGCAGCCTGGCAAATGAGACGCTGCTTGTATTTTCAATATAATTCAATTCAAGAGTAGCGTTCACAAACTGCCCGAGTATAATTATATGCAACAAAATAAGCGTTAAGGAAATAGCACACATATCAACTCGGAAAGGGATCGTCACCGTATCAACTCGAGTCATTCAGTATTCTTTGTATGAAACTCCCTACTGCAACGCACACTAATCGGAATCGTAACGTAATCGCCTCGCCTCGGGACAAGTTCACGAACCGCGGCGACACGGTGACGATCCTTTTCCGAGTTGATATGTGTGCTATGACCTTTATACTGACAAGATGACAATCTATCAATTTCTTAATAAAAACAACACAGCTAAAACCAGTAGGACTAATCGTATGCAAATATTCAAAACGTGTTTAAAAAATATAAATATTAATTGGCGTGATTCATGCCATAGAAAACCAGACTAGTAAAATATGTAAATTCTAACGTGCTTAGAAGAATAGTTGGTAACCCTACAAACGGCTGACATTCAACGATAGTAAAAGCTCGTTACACTCGTCAAATGCAAATAAACGTGTTGTTTGAACAAGTTCAACCCTCCGTCACCGGCGCAAGCGCATGACCCGGGCGTATCCGTGATTAACCGAAATGGGTGAGAGGGTATAGGTACGTCTAGTACTATTATTAATTCTGATGTATTGGTACCCTTTTTAATTGAGCACTCTTATGAAAAGTTCAGTTATTTTTCATTTGGTAATATAAGATCTTATTTATCCATCTGGACCTGGTTAATAATGCAATGATATTTTGAGTAAATAATCGTCGCCATCTTTCTTTTTTTCGTGTGGTTAGTGACTGACCTGGTGTCAGAGTTTTAAAGCCACCCGTAGGCCTCTTACTTGGCTTCACATGGTCGTTGCCATAAATCTATGATAGCACAAAACCCACCTAGTCTGATAATCATGCCATTAATTAAATCCAATTTTAATAAAGTACATAAAGTTGAAGTGTAGTGAAAGAAGAGTACCCACATATAGAATAGAATTAACAGAATTTTTTGGTTATTACCTTGAATTAACAAAACAGAAACCATATTTAGTCCTAAAGAAAACAACCAATAAAATAGACACTAAACTCAAAGGATGTTTTCAGAAGTATTACTCGCTAAGAGGATACATAACAGATAACAAGAGTATAAAAGACGGCTTCAGCTGCAAAGTTTTCTGAGAGGCTATCCACACCTCAGATCGTAATCACGCGACGATTAAAAATAACAAAATCGCCAGTACAATCACAATGTTTATCTGTTTTGACCACAAGTATCATGACTATTCTTTGCCATCGTCCTTGATTATATCAGTGACATAGACATTTGTCAGAAAGCTTTAGGTGTTGCGGCCACAAAATCTGCGGGTGATAGTGATGTGTCGGTTCACGTATTCTCAGTTGACTGTAAAATTTTACACGGCAGAGAATTACATGACAGGTTGCAGAAAAATCTTTTCTGTACCTATTCGAATTTTCTTACTTTGGTGGTTTTCGTGGTCTGAAAGTCTAGTAAGACAAAACGCCACCAAACTGTTTTTAATATAAAATATCGTGTTAATACTGTTATGAAATGGTTTTCCTAGACTTTTAGGTAACATAATTTTTCTCTGGTTGGTAGGTTGGTTAGGATGTGTGGAGTGACGAAAATGGATAAAGTAAGAAATGAGTATATAAGGGGAAGTTTAAAAGTGGCGCCAGTGACAGAAAAGTTGAAAGGAAATCGTTTGGCCTGGTATGGGCATGTGATGAGGAGAGAAGAAACGCATGTGACTAAAAGAGTGATGAACCTAAATATTGATGGATGGAGCAGTAGAGGAAGACCAAAGAAAAGATGGAAGGATTATGTGAGGAATGATATGAAAGAGAATGGAGTGAATGATAGTGTGACGTTTGACAGGGGAGAGTGGAAAAAGAAAACGTGTTGCGCCGACCCCAAGTAACATGGGACAAGGGCAGGAAGATGATGATGAGATGATGGACATATTAGGTTGTCTTATGCAGTCAATTGATCTCCGGTGTTCATACTTTCTGTCTGTCGCTAATTTAGTGGCCACATCCCGATATTGAAAGTGTGAGTGAGAATAAGAATCCATTATACCATCTGATCGGCGATAGTATTCATGTATTTCAACGCTATTGTGTACTTTCGGGCACTTTGAGAGGTCGATCCTTAGATCATCGCTGTTGAATGGATACATTGAAGAACATTCAACGTTTGTCATCGTTCTATTGACAGATTTCGTCTTTTGTTCGATAGATAATTTCTGTATCGAAGTTTTTTGCTTTCTTTGATGGTTCTGTGACTTTGAAGTATGTTTTTAATTTTTCACTATTAGGCTTCCATACGCATATTCAATGATTTAAGAGAAATATTCTGCTAAACCGCTGTACTCAATAATTGCTACATGTGAGCTACGATACATTCACTGACCTACAGGTTTCTGTGAATAAATAAATTTCATTCATAATCTCTGGTGGGTAGTCTCACCGCTCCATTCCCACGCATGCAATATGGATTTCACTTAGCATAGATAGTTCATGAACCATACCATGAATAATAGACAGCTGTATTTTTGCTGTGTAATTGACGCAGCGCAGTTCTACGCTCGAATATAAACTTATGATATAGTTAAAACGATTAATCTGTCTCGGTTGGTGGTAAAATCCGGACGCGAATAATGAGACGAACCTCCTTCGAGTTACTGTTGGCTTGCGTGCCAATTATTGACGTAATTATTTTGAAAATATTGCCGGCCTTTTGTGATATTTAACACTATAAAGTGGCCATATTTTTTAATCACCCGTCGCGGGCGCCATTTATTCAGTCCCCACGAGGCGTGAGGCTCAGATTGTCAATCGACTCTTTATAAAGGATGCGCGTCTCACCGTATTAAAACTTTAAATCAAGATGAAATAAAATCTTTAATGCTCAGAATGAAAAATTAATACCAAAAACATCCACTTGGCGCTACGATAGCATCGAACAGCTCCGTACAAAATTAAAAATCTGTTGGCAAATAAATAACGCCAATTATACCTTCTCTGTGTCATTTAATATTTTTTGCCGTAATTTGTTTTCACGTCTCCAAATAATTAATGCTTCAATTATTTTATTTAACAACTCTAATCAAGTATGTTAGTTTGTTGCATTACCTATCTCGAAGGGGAGTCTAGCACTTGCATATTTATTCAAAAGTAAAAGCGTCTGTTTAAAAAATATCCGCTGCTTATGATGATAAAGCAAAGGTCGAATGTCTATTTGTTTGTCTGAATTACATTTACGTTTAACGTACTTCGACCCCATAACCACTTAATAATATACATTATAAAAGGTATCGAAAATTAAAGTATCTGATATTCTATCGAATCAACAATATTTATCACCAAAATAGGATAAATAAAGTTTTGATGCAGCAGATTTACGGATCCCTATTAATATTAAAGCGAGCTTAAAATAAGTAATTAACAATTTTTCTGTGCCAACTTGGCACTAAGTATAAACTGATCTGAGCGACGTATTAACGAGCTTGGACGCGAAATTAAAACGTATTCCAGTGTTATCCCCGCTATTAAACACGGCACGGCAGTAATGAGATTGTGAGGTAATCTCTGGTTTCGTTAGTGAGACCACTTCTCGCGCCCGGTATGATCAGCTCACAGGTATTATCGTGAGTGAGCGACAACTGAGAAGTGGCTGCTGATTACGCCGCGTTCACACGGACACACGGCTATTAGTCCCACGAAAGCCCTCCATTTATTTCGATTATCAATTAGTCCTTAACACCTAGACATGCGATAAGCCACCGACTTTCAACTTTAATGCACGTTTAATTAAAATGAAAAAGATCCTCGTTATGGTCTATAATGAAACGGGAAAAATGTACTTAAGGAGACGTATGGGCGATTTTTCTATTTCAAGAATCCGCCACCTGTGTCCAGAATGTTGGGAATACGCGGATTTCGCTTGGAGCTGTGTTCTATTGCGCTGGGAGGCTGCGGTAGCGCATTAAACTGTCCCACAGGTAATGGATTGGGAATTTCATGCTCCAAAGGTCGATTTAAATTAATTTACACATTAAAAAGACTAAGTGGACTGGCTGGCGCGAAACAAGAACTAAATAGTGTTAATCTGACTAGCGACGGACGCTGTGCCGTTCTTTAGTTAACAGTCTTAGTTGTGATATAAATAAGTACTTGTTGTGTTTAGTTTTTGCAATGCCTTTTCAATTCATTGTTTGGTTCGGTAACAATGTTTCATTAATTGGTGGTTATTTAATTACCTAGACTGCCTCGTTGGTCTAGTGGTCGCAAGCGCTACTACTGAACATGAGGTCTTGGGTTCGATTCCTGGGTCGAGCAAAGTTTTATTGGGTTTTTCTATCTGAAATTTCTCAGTAACAGCTCGGAGTCTGGATTTGTGCCCGGTTTATGGCAATAGGCTCGCCCCCTATTACATGGGACTTAAACATAACTAGCGAAATATGGGTGTACCTGCTACAGGGACACCTCTGCCTAATCCTTCGGGGAAACAAGGCTTGATGTTATGTATATTAATAATGAACTTTGTATAAGTACTGATATTTTTTTTTAGCCTAAGCTAATAGCTTCGCGAAGTACATATTAATTAATGAAGTATAGTATTGGCTATGGCATAGGTTCACCCTTTATTACATGGGACTTAAACCCGGACTCCACCAGCTTTGGTGCACACAAACACATCTCCTCTCCTCTTGTCTCGTGTCCGCTTAGACACGAGACGAGAGGAGAGGAGATGTGTTTTAAACAACCAATAGAATTTCGTTATTCACACATCTCCTTCAGTGGAGACCATTGAGCGGAGATGTCTCATATGGCGCGATCGAAGCGGAGATGTGAGCTGTGCCTCGCCGAGAGTTGGGTGGCGGCGGTACAAAGCGGAGATATGAGCGGTGCCTCGCAAGTTGGCGACGGCGCGCAGTGGAGACGAGAAGAGATGTGAGCGGGCGTGCCTTGAGCGGCGCTGTAACAGTTCAGTTCTAGCCAGCACACATCTTTGCTGTAGCCAGCACACATCTGCGCTTCAGTCTAGCTAGTACGCATCTGCACATCTTCGGTGGATACACTCTAGCTGAAAAACATCTCTTCTCGTTTCCGCTTCGGACATCTTCGCACATCTCCGCTTTTTTGAAGTCCGGGCCTTAAACGATACTGTTGAAATGGGGTGTACTATTGTAGTTACACCTCTGCCGAACCTTCCGGGGATTACTGACGTGATATTATGTTGAATAAAAAATACATTTAATTTTCTCATTTCATTTCATTTTAAGTAGCTACAGTTTTAATTCTCTATCCACAAGACATTGACGGCTCTATATTTACATATTTGCAGCTCTCTTTGTGGTTTTATTTTTCTTAGCTCTTCGTCGTTCATTTTAATTTCGCATCTCAATTATATTTTCATTATTCATAATTATCGTTTTCTACACGTTACTTTTAAACTTTGTGAATTGTGACTAACAAGAATTTTCACAAACAGCTGCACGGGTCGATCGATCAGGTTAAGCTACGCTTGCCGCGGTTAGTCTGTGGATGGGTGACCATCTTTACATACCAAGACCTCTCCGTGCTTCGGAATGCACGTTAAGTCGTTGGTCCCGGCTGTCATTTGTAGATCTTTGACAGTCGTTACGGGTAGTTAGAAGCCTTAAAAGTCTGACAACCAGTCTTATCAAGGGGTATCGTGTTACCCAGGTACTGGGTTATGGAGGTCAGATAGACAGTCGCTCCATGTAAAATACTGGTATTCAGCTGTATCCGGTTAGACTGGAAGTCGACCCCAACATAGTTGTGAAAAGGCTAGGCAGATGATGAAGAATTTTCACAAACAAACCTTATTACTATCAATATTCCAGGTAGGTGCAACTTTTTTGGAAGTTTTCATATAGGTACCTAAAACTAAACTTAAATAAACTTCAGTTAGAGTACCAGGCTTACCAAGCTGGCTTTAAATAGCTTCAAACCCTTCCACAACTAAAGGGTTAATATAAATTCAAAGAAAGCATCTCAGCTAATGCGAAATCTTTGTTAATGATTGACGGCGGATATTTAAGATGTTTGCAGACAAAACAAGAAGTGAATCGAATATCGAACGGAAGCCCAAGTCTTGGATATTGACCCTTTGAGGCCCTTCGCCCAAATACAATGAAGGGCCAAGAAAAATAGAGTGGAAGGAGCGCGCGCCGACACATCTGCCCACTATCGAATAAATCTACTAAAATAATATTTTTATTTTGATTACGCATGCACGGGTTGGGCAGATGTTAGAAACGATACATACGGGGTGTTAGATTGACCAGCAGTGTGTTTTTCTAATGGTCAACCGAAATATTTAGCCAAACCGAGTTACGTTCATTCATAAAATGAAAAAAAAAAATAACTTCAATCTATTTAGGGTTGAGTAAATAAATGAGTAAAGGTGTAAGTAGTTCCGATTCTGGTTGTCAAACTAGTGACAGTGTTCTAAAAGTTCTTCAGTTTTTGTTAAGCTATTGCATAGCTTTTATCGCGGGCTTTGAGCGCGGCGACCGAATCAAGAAATTACGTAACGAAAAAAACCTAACACCCCCCACTCCGCCTACCATGTAATAACGGTTCCCATGACAACGTGATGTTGTCATGGGAACGTGTTTTTGTTTTATGTCATCACGTCATCATCTCAAGTGTAGCGTTGACAAATAGGAAGTATGGAGGTTACAAATGCTATGCAATAGCTTTACCGCGGCAGTCCCCGAGTGCCACACGTTTTTTTATTTGAAATACAAATGGAAAACAACACAGACAAACCTAAAACTGCAGGAAATCAACAACAGAAAGCGAAAACGGAGCTTACTTTTCACCACAACAATACACAAACAAAAAAAAATAAAGTTTAATAAAAAACTGTAACCCGACTACCTACGGGAAAATGAAAATGATCTAAAAAGTACGAAACAAGCAAATATTTCAGACAGAAATCAAGACAGGTACAAAAATGGTCCAGGTAAAGCCGTGGTCGCATGCCTATATACCATGTTGGTGCTAGGAACACCTACAAAATTATAATGGCATGCGACGACGGCTTTACCTGGACCATTTTTGTACCTATGTCTTGATTTCTGTCTGAAATATTTGCTTGTTTCGTACTTTTTAGATCATTTTCATTTTCCCGTAGGTAGTCGGGTTACAGTTTTTTATTAAACTTTATTTTTTTATTTTATACTTTTCCGTTTTTACACTTGATAAACGTAAATAAGAGTAATACAATAGTTCAGTAATTAACCTATTTTAAATTCCAATAGCAGTGCATAGTGCTTTGGACGAAACCATAGAGCGATTTATTTCGACGCCAACACCATAATATATCGATATCGAGCTTCGAAGAAATCCAAAATATAAATATTTCGTTGTACTTGTTTTTCTTCATAAGAGTGGAATTACAAATCGTTACTATTTATTAAGATTTGATTAACTGCACGTTGGTAACATCTTGCAATACTACGTAGCGCAGTCTCACTTTTGTTTGTTTTTAACGATTTAAACATATTTATTTACTTTGAAAATATAATATTATATACATATTTGTAATGTGCTCGTCAAGACCTTTCTTTTGATACCAAACATGTCATGATCATCCCATTTTAATTTTTTTCGAGGTTAGAAATTTACGTGTAAAGTCTACCAAATTAAATTTAGGGAAAAATTATATAGCCTATGTCACCCGGACCATTATTACGAATCTATTGATACCACATTCATCAAAATCGGTTTAGTAGTTTAGGCGCTACGGTGGAACACACGTAAAAACAAACATACATACAAACATACATACATAGACTGCTAAAATCATAACCCTTCCTTTTGGCTTTGCCGTAGTCGGGTAAAAAACCGACCAATTGCGTGTCGGACCACGCACAATGAAGGGTTCCATGGTTGGGATGAATTTATCCCAAGAACACAAGAACAAACTTGACATTGTAGTTGCAATACATGTTCTCCCATACATTCCAACTGCGAATGTTAGTTTGTACGCACAATATATAATATAGGTTTTCCTGAAATCTATAAGCATAGAACTATTCTCTGTTTTTTTTTCCAAAATTTTTGGCGTTGTAGTTTCGGAGATAAGGGTAGGGAATAGTAAATTTTCATCTATTTTCTTGAATATCTTTAAAAGTTATAATTTTAAAATATTCAAAAAATATTGAATCCTTGCAATAAGCCCTTTTATTTAATATGTCATACGGTACAATTAGCAAAAATTTTATTTTTTATTTTCTTATTTGCCCCCCAAAAGTGACCCCCGTATTAAAATTCATTTATTTATGTTACACGTCCGTGTTTGGGTCACAGAAATACATATGTGTACCAACTTAATCGGTCCATTAGATTCAGAGCAAATTGGCTGTGACAGACGGACAGACAGATACACGAGTGATCCTATAAGCGTTTCGTTTTTTCCTTTTGAGGTAAGGAACCCTAAAAAGGGAAGAAAGATGATATAGCAAACTACAGACTCATAAGCCTGATGTCTAACGTCTACAAAATATTTTCTAAAATACTTCTAAACTGTTTAATAAAGACTGGATGAAACTCAACCCAGAGAGCAAGCAGGTTTTCGCAGCGATTTTTCAAAAATCTATCATTATGCACACCATAAAACAAGTTATTCAGAAATGTAATAAATACGGCATGGCTCATTATTGACATTCGTAGATTATAATAAAGCGTTTGAAAAATAAAAGAAAGAAAGAGTGGCAACGTCTTAGATAGGAGGACGATGTTAAGAAAATACTTAGCTGGTGTTACTTGGAGGAGGATGACCCATGTGGCAAACTTTAGGAGAGGCCTTTGCGGAAACGAAAACAATCGCAATACCGGTATCAAATAATTATTATTTAAAAAATTAGTTACTGTATTCTGTAGTTTAGTATACTTTAATTCATGTTTTATAGGATTGTGGAATAAAGGCTATTGACATTTCTCGGGCCCCTAGGGTCCCGGACCTTTGAAAGGCATACGAGGGACCGAAGTCAACTCGCAGAGGCCCGTTAGACGTTTTTAATGAAATGAGGCACCAACCGACGATTATCCCTGTTTGCACTATGTTAGTACACCCAAGGATAAACCCCGGTTGGTCTGCACTAATAGTCCTGCGACTTTTACAGGATTATGGGTTTGGGCGGCTAAATTAACTGGCTATCTAGAGCTGTAGAAAAAACTATGGCCCCTGCCTGACCAATATTGTATATAAAATATACAGGTAAAATGGCAGGGGGTGACTTGCACACTCAAAAATGGGCCCCCGAAAACTGTCGCTAGCACATAGTGACGTAGCGACAAGGGGGCAACATGTCCTGAGGTGCTTGAGGAGTGGAGAGATATTCCACGGCTTTCAGAACAATCCCCGAGCCCGGAAGATGGTCAAGATCCTTACGAGTACTTCTGGAATACTTCCTTCCTCCGAGCACGTGTGCTCTTGCCAGTCTCCTCTCAAGCCGGCCAATTAAGGCAAGAATGAGGTGGGAGCCCCGTTCCTCGTCAGTGTTCACTCCAGCCGGCCAATAAAGGTTAGCCAGAGGTGAGGAACAAGACTTTTCCCGGGAGATAGGGTTCGTGGGGTCGCTACTGCCCAACAGCTCGCCATATGCTGCCCTGCGGGTTTTTGTATCTCTCTTGGTCTGGCTCCTCATCGTAGACCTGTTCCGGCAAAATAAACGCTACCGGCATAGACCTAGACTTTGGAGCGCGCAAGCCCCACCACGACGTCAACGTAGGGATACGGCGGTGGGATTATTATAAGTAGGTACAAGGACGTGGACCTCATTTAAGATCATATTTTATTGTTTCATTCTAAATATTATTGCATAAACTAATTCAAAATACCTAAATGTTACATGGAAAATAACAAATCACTGTTATCATCATATTCGTTATAGGTAATTAAGTAGGTATTAACTTAAACATATATTTAATCTTGTTGTCAATTGAGAAGTTTATTGCCAGCATAGATTTCGAACACGATAAAATGCATTATAAAATCGATTAGATATTCGATACTCTCAACGCTCATGTGTCAGACAACCTAAGGGATGTTCCAAGTCGCCAGTCACTGACCAATACGATATGGGCTTTAATAGGGTCCATACATTATCTACTTATTGACCGAGTACAAGGTGTGAAAGAGTTTAGAACCCCGAGGTGAGTGTTATATTACAGTGTTAACTATACCAACTTATAACCGTAGATACAAGATAAAAGGGCAGTTGTGCTTGTTAGTAAACCTCATTACGTCTCACTAACATTATCAATGGAAATTTTAAATTAGTATTCGTCAAGTATAAAACTCCATTGAATTTCATACGTATGTCTAGTTATCATCTGGTCATAATTTCAGGTAGTTTATGTCCTGATTGGTATGTAAAACAAAAACAGAGCCCTGTCTAGCCTCGCATAACATTAAAACCTTTTTGTACTCCTCTCGCATACATTAAATCGTAAAGCAATTTGTCTAATATAATTTATAACTTTCTTATCTCGTTTGTGACAGCCTTTCTCTAAGTTTATGAGTTTAGTAACAAAAGAAAGTTTGAGTAAAAACAATTCGTTAGCATATTAAAGTTTTCCGCCTTGTAGAGAACAAATGGTTACCGCTTCGCAGAAGGAGGTGACGGCCTGCCATTTCCTCTCGCTCCGTACCATGGCCTGAACCAGGGCCGGACGCGAGAGATCACCGCCGCTGATCGCCTCTACGAGAACACGGCGTTGCTCCGCCCAAGCCAGGCAGACCTCCACCGTATGCTCCACCGTGTCCTCAGGCCGATCCACACAATGGTGACACCCGGGTGTTTCCTCTCGCCTTATCCTGAACAGGAACCTCCCGAAGCAGCCGTATCCGGTGAGGACCTGCGTCAGGCGGAAGGTGAGAACGCCGTGGCGTCTCTCCAGCCACTCCTCAAAGACGGGTCTTATCGCCGCGATTGTGGCGTGCCCAGCGCGGGGTTGCGACAATCACACCCTCCATGACGCCATGAGATCCCGCCGGAGCTCTGTCCGCTGTGCCGCAATTTCTTGCGGCATCGGAGTTAAGCCCCGGCGTTTCGCCTCCTCGCGACACTTCCAGACGTGCGCGAGGACCTTTGCCTCCAGATCCCATGGCGGTAATCCGGCAAGGAGGCTCGCCGCCTCGCAGGAGACCGTGCGGTATCCTCGGCCCAGCCGGATGGCCATGACCCTCTGGGACGCGTTCAACCGGCGGGCTGGAATAAACGATTGATTTCGCGACACTGTTACGACACCAGCTTTTGACCATTAAAAAGACATCAACGTGTTGATTACCGCGGTGCATCGAGTCAAAGACATCAACGCGTTAATTATCGTGGTGCCGATTTTTTTTCAAGTTTTCACTTCTGTCGGCACTCCCGGAGTGCCAATGTTTTTATTTATTTCTTTAAAAAAAACAGTAATTGAAAAACTTACAGACTTAAAATAATAATATGTACAAGTATACAAAGAAGGAGGGGACACAATCATAGGGCATCAAAAAATTCGTCCACATCGCTGTCAACAGGAAACGTCAAAGGCTGGCAGCATTTCCACGTTGTATGGCGATGCTGATTTTGAACACCGTGTTTTTTTTTAATATTTTCTACACAAAACAATCACACATCTTTCAGTTTCTGATGTTTTTTCGTATAACTTCTATTTCTCCATTTCAAGGCACAGAACCCTAAAACAAATCGATTTGACACAGCAGCGCGGCATCACAAAAGGCCGCCTGCGCCCGCGCCGCCCACTGTCTACGTAGTAGTAGTATTCCGCAATTTGACAAGTCATAAAAGATACTAATAAATAAAATTAGTGTCGTTCTGTGTGACAATAATGAGTAAAGAGACACCGCGGTGCACGGCGGGTTCGGGGAGGTATTGGTTAACTTTTGTACAGGTACGAAAGGTTGTCGTATGTAGGTTTTATTGTGTGATGGAGGTCGTTAAAATGTTCTATGTGTGGTATATTGGGCGTATGATTAGATGTTATAATTTATTAGCGGCGAAAGAATTTTGTGGTCAGTAAAATGAACATTATAATTCCGTAATATTAAGGATAAGATTGGAATATCTGTGCTAGAGGAAGATTGATTTGTAAGCATGCGCGTGAGTAGGCAGTACTGCCTACCTCATAAATTCAAAATAAAATGCATCGATCGTTAAATTTATAAAAAAAATTGTTATAACCGTAACATTCAAACACGAAACGTCATTTGTAAACATTTCGCATTATTAAGGAATAGTTGTGTCTGTATGAATATAGACAAATTACAGTTCTTAGTTTGAGGTGAAGATGCAATAAGAACCTATAGATAAATTACGTACAAACCCCTTTAATCAGTTTTTTTATTTTTATTAAAACAAAAAATAATTATTCAATAGATCCACACCGAGTCTAGGACTATCTTTTTTTAATCCATTAATCCCTAGCATTAGGTGGAATGACAGCTCACTTCACCTTAGTTTTGACGGTGATATTTTTACTGAATAGAGGTGTACTATCGAAGAAACGCATATCTGTACACTGTAAGGACTATTCTTGCTTGCAGCGCTCGGCCGCTATAGTAACGCTTGTCTACGAAGAAAAGGGTCATGTGCACGGGATTTTGTTTTCAAAGTGGTTAGATATGCGTTACCCCAATGGTATATCTCATATCAAGTGATCAATGGTGGATGTTGTAATGTCCGTCAAACAATCACCACAGCTAACATAACACAACGCATAACTGGCGAAATGTGGGTGTACCTACTACAGGGACACCTCTGCCTAACCCTTCGCGGAAACAAGGCGTGATGTTATGTTATGTAATCACCACAGCTAGAGTCCGACCACCACTGAAGTCCATTTGACGCGGCGCTAGTGTCAATGTCAAATCTCAAATTCTTTATTGCGTACCATAAAGTATATAGTTGGTAGGGAAATAATTATATTAGTCACAATTATGGACCCTGTCGGGCACAGCATTGATCAAGTAGGAGAGAGGAGGAAGAGCACTGGTTGTTTAATGTGACAAATTATATTATTAGTTAAGTAGTTAGTAAGTTATATGTTTATTAATACAGAATTCAATTTACAAATTAATATTATTATTTTATAAATTATATACGTTTATTTATTAGTAACATTATAATAACCATTAATTTTTAAATTATTCATTGTTGTTTTATTTACTTATTATTGTTTATTACGTAATTAATATTTATGATCCCTAAGGTAAGTTATTTATTGAATGCTTATTTATTTTTTAAATTATATATTTTTCGTAATAAGAGTAGGTAGGCGTATCTTTAATAGTGAGTATTTGTAGATAAAAATGGATAATACAAGGTACAACACATTGCATAATAAAAATGTAGTTCAACAATTTTCCGCCGGCCTTTTTTTGTGTCAAATTTCATAATGAAGCCTAGCACATAACGTAACGTCAATGTGAGTGAATTCTGTCCTGTTCAATGTAAACTAGAGCAGACACCGCGAATAAAATTTTTGTGCAACACGTTGTTGAGCAAAAACCT
Organism: Agrochola lychnidis; assembly: GCA_963680765.1. Lineage (NCBI taxonomy): Eukaryota > Metazoa > Arthropoda > Insecta > Lepidoptera > Noctuidae > Agrochola > Agrochola lychnidis. The sequence goes on from OY796857.1 coordinate 9,768,790, forward strand.
GAATACACTGAATACATACACCGCAGTTGTCACATTTGACATCCGCGGGACCCATCTTTAGTTTGTAATAGCTGTTCTAGTTTACATTGAACCTCAATGGCTATAAACCTGTTAACGATTAGAGTGATCAGGCTATCAGAAACCGGGCGTTGGTTGGTAAGGTACTTAAATGAATAGTGCTTGAGATAAACCACTATAAAAGTCTTAAGTATTTGAAAATATTCAATATTCTCTTCTTAAATAACATGTAATGTACAAATGTAAGGAGAAATATATTACACAACACAAAATATCGGGTTTAAATACACATTTAAAGGTTTTATTATAATAGTTAGTAAGAAAAGTAGACAACTCGACAGTCAGACTGATACTGATACATTAATATACAGATTAGTAGAGCCACCTACGTTTAAGATTAATTTCCGTACCACTATTAAAGTATTGATTTATAACATTCAAGCTTTTACCCCGATATAAGTAAGTACTTCGCTTTTAACCTAACTTGAAAGTCATTTGTAATTTTCAAAAAAATCATTTACTTATTTTAAAATCCGAGAACGAATAGGTTCGGGCTTAAGAGCCGAAATAATAATGGCCGACGATATTTCGCGCGTTTTTGCAGATATTTGTATGGCAGTGGTATCAATTTTCGTAGCCAGGTACATAATAAATGATCCACTACCTCAAAATCCTGGCCGTTGATATAAATCTTTAACGCTTCGACACATTTTGACCACACGTCAGGATTATGATCGGTATAAAATACTCCGCATTGTAGTTTTACCTTAAACGTCGCCTTACAATGGACACACGTCTAACTTATAAATTTTGGCGCGAACAAAGGCGCCATATTGACAATGTAACATCGATAAACGGACGCTCGGACAGCCCGAGACGGCCATATTAAAATATATCCCAGCCTCGAGATCGGAGTAAATCAATAAAGATGATGGCTTAAATCATCTTTAGTGTATAACCAGTCAAAAGGCTGTTTCCAATTCGAAACAGAGTGCTACCGAACGTCAGCTTAGTGTAAGGCTACCCTGCATTAATCCATTCCAAAGAAGTGTACAAAAAGCCTTCCGCTCAATTTCCCTCGAAACGTCAAATGTTTGCTTTCGAAAAGGATTTTAAAATGCAACAACTTTTTGTGTGAGTATCCAACGGGATTACCGTATGCAAAGCGGTCACGGACAGCAAAGCGTCGGTGTTACTTACTAAACGTAACTAAAACGCAAACTTTGCTGTTTGTAGCGATAGTGACTTGATGTTTAAATGTGAAACTAATCTCTGACACTTGTTAAATGTGATAAATGTAATAACCTGATGGTTTTAATTGATTTTCTTCTTTTAATCTGGTTTATACAGAGATATTTTTAGATCTAATCCCCTTCAAGTTAATATCTAACGTAACGCAAAAGTTAACGTTACAACTGCTACGTCAGGATCGGCCGGGGTACAATGGAAACTATTTGATTGCTTCATTATGCAGAATCGGACTCGGTTCATTGTATATCATTTCGCATGTTATATCTGTTTGTATCCTAATTTAATCATCTTGAAGATTGGACCACCGGGGAAAGCGATGTAACGGGTGGCCCTTCGATTCGCGATTGAACTTTTAAGACAGTTCACATTTAAGAGTGATTTGTTTTTTCCGATTACCGATAATATCTAGGGACCTAATGACTCGAGTTGGGTACGAGATTTGAATTATGTTATCAAGTTAACTCTGATATGAACAGATAATTAGAATTTATGAAAGTTAACTTTGAATGTAATTAATAATTATGAAGAGAAATGGGTGTTGTGGATGAGATTGAAAACCTGATTGAGAATGGAGTCGTTAAACGAATGAGAGAACCTACCTTTGATGAAGATGTTTATGAAAAATAATACCTAATTATCCCATTTTACGATTATAATTCTAACTCTCTAAGCCCTTAGTAAACTGATACAGAGAACTTAGAAAACAGTGCAGAATAATTTTCATTAAGTACCTAGTGGTTTTCCACGAGAAAACGACCTTGTCTAAAATCGTCTCTTATCAGTGCACCAACTAAAAACCTACCATATCATAAAATACATAATAATTGTTTTAAATTACATAAAAGTAACAGCCTGTATCTAAGTTAAATCTCCCTCGATGTTCGCAATATCGGAAGAGTCTCGTATTTGGTATTATTTATTTGAAACGCGCAGAAAACGGTCAATTCTAATGCCTTCACGAAGCTTTCATTCCTTTGATCCGTTTCAATTTGCCTGACGTCTTATTTTCTACGCGGTGGTCCAACTGATCGTTCGAACAACTATAAAGAAAACGGATTTTTATTGAAGAAACTTTTATAATGTTTGTTGCTACTGAATATTTTCCGTATTTAATTAGACATTTTTTTTAATGTATGTTATGAAAGTAAATAAAAAATAAACTGAATAAGTGATCAAAAAAAATTCATGCATAAAAACTCATCAAAAATAACAAAAAAAAAATACGACTTTAGTGTTATTAACATTGCCTATATGGTTACAAATGTTTTCAGATTAGGACGTAATCAAATCACTTAGTTAATTAATTTAATTAACTGATTAGTCTTAACTAAATTAATTATTGTAAGGTACCAATATAGCGATAGATAATTAAACGGAGTCTAATCGTGCTATATATTTTAGATTCGCTGCCTTTTTTACTAAGTTCCATATTATCAGCCAGGGATAATCTGGGCACTTGGGCAGTAAACTTAGGCATCCTGATAAATAAAGTCTCGTAATATAAGTTTTAACATAAATCCGTGAGAATAGCAACAAAACTAAGACCCACTTACATCACAAATCACTAAATGCATTTAACACAAAACGTATTTAAAATATCATTCTGTCTCTTTCATCTTCAAGTGACTGACAGGAATAGAACGATGTTTCAAATTCGTTTAGCGCTAAATACATTTATGTGATTTATTTGTGGTGCAAATGGCTCTAAATATTAAATTTCTCTTATATAGTAAAATGGTCTAGCAAAAGTAACAAATAAATGCATCCTACAGCAGTGCCATTTTTGCAAAAAACACCACTAAAATACAGTTTTAAAACTTATGTGTTTGCATTACAGACACATAAAGTAAGCACCCACAAACCAAACCTAGTACTTACAGCATTTAATCGCGCATTTGCTGTAAGCTGAATAATTGTTTTACAACTACCAGCTTCTAACATGATTGAAGACCTCTTCCCAAGGATTCGCCTCCTAGCGATGCAGTAATGTGGTACTAAGGAACAACTGATTGATAAAAGCTATCAAGAAATATTTTTGCTATCTAATCTGTGTGTTTATTTTTTTTTATGTATTTCTACAACGATGCGGTGAATACAGGGATCTTAGAATTAAGATAGTGCGCACAACAGAGTCAAAATAATAGGGAATATGCATGTAATTCAAATAAGGGTCAAATATTTTATTTAACCAACTATATTACTTCAGAATTATGCCTCCATAAATATTTTTGATAATAATTTATTTTTGAGCAAGAAATTAATTTTTAAAAAGTGCTAATAAACTGCGGGAAATTCAAATAATTGAAACGCAACGCTATTGGTCAGAGCGAATGTGACGTCAAAGTCTATGACCACAATAAAATGTCATCGTGTTTTGTAGGAGTGTTTGCGGTTCAGTTAGTTTTATTGTGATTTTATTACACATTTAGAAGTAAAATTACATTTGTTTAGTAAGAAATAACACGAGACTCTTTGGAAAATGACTGAAAGCGGTTTTGTGAAGGCCCAATCGAATAATTTGCCGAAAGTTGATGTGTTCATGATGAACACATTTTTTACATCAAATACTGATTTCATGTATGTTGAAATCAAAGGAGTGAAAGCTTTAAGGTAATTACCTTAAAAACGTATTACATAAAAACGTATTACATAAAAACTTTTTTTAATTTTCCACACCTTTTCTGGATTTTTTTTTGTTATTTAAAGCAACATAACCTAAAACAAGTAGCAAGATCGAAATCTACATTGTAGTCTAAAATGTTGTCACAAAACTAGGATATTGAAAACATTTCGGAATTATTTTATGAAAATCTTGAGCATAACGAAATGAGATGCTTTTTGGTTATAATTACTTATATTTTTCTTTTTTTTATAGATCAGAGAGAATCATAATATGGCGATTCAGCAGTCTGATATGTTCAAAATAAACGAGAGGGGGATATATGTATAGTGAAAGCTCGGTTAGCACCTGAAAATAATGTTTATCACAAGTATTATGCTGTAACCCTTACTTGTAAAGAGTTAGAAGAAACTGTCTTATTCGTTCAACCAGGTACACGCCGAGGGTGCAGTTGCTAGAGTCGCACCGCAACGTCACTTTCAAAGCGTTTGTGGTGCGAGTACCGAATTGTTTTCTGCCTGTCGTCATGGAAGAGGACTTTTGGCCGCAGGACGTGGTGTTCCGTCGCTTCCGCGGATAAATACCACAGGACAGCACAAGGACAAGCTAGTGAAGTGAAGTGCTACTAACATAGTTTTAAGCTATTTAATAACACAAGTTTTTCAAGTTCTCTTTATATTAAAATATGTATGTTTAGGTTAAGGTATTTTTCTATGGGCCTGTATCGCCTGAAATAAATGGTATTATTATTTATGTGAAGACTGTGCAGTACATAAAAGGTAAGACATTGTTGTACAAAACTATTTTTAAGAAAAGAAGGTAATGAAAGTGCAAAATATGTGATGGAGTTACATGAATCAATGTTTTTTACCTTTTATTTTACAGGAGGCTGTAAGCATGCCACTCCCTTCTTGGCCTGGCACAGTGAAGACCCACCGTCTACTAGTGTGAATAATTATTATTGGAAAAAATCAAAGTTGTCTTCAGTGGGCAAAAGTCTCAAATTTATTCAAGCAAAAGACATTTGCAATACAGATGCTCAGATGCAGAGATTTCTCTAACAAAACGAAGGCACTTTTCTGTGTAGCTCACAGCGATTTTGCAGAGTCAAAAACTATCATGTAGACTATGATAAACAATATTGAGAAAATCTTATAAAAAATGTACTTTTCTTATTTTGGTGTGATTTTCCTCTTTTATATAAATAAACATAAATATGAATAAAACAAAATTTAATAAATCTTTTTTTATTAAAACATTCTGGATGTTAATTAGACCACAAGCTACTACTATAACATCATCTATAATAGGTATTAAGTTGTGGTCAACACAAGCATGAGGTAGTAACATGTAAAATTTTCTTAGTCTATTTAAAACACGTTCTACATGAATTTTTAATGCTGCTATTCTCTTTGACTATTTCACATCTTCTTTTGAACTAGGAGTCTTATAAGTGTACAATCCAGTTTAGCAGGATGTGCAGATAAAGCGCTTTTTGTTACTTCTAAATATTTTCTCTTTAATGGTGGCTGCGACTCTGTATACTTTTGACATTGAAATTTGCGAGGAACAATACCTTTCTTCAATCTTTGTGGTTTTTGTTTTTCTTGCAAATTTAATAGGTATCTTATACATCATTATATTATTTATCTGTATCTTCTTCTATCTGAAAACATAATAAATTGTAAAATTAATAGGAAACAGAATGTGTTAAAAAGCAGTGTAACACATGCAAATATTGTCTTTTGAAATTCAAACTGTGTAGATATAAAATATGGTAGGTTGATAGATAATTTTGCATGATCGAAGCAAAATCCTCACTACAGAACCACAAGAGTTTTACAAACAAGGTTTTAGGTTACCTAATTTAAGATTGTACGGTTAAGATGTTGGCTTACTGTCGACATCATAACCTTGTTTGTGAAGCACGAAAACAAAAAAAAAGTTTAGGGTACGACTTAAATACTTACGTCAAAGTAATCTTCACAACAATATAAACAAGTTGATGGAGATACGAAGTCTCTTTTCATAATTTTACACCACTTTATGTCCGCACCTCTCGGGACAGAAAAAACACTTTATCGGGTGCATTTCTTATTGTATTTCTGCAATTAGGCACGATGCAGTACTTGTATGTCAGTTTTTTGCATTGTTCTATTGAGGGATAAGGTGGTTCCATGATGATGTATTAGTAGACAATAGAAAACACTAGAATTGCAGCAGAGCAGAATACTTCTTCAACCTAACCTCACCAGTCACCACTCTTGACACTAGTTTGTTTCCCTGCATTCCGAAATTTGATAAAAGTGATAATATCACGAATCCGACCAAATTTAATAGCCATAATTATTACTCAATAGCCCTTATATTTTGTGACTATTAAATTTGGTCGGATTCGCGATATTATCACTTTTAGCGCATTTCGCAACGCAGGGTTTGTTGTCATAGACTTTGACGTCATCACACCAAGTACGCCAAAATGGAGGGCGTTTAAATAGCCCGAATCGGTCGGCAATTTTTAACATTTTTTTAAAGTACTTTTAATTGCTTTTTTGGCGTTGATTTTCTAAATACTATTGTTTGGCGATGTAAACTATTGAATAAAAAAATAAAAAAAATACATGCATATTCCCTATTGTCTGTTGCTGACGGCACAGTTTTGGTCGTGTCAAAATGAATCAGTTTGGTTGCGTTTGTCGTAGATCATTGTTTCCATAGTCTGAATTAAACAGTCTTGACAAAGAAGGCCAATTCTCGTTTTTAAAAATCGTTCAAATTCTGGTCGCAATCTCATCTCAGTGACAATCAAAGTCGAACGTTTTTTAAAAATACGGGTATTGCCCTTCAGCTCGGAAGACCCGACTCAAAACAGTTCTGTTTTGCAAAAAAAAACAGTGCCTAATTGTTGAAAATGTGCATGCTCAAAAAGCGACAGTCCTATTTTTTTTTATTTTTAATTTTTAAAGGGAAAACTTCTTTAGGCGCGTTGTGCATTTTTGAGATGGGACTAAACCATTGATTTCGCGACACTGTAACGAAATTTACCGACACCATGAAGTAAAAGAAATCAACGCTTTAATTACGCGGTGCTAATGTTTTTCAAGTTTTCACTTCTCTCGACACTCCCGGAGTGCCACTGTTTTTTTATTGATTATTAATTTATTATATTATATAAAATTTAAAGAAAGAAATCCTACCTAGGAATCCTATTAATCCTACTATTCTACCAATCCTATCCTACTAATAATATTATAATTGCGAAAGTTTGTGAGGATGAATGGATGTTTGTTACTCTTTCACGCAAAGTACTAAACGGATTTGGATGAAATTTGGTACAAAGATAGTTTATAATCTGGATTAACACGTAGGATACTTTTTATCCCGATATTCTTACGAGATCGAGACTTATGCGGGGAAACCGCGGGGTGCAGCTAGTCTATCATAAGACAGTCTTTACCTAGATCTGCGCCTAGCCTAAAGTAAAACACAGCATACTAGTGCCTAATCAACCTGCGTAAGTAAGAATCGCGGTATTGAAGTAAAACGGGTTTGTATTATCGCAGAACTAGTAAATTGTCATTACTTAGCTCTCTCTATCTTTGTTCGGTTTTGTTTACGACTTAAAGTGGCGAGAGTGTCCTTTGAAAAAAGAGTGAAAGGATTTATTTAATGGCCATGTGGGAATAATTGAACTACCCACATTAATAGTATTCAGGGTAACTGTGCAGCTCGGCCCGAGTCAACTGAGCCCGAATAATAATACGAGATACCTATTACATCGTCGAAAAAGTAGTCGACATGAAAATTATCGACCACTTTCATATCCATGGGAAACTTTATGAGAATGCCTTTTCTTTTTTGACTAAAATGGCTTTTAATTTTGCAAAGTCAAGCAAGTGAATGATGCCATAAAAGAACTCTTAAGATTTATGCCAGGGAAATGGCTTGCCACATCCGGCAATGTGTACCTAGTGAAACTAAATGATGTCTGCAAAACATTATTGGGCTCGTTAATCGTAACATCTTTTCTAGTTTTTGTAGTTTACTGTACTATCTACCTTGTTGTAGGTGGTACAGTAGGCCATATGTCGTTGGCGTAGGTGGAGAACTAAATAACAAAAATAATCTTATTATGAGAAAATTGCGATTTATTTATGCGGCATGATTTGGGTGTTACGAAAATGGTGAAAAGTCAATTTGACCAAAATCGCAGTTATTTAGTTCTCCACCTACGCCGACGAAGTCAGTGATAAAAGTTGAGCGGTAAAGAAGAGTTGGCCTCATAATCTATTGAAATCCTAGGCCAGCTCAAGGTCAGTATGACGTTACTACTGACATATTGAACCTAGATGTAGGATATAGTTGCTGAGCCACAGTTAAATAACTATATACTTGCTGACAAAAAAAAATAAGTTTAAAAACTGTAACCCGACTACGGAAAAATTAAAGTCATCTTCAAAGTACGAAACAAGAAAATATTTCAGACAGAAATCAAGACAGGTACAAAAATGGTTAAAGTAAAGCCTCACTGGTTGCATGCCCTGTATACCATGTGGGTACACCCAGGAACACCTACAAAATTGTAATGGCATGCAACGGCGGCTTTACCTTGACCATTTTTGTACCTATGTTTTGATTTTTGTCTAAAATATTTTCTTGTTTCGTACTTTTTAGAGTTTTATTTTTTCGTAGTCGGGTTACAGTTTTTTAAATTTTTTAATTTAATTTTATACTTTTTCGTTTTAACGCTTGATAAACGTTACGACAACGTAAATATGAGTAATACAATAGGTCAGTAATAAATATTTGAATCATGCTTTTTATTGTATAATAGGTATTAATTTTAATTTACGTTATTTATAATACCTATATAATTTAATTTATTTACTTAGAAAATATGATTTATATATATTATGTATTTGTAATGTGCTCGTCAAGGCATTTCTTTTGATGCCAAACATGTGTTTTATATCTTTTTTCGATGTCGGAAATTTACGTGAAAAGTCTTTCATTTTAAATTGAGAGAGAATTAATATAGCCTATGTCGCCCGGACCATTATTAAAAATCTATTGATACCTCATGTATCAAAATCGGTTCAGTAGTTTAGGCGCTACGGTGGTACACACGTAAATACAAACATACTTACCTTACACACATACATACACTGCTAAAATCATAACCCTTACTTTTAGCTTTGCCATAGTCGGGTAAAAATAGGTAAGTATACAAAATAGTTGTGTCTTTACATTTTAAAATAATTTTCGTACGAAAATTTCGCTAATATAATGCAGCCATTGACGAAGAGCCAGTACTTGAGATACAAAAACGTATACAAAAGGAACATTAGTAACGTAGCATGAAGAAGTGTAACAGTACACTCAGTAACAGGCATAACAATGGGGTATCGTTTTCTTCGAAGAGCCAAAAAGAGCCAAAGCCGCCGCCACGTCTGCGAGTCCCGCGTTAAATTTAGCGTTAGTGATCCCATCTAAATGTTAAAGCAACCTTTGAAAGTAAGAGCTGAAAGTAAAAGAAATGTAGCACATGCTTTTATAGGAGTAAAGGGATTTAAACGTCACAGTATCGAATTATGTCTTAATACGAGGTTGTAGCAGATTATCGAGTGGAGTAAATATTTGTTTGTCAGTTAAGTTTAAGTATAATTCGTTTCTCAAATATTGTGTCAGCATTTATATTTAAATTAGAAATTGAAACCGACCAAGTGCAAGTTGGACTCGCACTAAAGGTTTTGTACCACCGTACAATATTTATCAAATAAATGAAAATACTAAACGAAGAATATTTTTCATCTTAAATTAAAAAATCGCACTTTTAGATTAGTTTTTAATATTTGTTGATTACATACAGTATATGGTACATGATATTCAAAAGTTCAAATTCCTGATTTGTTTAGTTGTTGCGATAGAGCTCGTACAAAACTGACAACTTTTACGGCCCCTTTTTTCTTCATTTTTGAAGATAAAAATAAATAAAATTATATTTGTACTCTACTCGATGAGTTAAAAAAAATTACACCTTACATGCCAGGGTAAGAATGTTGTTTATCAAAAGTTTATTGTATGGCAGTGTAGTTATTGATACGGCAATTGCCGTATTATGCGTAAATCCACGATATATTTTCAGAAAATACGTCATACGTTAGGCCTCTTATTGCCGTATCACAAAATACGGCAATTGACTAGAGGTTATACAAAACGCTAGCTTATTGAATTAAACGAAAATGAAACTCAAATATCTGTCACCTGAAGAAGCTGTGCGCCACAATAACAGAGATAAAAAATCGTCAATGTTGCCACTAACCCAGAAACTACCACGAATTGTCAAAACTGATAATGACCTTAAAAAATCGATGACAACTGATTCAAAATCAACGCAAAAATCAAGGATACTGTACCAAGTGCACGACATGTGCGAGAAGCAAGGAGAAGTATACACTAGTTAAATATGAATCTAAAGTAATAGAAACGATAAGAAACCTTTATGGAGAAGAAACAAATAAGGAATAGATTTTTTTAAATAAATACGGCAATTTAGTATTTTTTCCCTTAAAATACGGCTAACCAGACTGTGACATAAGGCAGTTCAGATTTTTACGATAACACTGTTGTATGGTAGGGTATACATACCATTTAATAAACTTTTCATTTTGAAAAAAAAAAAAAAAAATTTTTTACTTTATTGAATATTTATTATTTGTTGTATGAGAAGAGGCCTTTGCCCTGCAGTGGGACAATAATAGGTTGGTATTATTATTTTATATTGTTGTTACAGTGGCAATAGAAATACACAATCTGTGAGAATTTCAACTGTCTACCTATTGCGATTCATGAGATACAGCCCGCTGACAGACAGACGGACGGACGGACAGAAAGCAGAGGCTTAGTAAATAAGGTTCCGTTTGGCACCCTTCGGGTACGGAACACTAAAAAACATGTAACCTAGAGACAAGGCAACCCTGACTTTGCGTCACTTAAAAGTAAGGGAAATTATATGCAAACAAAAAAGGTAATTTAACTACATATTTTATAGTGTAATAGATCGGGAGGCCTACCGTCAAGCATGAGGTTTATCAAAGCTTATGGGTGAAGGTGCTTACGACTTCATTAGCATAATCGGCCGTAAGCTCGCGTATTGCTACTTTAATTTTCCTTTAGATCACAATAAATACTAAGATGATACGTAATGTGACTGTAACTGAATATAGCACTAATCCTTACATATTATAAAACAAAGTCCCCGCCGCGTCTGTCTGTCTGAGCGCCATAAACTCAAAAACTACTAAAAGGATTTTCAAACGGTTTTCACCAATGGACGGAGTGATTCATGCGGAAGGTTTAAATGTATAATTCATTAAAGTTTTGTGTAAATTGGCTGAAATATGACGATTATTATCGAAGATGTCGGAAAAAATCATCCCGACTGAGAGCTTTACTTGCGTGCACCACGTAAGCCGTAAGAGATACATCAAATTTATGTTCTACAGATTTGAAGATCTTAAAAAGTTCAACAAAAAAATCTGCAATAGCACATGTCTATCTTCTAAGGATGACCCACAGATGACCCACAGTAACTATTTTTATCTTTCAGAATTTCATAAAAATTTCATTGAAATTTCCGAAGTTATTTTGACCGGTATTATATCAATCCTTATCCAATAAAATATGATATTTAAATTGGAAATTTAATTTTGATTTAGGTAATCCTTGACATCTTATCATTTAAGTTAATAGGTACTTTAAAAGATAACACTGATTCAAAATTACGCGAAACAAAGTAATTTTGGTTGACGACAATGTGGGCGCAGCGGTAGGAGTCAATGACCTTTTCCTCGGTTATTAGGTATGAAATCCCGGTAGTACGTTCCCGTGGGATGTTTTCCGATATCTACGCGGGCGAAGCCGCGGGCATAAGCTAGTTCTATATAAATAGTAGATAAAAAACTGAAACCAGATTAACCAGCATGTGTTTTTAAGACATCAATCAAGGCACGTGTGTATTCATGAAGCGGCGATGCAGATACGAAATAATACGTTGCCTTACATCCTGATTCAACTTTCGCGAATTTTTCATTAGTGTGCGGTCTCCACTTAAAAAGTTACAGGTGACATCGTAGGAGCAGATGGCAATAACTGGAAGTGTTGACACGTGTTTAAACATTAAATCAACAATTTTATCGACCAACGTCTGAATCTTACAATCAAGCCTTCCGGAAGTGATCGCATCTTGAAGAGTTAATAACAATTACCGTTACGATTGATTATTGAAAGGTTTTTGTATGAAAGAAAGCATTGGACGCATGAATAGCATTCATTCACACTGGCCGGTTCGAGGACTTAAAATGTTGTTATACTGCGTTATTTGTAATTGTTCGGCGACTTTAAATGAGTGATATTGATGATTTTACATTTTATGATGGAGCGGTATGTAACAAGGGAACGAGTGGGATTCCTTCACTCGTCAACCAGGAACAAATTCTTATTGATATAAAAAATGGATGTACAGTAGTCCGAGAGATGCTTCGCTCGGGAAATCTTTGAATGACATTGCTTTGTGATACCAAAGATCCACAGATACGTGCAAGGGGCAGACAAGGATAAATATTATTTTACAAGCCTTGACCAAAGTAAAGCCGTTGTAAAAGAATATTTAGTCAACAAGATTGGTAGCAGGGAGCACACACAGAAGTTTAATTCAAATTATTTTATTTCACATAAACCTACATGGGCACTTATGAAACGTCAGAAGCTAGGTGCACGGTTCCAATCGGTCGTTTCCTATGGAAAAGAGCCGGCAAGAAACTCCACGGTTACTCTTTTAAAAATATTTGGCTTTTACAAAACTTTCAAATAACAGTGTTACTAGGTAAGGGAGGACAGTTTAGGTCTTTCAATGAGTAGGAGGTATTTAAAAAAATAGAAACTGGTCAACGGATCTACAGTCCACAAAGCCTACAGCGTTCTCACATTCACAAAATAGAAAATAATCTTTACAAAAGATAAATAATCATCATTCATTCAACACCAATAACATAAAATGTACACATATTTAAAACGATAAAAGTTGAAGATCTGTTTTCGCCAGCGGTTGTTGTAAGAAGCTGTTAGAAACAAAATATTTTAATAAGATTAGAACGGTCAGGAAAAAGACGTTTTCCCAATTAAGCGCTCCGTGTCATTTTTATTGTAAAAGGTAGTAGTACACAGTAGACCCTGTGTGAGGAGTTGAAGTAACGCCAAAGATGTACGTCCCTGTGTAAGATGTGCGCCCGTGGAAAAGAAAAATAAAAAAGCCACGTCTACCCCATCACAACACACACCAACAATTTCGTACCGAACGCAATCATATTACGTCATAAAAATGACAAATAGGCATGTAAGCACGCAAGCAGCGTGCACGATGACATGTCTGCAGCGGCTGCAAAAAGCTGCAACACGCTGTATTGCCGGGTTGGTGCCATCTGATAGTACACTCACGCATAGACCATTCATCTCCGGTATTTATTGGCGCGAAGCGGATACCGCTTCTGAATCGTGAACATTCACTGTTACGTACTGAACATGTATGAACATTGAATTGATTCTGTGATTGAGCAGTTTCTTACAGGTTGCTGAATTGTTATTATACTTTGAGATCTGGGATGGTAGAGTTGTTCCGAGGATATTGTTGCTCGATAAGGTAACACAATGATATATGTCGTAGATTTGTCGATTTATAGATAATGTCCGCATACTGAAAACTTTTCGTAGGCGTAGAATGAATTTCTTGACCACTGTAAGAAAATATTACAATCTTCCTAAACTATTTTCCCTTTAGGGGTATGAGGAACAGGGTGTAAAGTTCACTCATCCACCATAGAAAAGGGAGGATCCTCCGACCAGATGGGTGTTGTGAATGGCGGGCAATTGCACAACGGTTTGAAGTTGAAATCTTGTATCTATGTCGATCGCTCGGCAAACTCTAATTGCGCGATGCAGGATTTGTGTGACGTCATGTCTATGATGCGTATTCGTATGTGGCGGTGTAACCGCTATACCCTTGAGATGCAATAAGTTTCGAATCTGTTTTGATGCAATAATTTGCATGCTAATTTTGTTAATAGTTTTATCAGGCATCGCGACGGAAAAGTAAGAAAATTAATAAACTGTTCGTAATTTGAAACCCACTAAAATACATAATAATATCTTTAATGAAGCGATATAATTAGCTGGCTACGCCTGTCGTTGTAATTACAGAAATAAATGTCAAAAATATATTCAAATGTTAATAAAATTTATGTTCAATAATCGTCACGGTTTATAGGCGTCTCACGAAATGTTCGAAAAGTGTTCTCTCTCATTATAAAAGTTTATTTTCCACTAATCTCCCTTGTGATCTCTATTGGAATTATATGACATTTCATATTAAAACGTAATTATGAACAGCTATAAATTAGCGCACGATGGTGTTCAAAAGAACTCATTAATTCTTTAAAACCACTCTTAAAATTTATTATGAGCAACTTATTTTTATTTATATGTCTTAATTGGACATGTTACTTGTATGAGTTGGTTTGACTAATCAACACGATCGTGTCTCCAAAGATAGTTTATCTATTATACAAGCTTTCTAAAGATAAAAGTCAAATTTGAGATTATAAAGCAATAATGTTAGTTATAAAAACTTTATTTTATTATGCCATCAATCTTGTAGTCGGATGTGTCTTACCAACGGATGAGTCGTGTGAGGTTTCATTTATTAATTTTATTTCATAAAAATTGATGTCATGTCATTTGAAAAACAAAAAAGAGAAACAGAGTGCGTTGATTGACATTATCCTTTGGCTGAAGGATTTTAGCAATGTAACCTATACTGACCAATATATAGTAAAACTAGCTGCGCCCCGCGGTTTCACCCGCATAAGTCTCGATCCCGTGGGAAAAAAAAAAGTATCCTATATTCTTTTCCAGGGCATCATCTATATATGTGCCAAATTTCATCCAAATCCGTTCGGCCGTTTTAGTGTGAAGGCGTAACAAACAAACTTACTTTCGCATTTAAGGATACTAGTTTTCGGTTTCATAGACAACTAGCTGCGCCCTGCGGTTTCACCCGCATTAGTCTCGATACCGTGGGAAAAAAAAAAATATCCTATGTTCTTTTCCAGGGCATCATCTATATATGTGCCAAATTTCATCCAAATCCGTTCAGCCGTTTTAGCGTGAAGGCGTAACAAACAAACTTAATTTCGCATTTATAATATTAAGGATTGAAAATTGGCACTTTCATGTCTTAAAAATTCACCAGTTTCTGCAAAAGTCGAAATTGTTTTTCAATAAAGCGAAGCAGACTAAACTTGCTGCATCTTTGTTTATTGTGATAATTTAATACTTTCCATACATTCATAATCAACCTACAATGTTCGCACTGCAGGGACACAGGCCTCATCTCTGTTGGAGGAGGATTTTCCATACAATACAATTTATTTACTTACCCAGCAATTAAACCTGCAAAATGATTTAAAATATGGTGCCTAGGTCACATAAATTACGAGATTAGTCTGCTCAGAAATTATATTTAAACTCGCCTTTGCTACTGGGGAAAGTTGTTTATTTACATAATTTTTTCATAACTCTAGCAGTTTTTTTGTCTAATATTTATGTTATTATACGCGTAAATGGCATACAATCGCTTTTGCTGTATAAAGTACGACAAAATGTGCCATAAGCAAGGATCTTTACTGCAATGTTCAAGTCTACCTGTAATTCAAGGATAGCGTTGATGTGATTACTGCTTATTTTTTAAGCTTAAGGAACCATAAAGCACAGGATACACGGGCGTCTACAGTAATCTCTTACGGCCTTCTTATATAAATTCACACTTACCGTATCGAAGAAAAGATTAAAATGCATTCTTATTTGATACCGAATGCACTTCATAATGTGTCCTTATTCTGTTTCTCACGGCTCGAGCCGCTATTTGTTTAATAAATTCATTGATGTAATAAATATTTTGACATCATCGGTCTTCAAAGCTATCTATCGTCTGGTTTATCTTCGCTACGCCTGTAATCTGTAATAGAATAATAAGTGTCGAGTCGATCCTTTGAGAGGTGCATCGCTTTATCTTATCTTCGATTGTGTCTATCGTGTACTATTGTGTCATATTAAGAGTCAAATCTTTAAAGGGACCTATTTTTCGGACTCGTAAAAACTTATTTTCATTTGTCGCGCTAAGTGAATAGCGGAGTTCTCTAAAATATATTTAAACGATACATAGTAAACTGTTACCTAAAACATAGATAGATAGCAAGATAACATGCTATAATTTAGATAAAAAGGGATAAGTAACTTTTCATCATTAGATATTTACATTGTTTATTGTCTTCAGTGCTAGGTTCTCACACTTTTGTTCAGAAATTGACGGTCTTTCTCCGGTGTGATATCATTTTTTAATAAACGATTCTTTCTACACGATATAGTTCAATATTTTAAACACATCGTAATAAGCACAGTTTGTACGTATTAACGCACATCCTTTCAGGTATTTAATTTACATTAATTAATTGTTACGATTCTTCTGTGGCTCGGTAATGAAAGTGATTTTTAGGGTTCCGTGGTCAACCGGCAAGAGATGTCGTGCGGTGTCCCACAGGGTTCGGTCCTGGGGCCGCATCTGTGGGACATCGGATACGACTGGGTGCTGCGCGTCGACCTCCCTAGCGGCGTCAGCGTCGTTTGTTACGCTGACGACACGCTTGTCCTGGCGCAGGGGGGGTCATACCAGGCGGCGGCCGATTTAGCGACACGCGGGGTTGCGACAATCGTTGACAGGATCCGGCAGCTGGGACTCGAGGTGGCCCTGCACAAGTCTGAGGCCATGAGTTTTCATAGTCCTCGGAATGCGCCACCGTCGGGTTCCCAGGTAATGGCGGGAGGGGTTCACATCGGTGTCGAGTCGACGATGAAGTATCTGGGACTCGTCCTCGACAGCCGGTGGAATTTCGTGGAACACTTCCGACGTTTGGCTCCCAGACTGGAGCGGGCCGGGGCTGCATTGAAGCGGCTCCTGCCCAATCTAGGGGATCCAAACGCCTCCTGCCGGAGGCTCTATGCGGGGATCGTGCGGTCCATGGCCCTTTACGGGGCGCCGGTGTGGGCGCGTTCATTGAGGCTGCGGCCAGCCCGCCGGTTGAACGCGTCCCAGAGGGTCATGGCCATCTGGCTGGCCCGAGGATACCGCACGGTCTCCTGCGAGGCGGCGAGCCTCCTTGCCGGATTACCGCCATGGGATCTGGAGGCAAAGGTCCTCGCGCACGTCTGGGAGTGTCGCGAGGAGGCGAAACGCCGGGGCTTAACTCCGATGCCGCAAGAAATTGCGGCACAGCGGACAGAGCTCCGGCGGGATCTCATGGCGTCATGGAGGGTGCGATTGTCGCAACCCCGCGCTGGGCACGCCACAATCGCGGCGATAAGACCCCTCTTTGAGGAGTGGCTGGAGAGACGCCACGGCGTTCTCACCTTCCGCCTGACGCAGGTCCTCACCGGACACGGCTGCTTCGGGAGGTTCCTGTTCAGGATAAGGCGGGAGGAAACACCCGGGTGTCACCATTGTGTGGATCGGCCTGAGGACACGGTGGAGCATACGGTGGAGGTCTGCCCGGCTTGGGCGGAGCAACGCCGTGTTCTCGTAGAGGCGATCGGCGGCGGTGATCTCTCGCGTCCGGCCCTGGTTCAGGCCATGGTACGGAGCGAGAGAAAATGGCAGGCCGTCACTTCCTTCTGCGAAGCGGTAATGCTCGCGAAGGAGGAGGCGGAACGCGTGAGGGAGAGGCAAATTTTGCGCCCTCACGCCCCTAACCGCCGCAGGAGGAGACGCCCGGGGCGGGAATAGCGAGCCGATTTCTGGCCACCGTAGGCGCGGGCTTGCGGACGGTGAGCAATGGGTAGCTCGCCGTCCGATAAGGACCAAGCCCGGGTCGACGGCGCGTTGTGTTTCACGCGCGCCTCAAAGAGATGTCAGCAGAATTGACGGGGTCCGCTAGGGCCAATTCCTGCCGGGGGTTCGAAGAAAACCGATCGGGAAATCGTGGCCCCCGGCAACAGGGCAACCGAAGGAACACGGGTGGGTTTTAGTCAGTAAAAGTCTGACACGCCCTCCCGCTCCGCCCAGAGCGGGAGAAGTTATTTGATAATTTCCCACCCCAAAAAAAAAAAAAAGGGTTCCGTGGTCAACAAGGAATCCTCATATTTTCGCCATGTCCGTCTGTCTGTCCGCGGCTTAGCTCACAGACTGTTATTACTAGAAAGCTGTAATTTGGCATGGGTATACATATTAATTACACCGATAAAGTAGTAAAATAAAATTAAGAAAAAAAAATTGGGTACCTCCCCAACACGTAAAGTGATGTTTTTTTTTTCTCGTCTATCCCATGGTTTGGGTCATTGAAAAGGCCGTTCAAAAATATTGTGAGTTTGTGAAAATCATTTTTGGATTCAAGGATCCGTTTGCGAAATATTAAGCTTAAGTGCAAATTTTTGTTAGAGTCAATTGCCCCCCTCTACCAGCTAAATGGTTGGTTTCGGAAATGTGAAAAAAAATAAGGAAAACTATCACAGCTAAGTAGGGTCTACAACTTAACGAGTAATAATTGACCAACTTACATTTCAAAAACATGTTCTCCCATATGGAATGTATGAGAAAATGTTTTTCAACTACAATTTTATCTTGGGATAAATTCATTCCAACTACGGAACCCTTCATTGTGCGTGGTCCGACGACACGCACTTAGCCGGTTTTATTATGTTGTTGAAGCTAAATTCTAGTATTATACTTTGTATTTATGTAGAAACAGTAAGTACAGACAATATGATACAATACTATATCGTGTATGACCAGATGTATGAACGTAAACGAGGTAAAATGAGTATGTAAGGATCGTAGCAGGGTGTCGTTCTGTAGTTTCTACCTACCCCCATGGGAAGAAGGCGTGAGTTTATGTATGTATTTAGTACAGACAATAAAATCTATTTATTTACATAGTCATGAACCTTATATGTTCACAGATTTTCATCAGTAATTTTTTTTAAGGAATATGTAGCTTCACTATTTTCCCATAGTCAAGCATCGTGTACGCTTCGCATATCCTAGTGGAACAAGGGGTTGAGTAATATTTGTATTTCTATAAAAGGGTGACATGCCATCACATGAAACTTTAAACGCTTTTTCCGGGAGCCGTGTATCGACGGGTCGAAAGTCAGGATCTGTTGACATTTTGACATCCGTACAAACAAAGACTTGTTTTTCTTTCAACGTTTTTACGTGGCTACTGGAATTTTAAGGGCCAGTTAGAAAATTGATACTTATTTGTAAGCATCAATGTTTAAAGTTAACAGTTTTTTTTGTTAAAAAAGAATTTGAACATGGCGATGTTATTAGAATCATTTCATCATCATCATCAGCCTATAATGTTCCCACTGCTGGGACACAGGCCTCCTCTCTGTGAGAGGGAGTGGGCCGTAATCCACCACGCGGGCCCAGTGCGGGTTGGTAGATGTCACATGTCTTCGAATTTTCGGTTCTAGGACATGCCGGTTTCCTCACGATGTTTTCCTTCACCGTTGTTAGAATCATTAGAATCATTTAATTGTTATTAAAGTATATTAGTTTATGTAAATCGTAAATTAAATGAACACATTTAAAACAACATATCTGACATAAACGAGCATGTTATCACAGACCATACATCACCCTAAAGGGAACGTTCAGTTGTAAAACTAATTACCTTGTTTTGTCACTTTATCATTTCAACTGCAGTAAAATTAAGTTTATTTATACGAGTGTATTAATGACCTTATCTTAATGTACAGACTTAAAAGTATGTATAACTCACGGAGCCGTCGCATTCCTCTGTCAACGCCACGCGACTGGGAACCTTCCACAAAAACTCAAATGTCATTGCACAAGCTTATAATAAGGCCCATTCACACGGCACCCTACTAGATATTTTTTCAATGTCAAGTCGGGACGGGCATGCAATTTTGTAGAAAAAACGGCAAAATCAATAATAGCCCTGTGCACGTGTTGTCGATGGATTATAGATTATGTTTTGGAAGATTTTCTCAGCGTTCGCGAGTTGATGTCAGGTACGATGCGTCTTGGACGAAAATGGTTGGAGTGGCTTTAGAGGTACAAATTTTTAAAATAGGTCCTTTTACCTGAGGCTACATGTTTGTTGACGTTCTAATTGGGTGTATTTACAACATGTACTACTTACGTCTACGGTAGGTTGAAAAGGGTTGAAAGAACAGCAAAAGAGTCTGTAAAAAAGAGAAACCACCTCACCCGACGTTTTATTACAGCAACCACAAAAATTTAACATAATTCAGAGAATCCTGCGATTGCCAAAAAATGTATCTAAGCTTTCCTCAAGAATGCATTTTGCTCTTCATTATTGCTCAAACTAGAAACGATCGACTCTATTCAATTCACTGTTCCGTTCTTGTGCTTCACAAAGAAATTCTATACAATTATAACGGCCGAAATTGTAACTGTCTTTCTAACAAAACTCAGACGTTGTATTTCTTTTACGAAAACCCTACAAAAAGCAGGTAATTTTATTGAAAGACATCGCAGTATTTTACGATTGCATAAAAAACTAAACAGTTATTTCATCAAGATATTGAGTGCAAGATATTTTATAATAAATAGGTCAGCGAAGGATTAGCCGAAATTCGTATTATTAAGTTTTCGGCGCAATATACTTAAGGAAAATTTATTGTTTTTTAATCACCAGACGTGTCCTTCGACTGTGACTGGCAGGAATGAGATTGGTCAAAATAACAGAGATAAAATCTTCTAACAAGAGGTTAAGCACATGAAATTAAATAAGATACTTCTACTTAATATAAATTGCTTCGATTTCGCTTAATATGAGGTATTGTTATTAAGTAAAAGCGAAGTTCATTATTATGCCGCTATTAATTTGAGTCAGGAAGAAAAGTGAAGTACTTCATCTTAAAAATTCAAAAATTAAGAATTATGTAACACGAAATTACTTTTTTTCGAAGGATCTCCCGCACTTGATGCGGAAGTCTATGGTTAGCTCAAAATATGGGTTTTTAACAAGCCCTAACAGGTGAGGTTTTAATCTGGACTTTATTTACTTGATTTTATGAGAAAGTTTCTTCAGCATATTGCTGGTAATTGATACTGTTTCTCGATTCGACGTATGGTTTTTTTTTGTAATTATTTAAACACGATTCCAGATCAAATTAATTAAGCTTGAGATTTAACTTCAATGTTTTGCTAGAACAGTGGGCAAGTAATATTTTCATTTATATTGAACAAGCTTACGTGACATCAATCCCCTTAATAGTTTGACAAATATCCGAATCATGTGGCAATTAAAGAAATATATGTTCACATTTCATTCGGCTTAAATGACAGCAGTAAACGTGCCATTATCTTCTATAATTATTTCATCGGAACATTATGTTGTGTTTTTGCTGAAAAAATTACAAATAGCGACAGTGCACGAATTAAGTTAAAGATCACGAACTGTTGTAATATATGTGAGGTAATTAACGATAGTATGGACGATTAAAATGGTTCATTTACTGTTATAGTAATTACGGGAAATATCATAAACATCTCGGGATCTTGGCTCAAGGATACTGTTTTGCAATCCACGGCGGAGTTCGTAATGCTGCTGAATGACGTTTTCCTGTCACAGTTTCGCTTTTTTTACCATCCAGACGTTCACCTACTTGAGAAAATTCGCCGTCGATCTTGATATTTACCTGCGTGGAATGTACGTGTGGGAAAATTCTGTTAATGACTTTTGTGAAGGTGTAAATAATTATCATAGCAGAACTGCTACGCGCGAATTAACGATACGTGTTCATGATACGATATTGAATGCTATTAAGTGTTAAGTTTATTACTTTTGCTTCATCCGAGAATTTTTTAAGCCCCTTTGCTTAAGGGGCCGTACACGAAATCGACTGATATTGATCAATTTTGTTCATTAGTTGTGAGAACGGAAACAGAATTTAAACAAAATTATTTGTGGTTTGAAAAGTCGAATTCTTTGTCTTGTACATAGTGGAAAGGGATTTTGCAAATAAATTAAGAATTCGTGGAAAATCACTAAAATTCGCAACAAGTATTCCAAAAATTGACGCGAGACTGACGTTTGATCGTTTCGTTAGAAGAAACCACTTTTGTTTTTGAAAATTAAAAAATATAATCAATATCATTATATGGTCTACTTGTACACAGGGGAACCACTTTTTTCAACTTCCATACAAAATATAGCAGTTTTTTTTTAAATAACCGTTTTTTTTAACCCTGTCAGTAATGTATTTTTCCTATTATTTAGCAAATCATATCAAGAAATTAAAAAATCACACATTATTCTTCAGCTATCCTTAAAATAAAATCAAAATTTACTTTTATGATTATACTATAACTTCATTAAGTAAATCAAAAGCGAAATAAACCATATATTTTCGAGAGCGCAAAACTGATGCAACTATTAACAGGTGCTGTGACTGACACGAATGGTTTAGCACCACGAAAACTGTACTTTTATACTTACGCAGACTTAATGTTTCAATTATCTCAAGCTTTCTTACGGAGCCTTAATCAAATGGGAACTGATTGCGGTCGTATGTGAACAAACTGTTGACGCCAGACTTCCGTAAACTATGAGATGTGTGTAATTTGACGTATATACTAGCAACTAATACAGAGGTTAACGAAGATGATGATGATTGATGATTATGATGCATTAGATTGCTATTAGGTGTTAGTAATTTACCACTCTTACAGAAAAA
The DNA here is from genome assembly GCA_963680765.1 of Agrochola lychnidis. NCBI lineage: Eukaryota > Metazoa > Arthropoda > Insecta > Lepidoptera > Noctuidae > Agrochola > Agrochola lychnidis. The sequence goes on from OY796857.1 coordinate 9,791,516, forward strand.
ATTTCATACATTGATAATTATATTTTGAAACTCAGCTCATAGACCTACATATTGCTTCGTCATTTTGGGGAACCGATTATTACCATTACAGTCTCCGAAATTTCAGGAATTCAGTCAAGTTAAAGAATAATACAAATTTCGATCATGCGAAAAAACATATCGTATCAATTCGCGTGTCGCATCGACGTCAGAATCGGCGCGGGCGCAGCGCCGAACAACAATAATCGTGAATGAATTGTAATGGCGGGCGGTTTAATTGATGCACCCGCTGCTGGACCTGTCTCTGGTTTAGGGATTGACGTAAGGTATCGATAAAGGTAAGTTTAATTTAATTTAATCGATTGTTAAACATTTTGTGCAATAATTCACGCCTGAAATGATTACTCGAGCAAGAATGGCATTTTGCTCAAGTAATCATTTCAATAAATAAGTACGCTGAAATGTTTTAACTTTTACTCTTTCTTTGATTATTGTAAGTCGCTATTCTGATCAATAATTCCTAAGGGAAAGATTGATAATAATAATGTTGGATTGTCTAGCTTAAGTCGCTATTCCAATCAATAATTCTTAAGGGAAAGAATGATAATAATAATGTTGGTGTGCTTCTGCTTAGTTGCAAGTGTGAGATTAATTCAAAACTAAAAATAGGTAAACTTAAGAAGACGTAATTATTGTAGCTCAGGTCGTTGTTCTTTTTCCAGGTAGGTCAGGTTTGTTGACAATATTGTATTTAATCATTTTACGTTGTAAATGGACATCGATAAAAACCGGTAATCTGTGACAGCACTAGTTGTTGCGTGAACGTTCATTCATCAAGCCGTTCTCCTTCTGTTGAATTTAAGAGTTTGACTCTTTAGTCATTTCAATGACCACAGGGTACTCACAAGAGTATTCGCATATTAATCGAAGGTTTCTTAAATTATGCGGATGCATTTGACCAATATCCTGAATATGATATGCTGGCTGGTATTTTATACGAGGATATATAACAGCCTCAAACCCGAATGGTTTCCATTTGAAATGACAACATTTCCTGCTCATAATAGTGTTTTCTCACCAAACATGTTTATGACTCATTCCGATCAGTCTGACCCAAATTAATTCATCACAAGACTAACGATCGATACATGCGATCAATTGATGACTCCATTGATAAATCGAGTTCTTAGAATACTCTTGAATAAATTACAACTCTATTTGTCACATGACGTCTGTCGTTTGACTAGTCGAGTTAATGCATTCGACTTACAAGTTCAACTCGATTGACATTAGCAAAACATCCTTGACACTCAATCGGAAGTTGTGAGCATTGAAGACGCGATTCTGTGCTTAGCAGTTTGAACTCGAGACAATTGCATCATCGAGTGATGCGTCGAGTCATCGGCCGGCCACTTACCGAGCGGATGTTGTTAACCGTGGCTTGATTAGCCGAGACGATGTTAAACGGCAGCCCGGGCAAGTTCAAACAATTAACTGTATAGAAGTGTCCGACTCTAATGAATGATACAGACTTGCTCCATTTCATTATACAAACACCGTGACAAGACGCGGCTTACAAATTGAGATTAATTCAAGACGCTAGGTACAGTTGCCTCTGCGCTTAATTTGTAACGGCGCATAGACTGCTTTCTTTGCGAAGTAATGTCATCCTTAATTTAAAAGTACTGTGGTATATAGTCTGATGTAGATGTAAAAGGAAATAGTTTATGAGTGTTATTAATATATGTTGCGCAACTTTAACCTTAGCTATTCAATGTCCTGATGCTATTTATATCGTGTGTTATTCAACTGAAATTCCTTGTAGTGTCGCCTGTTCTTAGTAATATAGGGTATAGTGTAGCTGATACATTGGTAGCGCTAAATTAAAATTAATTGCTTTCTACGTATTGATATAGATAGCTGTTTCCGCCTATAAAATTCCTTGTTTGAAGCAGTCTTGTTTAAGGATTATACATCTGGGACCTGCTACAAACATCAATAAATAGGTAGAATTTTAGTGTCCGTATAGATTGAGGAGCCATGTCTCATATTTAAACGCGGGTACTACCAATATTTAGTGGTAAATTAGGCGATTTTGTAGGCCCGATCCTGGAATTTGTAGTAAAACACTTTAAAAAATACACGGACATACGGACACGAATTTTATCAAGCTTATTATTTTTTCTGTATTTTAATCCAGTACTTGTGTTGATGACGTCCACGATGGTATCACAATAATTGTCCCAGAGATGCGTTTCAAAGCTAACCCGAATAATTACTTTGTATAATTTTGTTCGTAAACATTAGTAAGATTTCATCTTATTTTATTCGTCAGCGGGGAGGCCATTCCTGTGTACTTTGTTGAAGACATTTAGTTAAACACTTTGATTCCGAATGCTAATTGCGGATCCCTGGTTTCTTACATTGTTGATTTTTAATTGCGGCGTTGATTTCTTTATTTAAATATCAAGTGCTACAAGTCTGATAAAATAACAGTTTTGTCTCTGAAGATTCTGTCAAGCAATTAACATTAAACGATATCTGATCCATAAGTATGAATATAGGTTGTTTTGTATATTACGGTAACGCATTTTCCGTGCCATAAAAAGGTCATGGGCATCTTTTACTATCGTTAATATTTAAGTTATGTATTCATAAAAATATAGTAGCACCCTGATTTAATAAAAATCCAGAAGCAAGCAAGACGTCTTAAAGTGTTAATATTTTGACATTACTACTGATAGTTTGGTTCAAGAAACGTTCAGTGGGATATTAATGATTATTTTGATTATATTCGAGATCGAATAACACGCACAGGTACACAAAATCAACATGTCCCAAATTACAAGTGCGTAGTCACGCAAGTTGGTAGTATCTTTACGAAAACATTTTAAAGCGCAGTGTAGTAGGTGGTACAAATTGTTCAATTTGTCGCTGATCGCACGCACTGAAGCACCTTCCTGTCGTCAAGTCAGTGCTTACTCGATATTGATTGCGTTTAAATCGACTCACACCCACGCTCGGTCAATATTGACTCGAGATAGAAGACGGCACCGCGGCCGCCGAGGAAGTGTTACTTAGAAATTTGTACTGATAACAACACTTTACATTTCATTATTCCGTGTACAGATATTAAGGTTCTTATACGAGAATAATAAAATCGAAGCACGCGTTGATACCATAAAATATAATATATCATATAAATATCGCCCAGAATGACAGAAAGAATTTCAGGATTCCTTGCTGTCGTATAAAATTCTTTTCAATACAAATATGTCAGCTCTTTTATTTACCATCGTATTATAATTTAATAGAAAAAATTGCGGAAAAACGTATCGGAGGATAAATGAATATCATGGAATTCTTTTACGGTTCTCAATAAATATCTTACAACACTTTTTTTTGTTTATTTCTGTATTTTTTCTAGGCGTCCTTTGTACAGTCACGATTACTCAAGATCATAAATCAAAATTCTCTCTACAAAGTATTAAAGATTTATTCGACTGAAATTGATTGTTTACAATCGTGTGCGCAATTGTGAGAGCTTCGGGTCCGACTAAAATACATTCCACGACTTTCCGCGTGCGTCCAAGATTTGTAATTTAAACCCTCAATTGTTACACTCATTTAAAATTGTAAATTTTTAGATCGGCCATTCATCACGCGCTGCTCGTCTCCTCTCGATGGCAGATGGTGGCCTTGGGGGTAACTGCAACTCTCAAACGCAAGCTTAATTTTGTTGTTTTTCTTGGGATTGTCATTGTCAGTAATTGTTGAAAGCACGAGTTGTCTTTATTTACTTTCCAGCTATATAGTTAAAGATTTATATTTAAACTACTTACGATCTCCGTTGCAGAATTGATGTGAAAATTTATAATACATTATCTGTATTGCCTTCTTGATTAATTTATTCTTATACCAACATGAAATCAGAACCTGCTGAAAAAAAGGAGACAAAGAAATCAGTGCGCAAATAAATAAATTAGAGGAAGAAAGAGTCTCAAATAAATTCATTATGTTAATTGTTGCGATTGTATCAGAAATTCTTACCTCAATAATTAAACTGGAGCACTCTCGACACCAGGGCAATTAGTCCAGACTGCACAGTGCACAAGTTATCACCTTCATCGGGCCAAAGTAATTGTTTTGCACGAAAATGCCAAATTGTGAGATAAATATCCCAACTTTATTTATGCTTGAAGAATATTTTTGCACTGATCTGGGAATGCAAAAGAGGAACAGAATGTTACCATTCTGTAAATTGTGAGAAACAACTGGACAAATCCTATTATTTTACCTAGGTAGCTTACATAGTGCTTTTGATCTACCTACCGTAACGCGAAAATATACACTGAAAAAATATTGACGGGTATACGTTGGATTTTATTTATGTTGCACTCATTATGTAGCTGAATTCATAAAAAAGTCGGCATTCATTAAATAAATATTGTAACAGATGACTGGGCACAAGCGAGGAGTAGTCACATTGTACCGATTTGTCCCATTACAAGTGCTTCACTTGTCACGCGACAAAACCTATTCATTCACAATTTACACCCCACAAAACTATGTCTCAGAAAGTCTTAACTCCACCACGATGTCACTGTGAAATTCAATCTTGCAGAAGGGGAGTAAGTTTCAAATTAGTTTGGGGTTAGAATAAGGTTTATTATTCAATATTGAATTCAAAGTGGTATCAAAGCAAACATAACGCCTTCGCAACCTACTCCCCCCGGCGAAGAAACAATAATTGAGAATAAATGGCCAACTTCACGCCACAAAGGTTTCTAAAGATAAAAGTAGAATTACACGGAAATTTCGAGGCGTGTGCCATTGTGGATGTCCTTCACTAGATAACAATTTGCACTTGGAGTGTGTCACGTATTGTTACCAACATTATAAATAAATAATACAATGAGGCTACTGGTAGCCTGATGTGATGTGATGTGTGAAGGGGCTTTCAGAGTACGCGGCGTAAGCCTTTGAGAAAATAACGCACAATAGAATTAGGTTAAAGCTTGTTCTGACTCGTGCTTCAAGTTTTACTGTTGAATGTGAAACATCAAACAAAAAAAATGAACAACCTTGAAGTCTTGTTACGCATACAAACCAAAAACTGACTTTTTTTTTTTTTCTTAGCCGTTGTTGTCCCACTGCTGGGCAAAGGCCTCCCTACCCTCTTTCCACCTCTCTCTGTCTAGAGCTTCCAAGGACCAAGCTTTCTTAAAGGAGTCCAGCTCATCCCACCATCTCCGTCTGGGCCTGCCGCGATGTCGTTTGCCATTAAGCGGGACCCACTGGGTCGTAAGTTTGGCCCATTGATCGTTTGACATGCGGCAGATGTGTCCAGCCCAATTCCATTTAAGCGTGGCAGCTTTCCGAGTGACATCAGTTATTTTAGTGATGGAACGGATTGTTGTATTCTTAAAAACTGACATACACCGTGAAATTTGAATCACAGTTTTGCTAGAACAAACGTTATTCAGACCATCGTGTACTACCATTCTACAGCATCCAATAAAAAAAAAAACATAAATTGGTTTTTGAAAAAACACAAAAAGACAAAGTTTAAAATGTCAAGATTATCTCCTGCTTACTAAATTTCGTTTAAGGAGGTACATTTCCCTGTAAACAATGCTATGTCCCATGCGTGGTGTCTGTGTTGTAGGGAGTAACGATAATCTTGACATTTTAAACTTTGTTTTTTTTTTTGTATTTTTTCAAAAACCAATTATGTTTTTTTTTTATTGGATGCTGTAGTATGGTAGTAGACTATGGTCTGAACAACGTTTGTTCTAGCAAAACTGTGATTCAAATTTCACGGTGTATAATGGTACAATTAGATTAGTACGTTGCTGAAAATAATTAAGCCAAATGACGGATTTTATTATTCTTTTTACAAACAACCGACGAGAAAAAGGTGGAGGTTCTCAAGTAGACGCATATTTTTTTAAATGAAAACTTCTTTAGGCACGTTGGGCATTTTTGAGATGGAATAAAACAATTGAAATCGCGACACCGTTACCGACACCTCATTTTTGTAAACGCGATTGTGCTCTTTATTTATATTACGTTACGGATCAATGTTCCATGCAAGTATTTTTACTTTAAAGGTTTTGGAAGTATTTTTTTTAATTGTTCTAGTTTTGACTTCTGTCGGCACTCCCGGAGTGCCACTGTTTTTTTTTTTATTGAAGAAATCTATAAACTCTATAAGAAGAACTGAATATACCGGCAAACAATTTTTTGATGTTGCATCTATGTATCATAAATACAATAACTCTTGTCAACTTTACCGAATAGGGTAGAAAGTTAGTGACAAGATAAAGGAACGTCACGGGCTTTTCAAATTAACTTGATCGAAAGTAGACCGCCGTTGTACAATCCTGACAATGCACTTGTGGAGTAACAAATTCTTTCCGGTTGCATTGAATCGCCCCGAGTCACCGGGAGAGGAAGTAACACTGCAATAACAGCAGTAAAACCATCATTCAGTTGTAAAATATTTATGGCGAAACGTTTACAAAAATTACCTTATTAAACATAATAAATTGCCATAACAAAGCTTTTTACAACCATGATTTACAATCGGAGGATTCTCAGTGGTTAGTTACCCGTTGTGTACGAAATTATATGAAATAATTATATGCAGCCTGAACAAAATGTCTTACAAAATAAACTTACATGTCATATTTATAAAGATGCTATCAATCCCGGACGTAACAGAAGTTACAACAAAGTAAAAAAAAGAAGCAGAACTTAATAAAAACACGCACTCGTTTATTATGAGGCAAAGATGAAGATGTGCTTCCTCATTAACCTGGTCCAATCATCGGAGGCTCCACGAGCTTGTTGTTATTAATTTATAGAAAGTCATCGTGGGCCCATTAGGCAAGATAACCATATTGATCAGATGGCCGATATTCAAACCTATGAGCGCTGCTCCCGCTTTTGTATGTGATTGCCCTAATAATCACGTGCCGCTTGTTAGCCATGATCAGTGGCCCACTATTACCAACGATTGATTTTGTATCACCGCCGCCGATATCGTTAGATTTATAGCTTTCACAGTTCCTAATGGTGCAATTATGACCACAATTGACGTCGTCTATACAGGAGTGAGTTTAGTTACTGACGTGGAACAGCAGCGGTAGTATAAAGAAGGGTCTTAACGAATAGGAAGTAGTTTATCATCTTCGGGAAATATAGACGCAATTAAAACTAGCTAGACGATGTTAGATGTTCGTAATGAAAAGCCGAAATCGGAAGTCACTCGTTAATGTCACATGAAAACCCACCTATTACCGTTTTATCGGGAAGATCTTGATTATCTGAGTAGAGATCTCACGAATTAATTCTCTAACACCTCATTAGTGTCCAAAGAGGCACCGTTTTACAAACCAAATGCAAATTTGATGAGTTGTGCTCGAGCATTCTCATCTATAGGCTTTCACTTCGGCCAATCAACATCTATTAATGCCCTGTTTTAACCGAGCCTCCGATGGGTTTAAGAGCAAATAAATTTTGGATTTGGATGCTATTAGTTCGGTCGCTTTGTGTCCATGGCGAAGGCGCAGTATATTCCGGCGGTAGTTCTCGTCGGTATATAACTTTTTATTCTGACACAAACGTCTTAATTAGGGTTCAAACGGTTTACGTTATAAAATATTGTATCGGGTCGTTTAGTTTTGGGAACGCACGATATATATTATTTCTTAATTTAAGTAGAAGTTACGATATATTTTTTATAATATTTATCGTCAGAAATACAGACATAAATGAAAATAAAACGTGTGGCACTCGGGGACTGCCCCGGTAAAGCTATTGCATAGCATTTGTAACCTCCATACTTCCTATTTGTCAACGCTACACTTGGGATGATGACGTGATGACATAAAACAAAAATTACGTTCCTATGACAACATCACGTTGTCATGGGAACTTCGTTCCCATGGAGATGACATAAAACAAAAATTACGTTCCTATGACAACATCACGTTGTCATGGAAACCGTCATTACATGGTAGGCGGAGTGGGGGTGTTAGGTTTATTTTCGTTACGTTACGGAATTTCTTGATTCGATCGCCGCACTCAAAGCCCGCGATAAAAGCTATGCAATAGCTTAAAAAAAATAGGACGTAACTGAAAACAAAGAACTTGCGTTCTCGAAATAGAATAGGAATCTGTAGGTAGGGCAGTTTTATATCAGATCATAATTCGCATATTCATAAAATGTTGCTTATAATTCGAATAAAAATTAACGAGACCATTAACAAATCAATGAAAAGGGTTCCAATTAAGTAGCTGGGGTTATTATGTGGCGGTTGGCGAGTCTCGCCTCCTGATGACTATCACGAAATGAGATCTTGGACAGACTCCGTTACGTGTGATATCAGACTTACATTCATTAATGCGCGCCAGCGGATGTGCGGTAGTTAAAATGGATTTTGAAAATGTATTTAAGATAATCGCAATGTTGATTTGAATAAAAATTGTGAATATTCATTGAAATATGACCGTTTTTAGCAAATTCTTGTTGTTACAAAATAAATTACCGCAGCGTATTCTGTTCTAGATGAAGCCTTAGAAATTTGCAAAAAGATAATTAACGAGGGCAGATGGTTAAATCCTGTTTACTTCGCTTAAACAATGGTTAATTAGGTTTAGTTCATCCAATTTACCAATAGTGCCTATTATACTATAATAATACAGTGTGCTTCTTCATAATGTGCACATATCGAAATGAGGGAATCTATGCCTAATTTTATAATATGACAGAAAAAATATTTTTAAAAATCTATTTTTTTATGATTTAAGTATGGATTATAAAAAAATTGTAACAAAACTGTGTAACTTTTGAAATAAATCATCTATCGCGATGAAACAAACTCCATAATGATTGAAAGTAATTAGGCGTTCACATAAAATGAAAAATGAAAAAAAAAACTACCTTCAATTGAAAATAAACGTTTTTTTTTTAGCAAAAATTTGTATTTTTTCATCAATTTTTACAATAATTGTAAAATTTATAAATAAGATGACAAAGAGAAAAAAAAACTATATACTAAAAAATTTAAAAAAATCGTTTTTTAAAATCTTTTTTCCGTCGACAAAATTAAGCATAGGTTATCATTTCGATATGTGCACATTATGAAGAATCACACTTGTAAATAATTTAATTGTAAATGTTTGTAAATAATTTAATTGTAAATGTTTGTAAATAATTTAATTGTAAATGTTTGTAAATAATTTAATTGTAAATGTTTCAGCTTTGGACACTGTTGTTCTTTATTATGCCTTTAAAACAAAAATAGGGATTGAAGCTGTAGGATATTTTTTTTTATTCAAACATCTAATATTGTTGTAATTTTTTCTAATAAAATGAGCATAAAACCAATGATAATTAAGTTCACACACGATTAGTACCAAACCTAAATAAATAAATGTAAAAGTTAACTTACCTGAATACTGAAATTGCCATGGTTATAAACTTAATCTATTTATAAGTAGCTCCGTTCTTATTGCACCGTATATCCTTGAGTTAACGAATACCAATAACGATTGTAATTGGACTGATTCATTTTATACTATAGCAATTTTTGCCCGCGGCCAGTTCCCGTTAATATACTACTAGGAATTGCGAAATGTGTGAGAACTACTGTAAGAATTCCCTAGTACCTATACTCCATTTGAAATAAGATTAGACATTTAACTAAACATTTTTTACAGTCCGTTCAACCGATTTTGTCTTCTATTGCGTTGGTGGCATGACAAATGGCAGCTGCAGTAAACAGTTGGTTTGTAACCACTTTTTTTGCTTTTAATGCCATCCTTATGCCTACGCTATAGAAGTCAAAATCGGTTGAACGGACTGTAAAAAAGGTTTGTTTAAATGTCTAATCTTATTTCAAACGGAGTATACATAGGCTAAAATAACCGGGTCTACTGAAAGTACATCAGGTACTTATGTTATAATGAAATCAATAAATGTACTGTATTTCTATTTTCTTAATGTCTCTCGTCAAACTTCGTGTGTCGTCAGTTGTCGGATTTCTATCAGTTGCCCTTTGCACTTGGTGCAGACCAGACGCTCTGAATCGACTTGGAAGTACATATATAGAGTTGGTAATACTAGTTTAATTTAATGTAATTTATTAAAAAATGGGAGGAAAGCTACTAAAATCGCAAGCACGACAGATAAGAAAATAGTTTCACAGATGTATATAGTCCACACGGGAATCAAAACAAAACAACAATATAGTACTTAGTTCTGAATTCAAATTATTATACACGATAAATCTAATAATATATACAAATGAATGATAATTTCCACGTCCATCAGGACGTGGAAATTAGCATTCATTTGTATTCGGAAATGCGATGATACCTACCCGAGGAACATTAAGAAAACAAAAATACTGTACACGATTATTTCTATGCATATCTACATTTAATAAAATCCAATCAAATCTTATGGGTCCATATAAGATAATGTTATACATACTGTTTCGTCGTACAAGCTATGTTTCCCAACATTACTATTCACAACATGCTCCTACGGGTTTTCTGGTTTATAATAATAGACATAATGATCTCTAATAGGCCTAATGGCTTGATTGGCCTCATAAAATCGGGAGGGTAGGGAGAACGATTCAAAATGTTCAGTAACAGAATGTTGGCCTGTGTGTAAGGGCAAATTAATTGAATTGGTTTAATATAGCTACTTAATAGGTACCTTAGAGCATGTTAGTAAAGAATTGCAATTGGATTATATTTCACACACACATTTCTTCTAGAACGGATACACATTAAATTATTGCTGTTCTAAATATTAAAAAAGTCTACATCGCGAGTGTCATAAACTTTATTTAGTGAGACAATTTATCAGAGTTACTAGTACGTATATTACCTGTTTAATAACATGTAATTTTCTTGCTAATTTACACATAGATTCATAGTATCATACATATCAAGTTTAAAATAAACTTTATCGTAAAAATTAAGTTGTTTAAGCCAATTTTACGAGTACGGCCATAAATTTTAATAATAATTTTGCGGTATATTTTACGGTAACGTTACAGGTTTTAATTCAGTCTTGAATCAATCATGGGCGGTGCATCAAAGGCGGCACCTGTGCCCCCCGTGCTGCTAAATAAATAAGAAAAAAAAACAGCCGTTTAACTAAAACTATAAATATTAATAACGCGTTTCAAAACTGTTAAATGTATCAGTAGGGTGACCATTGCTCCATTGCATTATTTAGCAAAAACTTTAACACGCTGTTTAATCTGCTGGAATGATTGAATTAAAAAAACCGTTAACTTGTAATCGATAGACGGCCGAATCCAATAATCTATCTATTACCAGTTTTGGCATATTGGAGATAGAAAAACCTATCTATCTATGGTTTTAATGTCCCAATAATCTGTCAGAGAATAGGTAAGTATCTTACAGAATTGTGGGACGACATTCAATGACAGATAGAATTATACTGTCTACCATCAATAGCGATCTTTCTTTTACTGAAAATATGTTTTACCAACTAGATTTTAAATGATAAAAATAAATTACAGATTGTGCATTCGGTATCCATGTACTCTTTTATTCAATTTACTTTACACTTTACAGTCACCAATCAAGTCTAGCATCAATTAATAACCATAACTTTTGACTTACTCACCGACTAGGTCTATTTTATCACAACATAAGATATGAAAAAGAACAGAATGAAGGTCTTACAGATATATCCTGTAAGTTCAATGTCCATGGTCACCCTTGACATTGGTCGCGTCATTTTTGACAACGCTTCGCCAATTTAATATCACAGGTGAAGGCGCGGCCCTCGCCCACAAAATTAATCAGCCCGCCTTTTTTTCAGACCTATTTGTTTTTAATCATCGTATTTGTTCTGCTGGCCTTTTAGTCCTGGCCGTTGATTAAGATTTTATTCATAAGTCCGTTTTTTGCGCGAAATTTTAACCCAGTCTGTTTTTTGCTGCTTGATATAAATTTTTTGGACACTTTTGAATAGCGGGAATATTGTTACGGTTTGTGGGTTTTAGAATCATGGACTGCCATTTAATAATTATTTATGCAACCGTTGTATAATAAGGGGTATTAAAACACGAATAGTAGTATCACATGAGTGTTTTAATACCTAATTATATACAGTTGCATACAAGACTTTATCTACACCCATGATATGAATCCTCTATAAAAGATTCCGAAATCATTGGGTGTTTGTAATTTAAGATCAAGAATAAAAAAGTTACCATGAAATTCAGTACAACTACACGTATGAATGTCGCCTGCACCAGCACATCACCGCGCAAGCGTGCAGCGGGTGCTGCTGTCAACCGCTTAAACGTGAAATTTAGTACAACATTATAACACTCATTTGGATGATATTATGGTTACAATGACACTGGCTGTTTTAATGTTGGACTTTTATAGAGGATTTATAGCATGGACGTAGATAAATTAATATTTGCTTTTGAAATTGTTTCGTTATGATTATCATTTATGATCTGCTCCTTAATCTCCTGTATTTAAAATAATATTAAAAAGAATGTGGTTCTCGTGAGCAAGGTCCATATATATCTGATTGACAATGTCATTATGGCGCTAGTCTATAAACAATGTTCAAAACACGGCGCTTTATAGGACAGCTGTCTCTGACCACAAGGACAAAAAGTGTCCAGATACGATCAGGTCGAATTACATTTGGCCACGGGTCCTGCAACCGAGGTAAACGAAAAAAATTCACATGTAAAAAAACAACGAATCCGCCGTCGCCGCCGCGGTGTAAACAACTCACTGTTTATGAGGAACTTATAGTTTTTATACTCAATGTAGCCAGTATACTGTTTGCGTTAACGCTCTGCAAACAATTACCCACAAAGTTACCGAGGTACCCCTGATATATGTATGATGGACCCACTTTGATACGCCGACCGTGTGGTCATTTGATATTTAGGCGGACATAAATAAAATTATCGACGATGTCAGAATTTTTCCGTCCACGGCTATTTATTACAGTGTCTGAGGACGTTCATCGATTTTAACGGTTTTGGGATCTCCAATGCGAAGCGTCTTAAAATGCACTTGGTATCGCAAAATAATACGAGTCTAATATCGCCACCGCATTCGACCCGCGAACAATGCGCGTTTCTCTACGGCTTTTAAACATGAATAGGACGGTATTTAGATGATGTTTTTTCAACGAACCACGGTACTGTTCTCTTATTTGCCTTTTGTCAAGTTGTGGGCGCGACAAAGCCACAAACATACCCTGCTGTGTTCCCGAATAATTTTTTGCCCAAAAATTTCGTATTTTATTTCATTTATTGAAGATTTACTTTTAGAAAAAGTACATTTCGTACTTCGGGGTATGTCGAAAAAACTTTATAGAAGATGCACTATGATATATCGTCCCGTAGGTAGGCACCTATTATTGTGAGATGGATTTGTGGTCTTTGCTACGCCAATGGACCTTCCGTGCATGCCGATAGAGAAAATAAAATATGATTTGAGTTTTAATATTGAATGAGATTAAAATAATAAGTCTTGATAGATTTTGATGAAACAGTGGAGTATTATCTTGCATATAAAATACTTTTTTGATAAGTACTTGAAACTCTTTATTGTTAAGTGAAATCAAAAGTTTTACATCGCACAAGCATTCCTGCAGCCATTGTGAGGCCAACTATTTGTTCTCGCCATATCTTAAACACTTAGTCATATCTGAAAATAAGCATAATTTCATTCGGGAAGGCTTTCACGGTGCCTTTGGTAGCGAGTGCAGGGGCGTGCACAAAACACTCCGGAACACGTGCAAGTTCGCACAATGAGAGTTTGCATTTCCGCCCGCCGTGCACTTCCTTTACTCAGATTTTACTTTTTATTGGGAACGCTTTTATTGCGCGGCCTGGACGCTTTTGTACGGCCGTATTGTGTGCAGGACATTCAACCACATAACGCATCGTAGGTTTCGATTTCGTTAATGATATCGGAAGATTTAAACCGCGATTGAAATCGAAAGGAAATAATGAGGAACTACAAGAACGTACACATCAAATTCGCTTTTCAAAAAGAACAATAGCTGCCATGTTTGACGTAATTCCGTTACGGGACCATTCTGCTATTTTAATCTTAACATCGAAAACATGTTTAGAGTAGATTTAACACTTCTAATCTGGGTGACCAGCAGACGTCAAGATAAGGGCCGCACCACCATGAGAGCCGCTTCTTGCTAAATTTATTTGCACTCCCATCTCGGGATTAAAACAAAAAGTCAACCACCATTACTCTTCGCAAGAAACAATACGGAGCAAAAAATAGCACAAGTAAGTAGATCAGAGATAGTACAAAGGGATGTTTGGGGTAAGGAATGATAAATGGTTTTTGTTGCGAATTAGCATTCTTTCAAAAACACCTCTAACGTGTGGACTCAGAACTCAAAATCCTTTACATCATTTATCTTGTTCGTCAATATTGTACGTGGAATACCTTGTGGTCAAACTCTGATTATTTTATCTCCACTGTATCTCTAATGGTGTCAAAACGTATGTCCGTTCTCTGCGTGATACAGGAAGGTAGCTGCTGGTGGCATCTGCCCACACAACGTGACATCTTACTTTTCTTGAAATAAATCCATAAGGTTTGATATGTGACAAATTGGCATATTTACTGACTGCTAAACGCAGGAGGTCCAATTGTTAGAAATTGAGAAGTAATAAGATTCTGTCAAATAGATTATAATATCGTAAACATTCCGTAATTTGTGTGGGCTTCGAACGTTCGTGTCAATGTTTTCGTGATCGGAAGTAATAAGTGACGTGGGTGTCCCTTGGGAACCTTTAATAGTGCAAAAAATGACAATAATATTCCAATTTTCACAAATAGGGGTAATCATAAAATTGCTTTGCCTAACCTAAATATTTTGGACTGGTAGCTTTATTCAATTTCTTTTTTTGTTTGGTTACATTCCCTAGGGACTTTTCGAAAAGTAAAATAAATTTTGTTAAAAATGTATAAGAATAAAAGTGAGTAAATTATCGCCCAGCCCGTCCCATCCTTGATGTCCTCCCTCCGGTTGACGCCCTAAGCCGAGGTTCGTACCCCACAGGGGTGCCCTTAGCGAGCGTTCACCTAGTTTTAATTAGCATAGTTGAGTAACCCCTGGCTGGAGGTTTTAAGTGTAGTAGCTTAAGGCACCCACAGGAAAGCCCGGTTAAGTAGTCATGATCTCAGAGGTCAACTACGAGATGGCATACCTTTAAAAAAATATCGTAATATTCACAGTGTAGCAGTATTAATTTAATTAAAAATGATCGCCAAAAGCAAAACCATATTTAACAATAACAAACTTAATAAGTGGCACTCACAAAGACTTCTTCTCAAACTACATTATTCATTAAATGCTTGTTGTCGGATACATTCACCCCGAAGACAATACACCTTTAAAGACGCCATATTTTTTAAGAATTATCAAATTAATTCAATTACCACATAATAATATGATTTTGGCCGAACAACGTCTGCTGTACCACGTTCGGGCACCAAATGAACACAACTATAATTTTATGTGATGAAACGAAACAATACAGAACTTTATAGCATTCATTTGTTACGATGTTGTTTTTTGAGAAAAGCAGTATGTTCTTTTGTTAATTAAATTATATAGTCCTCCTTATCGATTTCGATAACGGCGATACATTTATTAAATTATTATATTAATTATTGTACATAATCCTATCCTAAACTATTAAACGAGCCTACACGTAAGTACACGTCTACGTCCTTACATATTAAATTAAAAAACAAAGTCTCCTGCCACGTCTGTCTGTCTGTCTCAACGCGATAAACTCAAAAACTACCGAACATACTTTCAAACGGTTTTCACTAATAGATGGAGTGATTCACGAGGAAGGTTTTAGTGTATAATTTATTAAGGTTATGTGTAAATTGGCTGAAATATGAAAATTATTGTTGAAGATGTCGGAAAAAATCATGCCGACTGGGAGATTTACTGGCGTGCGCCGCGTAAACCGTGAGAGATAAATAAAATTTACGTTCTACAGGATTGTATATCCTAAAAAGTTCAACAAAAAAGTTCGTTATGGCATATGTCTATCTTCTAAGGATGACTCACAATAACCATTAATACCTTTCAGAATTTGATAAAAAAATTATTGTTATTTCCGAAGCTATTTTGACAAGTATTATATTAACCCTTATCCAATAACATGTTATTTAAATTGAGCATTTAATTTAGATTAAAATATGCCTGACTTCATATAATTTAAATTAATAGTTCAAAAGATATCACAGATTCAAAATTACGCGAAACAAAATAATTATGGTTGACGGTAACGCGGGTGCAACTGTAGGAGTCAACGACCTTTTCCTCAGCTATTAGGTATGTAATACGTTCCCGTGGAGATTTTTCGACATCCACGTGGGCGAACCCGCGGGCTAAAGGTAGTTTATACATAGGGAAAATATGAGTCGCATTCACGCAATATGCCCATTGCTAAGCATTATGCTGTGTCACTATGGCATAGCCACAGCACTGGAGGTCAAAGAACAAATTTAATAACTTACTTGACAAATCGTAGTGTGCCAGTTGATTAATTTGTTTATACGTAAATTAGAGAAACAAGATGGCGTTCCTAAGTATAAAGGATAAATGCAGTAGCAAATCACAGACACCAAAGCAGTCCCACAGATAGAAGAGCGAAGTCCATGGAGCCCACACCGTAGAAGATCCCAAAGCAAAGCCTGCAGGCCATGACTCCTGAGGTAAAGTGAACTAATTTTATACTTACATGGTTACAGTTGAAGGAAAATTTCTTCATATATGACTAACATTTTACAAAAGTTATTGAATTTGAGTAAATTTTAAATAGTGCCGTTCAAATTTCCTCATCGTAAAGCAGTAAAAGTCCAAACGACATCGATACTTTCTACCGTGATAGTTATCTGTCACTCTAAATCAGCATTTACCTAACAGTAGTCCTTGTTATCCAAAACTTGGTAACACCAGCCTATTAGACCAGACTACATACATTTATATTAACGTCCCACTGAAAACGTACACACTCGCGGAAAGAAAAGGTTAAGCGGTTTTCAAATACATTCATTTTTCGTTTGGGAGCACACAAAATGTCACCTTTTCGAACTATAAGTAGGTATTTTTTTCAAAATATTGGCAATAATTATACTCCATTTGAAATAAGATTAGACATTTAAACAAACCTTTTTTACAGTCCGTTCAACCGATTTTGACTTCTATACCATAGGCACAAGGATAGCATTAAAACTAAAAAACCGGCCAAGTGCATGTCGGACCACGCACAATGTAGGGTTCCGTAGTTGGGATGAATTTATCCCAAGAACAAACTTAACTTTGTAGTTGAAAAAAAAAATCTTTCATACGGAATGTATACTAGAACATGTTTTTACAACCGCAAATCTAAGTTGGTCGATTATTACTCGTTAACTTGTAAAGCCTGCTCAGCTGTGATAGTTTTTCTTTTAAATTCGTTATGTAAGCTACTGCCGTGAATTTTTTGTTACACATCCAAAACTAATCATTTAGCTGGCTGGGGGGGGGGGGGGGGACACTTGACTCTAACAAAAATTATCACTTTAAAGCCTAATATTTCAAAAACGGATCCCTGAATCCAAAAATGGTTTACACAAACTCACAATATTTTTGAAGGACCTTTCCAATGATACCCCACATCATGAGATAAAAAAAAAAAACATCACCACTTTACGTGTATGGGAGGTACCCTAAAAAAAAATGTTTTTCATAATTTTGTTTTACCACTTTGTCGGCGTAATTAATATGTATACCTATGCCAAATTAGAGGAGCAGTGGTGGCCCAGTGGTAACGGCCGCGACTTATGAGTTGTAGATCGTAGGTTCGAACCCAGACAGGCGCTTTACTTTGTGTAAATTATTTCATCACCACTGCTCTCAAAACGGTGAAGGAAAACATCGTGAGGAAACCGGCATGTCCTAGAACCGAAAATTCGAAGACATGTGACATCTACCAACCCGCACTGGGCCCGCGTGGTGGATTACGGCCCACTCCCTCTCACAGAGAGGAGGCTTGTGTCCCAGCAGTGGGAACATTTATAGGCTGATGATGATGATGATGATGCCAAATTACAGCTTTCTAGTACTAAGGGTCTCGGAGCTAGACCGCGGACAGACAGACAGACAGACGGACATGACGAAACTATAAGGGTTCCTTGTTTACTACGGAACCCTAAAAAGTGGTTACAATACCAACTGTTTACTGCAGCTGCCATTTTTGTCATGCCACCAACGCAATAGTAGTCAAAATTTGCTGAACAAACTGTAAAAAAGGTTTATTTAAATGTCTAATCTTATTTCAAATGGAGTATAGGTATGTAGTTTTTAAACTCTCTCACATAGAGGAAGCCTCAGTCTCAGTATCATTTTCACCAATGATACTGTGCGCGATCTGCACATCTAAATCGCGTTCAAGAGTTGTCAATATTCCAACAATGATGATACTGACAGTTCTGTTTTATCAGTGAAATCAGCCCTCAGTCATGGAAACGTCACTGTGTCATCATCATCATTCATCATTTCAGCCGAAAGACGTCTACTGCTGAACATAGGCCTCCCCCAAGACCCTCCACTTCGACCGATTCTGTGCTTTCCGCATCCAGCGGATTCCTGCGGCCTTCACAAGGTCATCTTGTGGGAGGCCTTCCAACGCTACGTCTTCCGGTACGCGGTCGCCACTCCAGAACCTTTCGACCCCATCGGCCATCCGTTCTGCGAGCAATGTGCCCTGTCCATTGCCACTTAAGTTTGGCAATTCTTCGGGCTATGTCGGTTACCTTGGTTCTCCAGCGGATCTCCTCATTTCTGATTCGATCACGTAGAGAAACTCCAAGCATAGCCCTCTCCATTGCCCTTTAGGTGACTTTTAGCGTTCTGATAAGGCCCATTGTCATTGTGTGATGCATCTAAATTACTAAAAAGTGCTTTACCTTTTCATTCTTCGATTGTACATTTAACATACACAATATACAAACCACGTGTTTATTATCGCTATCTAGACATAGAACGGGTTTCTATCGTTGCATACATCTAACAAAAGATAGCATTGGTTAATGCCATTTATGAACATTTTATGTGTGACCAGTTCGTTAGCGACGTTGTGTTAAGATAAATATCTCTCCATACATCTTAGCTCGGATGCCGAACGTATTGACCATTGAATGGGCTTTAAGTTAATACTTACAACGTGTGAAAAAGTTTACGGGTAATATTTTAAGGGGTGATTAATAAAACCTTCTCAATCCTTTTTTTAAATTTTGTTTTCGTTCCTGTATACTTACATATTTTCTCATATTTTTTTACTCATAACCAGTTAGAAACGATTACAAAAATAAATAATTAAGTCACACTATGTAAATAATTATTTCAAATTGTCATCAAATTAGTTGTAATCATTACGTTTTTTTTTTAATTTACTCTATATTACACATTGTATATTAAGTGCATGCAACATGCATCACTCATATTTTCTCATATTTTTTTACTCATAACCAGTTAGAAACGATTACAAAAATAAATAATTAAGTCACACTATGTAAATAATTATTTTAAATTGCCATCAAATTAGTTGTAATCATTACGTTTTTTTTTTTAAATTTACTGTATATTACACATTGTATATTAAGTGCGTGCAACATGCATGTACTTACATTAAAACGTGTAACATTGACATTAAGAAATGTATCGAAGGATGTAAGTGATGTGCTGTTCAACGGATGGATATACCATGTTCTGAAGCAGCAGAATCCAGTCTATCTTCTTAATTAAGCGATTGACATCTTATATTTCGTAATGTTACTTAGCATCAATCAATGTTATGTGAAAAAAAAAACTTATAAAATGATCTTGGCTTCTCGCCTCATAATAAAAACTAGCTGCAGTCCGCGGCTCCGCGTGCGTGGACCCTAATTCTTTTTCTGAAATAAAAGTAGCTTAAGTTACTCCCAATAATATCAGCTATCTGTCAGTGAAATTCCCGTCAAAATCGGTTGAGCTGTTTCGGAGATTAGCTGGAACAAACAGACAGATAGACAACATTTAATTTTTTTTTTTTTATAAGTACCCTTTAAACTTTCATATGCATTTAGTAAAAGCTGTTATTTTGACTTTACAAACAGACACTTTAATTGCATTTATTTGTATGTATGTATTGTGTGTAGAGATAAAACTAGAAGCTGTGTTGAAAAGGTTTTCTGCTGGTATAAAATGTAGGGTTTCAAATTACAGATTGTTAGACAACGTTTAACATTAAAGTCTACGGTTGAACTAATCTTAGATTAGCGATGGTACAGGTTTTGTGTGCGGATAGCTGATAAGTTGATAGCTGGCTTTAAGACGTTGAAAAATAAATTGACGACGACTCAAAGACATCCCAGCATAGGTGTTTTACGCTTAATATTATGTATGCTTTAATGAAAAAGGCTAGGATAACTTGGTGATATTTGTCATAAGTAGATCGATCTTTATCATGGGTAGCAATCCAAAAGCTCAGACAATTTAAAATGCTAATAGAATTGAAAAGCCCCATCTTCTTAAACCAAGCTTAATGTTTAATTTATGTGGCCCATTTAAAATTCTAGAGTAATAAGGTATAATGATAGATTCTCATGTAATACAGTGAGTGTTTGCCGCTGGTTAGAATTTATGGTACGCCTCCGTCGAACCGAGTGGCATCGCGTGAAATCCTTGTAAAATCTACTAAAGAACAACCCGGTTCTGAAAACAGGCCTACTTGGGAACTGCGTTTTATACTTACGCTTTATTAAAATGACACTTATTTGTTTGCGGATAAGAGGGATTATGACTGCATTTCTTAGTTTGTAAGTACGTAATGCGTGTAATCAGCCTCTGATTGGCTTGAATTAATCGTGCGGAGCATGCGTGACCGCTACCATTGCAGTCATGAGGCAGATTATGAGAAGTTGTTCAAGACTCTGATGTGAATTAAAAATAATGACGTCGTTAAAACTTTTACTCCTGCGTGAAATAATAATCCCTAATGATTTTATTTGCTTTGAATGCGTTCGTAAATTGAATAATTGATGTTATGACGACTTTTTACCGTAAAGATAATCGTGAAATCGTTTAATATTTGGATACAAAGTTGCAGATTTAGTACATGGTAATGGAAGTAACAAATAAAACAAAATTAACTGAATTAACGGACTGCCTCGTTGGTCTAGTGGTCACAAGTACTACTGCTGAGCATGAGGTCCTGGGTTCGATTCCCGGGTCGGGCAAAGTGTTATTGGGTTTTTCTATATGAAATTTCTCAATAGCAGCTCGGAGTCTGGATTTGTGCCCGGTTGATGGCAATAGGCTCGCCCCCTATTACATGGGACTTAAACATAACTGGCGAAATGTGGGTGTGCCTGCTACAGGCACACCTCTGCCCAACCCTTCGGGGAAACAAGGCGTGATGTTATGTTATGTTAACTGAATTAAATGCTATTCCAACATCTTTGTCGCATGTAGAGGCATCAGATTAAAATCCCAAAATACAAGCCCTAGCTTAGTTTGAGTAGCAGTTTCAGTACCTAAAGCAATAATAAATATATCTGTATCTATCTATGAAACAAATTCTTGTGAATGCTCCCATATGTGAAATAAATAAAATAATCAAGTACTTGAGACTGACAGCGTGTGAAACTAAATGCACTTAATAAATTACTTGTTTCAATTACACACTAGGTACTAGAATTTTAATATTTTCTTCAAATTATTACTATGTATCCAATTAAAACTCTAAAAGCCTTAATAAGCGTATTGGATTAGATCTTTTGTTGGTTGTAATACATGGTAATAAATCCATTAAAATAATAGCGGTGAGCGGCGGTCCATTCGATTCGTTACCGTCATTACATTGATCTCGATGCAAGCCTCTGTGAGACCACCGGAATATCTCGATTACAAGTGAAAAGTACTACAGAAAAATAATGATAGTATCTAAAAGACATAACACTTTTGATTTTCCCTTTGTATTTTATTTCTTTTCACAGTTTTCATCAATATTTTTTCTAGAATTTAGAAACTTGAAGAATAAAATCTTTGAAAGCTGATTCCCACACTGCGTACAAATTCATGTAACAGCCAAAACTTATTTCATTTTAAATCACTGGCTCCATTTTACCAAACTTAGCCCAAAATCCTAGCCAACATTTTTCCATTTTCAGATACGCTATAGCGAACTCAACAACCCTTCTTAACCATCAGTGACAAATCAGACGGATCCTGTCCGCCGCTCGATTCTACCACGATTAGTTCCGTATCTTCCACACCAGTGGCGCTGATTGTCTCATTCGATATGCGACTACCGCCCATTAACCGATTGCTACTGATTGCCCCCACAGCATTCTCTATGGTTGGCCTCCCGGCTGACATTGTTGTCTTAACGACAATTATAACCATTACAATTTGTTACAGTTCATTAAATAATTAAAATGTTCGAGTTGGGTTCTCGTTTATATTTTATTACGTGGATAAGAATTCGCTTGAGAGAAAACTTTCGGAAAATGTATCTAACATGTTCTGCTTTCTACAAAAAAATACTCGCCATAGGTATAAAAATGGTATTAAATAATACTTCAAAAACTTGTTCCCTTACAAAAAAAAAAACACAAAAAAGACTTATTTATGCTAAACGTAGTGCGTTTTTCACTGTACGCGTCAGTAATCGTTGCGGAACATCTCAATATTCACTTATTAGGGTTTAAAGAGTGGTTACGTCCAAAATCAACGGCACGGTGCCGGTTGCCGGTGCCGGAACTACGCAGGCGATCAAGTTCCTAACCTTTAATTAAGATACCACCGTCTTACACCTCTACTGACGTTGGTGGTCTCGCTTCATCGATACTTTTTCGATGTACATTTTTGTAGATCATCGGAATTTGAAAATTAAGATTTTGTCGTTTTATGAAATTTATTGATCTCAATTATTTCAATTATTATTAGGAACCCTGTGAAGGAATAGTTCTTACTCAAAACAAACCTCCAAGAATCTACCTATCCAATTTCTATACCTCCCTGTAAAAATATCTGCCTTTCAGAACCTTATGGTGACGCGACGCTTTGATGAGACATGATTGAGCAAATAGGTCGATCATCAAATACAACAAAGTAAATAGCCACAGCAAATATTTCGGAAATATTCTAAAACACTACCGTTTCGGTTCACCAACTCGTGACTCGTGCCTTACCTTGGTTTACGCAGTGAAATAGAAAATTAGTGAGAAAATTGATGCGGTCAGAGCAATCCTTCCAGACAATGACCCGCTACTTACTAATAGTTTTTTGAATGTCACTGACATTGGCACTTGGTTGAACTGACTACTATACATTGGGGTGTATGATCTGCGTCCACGCAGTGCGGTTGGAATAACCAGAAATGATCCTCCGAACCGTGAAATTATTACAAGTTATGACATTGTTAAAACAACTTTATTTTATGCGCCAATAGTTTTTTTTTTGTTCATCAATAACTTGTTTTACCACTTCATTAATCTGATGCTGATGAATTAAGAAACATGTCGTGAAATATTATTAAATTTTGTGGGGGCGCCGATCCAGATAGCGTTATCTAAGTCGAAAGAAAAAAGATAATATACTTTAAACTGGATTTGAATTAGTATATCCTGAACCTTATCTGCTCATTTTGTTAATGTGGCTCTTTATCAAACTTAAAATCCAATGAAACATTTATAAAGCGAGCCGAGCTATACCGGGCTACCTTTAAGAAATAAGCATTAACAAATTACTTTAGGACAGATATTTTTGTAATGTTACTTGTTTGTGAATGGTTCTATCTCTAGTGATCAATTTATCGGCTCGTTAACGTCTGATAAATGTGACTGGATTACTCCCTGATTATAAAGCAGTATATCATGATGAGAGCATTGATTAACACTGTGGGAATATCTTTAAAATATTTTTAATAAACTCTGCTACCCCGACTCATGCATTTTAATACAACGCACGCCTCAGACTTCAGCATGATCGCGTGATTGCGGAAAAGCTTCTTGCACTACGATTACCTCGTATCTGATTTCTGCCTTATAATCGTACATTTCATCGCATAAGACCAGACTTCTGGGCGGTGCCAATCGTAATGAGTGCCTACCAGTACCAACACCTTAACGTTTAATATACTTTAAGTACCGTAGCGGCTCGAAACTGAACAGAACAAAGTGGTACATTATTAGCAAATTTTGATCCGCACACATTATACTTAATAACCGTGAAAGGGGAAATTGGCTTCAAATACTTGATGATTGTTAGTTATCAGGTTGTGGAAGCGCCTATGACATACAATGCGTCGACCAGCATCGCCAATTTCAGTTCGGTTTTGGAAGCGATTGAAGTAATGTTCCTTTTGAAGTAATGCAAGCGTCTTCCGGTACAAGACGTATCCTTAGGCAAATTTCTTTATGAGCTACGTGACAAGAACTTTTAAACAGCGAGAATTATAACCATATTTGTAAGAAATTCCACCAGTACTCTCACGAAACATATGTTCTGTTATGTAAGAAATTATACATGCATAACAGCCAATTAGAACTTAGCTCAATTAGTAGGAATATTGGGCATATAATTGCCTTGTAAAATAATTCACATCGGTATTGTTGCATAACGAGCCCTGTCTCGCGTAGACGGGTTGCGTTGACAGCATCGGACCACCGGAGGCGAACACCGTTTTTTGAATAATCCTTCGTTAGAGTCGATCTGGATGACATGTTACCTCTTGCTGAAGTTTTCCTGGACAACTGCGAACGTGTTTTGTACTTATGGTGTATGTAAATTGTGCGTCTTTAAGTTTAGTCACCCTGTGTTTCAGGTAGGTAAATATTCCAAGTTTAATGTCTAAGTTAAAGAAAAGTAAATTCGGCTATCAAATACTTTTAAAATAGTTATCATTGCTTTGACAGCTGTCCAGATCACACGCGCCGATAAAATTAAATTGATTGTGGACATTGTTGATGTTAGACGTAATCTAGAGCGCATTATGAGAGGTCAGTTCAATGTTGACTGACACCAATAGCATCGTAATTTCTTCCGTTTATTGATAAGTAATGTTTACTGGCACTTACCACCTGGTCCGGTCAATGAACTCGATGCAAGTTTCCATTTTGATCTCGACAAAATTATCGCCCAAAATTGGTAAGGTAAACACATAATCGGCGTCACCAAATATCTTACATTTCGAAGGGATTCAGTAATAACGGATGATCATTATTTTAGAGTTCTATATGGCTTTATTGGATACAAGTGTAAATGATCGTCGACGTTTGCGAAAGCTCTATATATCACTGATGGTTGGAAGTTTTTGTTGCGAACGAGTCCTCACGGCGATTTTATGTGGTTTAATTCGATCGAAGCAAGTGGTTGTATCGGCCCTAATTATTTGAATAGCGCGACACGAGGGCCCTTTGACTAAAGCCGATAACTCGTTCGAACAGAGAAAATTACAGAGAAGGGGTTTGAAGCTGCAAATGTGTTTTTAACTTAAAAGTTGCGAATGTGAGAGGTTCTCTCGTGAATAAAAAAGAGCATGCAAAACTCTGGTCATGCTCGGTAATATGATGCGACGATTTAAACAAGATGAAGTGCGCTAACTGAATACAGACGAGCTAAGTTTTTAATGGTGTAAGTGATGCCTGTAAGGAATATGATAATTTTATATTATATTTCGGAAATGCGTAAAATCAGAAATTCGCCATGTCACGAGAGATTTAAACTGGTGATTCGATAAAAATTTATGGGCGTATCACAAGTAGGTATAAAGAAAACTGCACGATTACATTAAGATTGTTTACCACACACAAAAGGCCATATAATGGAATATGTAAACAGTTTTTTTTGTATCTTAAAGATAATCTTTCGTCGACTCCACTGCTTCCATCAATTTACAAAAGTTTTTATGTAGCAAGTGCAGTGCCATTAGACATATAAATTATAATAACAACCACTGACTAATCTTCGAAATTCTGCTTTTTATCAAATCAGCCATTTATAAAATAATTTGTTAAAATTTTCAAATGCATTTTAAATTAACGTATGTATAAAAAAACAAGGTTCATTATAAAGAACGTAAAGAATTCAAAGGTCGCATTTTTGGGAGTGGCAATTAAATGCAAAGTTTAAGGGTGGCATCTCAGAGAGCGGTGACATTATACCCTGTGATGTAACTGTTATTTTTATAGGAATTTCGGCGGAGCTATTCGAGATATTTTAGATAAAACTACCTGCTACTGAGTTCCAATTCATTAAAGGCCATTAATGAGGTTTATTGCGGACTCTGAATTTATGGCACCTCTGAGCCGACTGATTAATTAAATAGTCATTGAATAGGACATTATCTGTGGACATTACAAGTAGTGCGTCCCGTTTGGAATCCAGTATTTATATTATATCGCTGCTTCAACAAATTCAAAGGAGATCGCCGTGTTTGAAACTATCTTTAGAATTTAAATAAAAAGTGCGTATAACTGTTGTCATTCATCAGAAGCACTACCGTTTTTGTAATTCTTTGCAATGAAAATAGTTTTAAAGATTATCTACTCTATGATTACAAAAAAAGTATATAGTTGATGTAATTATTGGGTATGATTCATTATATAATTTACTTTGAATATTTTTTTTAATTCTTTGGGGACTATGTCAGTCAGCCTCATATACCATGTTGCACATTTCATAATTATGCAAGAAGTTATTTTATTGGTGTTCTTTATTTTCACAAGGAAGGCAAGCGATAACTTGCACAGCACATGCCCGTAGGGTACGGTACAAATAAAGAGCAAAAAGGCAAAAAAAAAATACACCGACCAAATGTAGTGGCACTTGAACTTGATCGATATTCAAAAATAGCAGCGTGTTGTGCGTGTGCGCCGCCAAGGGATTTAGGTCACACGCTTATTGGCGGCAACGTAACACTTGCGGCCAAGGCCAGGGGTCCCAGGGGCCCGGGCAGCCCTCGGAGGCGCTTGGAAATTACTTGGAATTTTCGAATATTGAGAAGGTTTTGTAAAAAAAATATTGGTGTCAAAAATCCATTATGTCACCAGAATTTTGTCTCCTTCTGAGTCATACCTATATGTCATAAATGGAGATATAAAGGAAAAAATAAAGGAAATATCAATGTCATTTTCCTTCATGCCACAATATTTCATATCGGTAACACAGTCTGCTATAAAGTGGGGCCAAATACAATTTGGTAATATTTACGGTTCCATTGTTTCCCAAAAGTTTAAAAATATTTTGGTGTCCACTGAATTCATGGGTGGTAGCTTCTGAAATAGGCTTTTACAAATACTTATAGACACCGCCGTTTATTTATTTATTACCTCAAATGATACCAAATTACAACAAATGTATCATAAAAACTGCTACAATGAATACTAACATAGATAGAATAGATATGAGAACTGGACCCACAGTTTACATAATTTCATGGAAAAACACTTAAAGATTAATTCACAAACCAATTCTTTAAAAGTCCATAAACCAAAAATCACGTTTACCAGTTTCATAATTTCCATCACATTCAAGCAATCTGTTCTGGGCAAGTGGTCACCAGTTGCAGGCAGCTGTGCGGGCTGCGCGCGCGACGGTCGCGTGCCTCGTAAACGCACGAGCGGAGCCGAGCGCGCACGAGACAGCGCCGCCGCGCGCCGAACTCTGACGCCGCCAAACTTTGCGGGGCGGCGGGCGGCGCAGGCGCAGCGTTTGATGCCGCCGCTATATAGAAGCTTTAAAGTTTTAGAATGTTTGCAAGGGTATATTTTTTTTTTTAAATCTATAACTACATTTAGGAGACTATTTCTTAATTTCCGTATGGACCTCTTAAAGTAGAAACTAAGTAGTGCTCCCATTAATTAACGCTTGACAATGAATTCAAAATTAACATTCCTTTTTGCAAGATTGTGATAATCGCTATATAAACGAACGTAGACACTAGGTATGTAACAAGACAGACAAGATAATGAGAAACAAGTTTGTTGCAAACGGATGCGCCAGAGCATAATAACCAACAATTAATACTTAAGAAAATTAACTAGACTGAACGAAAAAAAAAAAAAAAAAAAAAAAAAAAAAAAAAAAAAAAAAAAAAAGCATTCGCAAATCCACAGGTGTGTTCGTCAAGTTCCTGTCATATCTAGCAGATCTCGTCTTGTAAAGAACTCGAACAAGTTCAAACAATTAATATCCTCCGACGGAAATATCCACCCATAATGGTTTGTGCTTCCCTTCCATTATCAAAAATTACTATTGCAATTTTATTTCGATGGGCGTTACGCGACGTGATCCAGTTGCAGTACGAATTGTCTTTTTCAAATTAAATGCACCAATGTATGCTTAGGCCCCCCATTTCGTGTATTTCGAGTACCTCTATGTTATTATTTTTCTTTTGCAAAATGTAACCTGAGTTGAGGCACGTGTGGAAAAAGCACCTTTTGTTATTTTAATTTTGCAACGTCCCGTGTTCTGAATTTGTATATTCCAAAGTACGTAGATAATGTTGCTTTTTATTTATTTCAAGGACATATGAAGCATTGGCAGTCCCGAGTTAAAGATGTCAATGGTGTGGGTGATAATTTATAGTAAAGTAATCGAATCTTATAGCTTGTTTTACCTAGAGTTACGACTAGAGAAAGATAAATAATGGAGGTGTGAATTTTAGATTAACTTCTGTAAGATTATGATAATAAGAAAACACGGAGTGTATCAGCTGCTTATCGTTGTGAGCAATTCTGAGTTAACTAAGAGAAACAGGTTCTTCTGGTGATTGTAGTCGATGGGATACCAACGTTACCAACCAGTTGTTATTTGTTTATCTATGTTCTGCGGCTAGAACGCAATTCTTCGTGGAATCCAGTAAAGTCCCGTTGTTCCCTTACAGTACCTACGTTATGACTTCTAGATCAAAAAATGTGCCAGACGTTCCTGATGACCATGAAATAACCTAGCTTAGATGGTCAATCATATCATTAGACCTAGAGAATCAACTATTTTTTATTGTAATTAGCCAAAATTTGTAGCAATTTATACCCAACTCTCAATGTATCCCCTCATTATTTTCGCCAATTAGTCCATAATATACCTATTCTTG
Source organism: Agrochola lychnidis (assembly GCA_963680765.1). Taxonomy (NCBI): domain Eukaryota; kingdom Metazoa; phylum Arthropoda; class Insecta; order Lepidoptera; family Noctuidae; genus Agrochola; species Agrochola lychnidis. Next base: position 9,820,705 of record OY796857.1, read on the forward strand.
TTTTAATATATTAGTAGAGGTTCGAGAGGCACTGTGTCTATGTAAGATTGTAAAGTACTGGGAATAAATCACGCTTGTTCATTTACGCTTATTAGTACTTATGTACACGAGCTTAAAATAGGAATACTTTATCGTATAAATTAGTCGAGAGGTATGCAAAGATTTATGGGTGCAATTTTGATTTTATTTTTAGTATCGTGCCATAATTTAATATAGATGGAGTGGCCCTTATTTTTCATTACTAAAAGCTTATTCTTTTGCATATTTTAGTGTAGATAGGTTAAAACGGGTGATTGAAGAATATAAGTAGGAGTTTATAAAAAATGTATTTAATTACAGATACAACCAAATGGTTGAATACTGGTATTTTTTATAACTATTTCATAAAAATCTTATAATATTAGGAATCTGTCTTAGGGTGCTAACTTATCTATTTACATTACAAGTCTTTGTCTCAAGATTTTCAAAATTTTATTTTACAGTTTGGACGAACTGAAGTACAAAACAAGGTACCCAGTCGTTCAGAAATCTGAACATACACTACACTTAAATATTAATGACTAGATAACAATTATGAACAATTGTAAAGATTACATTCTAAGTGGAAGTAGTAATACGTAAGGCTACACTAAGGCACAGCGTTATGTCGAATCACTTACATTATTACTAAATGCTTAAGTGGAACAAATAATTGATTGATTCAGTCTTCTTAGTGCTATTCCATCGATGTGGGAAATGCAGTGGGGGTATTCGTTCGGTGTCCAGTCGCTCGGGGAATGCATCGATGGGGTCGTTACAGTCCACCATTATCCCCTCTCATTAGGAATATACTGATTGCGCTTAATTAGAGGTTCTCTCGGAGCCCTCGCGCTCCGATGCTCGGGTCCTCTGGAGGATTACTCGTTTTTTCATAATCACCAAGCCGCTGATTGGCCGCACTTTGATCACCGCAATGTACGGGTTCCTGGGAAAAAGGAAAAGCATATGTGAAATGTTTGAAGTAAAAAAATAAATTTAGCCTACGATTTGCGTCAAAGCTTTGACAATAACAGGTAAACTTAATCTTAAATCCTGGATTTAAAGTTCCGTGACGTTATATAATTCCCATGAACAGTGCACGATATCGCCATATGTTTGCATAGAGCTTAGCAAATATTGTAACACGTGTGCTTCGCGCGCCGCCCTTCTATTTCCTCTTGAGATTTCGTCTTCCGGTACAATAAATTAATAGCCGACGAAGCGTCTCAGAACATTTTTTGCGCGTTTTAATATCTTGTTTTTAGTTGCGGCGCTACCGGTTCTACTTAATCTATCTGAACGGACCATATGGCGATTTTTTGGCAAAAAGCTCTCACTGACCGGATGAAACGCATTAACTTGAGAGATATCAGTGAAAAACATAGCATGTTTCCACTTGGGACTCGGAGTCATCTGTTATGCTACTTATTATTAGAAAAGATCACTTTTATGTGCAATTTTCTCACTACATGCGGGGCGAACCGCAAGATTGTTAGAAGTAATTGCTGTTCGGCTATTGAAGCAAATAAGAAGGTGGAATGCGGGTCCCTACTATCTACAACTTGAAATAGAAAAGTCTACCTTTGATCATAAAAAATTTTACCTAGCTACAACTTGCGAGCTTTTATAAAAGAGACATATTTTAACATTCGCCATTGTTGCAGACGAGCCATTATGTCCTCCTAATTCTACAATGAAAAGATAAAGTCTATCTTACGGTTCAATGCTCACTCATAATGGTCGATGTGTTTACTTTTTGCTTGGGATGAAGGTGAATCTTCATTCAAATTGTGTAATATAAAAGATTCGGTCCCTAAGGCAACCGTGACTAAAAGATCGGCATAAAAAATACTATAAGCTTTAACTACCTGACTCTATGCGAAGTTTGCTAGCGTGAATAAATATAATAAAATTTATTTTTGACTTAAAACGGTGATAAGCTTAAAACGTTTACCTACCAACCTAGCTTTAACAAATGACTGACTAATAAAAAATTAGATAACTTTGATGCTAATATTAACAGACGGCGCGACGAAAGCAAACACGGTGATAAGAACATCATTATCAAACCTTGAAGGTTATGTTAACACACTTAAAATTCATTCATGAAATATCGTGCAGTGTTATCTTATGGAAAATATAGATACCCTCAATATGAAATTTATGTCAATGTTAAATTCAACAAACAATAATAATTCCTAAAATTAGTTGTCATAAATGTCAACAAAAAGAAGTTGAACTCACCTCCAATCACTGTTGCTGCCACCACGATATGACATCTAGAAGCTCTTCGTCTTCAGGACTCATGGGCTCGTAGGAGTCGTACGCGTCGTGACAGCCCGGGCCTGCTGACGACTCGGACACGAACGAGGGAGCTGGCGAGTGAGACTCCTCGGAGAGCGGCGGAGTATGCGGCCCACTACTCGTCATGACTATTCCTGACGAATCGGAGCAGCCCTCTTCGCTCTCCTCAAGTAACCGCTTCAAGCTTTTGATGTACTCCACCGCCAGTCGCAAAGTATCCACTTTGCTCAGTTTTCTTGAAGATCCTCTTCCTCCAGCCAGAGCTGCGGAGACAGCTGAAGGGATGTGTTGACGCAGTGCCGCGAAACCATTATTTACTTGCTTCACTCTGTTCCGCTCCCGAGCGTTCCTCCGTGCTACGGAGGCAGGCTGGGTCGGGTAGGGCTGATGAAGATAAGATTTTTTCTTGCAGCGGCTAGGGTCCACTGGAGCAGGTGCTAATCTCCGTGGAGCCTGGGATTGTAGGTGCGTCAGTTTCTGATCGACACCGAGGTTTTGGTACGTGTGAATAGCCGCCATCGGCATCGCGAATGTACGAGTGAACTAGGAGTGTGTATCGAGAGAGCACTTGTCTGTGCCGCGCGGAGGTCGCCGGTGGATTGGCGGAGGTGGCGCGCACCCCCGACGCTAAGTAGCGCGCGCGACGGCGGGCGGCGGGCGGGGCGCGGGACAGGGGAGCGGACCGGCGCGCGCGCGGCACGCGCCCCGCCGCCCGCACGCTACTTGTTGCGCTGATCAAAATACGCCGGCGCTTATTATGCCATAGAGCGGTAAGCTCGCGCCGCTATTGTTGCACGTCGTTGCGCGTAATTATCCCGTCCATTACCATGTTCGGAAGACGGGCTCTGTTCACGTCTTCTATTTAGAAGTCGTTATAGAGAATAGACGCTGTAAACCGATCGGCGACGATATTGCGTTATTAATATTGTCTCGGAGCTTTTGTTTTATTAAATGAGGCTTGTAAACTTTTTGGGATATAGCTCCGTATAAAAATACCTGTGTAAATATCGCTTGAGGATATTACTTTCAAGAGTTCAAATGCCTACGACTATGTTCAGTCATTGTAATGTTTTATCTTAAAACAATTAATAAAATAAATCGTGCTGGTAAGTACAGTCGTAGCTACTACGTAGCGTCTACGCCGTAGCACTTAACTACGTTACCGATCGGTCAACAGTTTGAGTTGATTTTCCCTAAAAGTTAACGCTTCTTTATGCACAAGTCGGTTCGTCTCGCGGTACGTGGGCAGGTGCACTGATGACGTTCATGCGTAACCTAGCCCAGTGAGTCGCCAATAGCACTTTATTTGATGACTTACTCTCATTATAATGTTAGATCTTTTGATATTTATAGCTTACAAGCCGCTCTTTAAGTTCTTAGCCGGCATGGAGATAGATTAGAGTACTAAGTTGTAAGGAATGAAGTTGTAAAATATTCCTACATATAGCTTGTTTTATTTGCGATATTAGTTTTTAATGACCATTCCTTTAGGACATGAAAAAATATTAAAAGCATAATACTGCTACTGCTAATGAATCAATCAAACAATAAATATGCTAAATGTTCTGCCTAGCCTTTTCCCAACTTTATTGGGGTCGGCTTCCAGTCTTACCGGATGCAGCTGAATACCAGTATTTTAGATGGAGCGACTGCCTATCTGACCTCCACAACCCAGTAACTGGGTAATACGATACCCCTTGGTAAGACTGGTTGTCAGACTTTCGGGCTTCTGACGACCCGTAACGACTGTCAAAGATCCACGAATGACAGCCGGGACCAACGGCTTAACGTGCTTTCTGAGGCACGGAGGAGTCTCGGTATGTAGAAATGGTCACCCATCCACGGACCAACCCCGGCAAGCGTAGCTTAACCTGACAGATCGACCCGAGCGGCTGTTAGTACTTAGCCACGAGCTCCTCTAAATATGAATAAATATGCTAAATACGAAGCAATTAAATTTACACTAAAACCTGCCATTGATTCCTAAGATGTCAGCTGATTTTGGCAGGTGTAACATGGCGCACGACACTCTCCGCCTATTTCACCTCTACACTTCACATTTTGACCCCATTTTAAATTCTCAAATCACAGGTAAATAATACTTTCGAATTTTAATAAAATAAACGTTTCGATTTAACAATAGTCACCAAAATCTGTTATTAGCGTGTGAACTGCGTGTGATCTTAAAGGCATCAGCAGGTTGTGGCAGGTGTACGGCGCGCGACACTGTCCGACTATTTCTATGACACCTGTATTGTGATGTTACTCCATTTTGGACCCAAATCATTGTACACGAAATAAGATAACTGAGAATGTTTTGATATAAAGATACACCTCACTAATAATTATGATATATCATAATAAAATATATGATTTCATAATTTTAAGACCTAGTTTGTTTTGATCTTTATCTAAGTATAAATAGAGGCTTGATGACCTAAACATTTTATAATTGATAAAGTGTTCCTCAATTACTAACATCTCAGTAAAAATATTGACATCTTAGAATGTTATCATGAATAATAATTTATGCAGTAGCTAGATGATTAATAAATTAATTCACTTTCTTAATTAATGAAGTATCTACCTAATTAAGCAATCACAGTGCTTAAAAAGCTTATTTCATTTATATCACCAATGAATGTCAATTTACTTTGACATTTATAGTCTAAACATAAATTAAATGTGCACAGAAAATAAATTATTTCTCGTTAGACCTGAATCACATTTAGGAATTGTGTAATTAATGTTCATCTGTACAGAGAATTGTTATAATTGAATATAAAAATAACATAGGAAAACATCACCCTTGTAGGAATGAAGAGGGAGGCAGAAGTACACCTATAGAAAGGTCAAAATGGCGTCAGTTATGCGGTAAAACGCAAACTTATTAATTGTAAAAAGTTTATGTCTTATGCAATAAGAGGAATTCAAAATCGATTCCTACACTAAGATCCTGTCATTGTCTTAGCAAATATAAAAATGAATAAATATACAGAGGCTAGAAATACAAAAAATAATGTGATCAAAAGATCACCTTTATACCAGAGGAAGTTTTCAACGCCTGCTCTATCACGCTCACACTCACCTACACATTCCAAAACTAATGTATCTACAAAACTACCCCTAAACTGGCACAGTCACGCCATCTATACCCAACCCTTAAGCCAAAGGAAACTTCAATCGATACTCGCCCCAACCAAAGAGAAACATTTCTACAAAAGGATAGCAGATGGCGTTCGATTGGCGCTAGCACAGGGGTTGTTTTTTAGGGTGGTTTCGACTATACTGACTTTTAAATCTTGTTCGGCTGTATAGATGGCGTGAAAAACAAAATAGGGGAGAGACTTATTAAAATAAAATTGCTACGATTAATTCTTAATCATATTTAAAACATTCGTGGCTCAAGTAATTGTGGTCTATGTCAAAATGTTTTTTCTTATTTCTAATTATTCATGAACATTCCTATTTCAAGTCATTTTTAATTTGTCGAAGTCCCATGGAACGTTCGATTATAATTAGTCGTAACCGAATGACACTTATAAACGTGTGCTATGAAATTAAACTATCGTAGAACTTTTCCGAGTATGCCATTAACATTTATTGATACGGTAGCTTAAAGCCAATTACAGCAAGTAACACAGGAGACGGCACAGCCTTCACACCTAAACTCACACAAATGATGCTATTAATTAAAAATATAATAAACTTCTCTCCGCGAACCTTACTATCTACCTGTTAATTACTCGCGTCCTCCTTCGATAACATCGAAGCCCGATTTTACGAGCAAAGAAACCGATGAAGATATATAAAATCAGTGTAGTTATTCTAGTGTCTACTTAATTAATAATTCCGTAATTAAAATAAAATCGTGGGAATGTTCAAAACAATTTTTGGTTCTCGTCAACAACTCGTAGCGTTCAACAACTCGTTATTAGTCTATAGACACTGTTTTGAAATATTTATTAACTAATATTATAAATGCGAAAGTGATTTTGTTTATTTGTTACGCTTTCACGCTAAAACGGCTGAACGGATTTAGATGAAATTTGGCATATGTGTAGACCGTAACCTGGAGAAGGACATAAGTTACCTTTTATTCCGATATTCCCACGGGATCGAGACTTATATGGGTGAAACCGCGGGGCGCAGCTAGTTATTTTTTTTTTCTTTTTCCCAATATTTTTGATAAGACAAGTAAAAAGTTGTAAACATATGGTTCATTGGATTTAATTTATCCTCTCGTTACATGCATACAGTGAATTATATTTTAACGATGACGATCTAAATTTTGCGAGATGCTGTCAAAGATGATATATAACTCGTAATTAAGACAATAATGTAAAATTTATCTTGATCGATATAAGTAATTTAATTGGATTATAAAGCCTTTGGCTTAATGGATTGAGAAAGGCGGGCTACCACTTTGATTGGAAGCAACTCGGTACACTCGCGTTTTTTCCGATATCAGACATTTTAAATAGGCCTCCGCCGTAATTATGCTGTCATTTCGCAAATTTATTTACATTTTTAATAACCGCATCGGTTTCACGTATTAATGATATTCAGCGTCAGAAAAGCGTTATTAAAATAATTTATATCGATCGTGCGTATGTACGGACGAGCTCGTGTAAATAGTTATTTAATGCGTTATTCAATAAATTATTCAGTCAGCTAAAGTTACATCGGAGTTTTAGCCGGAGTTACATGCAATACAAATGATAATACCACGTCGCGCGACACAGACAGATTCTGATTGTCATCAGAACAAACGTTCTCTGACTCTTTCTCTCGGTAAATAACTTTGGGTTAGAGGCAATAACTTCTCTAGGCGCGCGTAGGGCTATCATTTACGAAATAACAATCGCAAATAAAATGCGATGCGCGTGCGCGGGTATTAGCGGTGTTGCGCGCAAACATCGCGGTCGGGTGTGTAATTTCACGTGCGCTGACACGGAGGCTGTTCGGCGCGATCGCCATACCACAATATATCACATGCTCGCGTACGCCGCCACACTGTATAATTCGTGTAATTTATAGTAGTCCGTCGACTAGTAGCGAGCGGCCGACACGGTTAATAGCAAGTAACCACGCGACAGAAGCATTCGTGTGCGCTCGCCGGGCAGCGCCGCGGGCACGCCCCGCCACCAACCGATGCCCATTCCATTAAACGCACCTACATCATAGTACTGCGTTACGCTCTAGTCTGGACCCAGTATCACCGGTGATTAGAATGAATTATGATATCTTTTAACAGTCTTCATCTGCACCGGGTTTATTGTTACACTTCTTCTACATTCTTACGTCCTTAGAAGATCATCCATCGGACAGTAGAGCACTTTGAATTATTACCAATCATTCTTTATTAAATAATATAAACGATTGTACTTTAATACTAATAAAAAATAGTTCTCATACTTTATTATGCGTAAACGATGGCTAGCGAACAATAAACGTCACTTTAATATTATTAATATTGCAATAAATTTTAAGTGGTGACTGTACCGCACTTGGGTACCGAGTGTATTTAAACAACGCCGCGTTTTTTCTTTATACATACCTCTAGTATAAAGTTCGCACACCATAGTGTTGAGCTTTTTTATTTTCAGCTCATCTGTGGCGATTATTCATTTATCAAACAAATGGCGGAGCTTCATCAAACGAATATCTCTCTGATCTTACAGTGGGATAGTGTATATTATTAATTATAAACATATAGTGAACCGTCGATTGGAATAGACGTTTTTGTATACATGTGTTTGCTGAATGCTATATGTTGGTTGTATGACGGTAAATTATACCAAAGGAGAGTAAAGAAATGATGCTCGTTTAATGTGTACATATCATGCGTGTTGCACCAACATGGGGTGTTGATACTGCTTCGGGCTGCATGTACTTATAATGATATGCTCTTAAAAATGCAACAGCGTATAAGTAACGACAGCATCCAGCCGCTTATTTACTGATATCTAAGTATCTTAGTTTATTCTTAAAGTTCGCGTGACTTGTTTTCATTTATTTTAGTCTAATTTATTAAAACAAATCTTTAAACAAAATATTATGAACTTTGTTGTGTTGTGTTTTATTTAAGGAAAATTACATATCAGTAAAATTGCAACTTGTCAAAATAATGACTGAAAATAAGTTAATCACATAAAAATGTCGTTAAGCTGCTTTCAATGTTTTTCTTGTACAAAAATGACGGCAGACGTTCAAATTAGAGGGCGCAAAACAATTATCAATATTTAGCGTGTTACTCTAATTGTAGTCTGTGGTGAGATGCCTCAGGCGGTTGAAACGTCAGCCTATACGAGTACATGTCTACTTAATCGTAAGAACAACTTATTAATTAATCATTTCGCTTAATTAAAACAACATTAACATAATAATTATAGCTTGGATTTAAAGGTAAATTACTTCTTAACTTATGTTTTGGCGTTCGCAATGTTGTATTAATTACACTATTTTTTGGTTTTGTGAGGTATATAAACATGATATAGGGCTGCTTCAGGTAAGGTAAATAAATGGTATTGCCATTTACTTTTAAAGAGAAAAGGGTTCGTGGGTATAGTAGTGCATCTTTGAGGAATTTGCTGAATGTTTATGTTAATTATTTTGACACATTATAAGTTATTGCCTCTTGACAATGAGTTGATTCTTCACATCTTGTTCTCACACACTATGGTCTACATTTTTTTTTTCATTTCTACTTTCACAGGTCTGCTGGAAGAAATTTCTTAAGAAATAAGCAGTACCTTTGTCTCAATGCTTATATCATTATATGTCGTATCTATATTACTGTGTATCTATAAATAATAAAATAAATAAATAAAATTAAATATTATATTTCAATAACCCAGAGGGCAGAGGGGCTAGTGGCTAAGTAACAACAGCTGCACGGGTCGATCGATCAGGTTAAGCTACGCTTGCTGCGGTTGTCCTGTGGATGGGTGACCATCTTTACATACCAAGACCCCTCCGTGCCTCGGAAAGTACGTTAAGCCGTTGGTCCCGGCTGTCATTTGTAGATCTTTGACAGTCGTTACGGGTAGTTAGAAGCCCAAAAAGTCTGACAACCTTTCTTACCAAGGGGTATCGTGTTACCTAGTAACTAGGTTGTGGAGGTCAGATAGGCAGTCGCTCCATGTAAAATACTGGTATTTAGCTGCATCCGGTTAGACTGGAAGCCGACCCCAACATAGTTGGGAAAAGGCTAGGCAGATGATGAACCCAGAAAGCAAATCCACGAAAGAAAATGTGCAAACCTATTTGCACACGCGTTAAAGGTACTTGTTACGGGAAGAGATACGTCGAACTCAAACGCCGGTTAGAGACACACTCTTTATTAAATATGGCGGGTGGCGTAACAGGCGCGTTACTTGGTCAAGGTATTATCGACTATGCCCAATACAACAGAAAACATTATTTTCTACTACAAAACACTATAATTATTGTCTGTTTCCAATAAGCGACAAACCACTATGAAATACCAATTTATTCCAGTAAACACCTAAGTAACATACATATTTATTATAAATTATAGAACTTATTCCTACTGGCTTTCTAATATATCTTAGCAGAAACAAAACAACCTTACCAACACTACCTTTATGGAACTGTAAATTTATGAAGAGTAGGGATTATGGGGCTACAATCAAGTCAAATCAATGATAAACAAAGACTTCAGGAAATAAATATGTGTTTCTTTTTCGCATTTTACACAAATATTGTAATGTCTAAGCATATTCTTAGTCAATTAATCTTCTCCTGATAAAATTTAACTTACCTGAAAACGATTAAACCAACTCAAACGACACGTTAACCCGTAGCCAAATATTAAACCACGCAAGACCCTTTAACCACCCACCGATACCATAAACCGTTACCGTGACATCTTAAGTTTATAACTAAGTACATTCCACATCAGAATTCAACCATCTAAGCCCATTCTAAGTGGAACTAAGCAAGGTACCGTTACAGGCGTTTCTATGTTCACCTATTGTTGAGTGAAACAAGCCTATTGGCTCTGTTTCGGAGTCTTGGCGACGGCTCCTCCAATCACAGCGAGGAGGCTTCGCCTAGCTAGATTTGCGTTGGCAGTCACTTCGCATGCGTCGTATTATCATTTAGTGAGTAATTAAAGGTGCTATTCATTGCCTGCTCTGGTTAGTAAGAGTTAGATAGAATGTGAAAGGAATCTTATTAGTATATCTTAGTGGTTCCTATTGGGTTGTACGATGTCTAATGGTTTTAGTCTAATTAGAAGATTTCGTATTCGTATTCCAAGATTAATGTATTGGTGGTATGTGCTTGCTTATTAGTTTTAGTTTATTACGTTTTCAGTTTATGATGCTCGCTTGCCACGAACAAAGGGTTATTGATTAATATGGTCATTTTTAATAACCTTTAACAAAATAACTCGATGGAATTGGCAAAAAAGTACCTATCTTATCAGAATAACTGTCCACCGAATAGACCATCTGCTTGTTCTAAATTTTTTTGTGAAGTTATGTACCAAATTGAAGTGTCTACTCTTTTCATAAAAAGTGAAAGTTAAAATAATATTATCACCAATTTAAATTCATAACGCTAATCCACCTAGAAAAAAAAACATAAAATTAAAATGACTTTTTCAAAACAAAACCACTATTTATCATCCAAATAACTCCTACACTTCTCCAAAACGCCAACGACTACGCAGAAACGACATCCCATTCACAAAAGAGTTTCGATTCCAATTTCAAATTCATGTCACATTGACAATCGGCTTCCGAATACGCGACACTATGGTATAGAGGGCGGAACTTTTACTTTCTTGAAAAAATAGAGGTGCGTAATATCACGTAGGCACAATTTCCCCGTCATTACTGTGAACGTGTCATAATCTGTGACCGGCGCAGGCGCCAGATTTTTATTGTCTTCTCGGGTGGTTGTGATGCGTGGACGGGTTATTGATGAGGCGTCTGGGGTTAATTCATAGGAATAGATGCTTTATATATGACGGACTTCGTGTATTTAGCTATAATAATTTAATGAACTTAGAAAAATATTATAATTTCAAATTCCATTAATCAAGATAAAAAAAAATCTTCATGAAAATTAAGTCAAATGACATTTGCTTACGCGAACGTGAGGCTTTTGAAATTACTTTCTTAAAAAAAAATAGTGAAAATACTACATTCTCTTTTCGCCTTACAAAAGACATCAACGAGGCACGCAACTTTTGAGAATAAAACGGTGAGAAATGTTATTAATTTATTTCGTTTATAGGGAAATATTTATTTCTTTTCAATAATTGTTAACATAACTTTACAGTTTTTAACATAACTAACTATTTACATTAGGTACCAAATTAAAAGACTAACTAACCATCTGTATCAATAAAAATAAAAAACAACTTTCGTTTACTAATTTTTACTAAATCTATGCAGTCCCACTACAGGAAAACGGCTACCTTAAAAAAATGCTAATATAATTTTTTTCCGAATCAAACGAAAAATAACAAAAAATAACACAAAAACATAATTTCAAACAGTTAAACGACAGCACCAATTTATTACAACGTTGCCATAAACATTGTATGATATAAACGAAATAATTATCTGAATTGGTATAAGTTGATACAAGGCAATGATCTCTAATTATGGGCCACAACAAAACTCTGCAAGTAGCAATTTGACAATGGGAAATGTGGGCAATTGTCAATGATGCGAGGGACCACGTGACTCCATTCATTAATTGTACTTATGTGCAAAAAAATGGCCGCGAACATTAAGCAGCGATATATAATTTAAAATGATTACTGGTCATTTATAAAGTGCCTTTTTAAATGTAATGGAAACTTACTTTGGCGAGTAAGGATGAGAAACTTAAAATTCATGAAACAAATAAAATCAATGTGTAAAATGATTCAGTAAACCACGATTTATACATAAATATGTTACCTGGTATCAAAATAACTATTTACTTAATACTAATAGCATATTTTTAAACGTATGCTAAATATATACCGATTTGAAATACTTATAAATATAGGTACGTTTTTAAATATTACAGTTTAATACGGGCTTTTTTTTTTGGGTGGGAAATTATCAAATAACTTCTCCCGCTCTGGGTGGAGCGGGAGGGCGTGTCAGACTCTTACTGACTAAAACCCACCCGTGTTCCTTCGGTTGCCCTGTTGCCGGGGGCCACGATGTCCCTATCGGTTTTCTTCGAACCCCCGGCAGGCATTGGCCCTAGCGGACCCCGTCCATTCTGCTGACATCTCTTTGAGGCGCGTGTGGAACACAACGCGCCGTCAACCCAGGCTTGGTCCTTATCGGACGGCGAGCTACCCATTGCTCACCGTCCGCAAGCCCGCGCCTACGGTGGCCGGAAATCGGCTCGCGATTCCCGCCCCGGGCATCTCCTCCTATTGCGGCGGTTAAGGGCATGAGGGCGCGAAATTTGCCTCTCCCTCACGCGTTCCGCCTCCTCCTTCGCGAGCATTACCGCTTCGCAGAAGGAGGTGACGGCCTGCCATTTCCTCTCGCTCCGTACCATGGCCTGAACCAGGGCCGGACGCGAGAGATCACCGCCGCCGATCGCCTCTACAAGGACACGGCGTTGCTCCGCCCAAGCTGGGCAGACCTCCACCGTATGCTCCACCGTGTCCTCAGGCCGATCCACACAATGGTGACACCCGGGTGTTTCTTCCCGTCTTATCCTGAACAAGAACCTTCCGAAGCAGCCGTGTCCGGTGAGGACCTGCGTCAGGCGGAAGGTGAGGACGCCGTAGCGCCTCTCAAGCCATACGTGCCATAAACCGCCGCTCTTACGTGTCCATAAATAATGCTGATCAAACAATATTTAATAAGCTTAATGCCACCGATACCGACAATTTTTATGTTTATTTTAATAAAAAATTAAACTTCATCTAGGTGCCTATTTACATTTCCTTTAAATTTTAATTTAATTACTTTACTACGACGGTCAGTTTTACGATGATTATGATTTACAAATTTTATAATCCCTAAATAGCCGACGCGTCTATAAAAATTGTACTTTACAGATCTATATTATAAAAACATACACATACATACATAATTATATTTGTGAATAAAAAATGAGTAAAGTGACGATATTAATGCTAACACCAATGTACAGGTAACATTACACTTGCAAAAAAGTATACACAGGCTTTAAGGAAATAAATAATTTCAACAAAGTCGAAGTCACACTTTTATTTTACAAAGCCGCCACCCGCGACGGCACATACATCACGCCTCGCCGCCTAGGTATAGGCAGGACTGCTAAATGTGATTGTCTGATAGAATCGTACGAGTCATTGGAATATTTATACCCTGAGGTACTTTAGTGTGCGATGAAAGACGTCTTTGCTGGCTGTAGGAAAGCTTCAGAAGACTGAAAAAAAAGTGATGAACTTAGGCATAAAGATATGTTAGCTATTTTTTTTAAAGCGACGCTTAATGTTCTCTTTGTTGTCCTTCTTTACGTAGTGGCATACTTTTTCATAAAATCTTTTTTACAAAAATACAACCGACTTCCAAACTACAAAGTGAAAAATAACTATAATTTCGGAGTTTGGATCAGTATTATAGTTTTTTTGACACCGACTTCCGAAATTATAGTTATTTTTCACTTTGTAGTTTGGAAGTCGGTTGTATTTTTTGTAAAAAAGTTTTATTTTTTTCACTTTTTGGTGGGTTGGTTTGTAATTTATCTAAGTTACAATAGCCATATGTCAACTGCTCATCAAAAAATACCCAAATCGCTATAGATGTGCCCATAATATTTGAAGAGTTCCCTCGATTTCTCCAAGATCTCATCATCAGATCGTGACCAAATGACAATGAGACCAACTTGAAAGTATAACCTTTCAAACAAAAAAAAAATTTTCAAATCGGTTCAGCCGTCTTCGAGTAATCGGGGAAAATACATTAAAAAAAATATATCCCGACGAATTGAGAACCTCCTCCTTTTTTGAAGTCGGTTAAAAAGTATAATACATCGAAATATTCATCATTGTCATTGTTGTTCATTATTTTCCTTGTTACGGTCATTGGCGTAATCCGGGGATTACGCCAATGACCGTAACAAGGAAAATTATGTCTTCCTCGTTAGTCTAGGAGGCAAGGCACAGTTTTTACAGCCTAACCTCGTTGCAACCTTTATTGGCAAATAATTATAGCCTAATATCCAAGCAAGTAACATGAGACGGTGGAAGATCATCCAAGTCTTGTCACTAGAATAAAATGCCCATAAAACTAATTAGCAATCTAAGGGTTTACGACGCTATAAATGAATAAAATGGACCCCGAGTCCAACAGTTCACATAAGTTTTACCGACGCTTTTTGTCTTAGGAGGCTGATGAAGACATTTCAACTAATTAAAAGTCTAAAGTTGTTTAGAATGCGTAGCACATCAATATGTATGAACCCAAAGTTTTCAAAAGTAAAGCAAAGAATATCTCGTTTACATTCAGAGCGATCAGTAGCACTAATTTCAACTCTACTCCTACCAACTTAACCCTCATTAGGATTCATGTTGTCGATCGCAATGTTGCGCCGGAGTATTTAAATAATAACAAAAAGGTTCAGCACCTCCGCAAAGATCATTATGATGATTGCCTGATTGTAATTAAGCGTCCGCCTCGCGACCGTACTACGGGAGACCAAATAAAAAACTAAGACACTGTATAGCAACAATGAGGTATTAATGAAATGCCGATCAATTAACATGATACCGCGGTGGGGTGCGCACCTCTCTGTGATGCATAAATAACACATTTCCCTTAATCTAAAAATGGTCGGGTTATACGGTAAAAACCGATTTGGCGCTCGTAAGGCTCGCCCCGTGGTGCTTGGCCAGCGGGGAGTTACCGCACTCTAGTGAGAATTTACTATGCCGCTATAAAAATTAATGCTATTCCACTTCGATCGCCAAGTAAAAACTTTCGCAGTTTGAGATATTCGAACTAGTAGCGACGCCACGCATCAAAGCTGATATTAAAAACCATTTTGTTCTCTATTAAATGCTTATCTACTTACAAAACGCTGTATCTATTTAAGCCCGAATAGATTTTTTAATAGAAATACCACTTTTGCCCCATAAAATCCTAAGTTTATTCCGTTTAATATCGGTGAAGACGTGCACTTAAGCAAGATTACATGAGTTCTTTTTTATCCATGCAAGCGACCGAGATCGGTTAATACAGCTAACGAAATAAAGTGCCAATGAAATTACCGGATCGCTTAGTGAGTATGCTTACCATTACGCGAATGTATAAGTTCCTCACTTAATAAAGAAGTAGATTTTACACAGAAACCAGATATGCAACATTTGCAAGTCCAGTTCCGAAATAATCGCCAGTGGGAATTTAAATAAGGTGCCAATTAGAAGGAGGGTCGCGAGTGCTGGCATTATTATAATGTCTTTTAATAATTTTATGTGAGCGACATTAAATGTTTGACATTTACTGCTTAATAATAAAACCGTGGTAGCGGGCGCGCGCTCGTGTACTCAGCTTGAAGCAACCAATAAACTTTGCTCAGTCCATTACAAGGTTTGCCTGTCGTCGTTTAGATTAGACTTTTGAATGCATAAACACTGTTTTATTAATATTTGTGTGATTGCTTGTTGGCTCCGTTTGTCCTGTACAGTTTCAACCCAAGAAAGGTTCAGTACTTACAATAAAAACTAATGTATCTACTTTGTCATAATGATATCGCAATTAAGTTATTAAATGCAAAACGAGATAATAAGCGTATTAACAAAATGAACTTTAAAAAATGTAATAAATTTCCTCAGCCAGTAATAACATTTATTTTGTTAATTTCACAAACTATTAAATCATTTTCTGAAAATAAAACTGTGGGATAGCGAAGGCTTGAGTATAAATTCCAATAGTTCACTCGATTAAAAAAGATAAAACAACAATTTGCATATATCAGCCGCGGAGGTTGTGCGTGTGTGGTACAGCGCAAAAAGCAACTTTTGAAACATGAAACAATAAATCAAAGTACAAAAAAATACGTGTTACCGCGGTCCGTTGTTTACACATACCCATCGACATTGTCGCGAGCCCTAAAAACAACCAGAGCTGCACTTGAAACCTTTAAGGAGAAGCTATGCCTCGAATACTTCATAGTAAAAAGTAGTCGGACTAATAAGGCAATATCAGGTACATTTCATCTGTAATAGTTTATGTTTAGAGTCTCATTGAACATCTTCAATAACGAGTGAGTTTTTGTGGCCCATCTGTTATATTTTTTGAGTTGGTCTGCTGCGCCTTAAGAGACCAGCGTTGTAATAAATACTTCTCTTTCCTCATTACCTTACCGCCCAAACCGACGACATGCAAAATGCAAAAACAGCAAATGACATACGCCAATACATGAGCTACATATTCACTTAGTGAAATTGAGAAATAAAGAGATTTTTTACCATTCGAAACGTGCTCTAATTGATATTTTATTCAACGCTTTTGCTCGTTGGGTGGCGGACATGGAAATATCAATAATGAATATGACACCAACGACGTTGTGCGGCGCTTTTGTTTATGTAAATTGAATACATTTCATACAAAAAGATTTTTTCTTTATATTGTTAATTCAGGAGCGCATGTTCCTTTAAATTATACCGATATTCAGGATCATTTCCTTTTACAAGGTCGGATAAATGATAGCTAATTACTGAGTAGAATCTGCAGTAGATATTGGTATACCCAGATGTACTTACTTACTTGAATACAAAAAGTATAATTCGCACTTTGTGCTAGCCAAAAACTACATGTCTAATTATAAATAAGATCTTATTAGAAAACAATGTTATTTATGTTTTTTCTCTACATTTTTAGAGTATTGTTAATAGGGGCACCTAAAAACCAAAACAAGCAGATGTTACATAACAAGCTCAATTAAAAATAATAACATGATTGATTCATACAAAAACAAACCCTTTCATCGGAACAATTCATTTGACGTCTTATTCCAAATCATTCAAATTACACGTTTCCACTTGGTAGCACTTTTATTTTTGTCTATTAACTAGAAGTTGCGTGTGGCATCCCTAACTAGGTACCTTATTAATAGTAATCGGTTTCGTGACATTACTTATTAATAATACCGAACAGTATCCAGATACTGAATGATAGAAATTAACAACGCTGTTTACCGTCCCATTTTTTATCGTACAAAGATAATCGCATGCCTTAATAATAATTTGTATCAGCCCTTTCAGATGTCGGTATTATTTTTTGTAGCTACGATTCACGTAGCACTGATTGGATCAGTTAAACAGTGACAAAATACTCGGGACATTGCTCCTTTGTCGTGACGTTCGGTTTTGTTCCCGAGATGTGTCTCACGATATTTAACCTCATGTCATTATTAAGACATCACTTGCCCGGTGGCTGGAAGATCCACTTGCTGATTAAATTTCGGTCATTTATATCGAGCTCCGATAAATGAGAGCAGTGAACACTGAATAAATGTATTGTGCTAGTATAATAGTCGAGTATTTTAATTAGAACGTTGGTATTTAAGAATTTTGTTTTTAATCTTGTTTCTTTACGTGGAAAAAAAGGGACTCTACATCGCCCTATACCTATAAAAAACAGTCGGTCATCGCTAACAACGATTTCTCTTGCACTATTGAACATTAGGCAACTTCCAAGACATTTGTCCCCAAATTGCCTACAAATGGTTGCTCAATCGTTCGTGAGCCGTCCGAGTCATAGTCGGCAGAGGAAACATTAATTAGGAGGTTGCCCTTAATTAAATTGTGACGTCTCAGCGAATTTCCCTGAGATGCCCTCACTCGGTGGTCTTGCAGGTAAACGTTAGAAGTGAATGTAAACTTTATGGGCACTGGCAGTAAATGTAACATTTTAACGATTGTCAATTAAGGAGTACTCCCTTACGGTACAGTCATTATCTGAGCAGTAAACTTATATATACGAGATCGCGGCTGTTTTATATCCTGGGAATTTAGGTAGTTCCTGACTAATATGGGCAGAAAAAGAAGTCTAATTGATTCCTCTACTTAGTGCATGCCTGGGCAGGGGCACTATAACATAATAGTGCTGATTATCCACTAAATAATATAATAATAATACAAACGCGAAAGTTTGTGAGGATGGATGGCTGTTTGTTACTCTTTCACGCAAAAGCTACTGAACGGATTTAGATGAAATTTGGCACACAGATAGTTTATAATCTGTATTAATACATAGAATACTTTTTATCCAGATATTCTCACGGGATCGAGACTTATGCGGGTGAAACCGCGGGGTGCTGCTAGTTTGTATATATACCGTCAATTTATAGGATATATTGACGCTTTTGACATTGCGGCCTTTGTGTCATTTATGGTAGACATGGCATGGCGGTGAAAAGGTTAAGATCACACTGACGATACACCCTAAATTTAAAATGGGGCAATAGTGGCACCATCATTTTACTATCCGCAATAAAAAATATTATATGCAGGACAGGAACAAAAAACAGATTATTACACATCAAAAAATAAGTTATTAAATTGATGAGCGGCAATATCCTTTAACAAAAAAGGCGTTAACCACAAAGAATAGATTCATATTTGTTGTTTAATTAAGGAATTTTTACGCTGTAAAAGGTATCTTGTAATTTGATGGAAAAAACAGAGGCTTTAGAGGCGGAGTAAGCCTGAATAAAAGAATTCAGAAGCCTTACTAATAAAGTTACCTACTACCTAGTTATTAGTGTTGATTATCGGAGCAGTTTATTTCAAACTATTCTGGAATTATAGAAAAGATGCAATTTTAAGGCCTTTGATTATTTTTAATCAAATTAATCAATTGTTCTTTATTTTCACAGGTGCGTCGCCACTCAATTTCTTATAGTCTTATTTTATCTTATAATGTTCCCACTACTGGGACACATGCCACCTCTTGGTGAGAGGGAGTGGGCTGTAATCCACCACGCGGACCAAGTGCGGGTTGGTAGATGTCACATGTCTTCGAATTTTTTTGGTCCTAGGACATGCCGGTTTCCTCACGATGTTTTCCTTCACCTTTTTGAGAGCAGTAGTGATGAAATTAAATACACAAAGTAAAGCGCCTGCCTGGGTTTGAACCCACGACCTACAATTCGTAAGTTGGGGCAGTTACCACTGGGCCACCACTGCTCTTTATTTTATCAGAAATGTAGGTGTATTAAGGTATACTTCTGCCTAAGCATTCGAGCATTCGGGGGTTTTTATTTCATCATAGCATTTTATGTAAACAGCCACCTAAAAAAATATCACTAGAAACAATTTCAATCATTTCAATATTACGTCCATCAATTAAATCGAATGTTGCCAGATCAGTGTGCCCACATTGCCCATAAAAGGTTACCGTTGGTCTGGTTAAGAATGACATTTACGTATCATCGCGCTGCCCCTGTTCGGGTGCTCGGCTGTGTCTAATTTTCTCAGCAAGACGTCTATCGTGCTGAGCCTTTGTCAATGTAAACCATTAATCAAGGTCAAATCAACATCTTATACCATTTTATTAACATTTGATTCGCTGCCGAATGGCTTTTGACAAACTGTATTTAAACAGGCTGTGGTGCCGATGCATATGAGGACGTTTGGTTACATTTATAATTCGCATTCCTGAACAACGCATTAAGTTGAATTTGCATTAATAACTGCAACTTTGAAGTTATTCTGCCGTTGTGTGTTTCTTTTTACATTCCTTTCTCTGCATCAGTTTAATTCACAATTGAATCTAATATAAGGCTAACAGGGATTTTTTGTGAGAGTAAAAAACGATATATTCCGCGTTTGAGTCATACGACAAACACTTAAACCGACTAACCCAAGCACCTACATACAGAAGTATGTGGACAAGTACTAGAACAAGTTCCCAAACATGTCGGAGGCTGCAGTATTAAACATGGTCATAGACTGTGGGGTGGGATCACTCGCACCGGGAATACTAATGAGTACAGAGGACTATTTTAGAACATATCATTAAGAAACAGGTCACATAATGTAAAATGCAGTGGCTCTGATCTTCGTATCGCGTTAACATTACTTTGCTGGAATCAAAAATACGCGTTAATGGAAAGAGATGGCGATAGGTTATGACATGAGAGTGAGAGAGAGGTTCAGCCGTCAAGGCAGGTGTCGCGATACATCTGCGCGTGCGCACTGACCGGCACGTGCGCCCCCACCAGAGCTTTCAGGCCGAAAGGGAAGGTATTAGATGTTATTAGGAGTTTTCGAAGTAATTTAAGGTCAATATAATCATTTTTTAATTTTTTATTAGTTAATAAATAATTACCAAATGAGTATAATTATGTCACATTTTCGTCGCTGACTCATTAAATATGTCCACGTTTAATTAAGTAAAATGTATTTTTAAGGTCCTCCAGACACTAAAAAGTAAAATTTCGAGGCGGCATCTTTTTTACAACCTATCGATTTTTAATATTTCCATTATTCATGCAGATACCAACAAGAGTATCGGGGTAATTATATTTATTCAACGGCAACGTTCGGAAATAACATTACAAAGTGTTAATTAATACAATCGGCGCATGCATTTTTTTTATTTGTCGATAAATATAGTAACTTGCGGGAAAAAGTATAGTTGATCATACAAGATAAATTGATCTCCATATGTCAATCTTGAATCATAATTGAAAAGTAAAGTTTTGTAACTTTTTTTGGTATCATTAACCACCGTGCGTACGGCACGAGCGGTCGCCAATTTTATAACCAATTTTGAGAACAGGAAGCCTGCGCGTGCGACGGGCTGATTTCAATAATAAATCGATGCCCCCACAATTCACCGGTGGACAGCGTTTGTCCGAAGCACTAGCCTGAAATTATCGACATTGCCACAAAATGTACTGGGCGGGGACCAACGGTTTCTCTTGAGCCCGGTGAATTTTTATAGCGGTAGCAGGAATCGTCGATTAGGGGGTTATTAAGCTTTGGCACTTCGATCCTTCCCCACCGTGCTTGATTGTAACATGTCAGTTGCTCTCTCCGTGGTTTGCTCAACATACAGTTCAACTTGTGGTATGTCGAACTAAATACCAAGAAACATTGCCACGCTCCTGTGTACTCTATAACCATTCAAGGGATCGTCCGTCTTAATTTTACAACATACTTTATTTTTGCTGGATCTCGTTTATTATACTAAAGACCGTGAAATCAAATTTATGCCATCACTTTACTTAAATCGCTTTCGGTTTAAACGAGAGGCGACATCGGTGTCGCAACGAACCCTGTATTAACGTCTATCATCCGCCATTATCACGGAATATCGTAATAATTGAATTACAATCTTTCCTCAGACTCCGAGATGAGAATATATTACGAGAGACAAAAAATTTGGATCGGAAAAAGTTTAGGTTCACACCTAAAATGAGGCGTCGGCTTGTTAAAAAGCTATTAATAATGTTTTAGACGTATTCCAATAAACGTTTTAACACCTTTTCTGTAAGGTATCATTAGGCTCATTATTGCAGAGCCGCCCGACCGCGGCCGTCCAATCTGCAACCACTCCAACGAGTTCGATTTTGTTTTAATATTAAACGTGTGGCTATTATGGACAATTTATTTAAGTCACTCGGTGTTGTTATATTAAAAATATATGATGTCAATTATTGAATATTAAAGTCTGTTTAAATACCTATAAATAAACCAACGTTTTATTTGACTAGCCACTTCGTGAAACGTTAATTGGCACTATTATTGCGGTTGAAAGTTATTACTCACTTATAAAAGGATTCACCGTTTTCTCCAGGGACACGATCTGATCTGGTCATATTTTCGTGAATTTGAACAATATCAAATACCTACCTGCTACCAAAAAAGTTGATCCTATCAGCATTAGGACACGCATGTGAATAAATTCAAAATGGCTACTGAGCGTACGGAGATCCGAAAATTTATTAATCTCCAAGTAAATAAAGCAATCCGGGAGTTCATTAAAAGGTTTAAATTTTATCTGTGCAGTTTATGTTAACCACCGCGTGCAGGGCGCGCGGCACAGGCGCATCCGATACCGAATCGTACTAATTGGAACTTCGTACCAACTAATTAGAATAAGTTGTGGCCGTGCAGACCAAAATTTATTTTGGATCTGTGCCGCAGCGAAAGTGTTCCCCTATATCCTTTATTTTTAATTAAATTGATTCATTTATTTTTACGGAGATCGATACTATCCCATGTAAAATTCCTGTGAGCTCCACACGTCGCTTCGGTTCTCACATTACACACGAAAACATCGTAATAATATTTTATTGGATTTTAAAGGCATCTTCTACAACATTCATCACGTAAATGGTGCTAATAAAAATAATATTGAACGGACATGATTAAAATATCAAAACATAAAACAATTCGCATGTTCTCAACATCGCTGAGGGGGACTGATCACATATTTATTTATATGAAACGCATCAATATCGGGATGCCATTGATATTTAAGTGTTGTTGAAATGACCAGGAAGTTGATAAACGATGAAATATAGGTTTTATACTCGCTTTTATAATTAGGTCTAAAAATATTACGGTTTTGACATGCATTTTAACCGTTATACAAGAAAAACCATGCAACGGCAGCAGCTGTTACAAATTCATAAAAATTCATTTTGGTATGCCTTTTATTTGTGACTCCGAACAATATTCAGTATTCATATTTCATATTCCTGTTACATTTATTTAAAAAGGATCTGGACAGAAAAACAATGTAAAACAAACTTTCTGAGAATAAGATGAATTTTAAAACACTTCCCACAGACACTTCTTGTTATAACGATTTTTTTTTAAACGCTTCTCCTAATTCATTGCAAAACTAAAATACATAGGACATTTGGGTTAAATAAATAAGATCATAGAGAGAATAAAAATTCATAGTCAGAGAAAGTCAGTTCCAAAATTGCCTTTATAGAAATTTTCTCACGATGCGTAACCACGACCATTAAATCATATACCTCAGTGATTTGTCAACCCTAAATCGCGACAGGTCAAAAGGGCACCAACGGACGTCGAGTTCCTGTAGTCATTAGCTGTACTACCTCATACGCAATATTTTTATAGCCATTACCTTTTCACACCGTGATTTGTCACGGCAAATATAATTTAATACTTCCGTATCAGAACGAGTATTGGATGATTAAACATGCATAAACGAAACATCGCTAGGAAATTCGTGTCAAAAGAATTTGTTAATAGCTAAAGAAAAATGGCTTCAGAATTGCAGGGAGTTATGACGTAGCATTTCCACAAGTATTTAATGTCAGTTTCTGCATATTCTGGCCCTAATGGACAATGATATTTACCTACACTTGAATTAAATAGTCAAACTGGGTATTCTACTAACGTTTCAATAGTTTCAATATTTTCATTCATTAGGTATTTATTAGATATGGACATCAATCTGCCTATCCTTTTCCCAACTATGTTGGGGTCGGCTTCTAGTCTAACCGGATGCAGCTGGATATCAGTATTTTACATGGAGCGACTGCCTATCTGACCTCCACAACCCAGTAACTGGGTAATACGATACCCCTTGGTAAGACTGGTTGTCAGACTTTCGGGCTTCTGACGACCCGTAACGACTGTCAAAAATCCACGAATGACAGCCGGGACGTTGGTCACGTTGGGCACGTTAAGCTGTTGGGCTTAACGTGCTTTCCGAGGCACGGAGGAGTCTCGGTATGTTGAGATGGTCACCCATCCACAGACCAACCCCGGCAAGCGTAGCTTAACCTGATGGATCGAACCGTGCGGTCTTTATTTATTACTTAGCCACGAGCTTCTTATTAGATATGGACATGTTACATAGATAAAGCTATTAAGAAAAGGCTCAATAAACGGTTTCACATATAACCAATTAAGATGGACAATCATTATGTATGTCCCTTTCCCAACATTATACCAGATGCCATAATTTATTAATTCTCACGTCCAAACTGTCGCATAATGATTTGCCGGTTTGATAAAGCGTTTAGTCATTATCGCTGAACTGCGGACATATGGACAAATCCAAACAATTGCCCACGCCATGTCCGGAGAGGGGCTGAAATAGTCGCAATTAAGGGTTAATAGCACTATCTGTGTACGCGACAAATTCCCACGCACGATACGATATAAACATCATTTTGTTTGGAATAAAATGTTTTGTTGTACATTTCCTGTAGCAATTTATTTCAAGCTGAAAAAAGTTTCCGAAGAATATGAGATTTTTCTTGTAACTTTATAGTTTGTCTCTTGCAACGAACCGTTTACCATTGAAGAATTAAGAAACAGCGCATGCGCAGCGCTGAAGACCACCGCATGCGATAACGACAGTCTGTCCACAATTTGCCTTTGAAACTGCCGGCGATCAACCCCTTATCAGCGCATAGAAACGATAAAATCTCCGTCTGCGACGATTTCATCATTGTCCCGCCCATTAACGCCCATTAAAATTCCAATCAACACGCACTTATTCATCTGTCGAAGATGGTACGAGGACGCGAGGACAGCGTGACGTCACATGCCATGTCTGGCGTCTCGCAATGAGAAATTACCTGTTTAATTACCCGAGTCATTGTCACAGTTGAATTAATTGACGCCACCAACAAACATCAAGGAGCATCGATGCCGCCGAAAAACAATATCCTCTCCCATAACCCAATAAACTAAATCAATTTCATGTTGACTGTGACTAATTTTGTTAGTTCTAACGCGGGCTTTCGGCGCCAGTTGTGGTAAAAAACAAACAAACATTCCGTAGAACTAATGAGTGTGTAATTTTGTTAGGGAGGCTCTATGTAGGCGGTCCTCGGGCCGACACGAAGGGCCACAGAAAATTAATATTCTAGTCGAAGTCTACTCGTTAGTCAAAATAAAAACTACCAGCAGAGGCAATTTCCATGTTATTATGGATAAAAGCTGAAATCTGAAACTTAAGTTCAACTACTGCATAAAAATTTACACAACTTCTAAGTAACTTTATGTAGTGCAGGTAAATAGGCCGTAAAGTTACCGTACCGCTTGTTTTTCAAAGCTTGAGGTAAAGCACAGCAGCACTCAAATGTAGTTAAAACTTAACTACTTGACACATCGGCCCATTCGTGTTAAACTCGAAGTCCAACGATCGTCAAGACATTCTATGAATTTTAACGAATACTTATTTTCTAAAATCGATTGTGTATTAGCTACTACAGTTCACACTGACTTAAGAAATTATCTCTTTTCGCAAGACTAAGAACTACGCTGTTAGCTATTAGAGATGCCGTACATTTCGCGAATGCGGGAACATTAATAATCTACACAATAAAAAGAGTCTAGTCCACTCGTACTTAAGGGGGCAAGGACTGCAAGTACCCAAGTACTTAAATATAAATACGTATGTACCGTTGAATGAAAACTGTAGCGATCGTATCTTCATTTAATTTAGAGCACAGTAACGTTTTGAAGATAGCCTATAAAAGTCGGAGTTTAAATGAGACTGTAAAATGGTAACATTAACCTTTCACCGGCACTATTTCAGTGGAGTAATTGATTTCTTTCTCATGAAGATCATTTTCAAGTGCATTGATGCGTTTCGTCGAAATATAAATTTGGTTACGTGAGTAACCGCACTGCGTAATGATCATTTAAATTATTTGCCACCTTCGAATTCCTTAAAGCGGCAGCTTTATCATCTTACAATAATAACTATAACTTTTGGAGTTCGAGAATTTGCGGTAAATATAGGAATAGATTTGAATCTTTAAATATTCATCCTTTCTTTAGGGCGGGTACAGTTATGAATAACAACAAGAAGCCTTTTGCGATGGATACAACGCTCCTTCACGCAATCCGTGCTGAATACAACTATGGCGCCTAACGCTGTTTGAGATCTCATTATTTTCTCGAACTTAGTCCACAGCTAATAAAATAAGGAATACTAATATCCTGATGTTATTAAGATAACAAAAATAACTAAACACTCAGTTGTTTGACATTAGCTGAATTTTACGACAAAATATTTTCGGCTTTGCGTATATTTTCGAGAATACATTTGGTCCCCAAATTCTTCGCAAACGGTTATGCATTTAGAAGATAACATTCCTCGTTGATTGAAATAGTGGATTACTAAACGATTATGAGGAGAGTTCCAGTGTTAATGTTGTAGGACGTACTAAAACAAAAGAGGTTCGCTTCGGCAATGAAATGTTTATTGGCTGCCGAAGCCGGCGGGACGTTTCGCGCCTCGAGCGTGGATAACGAGCAGTAAATGACGTTTACAGACATTCAATCAAACCCGTGATTGGACGATTGATAGCCACGGTGCATATTGGAGCCGAGTTCGGCGTCAGACGAAATTGGAGTGAGTAATTAGGTTTTTGGTCAAAATATCTGTACGTAATTTTGTTTTTAGTAAGTGATTGGGAATTACGGCAAGGTATTCTTGGTCTGTCATTAAATAAAAATGTATAACTGCCACGGTAAATAAAATATGGGAATTATCATTTTTAATCCAACCAACTTATTTAAAGCATTTTAGCGTTGATACAACCAATCAGCTGTTTGAGTTAAACAAACAAACGTTTATCTCTTCCAAAAACGTAACGATATTCCCAGTATCTTTACTCAAGTTGCAATAAAAATTATGACCAACAATTTGTTAAAAAGGAAAGAAGACATTATCAAAAACGAACTCGACTACAAACGAAACCACATTTATGTACACTTAGCAACTAAATAAAATTAGCACGGTCCAAATACAGAATCTGAGAAAGGAGTGAAAATGTAAAAATACGAATCTTTTTACACCTTTTTAAATCATTACACATTATTACGTACATATAAGGTTTAAGGGTATACAGGTTCATACATTACTGTGGTAAATAAACATCAAATTCGGTCGTTTCGCGCGAGTGTCGCGCTGGGAACAATCAGTTGGCTGGACGCGTGTCATTCAGTCGGCAATGCACTAACGAGCA
Organism: Agrochola lychnidis; assembly: GCA_963680765.1. Lineage (NCBI taxonomy): Eukaryota > Metazoa > Arthropoda > Insecta > Lepidoptera > Noctuidae > Agrochola > Agrochola lychnidis. The sequence goes on from OY796857.1 coordinate 9,847,990, forward strand.
CATGCAAATACCGGGTACTTCGCACTAACAATATCCATGGGCTACTGGCGTACTGACTTATTGCGTCGAATAATGTTGGGAAAAACAGTACTTTGTAGGGGCGATGCACGATGCGTAGATTTGTTTCTATGTGATTCTTAGTTCTTAATACATTTTGCTTTAAAGAATAGAATTATATGGAGAAAATTGGCAAAAACCGGATTTAATAAAAGAAGAAATTAACTAATCTATCCAACTACTTATTACATCAGGATTCTCCGAGGAATTTAATCATTTTGAAAATAGTGAAATTAAGTTTGACATACATATTTTTTTCTGGAAAATTAGTTTAGTTTTCCTGTGCTAGCAGACGTTTATAAAATTCGTCGTAGCTAGTCCGGGAGTCATCACAATTTCTAGACGCAGTTTTCTGCAGGAATGCTCAATTTGATCTCCACATACACAAGTATTTGCAAATTGTTCTCATGTTGTAATAATGGGCGAATAGCGACAGCCTATCAACCTAACAAGGACTTACTTGAATTAAAAAATATATATCAGGCTCTGGTTTTGGTTTAATAAAATAACACAGTGTTTTAACATTAGCAGATATATTATATAGCCTTATCTAAATAAAAAATTATCTATTTAAATGCAAAGATTCGCCAAAATTATTTCGGAGGGTGGGTTTTTAACTCGCAACAGCTTATAATAACTAATCACGACATTTGTTTTCTAATAATTGAGGCACTCAAAAGAAAATCTACATTGGTTCAACAATAAGTTTATGTAGAATTTTGTTTTGGTCTATAATAGAAAAAGTTAGCCAAGATAATTTAAAAAGATATATCGTTATAAAAATATATTAGATTATACCTCTCATATGACTTACTTTCCTTTTCAGAGCCTATAAATAAAAGCACAGCGGGAATTTAGATCTTATTTGTTTTAAATCACAATAAATAATATCCAATGAATAGATTCCAGACACCGCATGATTCCTACATTTGTACGCGCCAAGGTTCCTATAAAAATGATAAACGTTTGTCGCTGGTCGCTTTGAGTGAAAAAAATATGATGAAGCCGTATAAGGAAAAAAGTAAAACGGTAGGCAAGAACAAGCCTCGTGTATACATACACGACAGAATCGCTCGATGCAACTATATCATAGATATCTACAAAGATTTTGGATTTGAAACAGTGGAAACAATTGCTTGGACAGGAAACCTCCCCGTGTGCCTGGGGGCTGGAGTTCCCTTATGGATGCGTCCGGGGGGAAGGCCAGTCTCCGGGACGGTGCACCCTGGGGTACGGACAATGACTCCCCAGTTAGGGGTCTCGTTGTCCGTATGCCAATATCCTGTCGGAGGATAACGCTCTAACGGGTACTCACTAGGGAGCACTCGTTGAGCAGCGTTAGAGTAGGAGCGGGCTCGGCGTGCACTAACCCTGCCGTCGGGCGGGCAGGAGGAAGTCTTTTCTCCTGTCACCGCTGGTCTCGTAGCCCCGAAGAGTGTCAAGGTCATGTCTCTGGCATTTGACGGGGGTCGAGGGTCTTGGCTTAACCGCCCGGGCCGCGAGGTAGAAAACCTCTATAAAAAATCACCCCAAACCTCCAAGCGGCGGCGCACCGTGAGGGAGGTTGGTAGCTTGATTAATGGGTAGCTTAATTAGTCATTAGTGCGAACCACACAATTTTGAGAAGATAAAAAGTTTATACTCGTGGGAACTAATATGAAAAATAAAAACAAAAACAAAACGACGCAAAGGGAGAGGAGTGATGCGGGGTCGGAGTCCGACGCTGCATCGGGCGCAGAGGGCTCCAGCTCGGGGCGCGAAGTGGTGGGGGCGGATGGCATCATCCGGAAATTCTTCCGGAAGCGCCCCAATTCGGATGATGGGGAGTGGTCCTCCGCCGACAGCAGGCGGAAAATGCACACCAGCCGGCGGGGTAAGGCCCAAGAAAAGGGGAAAGGTGTGGGTAGAGGGCTCACCACCAAGAAGGCTGGTGAGTCAAGCCAGGCCGGTCCAGTCGAACAGGCCCGGCGAACCGAGAGTCTTGCCACGGAGGAGCACCACCCGGGAGAGACCAGCAGTGGGCCGGTCCTCTCAGAGGCCTCTGGTGGTGAGCCGGACGTCGCTGGCGGCGGTGACAAGCCGCAGCAGGAAGCCAGGTTTGCGGAGGTCGTGGAAGCCGCGATCAGGGCGGTGGCCTTGAAGAGGATTCAATCCTCTAAGGACAAGGCCATACCCGCGGCCGCGGCCTCTATTTTGGCGGCAGCGAAGGAGCTGCACTTTGGGCCTCCGTCGGACGGTATGTCCGAGATGCGGGCGGAGGTCGCAAAGTTGACTGCCGCCATGGAGCTTCTCCGAAAAGAGAACGAGAAGCTCCGAGCGGACCTGGCTGGGCTGCGAGCAGCCGCCCCTCGGGAGGCGCCGCAGGGAGGGGAGCGGCATGGGCAGGGGCCCGTGCCTGTGCCTACTGAGGACCGGGTTCTGGCCCTGGTGCGGCAGGAGATGGCTGCCCTGCGGAGCAGATTCTCCGCCCTAGAGGCCATCGTCTTGCGCCCTCCGCTAGCGGCGAGTCAGCCGGCCTTGGACCAGCGGAAAGCGGCTTCGTATGCCGCCGCCGCATCTGCCGCGGTCAAGCCAGGCCAAGGCAGGCAGGGGCAAGCCAAGGGTGGAGCGGCTGTGCAGGCAGCGAAGGCCCCGGCCCTGACGGCGAGGGTTCCGGCCCAGACGGCGGCGAAACGGCCACCTCCGCCTCCTAATTCTTCTCCTCCGGCCGACGCCGGATGGCAAGTAGCCGGGGAGAAGAAGAAGGCTAGTAAGGAGGTAAGGGCGGCCAAAAAGAGGGCGAGGCGGCAGCGGCGCAAAGAGCGAAACGTCGCGGCTAGGCTCCGCGCCCCGAAGTCCGCAGCTGTGGTGGTCACACTGCAGCCGGAAGCGGAGAAAAGGGGCGTGTCCTACCAGCACGTGTTCGCGACGGTGGACCGGGTGATGAACCTGGAGGAGATCGGCGCCGCCAAGGGGATAAAAATCAAAATTACGGCGACCGGGGCCCGGATGCTGGAAGTCCCTGGTGCGGCTAGTGGCCCGGCCGCTGACGCTTTGGCTGAAAAGCTCAGGGCGGCCCTAAATGCGGACGAGGCCCGAGTCTCCAGGCCCACCAAGTGCGCTGACTTGCGCATCCAGGGCCTGGACGACTCCGTGACGGAGGCAAAGGTGGTGGCCGCCGTCGCTAAGGCTGGAGGGTGCTCTGTCGATCAGATCAAGGCAGGCACCATCCATCCTGATCACACGGGGATGCAAGCCATTAGGGTGAGCTGCCCCGTGACGGCGGCCAAAAAGATAGCCGGGGAGGGCCAAAGGCTTTTGGTGGGCTGGGTTTCGGCGCAGGTCAAACTGCTGGAGCCCAGACCTCTGAGGTGCTTCCGCTGCCAGGTGGGTCACCACGTAGGGGTCAAATGCACCTCGGAGGTGGACCGCAGTGACCTCTGCTTCCGCTGTGGTCAGCCCGGTCACAAGGCCGGCTCGTGTAACGCCACGCCGCACTGTGTCGTATGTGCGGCGGCTGGCAAGCCGGCCGATCACCGGGCTGGGAGCAGGGCCTGCGCTCCACCCGCCGAGGCCAGAGGCAGGGGCAAGCGCTCCGCCACCACCACCGTCACCGCCGCAGCCGCCGCCACTTCCACCGTGGCCACTGCCGCTTCCACCGTCGCTACCGCCGCCGTTGCCGCCGCGGCAGGGCCCTCGCAGGGGGCTCGGGGGGAGGCAGAGATGGAATGCCAATAACGGCCCCATTACGCCTCCTCCAGGCGAACATCAACCACTGCGCCGCCGCTCAGGATCTGTTGCTCCAGAGCATGGCGCAGTGGTCGATTAACATCGCCGTGGTCGCTGAGCCGTACTTTGTCCCGCCCAGGGATGACTGGGTGGAGGACCTGAGCGGCTCAGTGACCCTCATTTCGTCGGCCGCCGCCGGTACTCCGTCCCTCGAGTCGGTCAAGAGAGGACGGGGTTGCGTTGCAGCACGGTTCGGGGAGATTGTCGTGGTGGGTGTTTACTTCTCCCCGAACCGAACTCTTGCCGAGTTCCACAACTCCCTTGCGGAGTTAAGAGTCGTCGTCGTCGGGTTTGGTTCCCTCCCTGTGCTTGTACTCGGGGACTTCAATGCCAAGAACCTGGCTTGGGGTTCCCGGTATACGGACACACGGGGCAGGATGGTGGAGGACTGGGCTCTGGAGACAGGCCTGGTCGTCCAAAACCGGGGTTCTGTCCCCACGTGTGTGCGGATGCGGGGCGAATCGGTGGTGGACATTTCGTTCGCCAGCCCCGCTCTGTCGCCGCGTGTCATTGACTGGCGCGTCATGGAGGGGGTGGAGACCTACTCCGATCACCGGTACATCCGGTTTGACGTCTCCACCCAGACCTCGAGTGCGCCAGTCCGACAGGCCCCGAGTGGTCCGCGGTGGGCGCTGAAGCAGCTGGACCGGGAGCTTCTCCTGGAAGCCTCGATCGTGCAGGCCTGGGTGTCATCACCGGACAGGCCTGCCGACATCAACGACGAGGCGGAGTGGTTCCGGGAGGCCATGTCCAATGTGTGTGACATGGCAATGCCCCGGGTCCATCCTAGACATGCTTCGCGCCGGCTGTACTGGTGGTCGCAAGAGCTGGAGGCTCTGCGCAAGGCGTGTGTTGCTGCGCGACGCCGGTACGCCAGGCATCGCAGGCTCCGTATCCGCCCTCCGGATACGGAAGCCATTGAGGCGGAGCTGTACGAGGGGTACAGAGCGGCGAAGGCCGCCCTCCAAGCGGAGATCCTGCGGGCCAGGGCGCTGGCCCGCGAGGAGATGCTGGAGACTCTCAACAGAGACCCGTGGGGGCGCCCATACAAGATGGTGCGGGAGAAACTCCGCCCATGGGCTCCCCCGCTGACACAGAGTCTCCGGCCCCAGCTTGTGGGGGACGTGGTGAGCGCTCTGTTCCCCTCTAGAGGGGATCATACTGCTCCGCCCATGGCTCCGCCTACAGCGATGCTCGTTGCGGACCACACCGACGACGACGATTCTCCTGAGGTGACTGAGGTAGAAATGAGAGTGGCGGTACGCAAGATGAGTGCGAAGAATATCGCCCCAGGACCCGACGGCATACCCGGAAAAGCCTGGGTCCTGGCCATGGGGGCTCTCGGGCCTCGACTGAGGGGGCTCCTAAGCGCATGCATGGAGAGGGGCCAGTTCCCACTTCGTTGGAAGACGGGGAAACTGGTCCTCATCAAGAAGCCGGGGCGCCCAGCGGACTCTCCGTCCGCTTATCGGCCCATTGTGCTGCTCGACGAGGTGGGCAAGCTCTTTGAAAGAGTCATTGCAGACCGCCTCGTCGGGCAGCTGGTGCGAGTGGGGCCGGATCTGGCGGAGAGCCAGTTCGGTTTCCGCAGGGGGCGCTCTACGGTGGACGCCATCATGCGCGTGCGGGCCCTCACGACGGGGGATGCTGTGGCCCGGGGCGGGGTCGTCTTGGCGGTGTCTTTAGACATCGCCAATGCCTTCAACACCCTGCCCTGGAGTTGCATCAGGGAGGCACTCCGGTATCACCGGATGCCGACCTACCTCTGTCGTGTGGTCGAGGCCTATCTGACGGACAGGGCCGTCATCTACCCCGGTCACCAAGGAGAGTGGAACCGGCAGGAGATGTCGTGCGGTGTCCCACAGGGTTCGGTCCTGGGGCCGCATCTGTGGGACATCGGATACGACTGGGTGCTGCGCGCCGACCTCCCTAGCGGCGTCAGCGTCGTTTGTTACGCTGACGACACGCTTGTCCTGGCGCAGGGGGGGTCGTACCAGGCGGCGGCCGATTTAGCGACACGCGGGGTTGCGACAATCGTTGACAGGATCCGGCAGCTGGGACTCGAGGTGGCCCTGCACAAGTCTGAGGCCATGGGTTTTCATGGTCCTCGGAATGCGCCACCGTCGGGTTCCCAGGTAATGGCGGGAGGGGTTCACATCGGTGTCGAGTCGACGATGAAGTATCTGGGACTCGTCCTCGACAGCCGGTGGAATTTCGTGGAACACTTCCGACGTTTGGCTCCCAGACTGGACCGGGCCGGGGCTGCATTGAAGCGGCTCCTGCCCAATCTAGGGGATCCAAACGCCTCCTGCCGGAGGCTCTATGCGGGGATCGTGCGGTCCATGGCCCTTTACGGGGCGCCGGTGTGGGCGCGTTCATTGAGGCTGCGGCCAGCCCGCCGGTTGAACGCGTCCCAGAGGGTCATGGCCATCCGGCTGGCCCGAGGATACCGCACGGTCTCCTGCGAGGCGGCGAGCCTCCTTGCCGGATTACCGCCATGGGATCTGGAGGCAAAGGTCCTCGCGCACGTCTGGGAGTGGCGCGAGGAGGCGAAACGCCGGGGCTTAACCCCGATGCCGCAAGAAATTGCGGCACAGCGGACAGAGCTCCGGCGGGATCTCATGGCGTCATGGAGGGTGCGATTGTCGCAACCCCGCGCTGGGCACGCCACAATCGCGGCGATAAGACCCGTCTTTGAGGAGTGGCTGGAGAGACGCCACGGCGTTCTCACCTTCCGCCTGACGCAGGTCCTCACCGGACACGGCTGCTTCGGGAGGTTCCTGTTCAGGATAAGGCGGGAGGAAACACCCGGGTGTCACCATTGTGTGGATCGGCCTGAGGACACGGTGGAGCATACGGTGGAGGTCTGCCCGGCTTGGGCGGAGCAACGCCGTGTTCTCGTAGAGGCGATCGGCGGCGGTGATCTCTCGCGTCCGGCCCTGGTTCAGGCCATGGTACGGAGCGAGAGGAAATGGCAGGCCGTCACCTCCTTCTGCGAAGCGGTAATGCTCGCGAAGGAGGAGGCGGAACGCGTGAGGGAGAGGCAAATTTCGCGCCCTCACGCCCCTAACCGCCGCAGGAGGAGACGCCCGGGGCGGGAATCGCGAGCCGATTTCCGGCCACCGTAGGCGCGGGCTTGCGGACGGTGAGCAATGGGTAGCTCGCCGTCCGATAAGGACCAAGCCCGGGTCGACGGCGCGTTGTGTTCCACGCGCGCCTCAAAGAGATGTCAGCAGAATTGACGGGGTCCACTAGGGCCAATGCCTGCCGGGGGTTCGAAGAAAACCGATCGGGAAATCGTGGCCCCCGGCAACAGGGCAACCGAAGGAACACGGGTGGGTTTTAGTCAGTAAGAGTCTGACACGCCCTCCCGCTCCGCCCAGAGCGGGAGAAGTTATTTGATAATTTCCCACCCAAAAAAAAAAAAAAAAAAAAAAAAAGGCACGACAGAATCGCTAGATGCAACTATATCATAGATATCTACAAAGATATTGGATTTGAAACAGTGGAAACATTTTTCAAAAACATGATTATTCCGTGCCCACATCCCAAATTTGAATTTTTCCTCAAATACCGTGGGATAGCACAAAATTAATTCCGTTATAAATGCTCTAATCAATGAGACTGTATATAAATGGTTTATAGTGTTCCAATATGTCTAATCTTCCATGGTTTACATTATCCGACAGCAATTAAATGTTTTCATTCGTCAAAACTTTGGACAAACGATTCTGATATCTATTTCATTTGGGTAATGTCGTTGTACGATTCGATAATCGGTAATCGTTATTCGGTTGGTTTATAATTCGATTTGGTTAGAGATGTCCACACCTCTGGGTGGGCGCCGGCCTCCCGCTAACACCAGATTAAAGCCCCAAATGTATTGCGTGGGCTATAAACATTTATTAATAGGCCTTAGATATTTGTTTCAACACTATATTTCTACAGATTAAGTGAATTAATTCGATTTAACATGTGTACACAGGAAATACATTTGAAAAAACGATATTTCGATTAGGTGTTTACACGTGAATGTACAGTTTCCAACCGGGTTGATATTTCATTTATTTGATAACATGTAGATATTGAATTAATATAATACAGAATGTATGTATCCTATTATTTAAGTTGTCATGCACTGTATGTATCAATAAAATTCACACGCTAAGAAGTAGGTATTTGACTCTATTTAGATTGCCATCGACACGCTAAGTGCGGATTGCATCAATAAAAAAACTTTTTACAACAAAAAAATACAACCGACTTCAAAAAAAAAACAATACAAAGTGAAAAATAACTTTAATTTCGGAAGTCGGTGTATTTGGTTTTGAATTTTCGTTCTTTGTCACCGACTAATTTATTTTTAAGTCGGTTGTTTTTTTTTTTGTAATAATATTTTATTTTTCAGTTTTTAGTTGTGGTATCTACCCCACACAAATTCGAATACCACTACCTGCTATGTAAATAACAGTGACAGGAAGTTATCATATCATCCACATACTGCCTGCCTACATATGTGGATGATATGATAACTTCCTGTCACTGTTATACTGAGTGGGAAAAAATGCGTATTATTGAAGCTAACTCAAAAACTACCCAAGCAAAGTTAATAAAATTTATATGGGACCACGTCTGAAGTATGATATACCAAACAAAAAAAGAATCATTAAAATCAATTCATAATTGGCGGAGTAATCGCGTAACAAACAAACCAAAAAAAAAAAAAACATATTATAGAATTAAGAACCTCCTCCTTTTGGAAGTCGGTTAAAAATGAACGCGATCAGCACTACTAAACCACGTTAACGGCTGTCAATGTCAATATACCGCAACAATTTTGACACTAACAGCTCTTGAACTCGGTTCAAATGTGCTGAACGCGTTCATTGGACAATTCGCCCTTAGAAGAAGAAGTACGTACTTCGGTATTTAAGTTTTACAATGAGGTGTAAAAGGGCTAGTTTAATGGGTCTGCAACAGTAGCGAGATGTGCTATTGTAGTCGTAGATATGCTTGAATGCACCGATCAGCTGTATAATTTCGCGCACGGGTATATGAGGAGTTGTAAATATTTATAGATCCACTTTTCCATGTCCGGTAAATTGCGGTGTAATCCAGTCAAGTTTATCACAACAATGTTTTTACATTGCTCCCAAACGTGTACGAGTGAAGAATGAGCTGTTGTTTAAACAGCAACTTACTAGCAACCAGTTGCTGGACATTTAAATGTAGAATGATTTGATTGCAAAGCTTTTATTTGGTGCCTACGGTCTATTAAGCAACATGAAAACCAAGAACATGAGAAAATAGTTAAGTAAAATTATGGTACATGTTACATACTTATTAAAATAAAGTTATATACATCAATACAGAGCAAGTTTGTAAATAGAAGTCAGAAGACTAGCTCAAACAATTTTTATCCCATTTGATGTAATTTTCTAAGTTGACGTAAACTCGGTGTACGGTAATTGTACAACTATTGCGCGGCCATCACCGTCGCAATTTATAAACATGTTCATGTTTAAAAGTGATGGTTACAAAGTACATGTTACTCGTCGTTTTTAAAACAATGTCGGAGCGAATTGAGGGCCAATTAATACAGCAAATTGCTTTATTAATGTAGTTTGCGTCGCTCGTAAACCTGCAAACCTTAAAATATTCTACCAGGTCTTGTTTTGAGATTAGAATAAAAAAGATGTTATGCTAATCGTTCAAATATTTATATACGCATGTAACACAAAGAATATGTCATTCCAACGTGTAATTGCTTATAAGAGAAACAAGCAAAAGCAGCACCACAAGTTGTAGCAATATTTCCTAGACATAAAACTTTTTTATGGCGTCCAGTATGACAGACCTCTTACCATTAAAAATCAGAGATAGAATCTTTTCCATAAAATAAATTCACCTCACACGTATACACACAATATTTGCATCGACATGTACACCAACGAGCTATAAATTAAAAGTTATGATCATTAATGAACCAGTTTTAATTTACGATCAAACTGTTGATAAATAATCAAGTTCGTTGGTATGAAAAAATTAATCAGATGAAGTTGAACGCGACATTCTCCTTACGAAGTCTAGTGGCATTGCTCTTAATGCCTCCATTTAATGTAATAGCTATATAAATTGCAAAATGAAAGTTAAATTGCAATATTACTTTATGAAACAAAACAAAATGTTGATTTACTGCTTCGAATAAGCAGTTTAATTGATGGGAGGGTGGCTTCTTTAACGGAGATATTTGTCAAAGCTTGTATTAAAAGATTTACGTCAAATGGATATCCTTTGTATATAAGTTATTGTTCCTTTTTCTTTGTCTTTCTAATTTGCAATCGGTAGAAGAATTTTCTTTATAAAGACAACGTCTACAAGTGGTAATAATTTAGTGATATTAGGGTAATATATTTTTGAGTAAATTATTACATTTTGTCATACACGCAACCGGCGTGCATGTATGACCCGTACCCTAATTGCGTAATACAATACAACCACAATCTGTTTTGATTTGAAACAGATTGCTAATCCATTGCTTCATAAGTTGGAAAAAAAAATCTGCTCAACAACGTAAATAACGCAATGAATGTTGATGAATGAACAGTCAAAATGAAACAAATTAGGCAAAATTGTTTACAAAAATAAGTTACGCAATTAGGGTACTGATGTATGAACGGAAACTAGGCATAAGGAGTATGTGAGGATCGTAGCAGGTGGCGTTCTGTAGTTTCAGCCTACCCCCATGGGAAGAAGGTGTGAGTTTATGTAGGTATGTATTAAATTTTGATTTAAAGCCTGTCGGTTAAACCACTTTAACTTATTGTTCTGTTTTAATACCATGTTCGAAAGTCAATTTTAAACGTTATATCCACCAATAAAAATTAACCATTGATGTAGATCTTCGGTAATTTGTCATAACGTCTTTATCTTGTCAAATGAGGGAATGTAATTCGTAACAATCGAAGATCAGCGGGCCCAATCCGTCGCCTGATATCTATGGTCTGTCACCGCTCTGTCATTTTAGATGTTGAATGATGACAACCTTGAGTGAACACCGCTTCATTTCTGAGGGACTGGGGACCCACAGCGGAAAGAAGTATTTGAATTTATGCATCAAAAATGTTCGGGTTGATGTTAATTTCTTTGAAATTATTATTGAATACGTAATTACTAGTTAATTACCTTCTTAAAATATGTTAATTAACGGAAAAATGCATCCAAATCCAGTTAATTAAGGTAAGCGTGAGCTCAATTATTTACTTAATTATAATATAATTGGCTATTAATTTGTTTTTTTTTATAATCATGTACCAATTTAATTAATTCAGCAAAAGCATTGCTAAAACTATTTACTGCTCATCATATAACCGAGATTGTGTCTGTAAGTTCCCACGTATAATGGATCGCTCGCTGAGGGATCAAAGTGCGTCGGCGCTTGCGCAGATATCGCGAATATATCGTGTTTGGTGCGATGGGCCGTGAGCACAGATGCGACAGCTATACCTGTTAATTTAAACGGACGCGATCAATATACACTATCGTCACTTCATCTCTGATTGAGGTATAAGGTTCAGATGGCGGTTGAATCAACTGTTTCTTATAGGTATTGCAAAGTATGAAAGCAATGCAAAGATTTGTAATGACGCATTAAGAACGCGGCGACGCATGAATTGCCCATACAAACGTAATACCTAAATCATTTGCAATTTGGGCATATTTCCACCATATTATGTTGTTATTCGAATTTAGACAGTGTTTATCTAGGCTCCTACATCTATTTTTCCAAAAAACTTTTCTAAAATGAAATTTAAACGAATTTAATTTCACACATTTTTACAGCGTAAATGACATGTCTTCATATTGTTTTTTCTGTATTATAAACAACAATATTAAAATATTGTTTCGGTAGAAGCATAGTTTATATTATCAAGTTACAAATTATCGAAAAAAAAAATGGAAAAGTGTTAAGTTTCATTCATCATTTTTGGTATTACGGAACACATCTAAATTTTATCATAAATTTTCGAAAGCTAGTAGTGCTATCGCGTCAAGCAATAATTGTCAATGTGTGCGTGGTAGTATTGTTCACTGTAGGTGTATATCGCTCCGACAGGCACTCACACTAACGCAACGTGCTTGGAATTGAATTTAGCAAACATCTCGATTTGTATTTACGAGCCGTGTTCGCAGGCCTCTTAAAAATTAAACTTGTAATAGCATTTATTATCATCTGATAAATGAGCGATGAAAGAATCGGCTAACTACAAACTAAACTAAAAGAAAAATGAACCAGGTAAACGTAATTAAATTCAAGAGGATACTAGTTTAGAACCTATTACTGAGTAAACCTGAAAACCCAATTCAACCAAACATGCTAAATATATTTCGGCACTAAATCCAATGCACTGACCACCAGAACAGTTCACAGTCCGATTTACTTCGGATTCAAACATTCATCACGAGCCAAAATTACTTTTATGACATAAATCTTCGCATTCAAATCAAACAAGTGATAAAAAGCGACGCTGCTAACAACATCATCCCAACAACAAGCGTATCTAATGTTATTTAAGTCGAAATATTGGATTTGAAGCATACAAAATTAATAATTACACCCGGTACAATGCGGCGCGATTTGTGCATACTTAAATTTGTATTAAAACGACAGGAACAAATTGTGTTATCCAGTTTTGTTTAATCCTTGTGTTTAGATATCCGTTTCAGGTTCACAGATCGTTAGTATGATTAGTTGTTGTTGGGCGATATGATTTGCTAATGAGGTAGAGAGAGACAGTCAGTATACTCAGTAATGGAGCAAACAGCTTATCCAAAAATCACCAAGTTTGAACAAAAATATATACGTAATCGATTAGAACATTAACAAAAGATGATTTTAATACCAAACATTTCCAGAAATAATCGAAAATCTAGTAATTAAGGATTTTTTTTAAATTACTCACCTGTCCATGCTGACCACAAAATACACTCACCACAGAGTACATTCTGACACTCACTAAGAAATGACACTTTTAACGAATTTTGTCTTCTAGTCTTTTTGGTTGTTAGTATTGTCTATGATCCGTTCAATTACATTCAAAAAAGGCAAAATATACCTTGGATTGTGATATTACAGCTCATTTTCGTGGACCACTACTAATGTAGCTCGAGTCACATGTAGCAACTGAGTGGTTAATTTTGTATCCATGGCTCGGTTGTACGATTACCTAATACAATTTAAAGGGGTCCAGACACTATCAGTAATAATAACATTAATATTTTTGTCATTCCTTCCAATATTGACGTAAAACTATGAAAATATTATGATCACATCATCATTCCAACCATTATACTGTCAGTAGTAATGACATTACTTGGATGTAATGTCATTATTACTGATATTATTTGGATACCTGTGTTATATTAGTTTTGAATGTATGCATTTGTTTCAAGTTTCATAAATAAAATATCAAGGTAACTTTCTTTAAAAAAAAAAACGTGTGGCACTCGGGGACTGCCGCGGTAAAGCTATTGCATAGCATTTGTAACCTCCATACTTCCTATTTGTCAACGCTACACTTGGGATGATGACGTGATGACATAAAACAAAAATTACGTTCGAATGACAACATCACGTTGTCATGGGAACCGTCATTACATGGTAAGCGGAGTGGGGGGTGTTAGGTTTTATTTTCGTTACGTTACGGAATTTCTTGATTCGCTCGCCGCGCTCAAAGCCCGCGATAAAGGCTATGCAATAGCTTAAAAACACCGCAGACAAGAAAAATTGGAAAAACTATGAAATTAAATTAAGAATTTATGAAATTAAATTGAGAATACCATTTTCCGCACTCACTGATGAAGTGACAATCATTCTAAATCGATTTTCAAATTCTCGTAACTTCAAATAAGTTGGAACATCATTATCTAGTACAAAGAGACACCGATATCCAGTTCAGTCAGATCCAAATCGACTAGATAAGCCACTGCGCTAACATTGGTAGGCTCCACCAAAGCTACTCGCTAATTTAACGTCTCACGCGAGAACTGTAAAACGGGAGTGATTGGCGCGTTAGATACGCAGTTAACTGCCGGTTAATAAACCGAATGATTCATACGCCTGCCCCTCCATATACTGGCATTAACGTTCACTTTAATTGAGTTACTTCAAAATTTATACACCACAAAATTTAAATTGCTGGAAGTGCCTATTGCTTGGTGTATTTATGTGCCCCATTTTCCTCGAGTATTCCTAGGTGTTATGGATGTGCTAGTAATGAAATTCCTATCTATTTATTTCATGCGTCTGTAGAGCATTCAATTCAACAATTTTCCGTTTTGCTCTTTTATTGGACGACTTAGTTTCACTTGTTTTACCTCAACATCGCGTAGATTGGCGAGCTTGTTATTTTTGTGATTAATTCAATGAAACCTCTGTATATCTTCTACTTTTATATTATTCACTGTATAGTGAGAATTTTCTGTTTTTTTTTTTCGTTGAAAATGCAATTTTGACGCCATTGTTTCATTTTTCTTTTTCATAGTAATTGACGAAATAATCTTTTATTACATATTTTATTTATAACTGGGTAAGCTAGGACCTTATTGAAAACATGACTCTGGCGGAATTTCAGACCAAAATTTTAAAAAAAATCGAAAACATTAAAAAAATGCCAATAAAAATACAACAGTTGGTCATTTAGTTCGATTTTTATCGACGCATTTAAAACTTAAAGAACAGACAAATCATCTCACGTTAAAACACTTAAGAGAAAAAAGACCAAACATGTTTCAAATACACATATCTTTTGAATGATTTAAACTCAAACACACATAAACTTAATATGAAGTAATAGCTTCCATTCACCATCAAAGACTTCTCCTGGGTTTATTTCTTATTTCTATTATACGAGAATATCTACCTGATTGCTTAAAACAACGACCATTAAACTAAAATACTGTCTTTAGCCTACTTTAATCTTCCTTTGGATCACAAGGTACCGAAATCCAAACCGTATTAAGCATTAAGTTCTTATGGTTCACATAAAATTGTTTCAGCTTCGTTACGCTTACCGTGCCGAGATGAATGAAGACTTTATTAAAAATAATATCTACCTTGTTCACATATTAAACGATTAACGCAATAGCTATGTAGAAAACAATTAACTTTGAGTATCGAAATTGTTCGTTCTATAATTTGAACGTAACGGTAGATTGAACTTGAAAATGGAGGGCATCTGTTCTAGTTACGAGTGTTAAAGAGCATCACTATGTCACTACATTGAATCTTTTTTTCGAAATAAAAAAGCTTACTGGGATCATAATAATCATATCACGTTTATAAAAATAAATTACAGCAACTTAAACATCAAAACCAAAGTAAGATTTCAGTTCCCACAGACCCCAGATTTATTTTCAATAATAACGAAACTTAACCTCCATGTCCATCTCTACCGACATATTTAGTGTTATTGTGCAAGTATGACGTCGGTTGCAAGTACTTGCAAGTCCTGCAACCCCTGATGTAATGGTTGGTAACGGACGCAGCCCATAAGGAGGCGTGCAAGCGCCAACTTTGACACGATCAAAGCGCCGCTGTTCTTGCCTGTACCCGTCAGAAAGCTCCACTCTCAGTTACTACGTGTAGGTTGAGTATGCGAGTGTACTTAGTTGGAAAATTACGGAAGATATTAAATTTATTGTATCAAAAATTTCAGCTTGTGGTTTTGAATAGTTTTTCTTCGACTGTTCTCTAATTGGCATCGTTTCTTTACAGATTAAGTGTCTATTTCACGATGTCCGAATAGCCACTACTCATCGAATAAATTCAAAAATGGAACAGACTTTGTAGGAAATTATCTGTCAAGTAAGTTAACGAGAACCTAAACGGAGATGGTGAAACAGGCCCCAATACTGATTTTGTTAATCGACCTTTTCAGGATAAATAAAATCAATTTCAAAAAAATATAAAGAAAAAAAATGTGTTAAATGGCACTGTATAAAAGACAAAACCTTTTCAGGTGTTTACCATAGTCTAATAAGAAGTGTCAATTTGTAAATTTGATTAAAAGTCTGTTAATAATCCTGCCAAAGACATTTATTCCAGATGATCTAGAATAATCATTAATAACAGGATTTCATGAACCAACCAACAGAGGAATTAAGTAAAGCTTTCGTAGTCTCATGTTCATAAATGTATACTTCTCTACGTTTTATAGTAAAATTAAATTAAGTTCTTACTTCTCAGCAGGATTCTCTCGTTCCCACTCCATGGTCACAGCATCCCCGTGAATACTTACGCTCATCTCTCTTTAATTGATGTCGGTTTTTGAGTGCAGCAATAAGCCGCCTGTACGCGTCGCCCCAGCACCTCTGCTCAGCCGCAATGTATGGAATTTGTATTCAATAATTTAAACAGCCGCTTGCTTTGGAGTATTCACAAGTTATTTATTTAAGCGCAATTTATTTTACTGATAAAAAATAGATTTTATCCGTACAGGGTTTCATCGTGGCATAAATGTTTTATGGTGAACAAGTGACATTACACGCGCTGGGTTGTTGGATTCTGATCTGTACGGACTACGGACCTTTGGCTGCTATTTATACTGCCAGTGCCCATTATTGGGCGATTCATAAATAAATACGCCAAAATATTTATGAATTTTGGTTTGAAATCGATAGCTGTGTTTTATTACATCTTTTGTTTCTTTTTATTCTTTTGTTTTTAGAATCAGAATTATTCAATCTCCGTACAGCCGTGTACACACGTACGAACACGAACATAGCGAACACAAACATCAAATCTGAACATTTGGTTCGTACGTATGGACGGCATATTCGAACACGAATGCGAACATAGTTCGAGTCGAGTTCGCGCACAACAGTCGCTGCTGGTCGAGAACTGAGGTAGGTACGGGTAGGATTAGCTACCTCTGCCGCCCCGTCCGCACCCCGCCAAGATCTATACGAACAGTTTTGTTTCGTAACATTTATTAAAGCTCTTCGAACACCGTCCATACAGAACATACTAAAAGGATCGCCGCAAACATGTTTGACGAACAGAGTATTCGATGTTCGTTAGTGGTACGCACGTGCGAACCAAGTTGTTGCGTATCATGCAACGCAACAAATTTGTTCGTACGTGCGTACACGGCTTACGAGGAAATAAAAAAACATTCAAATCCTAGTTTAGTCATGTCAGTGAAGCAGCTCAGTTATACAGTCACAGGATAATAAACATTTGTGTGCATTTGTCACATCACCTATTTGGTGTTACCATACTAACAGCTTATAATAAAATTCAAATTGCGGCGTCTGCGCTCAGCGCTCGGTGTGGCAACACGCTGTATTCGGGTTCGCAACAAGTCCATCGTCATCCTGAGGATGCCTCGTTGAGAAGTGAAACACGTGTCGTTTTCTTTCAGGAGTTTTTTATGGCTCTTTAGAAATAGCTAAGCGGAAAAGTTTACTAAATATATCCCCGTCTATTGTATTTTATAAAGTCGGAAAAGTCAATTTTCCTTTAATTATTTGTATCTCATAGTAAACTATCAAACAAACCCTTTCACTTTCGATACCAAAAAACCAAATACTTAATCACAAAACATTATCACAGCGCAACATTTATGATGGATGACGAAACAAGACAAAAGATTCATCCCTATTTTTTCCCGACTTCCTGTCCTGTACGGAGGGTACTGTATTGTTTTACTTGTGTCTGTTCTCTTAATATAAATCAGGTCGTGGCAGGCTGTCGGCGGACGCAGGTGGCTGACGACACGCTTATTTCTCAGTGCTACAGAAATGCTGTGATTACGTTAATTTTAGATTTTGACGGTAGTATGCAGATTTTGGGCGGCTGCTTGTGAAAGTAGGAAAATCTTTATAACCATTATACTGTACCAGCTTGAATTCCTTTGACAAATTAAGATGCATTGGGAACATTATATGGCTACGGTCATAGATGCAAAAAAAGATTTGCGTTGGTACAAACTTGACTTCCTTTGAACAAAATCTGAAATGCAGTAAGAAAATTATCTGATCGACTGTAAAAAATGTGAGTAAAAAGGTTATAGAAACTTTAAATTAAGTAATTTTTATATTGTTTACTTGTGAGTAAGAATAAAATGTAAGGTACCATGTAGGATCGCCTACTTAACTACAAAACTTAGTTTACACCTCCCAGAACTTAAAAGAAAACATAAAATGGCTTATTTAACCGTTTATTAACGGGAGACTCATTTCCAAGAAATTGATACATGGTAAAAAAAAATATTAACGTAACTTTAAAAAAAACCCAAGACTACAAATTATTATGTTAACTAGTTTATAATTAATTTAAACGCTCATAGTGACCAATGTGCCACCAAAATGTAATGAGAAAGGACAATTTTCTTCGACTTTTTTATAACTTAAAAGCCATAAGATATAAAAAAACCGGCCAAGTGCGAGTCGTACTCGCCCATGAAGGGTTCCGTAGCAGCAAGTAACATTGAATGAAAGGTAAATTGCGGTTTACGATTTATGACGTATTAAAAAAAACTACTTGTTAGATCTCGTTCAAACTAATTTTCGGTGGAAGTTTACATGGTAATGTACATCATATATTTTTTTTAGTTTTATCATTCTCTTATTTTAGAAGTTACAGGGGACACACATTTTACCACTTTGGAAGTGTCTCTCGCGCAAACTATTCAGTTTAGAAAAAAATGATATTAGAAACCTCAATATCATTTTTAAAGACCTATCCATAGATACCCCACACGTATGGGATTGATGAAAAAATTTTTTTTGAGTTTCAGTTCTAAGTATGGGGAACTCCAAAATTATTTGTTTTTTTTTCTATTTTTATGTAAAAATCTTAATGCGGTTCACAGAATACATCTACTTACCAAGTTTCAACAGCGTAGCTCTTATAGTTTCGGAAAAAAGTGGCTGTGACATACGGACGGACAGACAGACAGACATGACCAATCTATAAGGGTTCCGTTTTTTGCCATTTGGCAACGGAACCCTAAAAAGCAAGTTTTTATAAAGGCAGATGCTGAGAGAGAAATGATAGCCGTTAATACAGTACATCAAACTTAGTTCCTTTGTAGTACTTTCTCCGGGGTACAAACTGTCGTGTAATTATCATTACCATGAAAGTAATAATTACGTTTTTATTAATCAATATCACTTTTATTTATTACAACGTGGACCAAATACAGCCGGACGCAGGTGTATGGCAAATACGGATGTTACACAGGCTGGCCCATTAAAAAAAATAATGTTCATATGAAAATAAACACTGAAAACGAATATAAATTGAATGAACTGATTGTACGTTTACGGAGGTCTTGGTACTTAACGAATGAAATCATTAAATGAAGAGAAGTTTTTGTAGTGTATGAAAGAGAAGCGTTAATCAGAAAATTATAAAACAAGTTCAGGATTTTTTTTACAGTTTCAAATTTATTACGACAACATTTTTTTTTTTGCAATATTTAATAGGTGCTTCTTCGGAAATTCATCTAGAGAATATAATACTTATTTAATACTAATTAATTTATTTGGGCTCTACTTATGTGAATGAAAACTACAAAAATCATGTCTACTTTTGTATATTTTTATCTTAATTTAATGGATCTAGGGGACAATAGTTTATATTTCGTAAAAGATTAAAAACCTAACCCAAAAATGATAATGAGGAATAGATACGTTTTATTAAAAATAAATCTGAAACGCGTTTTCATACAAAAAATGTCTCCCGTAACAAAAAAAGGGTAGTAATCAAACATAATCCGAAACTAATCGCATCAATTTCTTTGGGTGACTATTAATTTTGTGAATTTTTTCGTTTCTAAAATAGTGGTCAGAGAAATTTTGTAGCAGGAGTAAAAATACGTTATTATACTATGGAATTTCATTTTTGTTGTGACCGACAAAGGTTTTTAAAACGCCATATATACCGGTAACCGATTCTAATAGATACAATGTTTTTTGGCGTTTGGTACAAGTATAAATTGGTAACTTTTCTAATCGTTACAGCAACAAAAAGATTTAATAAGCTTTTGCTTTTATTTCATGTAGCAATATTTAATTTTATTTTTTATTTATGTCTGTATTTCCTGTGCGTGTTCCAAATAAAATATTTTTCTTTCTTTCTTTCATTTAATAAGTACCCACTACAATAAACTTAAGCTTTTGTGCTCAAAATGTTTGTTTCCCTTACAGTTATCCCCTTATTTATAAACGTTGCTTAAAGTTTAGAGGCATTTAAACGTCAAAGAATGTATGGTTAAACAGACGTTAATAATTCCTTAACTTAACGTTTATGAAAAAGGGAATTATGTTTTGACCCCTCTTGTCAAACTAAACAATCTTTACTTATCATTACATCTAATGCTATTTTAGTTACTATTAAATAAACACAATATCCCTAATGATGATCGGACAGCATTTGTAAAATTCAATTTGAAACTAAGATTCTCTCGCGGCGATTTCTGAACTCATCAATCAAAGGTCGCGACTATTCAATCATAGCTTTACTCTGTCCCTTTCTTCCACGTTTGAAAAGCCATTATGTGGAACAGAGATAGTGCGATGAAGTTTAGAAGGTTGAGTGGTAAGTAACCCTTGGTTCACACGAATGCCTCAAGGAAGGGTCTGTCCAGAAGCGTAATCAATTTGCTTGAAGGAGGGAATGTTGAAATAATTGATTTTTTCACTGCTAATAGTCTTGCTAATGTCAGTCTGATCCAGATGTGAATTTTGACCAGCTGTGGATGCTATAAATTGAGGGTACAGTACATGAGACGACTTTAGTTACAGCCTTTAGTTATAATAAGATATAACCCTCGACACATAAAGCCAGCAAGCAGCAATGGAGCCAGCAAATGCATTAACGAAGCTACTAGCTTAAATTACAACTCTCAAAAATAATTTTGTGGACAGGTCAAAATTTAATGTCATAAAGTTTGGGTAAAGGTTCATCCCTTTGTTAATCACACTGCTTATCACAACCAACATGTGTATAATTATGTAAGTAACCAGTATTATGTGGGATGGGAGTCCATTCTATTAGTACGCATGGCGCCCACTTACCATCCCGTTACAGTGATCAATGATGCAGGGGACGCTATGCGAAGGAGTAAATTAAAACATAAAATTAGCGATCAGCAGATACGAGTCGGAGTTTCATTAAAAAGTAATGAAAACTTCCTCAGAATATTAATCGAGTTATAAAACGAAAAGCTGGATGAAATACAGCACTCTTTTAAAATTTATTACACCAACTACTTCAGTTTTATCTTACGTCACAGATACGACTATAAACGTGGATTACACAAAATATCTTCCAACAAATATACAAGTAATGACAATAAGTGATACTTACATATTTCTTCGCCGCACCTCTGGTTACATTGTCGATAATTTAATAGCAAACACAAACAACGCGACACAAATCATTTGCACAGGACGATGGTCGAATCCCTACTCGCTTGACCAGTTATCGGACATTTGTTTTATTTCACATAGTTAACTAGGTACCGTGGACATCGAAACATGTAATTGTAGGCCAAATTAATAGCTGTTTTTTAGAGAAGAAGTAAGTAAACAAAGCTGTTCGGTTAGTAATTAGCTCGCGAGACTGAAATAACATAATGGCGTAATTGACTGGTTTGGCGCGTGTTATTTCGTAATTTTGCGTGTTTGTGTCTCTGGAGATTCCCCACAAATACGTATTATTTTCTCATAAACATGAGTCAAATGAAATAATTTTCGAAAATTGTATTTTTGTACCATAATTTTAAAACGAATCATTTTGAAGTTTGGTTTTGATTTTTTTGTCTAAAAAATGATTTATATGGACTCCCGCTATTCTTGTTTACGAACCGATAGGCGAACAAAGGCCTCAGATCGGTATCACTCGACGTAAATGCGTTCGGCATGATGCGAGACTTTTGACACCAAACAACAGCGATAACATCTTAAAACATCTAATGTTTTAAACAAACTCTTTTATGTGGGTTAACTTAATTTTGTGAGAATAAAAGAGATATTTCCATCATATTGTTTGATATTTTGATATCGAATATGAATTGGGTTTTTTATTGATGCGGGGGCAATATTTTTTTGTAGTTAAAAGGAGTTACATCTGATACCAGCTAATATAGAAAAAGGAAGTCATCATTATCTGCGTATATCCCTAAAATCTTAAATTTTATATCTAAAGTCATCTTCATTCCACGATGGAAAAACGTTCTCAATTTCTTAAGCCATACATCAGTAACTTCATCTGTCATTAGCATCACTTAAGATTAAAATAAAACTACCTCAAGGCTAAATTAGTCATGCATGTTTTGCCTATGATCTAGGTGTTTTTATCTGGCTTGCATGCATATGCAAATATCTTCTATAAACACTCGTCTGACGGACCGATGTTAACAGGTGTCCGTTGCCTTAGACTGTGGAATGAAGTCCCAAGACACTTTCGCCTGACAATGTCAGTGTGTTTATCACTTGTTTCAATATTGTTTATTTCTAGTACATAACAATGTCGTTCCTTAATTGTAGCTGCTGTTTTAATTATTTAAATGTTATCTGCAATCGAACGATTGATTAAAATGGTAACCGTATTGATATCAATTTCTCACTGACAATTATACTCGCATTGTATTTCAAATCTAAATGATTTACATTGAGCTTCAGCTATAGCTTTAAAAACCATAAAAAATGCAATTACAATGCATCATTTGACTATATTTCTGTATAAATCCTCGTAAGCGTCACTTTGTAAAAAGTCCGCAACAACAGCCTTATCTCCATCAATAGAATAAATTCGCGATAAAACAAAATGAAATACCGAAATAGATTTACTAACCAATTACTAACGTGCTCTCCAATCAAACAGCAATATGTACTAGCTTCAAGCACATTCTTCAAGCGACATTAAAATGCGGGTCTTGGCAGGTTCCTCAAGATGGCCCTACCTGCATGCATTAGGATTCCGCAAGCCACTTAGTAGCACGGCTCACCTACAGACCCGTTGCCCGTATTCTCATTTAAACATAAAAAATAGAAGCTGGATAATGTTAGGATCTAGTCTCGTGTAAGGTTATAGAAAGCGATAGAGACGATTTATTGGTTTATGTTTTCTAACATTTTGAATTAAGACCATAGACTCAGCATTACTTAGTTTGAAATAAAAGTGTAGGCATTAAAATCTATCCAGTGATTTTGTTTGCTGATTATTTTATGGCCTTTCCAACTTTTGGAAAAAGCTGAAAACAAATGCAGAGTTCAGTTTTTATTGTTTTGATTAAATATTTATTTCAGAGTACTTTTCTAGGTGGCGAATTCAAATATAGTAAAATCGAATTAGAAATCTCCACTATTTTCCTCAGTCGTGTGAGGTGTATGAGTGGTTAGTGTGGTCGATAGTATGCAGTACTGAACCAGTCGGCAGCTGACGGTTAGACATGTATTAGTTGAGGCGCCATCTACATGCAAATTGTTTCTCTTCCACTGTTTATTAAAGTGTTAGGATTAAAACCTTCGCGAATGATCACCGACCCGCCAGGTAACTGCCACCAAGCATGTTTAATAGCGAAATGCTTCGTCTGTCACTCATTTTCATGTTATAGGCGTCTTTAATTGGGGTTGTTGGTTATTCTATTTGCCTTTCTTAGCTAATTTTCTAAAGTGCGTAATAAAAGTAATAGTTTCAGTTAACATGAATATTAGATTTGTTTTGTTTTCTCGTTATCCTTTTACAGAGCTTGAATAAAAAGGGGTGAATAATTTTAATGGCACAAGCAATTATTCACGTCCGTTTGACGTATTTAGATCAGTGTTTTTATCATCGTCCTCTGTGTCTAAACAGCATGGACTATCATTAACTCCTTATAGTAAGATGATGTTGTTTTTCTGCAGCACCGTATAATGTGCAGGTATGACGTCGGTGCGCACGACACAGCCACAATTAACTCGTCCTCTAAAGGAGTTGCACCTGCTAAAACCTTAATAATTACACTAAGTTAATTGTTAACTATACTGGTATTTAGAAAACACGCAGTGGTCTAATATATATGCGGGCCAAGACTAATAAATCTACTAATAAATCAAATTACGTGTGTAGCCACACAACGCAACGAGCAAATTACTGTTTTTTAAACGTCATTGTACATAGTAGCCATTTCTTTTGCTAGCGTTTTTTTCTTTCGAAGAAGATAAATAATAAGAAGTAGATGCCATTAACAGCTCTACTTAGCCATAATAGGGTAATATTGTGAAGATAAAGTAAGAATTTAAAAGTATCGTAAATTAAATTCATTTCATATGTAATTAATATGAATTGACAAATAATGTAATTTATGAAAATTTAAAATAGTAATGCTTAATGAGTGGCGCGGGCGTCCTTCGCGAAGGCCGCGTGTGCAGTGAGTGTGAGTGACCTATCAGGCGCGGGCGGCGGCGCAGGAGTGCGCGCGCCGCCGCGTGCTGCGCTTGCGCCATGTTAATTACTACCACCAATAAGGCGCCCCGTCAACATATTTATTTTTAGGTTATGAATTGTTCATAAAACCCACTTCATTAAAATAGGTTCTGTATCACTCTTTTTTTCAGATGCCTGTAAGTACAGGGGAGCTTCGTGCGACCCTGAACAAAAGGCCAAGATTAATTCCCGACAAGGTATTTTATGACAAAGACGTGCTCCAGCACGAGCACTCAATAACTCGGGACCTCCTTTTTCGGCACGATCCTTATTGGTATTCGAAACGTTCTATGAAAATAAAAATCCTAAGGTAGCCACCGAATGCCTGATCCTTATATTGCAAAGACAACGTTTAATAGCGAGCTGAAAAAATATTATCGAGTGGTAGTTAAGCGTCTATAAACTAGTATCGGGTTTTTATCATTCTCGAGCTTTCAACTTTTTATAATGTTTAAATTTTTCGAATATCGAACAGTAGCTGTAATGAACAGTTGACTGACCACGTTCTGCGCAATCTGCTTGCGCGCAGACGTGCGGTCTGTAATACATTGCGAGCCATGTATGGGATCTATATTTACTATCGCGTCATGCATATAAAAAAGTGCGAAATGGAAATGATAATTTTTCCCACGAATATTTTGATTGGTCGTCGAACCAGTCAATAGTGTAGATCAAAGCGGGCCGGCCGTCGTCGCCTGCGCATATCGACCGCTGGATCTTTGTCATTCGCGCTCGACTCGACGCGGAGCGACATTGCGGTAACACAAGCGCCGCCGCTGTTGGCAATTAATGTAACCAAAGATCATCAATAAACATCTTTATCACTTGATCGTCTCTGACACCGAAGTATTTAAACAACTAGGGACCTGTACATTATAAGATTTGAATATTCAGTCACGCACATCTTTCAACATGCTCCGAGTGAAGAAGTGGTCCCGTCCTACATGTTACATTTTTTATTATTTAGCCACCGAACACGACATGTATTTAAAAATAAAGTCATATATTGTAGAGAGGTGGTGTCAGTACAGGCAAACAAGACAATTAGGAAAATGACAGTTTCAAAGAACATGGTAAGCCCAGAGCGGCGTTTAGTGATTTTAAAAGCTCGAGGGAGCTATGTTATAATGACCAAGTGCTGTATCTTAAAGTCCGCTTGACCAATTATGACCATTTAAACGAATGATCGGGGCGTATGACGAGCCGCCCAGCCTAGCCGTCATGCCATCTACGGTAATCCGAAGTTGGATCAGCGCCGACTCTTTGGTATTGTTTTCCTTAGAAAATACGCAATTTGATATCGGTCAGATAGTGTCAAGGGGAGAGAAATCTAATTTCATGATTTTGAAAAAAATATAATTGGCTGCGAATGCTGACCGATCTAGCCGGACATGAGAAGAATAATAACAACCCTGTTCTTAGAAGTGGGTTTAAGTAGCTAATTACATTTTTCTCTAGCTGTGCATTAATCATAGTTCATTTATCAGCTACAAACAAGATCTCGGGTAGCAAAGTGATCGCAAAGTAAGATTCGAAATTCGAATCTTGAGACTCGCGTGAGCAACTCACGCGCAGATACAAAGAGATACGCGATTCTGATCATGCGCATTGATAAATTGATCACATGCATATTGGTTACTTGCTCCAATATCGTGGGAGTACATCCTCATGCGATGGAAATAAGATTTTTTAATATCAAGTGGAAATTATCACTCGATAATCACTAATGATAATCTTATTGTTAACTTATACTGTGGGAAATAAAAGCAACGTACCTTATCTTAAAGAAAACGAAACTGTCGTCATCAACCATCCCTTTAATTTGTTTATTAATTTTCAATTTAGTCTACCCTTTTTCAACAATGTATTTCGGTTCCAACACCAATATATCCCGCTGCAGCAATCATGCAAAACCCGTAAGGAAGACATAACACACGATTCTCAAAAACCATATGTTCTGCATGTGGTTTTATTTGGTTTCATGGTGTTTAGCCACGAGGCTGCCCCGGGCGGCGCCCCTCCCCCCATTGTGTTGGACAATGCGCTGTAACTCCTCACTAACGAGACGTAGAAAGGGAATAAGGGAGAAGCGGACAGCGATCTTGCTAGGCAAACACTTTCTGAAATTGAGATCTAGAGGAGCTGGCTTAATACAACATCGTTAGTATTTCCCAAAGGGTTAAGCAGAGGCGTGGATGAGGAACACTCAGTTATGTTTAATTCGTGAACGTGACTGTTTATATTTAAAAGAATAAAACTTGCCGTATTTTTTAAATTTTTTTATTGTAAGCTTATCTTGTATCTCATAATCATTTTGAACTAATAAATCCCACATTTCATAGGATCCTGCAAGAAACAGTCTTCAAAATACAGTAAAGGACCCGAGTCTCAGATTTCCGTAACCACCCGGTTTCTTCAGCTTATATTCCGTGCAGCTCTTTCTCTAATGAAAATGTTTAGTTTTGGGGTGTCCAAGAACCTGGCGTCCAACTGGATTCCCACGATGCCCCAAGTTCTAACAGTACTCAGAAAAATATTTTAAAAAATCCACCCCATGTACTTACAGAATTATACTGATTTCAAAAAAAAAGGGGAAATGAGCACCCTGTGACATACTTTTGAATGCTGTGACTGCTAATGCTGATAATTTCGATATTTCTTGGAGGTTTTGTAATCTAGGGTATTGCTGTGTCTAAATAGAATGTAAAAATAATGTACTTATTGTACCATTTTAAAATAAAATATTATTTTAACTAAAGGTGATATGGAAAACTATTGAATTTCGCAACTTTGACCGACTGTAGTGTAAAAAAATGTACCAAAATAGTATGGCAAGTGACGTCAAATTTTGACGCGTTTATTCTTCTTTTTAAAAAGGTATAATACTTACACATTAATTTGAAAAAAAAAATTTTGATAATATTTTTACTCAACAACCCAATTTTTACGATGTCTTACACAATTCTTAGAAAGAAAAATTTACGACGAATTGAATCTAACCTCTAAAGAATTACTATTGTATGCTCATAAAAATAACAACAGGCCTCTCAAAAAACAGGTTAGACCGTAAGGGACGGTATGTGCATGCATCTCACCATAGTGATTCGTTATTACAACAGGAGGGAGCAAGACAGAAACTATCTTTGCGATTTGCTGGTTCTTCTTTATGGTACCCCATTATTCAGGTAAGAGTGAGGGAGAAAAAGGTTAGAGGTGCGAGTGAGATAGATAGTGACGCTATCTGGGATCGTGCTATTTAGGATAACAGTACGGTCAGTACGCGTCACTGCCTCCTGCCGTTACTACGCACCTCTCTCTTATTGTTACCATTGATCACGTACTACGATTTAAAGCTTTGTTTATTGGACTCGATTACTCTTTGTGCTCTGGACTTTGAAACGAACTCTTTACGACGACCTTTGCCTGTGTTTGGACAGTTTGTGTTTTGTGTGTGCTACCATGGCGACCTACACTCCGCAAGAATACGCAAATATGCACTACATTTATGGAGAATGTAGAGGTAATGGACGAGCTGCAGCGAGACTTTACAGAGAAAGGTATCCGAGGGCTACGCGATATCCCGACCATCGAGTTTTCATTAATGTGCACAGATCACTATGTGACGGGCGGTTCCCCAATCAAGTAGCTGGTGAAGGACGACCCGTAAATGACTTCATACGCGATGAAGTTTTAGAGGCGGTGTCGGCAAATCCAAGCATCTCTGTGCGAGGAATAGAAGCTGATACGGGGATACCGAAGAGCACAGCACACAGTATTCTCCAAAAAGAAGAATATCATCCGTACCACGTACAGCGAGTGCAAAGTCTTTTACCTCGAGACTATCCGAGCCGAGTCGCGTTTTGTGAAACAATCCTGCAAAAACATCGAGAAGACGAAAACTTTATCGACAAACTTTTGTGGTCAGATGAATCAACATTTAAGAAGGATGGCTACATGAACCTACACAACTTGCACGAGTGGCATGTGGAAAATCCGCACTTGATGCGAGAAGATAGATCCCAGTACCGGTTCAAAGTGAACATGTGGACCGGTATTCTCTGTGGGAATATTATTGGTCCATTTGAGATGCCCGAGAATTTGACTGGCGAATCATATTTAAATTTTCTTCAAAATGATTTGCCAAACTTACTAGAAGAGACCCCACCAGATATGTGGTTCCAACACGACGGCTGTCCAGCACATTTTCGCGTATCCGTTAGAGAGTTTTTGGACGAGCAATACCCGAACAGGTGGATTGGGCGATCAGGAACAATCCCGTGGCCAGCCCGCTCACCTGACTTAAATCCGCTGGATTTTTTTTTCTGGGGAACTATGAAGGAGCTCGTTTATGCGAAGCCCATTAATGACATCGCTGACCTTCGTGAGAAGATAACACAAGCAGTGCAGGTGATACGTCAAAAAAGTTACTCGCGAAACATAAAGCGGTCCTTTTTAAGGAGAGTGAGAGCTTGTATTGCCGCGGGTGGTCAACATTTTGAACATTTATTGTAATAAAATATCTTTAAACTAACATTCTTTGCTTTTATTCTACTGGGAACCCATCTACCTGTGTGTATTTCCTTCTTGCTCACTCTTGGAACCGAAGTAAATAATAGTAGTAACATAACAGTTTCTAAGATAAGAAAGGGTCCGACAGTTACCGTTAGTAGGTAGGCACTTCGTAAAAATTGGGTTGTTGAGTAAAAATATTATCAAAATATTTTTTTTCAAATTAATGTGTAAGTATTATACCTTTTTAAAAAGAGGAATAAACGCGTCAAAATTTGACGTCACTTGCCATACTATTTTGATACATTTTTTTTACACTACAGTCGGTCAAAGTTGCGAAATTCAATAGTTTTCCATATCACCTTTAGTTAAAATAATATTTTATTTTAAAATGGTACAATAAGTACATTATTTTTACATTCTATTTAGACACAGCAATACCCTAGATTACAAAACCTCCAAGAAATATCGAAATTATCAGCATTAGCAGTCACAGCATTCAAAAGTATGTCACAGGGTGCTCATTTCCCCTTTTTTTTTGAAATCAGTATAATTCTGTAAGTACATGGGGTGGATTTTTTAAAATATTTTTCTGAGTACTGTTAGAACTTGGGGCATCGTGGGAATCCAGTTGGACGCCAGGTTCTTGGACACCCTGTATAAATATGTCGGAGACGGGTATGTGACTCTCCGTTATTATCAGCGATATTTTTATTACTTTGGGCGTAGTGTGGGTAGTGTTGGTTAATGCGTAATAGAAAAACAGTTTGCAGTTCAGATCACATTATAATTTACTATCAAATTAATCACACTAGCTAAATTATACACACACTGGGTGTGACGGCGTTTATTAAAATTACAAATTAACACAATGATAACAAATTACAACTAACACAATAACTGAGCACCACGAATCGAGAACAGTTCCGCGACGTCATAACTCCAATGCGATCAGAGGTCCTCCTCGCCGTGGCCTTAAAACGTCACGACTCTGTAGAAGCGCGCTTGGTGTGGGTAGGTCACTTGATGTCGCCAGTAGCGCGCTTGCGATTCGTTTCGTGTCCGTACTAATGACCGGATCCGACATATACTAAATATTTATTTAATTAACCATTTATGTACACACATAATATAAACAGACAAGAAGAAAAGAACAGAAAAATACGTACAAACTCATCCAATACTCATGAGTATTGGAGGAGTTTGTACGTATTTTTCTGGAACATGTTTGTACGTATTTCTCCGCTACATGGAATAGGTCCAGTATTCATGAATACTGGACCTATTCCATGTAGCGGAGCAACGCTTTCACGTATAAATTGGGACGCAACCAAAGCCTGAAGCGTACTCACATTTGTAAAAACCATAATAAGCGCCCGCTTTTGGCATATTGTATTGACACACGATAAATATTTGCAAGATTACACTGAGCTGAGATTGCAGCAAAGATCTCTTTTTCCTTCAGGGTACGAAGTATGCTCTACTCGGTAGGACAACGGTTTCCTGTACAATAATACGCTTTAGCTAGATAAAGCTGTCTGTTTTAGTTCATTATCTTGAAAGTACATCATATTAATCACAACTCAGAGGTGTATCATTTGTCATTTTTTTACAGACTTGACCGTAGGAAACATGGCCATTGTTAGGAAAACTTATATAAAAGTGATTCATTGTTAACCCCAGTGGAAGCAATTTGCTGCATCTTCAGGCAGTCTGACCATATTTTTATGTTTTTTTTTAGTTTGTTTGTGTTTTTGTGCGTATTGTTAAACACAAAAAAAATTGTGACACCTGTGTGTTTTTACTTTGGCCAGAGGCTAAGCATTACCATACAACGTGGCATGCGGCCAGTCTCATGGGTACATTACCAGTCGACAGCAATGCGGATGAAGGCATAACGCCACCAGAAGATCATAGAGCGGTGGCAATCTCCAGCGAAAGAGCCAAAATGGGCTCCAACACTCGACACCCTTTGCACGACAAAATCCTTGTGCCATAGAAGCTGAAAAGCCGAAGCAGTTTTTTAAAGTGTGTTGTCCCACTCACTGGCGAACGATCAAAAGAAAGGCTGAAGCTGTAGCGAGAAAGTGTTTCTTACCCATACCATTCATTCCACCTGCTGAAGATCTCCCGCCTGGACATTAAGATGCCTTGGAAGTCTTAAACAGACTCCGGACCTCAGTTGGCCAAAGCATGGAAATCCTGTTCAGGTAGAGATTAATAGACGACACCGCCTTGGATTGTAAATGTGGTGCTGTTCCATAAACAATGGGACACTTAAGGTTGAACTAGTCGCGGGCTCGAACTCATTGGTGGGCTTGGTCAAAAAGCACGCTGTCTCACCTGGCATCGTGTTCGACAGAGATAGTATTAGTGATGAGCAGTTAAACGTTGGTCTACATGCAAAAACTCTAATTCGCACGCACACAAACACCGTTCAGAACGATTTTAGTAAAACAAGCGCGTAAAAAATTACGAAAAGTTCTTTGGAAGGTGGAGTTTTATGAAAAAACTACTGCATAAATCAATTACGAATAAAGTTTATTATAATCTTCGACAATTGAGCTTTGTCGGAACGAGCTTTGTTTTGGAGATTTTATACTTCTTTTATTATTTATATACTCCCAAAGTTGCGTTAAAAGTAGCAGGAAAAACGAATCTTTGTTGGCTCATAACTTTTTAATTGCTTTTTTTACTATTCTGCTTCTGTACAGACAAAATTAATAATAAGACAAAACGATTACATGTTTGTTTGTTTGTTTGTTGTTTGTTTGTGTTTGTTTGTTTTTTTGTTTGTATGGAAAAAGTATCGGCTAGTTGCGCCTTAATATCGTATCCTGCGTGTCCTGTCGCCTGCACATACAAAAACTGATAGACGCTAGTGATGGCGCCAAACACGTAGTCGAGTTCTGGGTCGAGTCCATTAAATGGACTCTTCTTAGCGTGTTTATTATCACCATTGACACGCTAAAAAGAAGAAGAACATGACATTGGAATGGACCATGAAGAATATTATTGATTATGTAATTAAATGTCTTCCAAAACAAAGAAAGAGTAGGTTCTAAAGGAAAATAAAACAGAGTTATTGATTTTAAGCCGCATTCATACAAGCCAACATAAGTTATACGCTGGTAATAACTACAATTAATTGAAACTTTGTAAGTACTAAAAAAGAAATAATCATAAAAACCATTAACACGTGTGCGCCTCAATAATCGATGAGTCCGTAAATTAATACTTTCTTGTTTCTTTTTTAAAGTTTGTTAATTCAAGGCAATGGCTACAGAGGAATGCTGAGCGCCACCCTTAAAAAGCCTAATTTAATTTAACAGGTAGGCAGCGTTATTTAATCATAGGCTTACCACTAAATTATATAGTGTGGTAATAGCTGCAGAGCAATCAGCAATACTTCATTTTTGCTACTGTTTTTTTATATCTACAAAAACTTATTCACCCAACCCCCGAACATGGGTTCGCTACTCCTTCCGTTTAGCGAGTACGACTTTTGAGATGTTCGAAAGGAAATCGTTTGTTTTTTTACGATTATAAATTTGGTAAAACATCCAAATTACCTTTATGAAAAATCCAGATCCTGATACTTCTTTTCAATTATTTTCAAAGACCACATGCCTTATCCCTTACTAATTAAAACTAAAAAGTTTACAATGCTATTAACACTGCATCTATTTTCATTTTCAAACAAAAATATTTCCCCAAATAAGTACTATACTATCACTATCACAGTAAAATTCCATTACCTATAATGATCAACTTTGATCTACCTAGACTGCCTATCACAAAAATAAACTTTCACCTTTTTACAAAAATTATAGAGCGCTAGATCAGAGTAGAGTATACGATAAGATTGGACGCATCATTAAAAACGAATGACGATGCACTACTTGAATATTATTATAAAACATGAGAGTTATGATCTGGGAGCAGTTCTCGAAGGCACGTAATACACACAGTGATTTTCACCCTCACACGCCGCACCCGTCAGCACACGTCCCGATAAAATTACAGGGGGCAATGAAAACTTAGCACTCGTTAGGTGTCAAAATTGCCATAATTCGAAAACGCGGTGTGTGCCCCGCCTTACGTAAAGCAAGCCGACTTTTTGCCCATTCCGAAAATTTCAAACTCAATTTTTTTTAATGATTTGTGGCCGCAACCGATATTCCGAAATTGGACGATCGGAAACGAAATCGATCGATCGTGTGAAAATAATGTTTTGATCAACCCTTAGACATTAGTGTAAAAAGTTTACCGCTATAGGTAATTTTATTTTAACTCGTTTCTTTCGCAATTGAAGAACCATCCGACATGAGTTGCCTTTGAAACACATCTGATAATAAAAACAACTCTAGATAAGTATGCTAAGTAGCTAAGTAGTTTCATATCTAACACATCTCTAAGTGCCCAATGTTTACAGCATCATAATCTATCAATGGACAATAAAAGTATCGTTTATCTTCCGCTCGATGTATTCACTCTTGCTTTCTTTGTTCATCGTATCATGACTAGCTTTTTGAATTGTTTCAAACAATAAATGCTACTCGATTACTTTTAAAATATTTACTTTCAATTACGAAACAATGATGTTGCATGATCATCGTCAATGTGTCGTAATTGTTTGGTGATCGTCTTTACCGATTAACATAAATTATTTACATAAATTGTAATAATTCAAACTTTATAAAGTGTCGACACCCTCGCGCCATCCCATCTTCCTAGCACGGCGAGTTGTGCTGGGGCGGCTGCTGCAGGTGCAGAAAACCTCAAACGGCGCAAATATAACAACCTTACCGGTAGCTATATTTTTGAACCGTTTGGGGTTGAAACACTAGGGCCATGGGGTCCGAGTGCTCATCGATTATTCCGGGACATCGCCAAGCGGTTGGTCAACTTTTCACGTGACCAAAGGGTTGGCCAATTTTTAGGCCAAAAAATTAGCATTGCCATACAACGTGGCAATGCTGCCAGCCTTTTGGGCACCTTTCCCCCCGACAGCGATTCGGATGAATTTTTTGATGCCCAATGATTTGTTCCTATATTTGATTTTTTCCTCTGTATATAGTTAGTTCTATATAGTGCATTTAATTTAAATAAATACTAGGATGTCTAAAAAAATGAAAAAAAAAACTTTATAAAGAAAAATGTATAGTTTTTATGTACAGTTTACAATGTAACTTGGTTTGGATTTTATTTTTATATTACAATTCAGTTTAATTTTACACCAGCTCATAATTTGATATTTGTAATAAGGACTAGTTAAAATAGAACTTACTTACCCCAAAAGCCTCCTTACCCTTAGTATCTTACGGTATTTAAAAATAAAGTATAATACAATTCAAAACTCTAAATAGCTGGTCAACGTTCTATGATCATTTTAACACCATTGTGATTCGATTAGTCTCGCTCTGATATCAAATAGACAGCTTTGAATTCGGACAATCGATCTTTAATGCCATAATTCAGATCAATCGTTATAAAAGGCACGTAATTGGCCAACAATCTCTCGATATTTCATCTCATTCGTATGATATTTCTTTATCAAAAGGATTAGGAATGTTATAATATGTTAAGACAGGACTTTGTTCTGATGAGAATTCAGAAACGTTGCTGTTCATATAATTTATAATGCTTGGAAATTCCGTTTTTTTTTCAAGTGTGCAACTAAAATATTATTGCGGTAGCATCTTTAGGGTTGCATATTTCACGTCGGCTATTTCACGCCGAATTACTTAAGCTGGAAGCGTAATAAACACAATACATCATCTACCATAATGTGTATTGATACACAAAATTAGTTACATGTATTCAGCGGTCAACCAAACGTGAAATTGGGAGTGTTTGAAGTGCGTCGGCGCAGACAAGTGTGGCGACAACGACTTCGCCACGTTTTGTTATCGGCTACGGCGAATTGTGCAAAAAGGGTTCTACCTGCCACGTACAGCCGTGGTCAAAAGTTTGAGTAAAAGGTTCAGCTACATCACGTCATAGTGAAACTTTTTTGGTACGCTGGCCCCATGTCGTCTCGCTACATTACACAATATTCACAATAGAACCCTTCGTTCGATCTACTTAAGGACCTTTGGATTTTTTTCTCATGTTTAATTTCGTTGTGCGTCGAAGTCAACAAGATGGACTTAAGGGTTCTCGGCAAACTGCTAAACAATTGTTGCGTCATGGTCAATAGAACACGGTACGTTTTTGTGCACATTTTTTTTCGTAGAGCTTTCGAACTTGACCGTTATAGCTTTAGAGGTTTTAATTTAAACGGCGCCGAAAGGATTTAAAATTATCTTAAACCGATTATCTTTTAAAGCGAGCTTATGCTCCACAATCGCATTGCCAGATTTGTGCAAATTCAACATAATCTTAATAACCACTCACACACAATAATACATACACACAGAATTTTGAATGTATTCTCAACACTTATGAGTTCCTTCCTGCTTAAACTCTTTAACATAGTCACTGCAAACATTTCTGAATGCTTGTTCAAAATATTTTGGCACTATGTTCGTAGGCAGAAACTAATATCTAACCGAAATCTAATGATCATCTTCCTGTTGGCGAAATATTAAAAGATAAAGAAGTGTGAAATTGATGAATAGCTTTTTTTGCACAAGCAACTGTTTTCTATTTTAACGCCTATTGTGGGGAACTGATTCTTGCAAAAGATTATTAATGCAGACGCTCTTCTCATTAGATTATAGGTATAAAAAAGAAAAGATAAAAAATGTTTATGTAAAGAACCGCTTTGTTATGATCCAGATTTATATTAAATTAACAATTCTGCCATTCTGGTGTGCGGGATAACAAAAACGAGTGCTGGCCAGCCACTACCTCTTGTTCTTGGTCGGCTGATATTGTAACTTTCAACTTGGAAGTTATTACTGTACATAGTTCATTGAATTATGTTTACTTTTGGCAAAATCATTTCCAATGTAGTTTATCCCCAATATAAAGAGACACCTTTACGCAGAAGCACTTACGGAATACAAGGAACACGCTTCCAAAATGTTTCAATCATAACAATACTGGGTGACATAAATGTAAGTAATTACAAATCACCCTAATAAATTGTAAACTTCACAATTTCAGCAACTCGTGTCACCCACCACTTGTGTGACAATAAATGCCATCACAATCGCTCACGCCCAAAACTCGTGCCATTAGAAAGATTTATACCTCAGCACAATGTGTATCGTCAATTCGTAACAAATTCCCGGAGAAGGAAATATATGGCGTACCAATTATTTAGAGACCAACCAACCGGAAGCTTTCAAGTATTTTTATCGGATCTTTTGAACACGGTGGTGATTTTAAACAAATATGAAACTACGAACCGACGCCTAAGCTGAGAAGAATAGAGGATTACAACGAAAGCCTGTTTTTGTTTGTTTTCTTTGGTCTTTTGTATCGAAGGCGGTGGAGGAACTAATGTATGGTGGAATAGAAATATGCAGGCAATTTAATATCTTTAGACCTTTGGAGGAAATTGTATTATGAAGATTTCAAGCAAATATGTATTGGTAATAAATCGTAGCGTCGAATCTTTTTATTCCACAAGTTGTTAAGCTAATATAGAATTTTAATATCGGCAAAGAATTCAAGAGATGTTGAAAAACCTGATAACCACGTCATCATCATCATCAGCCTATAAATGTTCCCACTGCTGGGACACAGGCCTCCTTTCTGTGAGAGGGAGTGGGCCGTAATCCACCACACGGGCCCAGTGCGGGTTGGTAGATGTCACATGTCTTCGAATTATTGGTTCCAGGACATGCCGGTTTCCTCACGATGTTTTCCTTCACCATTTTGAGAGCAGTGGTGATGAAAAAATTTACTCAAAGTAAAGCGCCTGTCTGGGTTCGAACCTACGACCTACAACTCGTTAGTCGCGGCCGTTACCACTGGGCCACCACTGCCTGATACCCACGTAATTGAAGTAATTATGATTACAAATTGAAATTCCATAAAATCAGAAAAGTAAACAAACACGCTAACCGTAATCCGTGTTATAATTTAACTTGTCCAGTTAAAATTCGAAGGACAGGTTTAATTACATAGCGGGACAAACTCCAGGTTTTTTCTTGTTTACAGCTTTGGACAACTTAATTGGCAAAACAAGACACAAGCTTTAGAAAACACAAATAGATTCTTATCGAACAATATATGACAGGTCCCGGAACAACTGACCCAAAAAACCGTCCACCGAAATTAGTTGACAGAATGTAACACCTTAACCGATTGGACGTATCGCGAGACAGTTCATTTGTCAATATCCCTCACGAGGCATAATTAAACTGTGAGATAGAAACTAAAAGCATCGGCTTCTGTATCTTCGACCAGGCGTCACAGTTATCGAAATTAATTCTATGAATGATTGCCATTGGTATACGTGAGAAAAGATAACAGAACTCATTTCAAACTACTTATAAGTGCAGACGGCTTAGGTGAGCTCTAGCAGTAGGAATACCACGTTTAGTATAACTTCTTTTCAAATATAAAGTGGCGATATTATTTTACGATCCGTGATAACCCTTTGGATTTAGTTTTTAGTAAAAAAGCGGCATTTATTTAACGGGCTAAATGATTTCTCTATCAAAAACACGTTAAGTAATGTCTACATTTTGATCAGACAACTTCATTTAATTGGTTCCCTCTAAGAAATCTCATATTCAATTAATAAGATGATGGTAATTGGATCAACAAGAGTCGGGAACCTTTGGTGCTGATGGATGGTATCAATTTTCGTACCGGTCCCCACGTCCCTAGTAATTAGTTATCATAGTAATATTCTCGGCGTCTCATTCCCGAAGTACTTAAAGTAATCGTATTTTGTTAGTAAGCTGTTTATTAATTAGTGTTATTTAAAACTATTTGGTAGCGAGTTCTGGCTCACATGTTTTTTTTACTAACAAGTTGCTTAGGTTGTTTGTTTTAGTAATTTTGGTAAGGTTTTATTTATTTCAAAACGACCATTACTTGAAATTCTTTAAAAGTTTTATCATCACCTTATGCAAATCATCATTTGGTTCAGTTTTTTTTTTTATTTGTGATATTTTCTTACAGTTTCTCAATTCAAACAATCTATCGTGTTGAAACAGCACCTACAGTTACTAGTTGAATGCAAACTGGCAGAACCTACAAACGCGAACCGTTAAGCTTGTGGTTAGATAAAGCTACAATCGACCGGATTTCCACCTGACTGATACTTGCTCCGCTAAATTATCCCTAAACCATTGTCCAAACGGACGTCTTTTGCAGCCACATCAAACAACTACCGACAATGTACCGGGTCTCAGCGTCGCCGGTGCAAAGACGCGTGCCTCTAATCTCCATTGATATAACGGAACTAAAGAAACTTTGTATGAACACCTTACGCGTTTTTTACCAAAGTTCTTTTCAAAACATCCCTATAAAACGATAAACCGCTACTTTTTGTGCACTTATTGATATTAGAGAACGGTACTGCACTTTACCGTTATGATAAACAAAAAAACGAATATCAAAGTGTTACAGTTTCGAGGTAACTGTATCGCAGCCCCCGCGCACTTCCGAGGTTCATCGCTACACCACCTACTCCACTTCAAGGTGGAAGGAAGCAATACATTATTTTTACAACGATCAACATTATGTTATTGAATTACTTTTGAAATTGATTTGGTGCCTTCAGTTATGTTTGCAGAACGTTTGCATCTGCTCGGGGCACTGCGTTTGATTTTTTGTTCGACAGACATTGTCGAGACTGTCTAGATGTGGGCGCTTAATTACGGATCACGTTCATAAAGATAATGTAATATAATCCTCTTTGCGAACAATCAGAGTAAGCAAGGTGGCGTCACAAGAATTAATTCAGAAATGCGATATTCTATTGAGTTAGTCCAGGTGAACTATTTGGCACGCTCCGTGGTAACCTACATCTTATCGATCGGTAGCACCTTGTGTTTCAGAGATAGTGCGTTAGATACCTTCCGTTATAATGTAGATCAATACGTGCGCCGATATACACGGCAGATGTGGAAGGGTTATTGAATACACAATTTATTATTGTTATGATTTCTATAGAAACTATGACAAGGTGTACTCGAGATTTGGCATGTGCTATATTCCTTTTGGTAACACATTGTGCTATTGACTCATACTATCTTTTCTTTGGACGATTCAAATCCTTATGCGTATCTATTTTTACATTGACGAGTCGTAACTTGTTTATCTGAAAATCTAGAGTAATTATTTAGATACTGAGTTATTTTTAGTTAATTCCCGCAACTTAGCTTGCCTCTATTTATGAGGGCATCCTGTTAATATATCGACCGTCTTTTACAAAGTTCTACATATGAGACGTAAACTTACAATCTAGTTCTAAACCGTGTACTTGATAAATATAAAAGCAAATTTCGCATCGTTAAGTCGCGTTATAGCAACCGTGCGCATGCGACGTCGGCAAACGTTCAAAGGCTCGGACGCCGACAGATGACGTATCGCTTGCACAATACGATAAAATGAAAGGGTGGAGTGCATAGCGATGCAATTCATAGGGGTACTCTACTCACTGTAACCTAATACTTTGAATTTTGCACGGTGAGCACGTGTGCAAATCAAAATGTGTACTATTGTGATAGAGATGATAGATGGTGGTCGTAAATGTTGATTAATTATTGTTGTAGGTTTTGAAGTGGTGTCTGGGGATCGATTTTAGAAGTACATTTCTGTCGTTTTGATAGGGAAATTGAATCGGTAACCGGCGTAACATAGTGAAGCTTATATAGCGGTCACTTATAAGCTTATTAGCGATAGCAGACTCTGTCTATTTTATGCTTGAGGGGTGAAACATATGGAGCGGGGATGTCATGAGTGAAATTTAGTCATGGACAAAAAAAATGAATATAATATGCGTTGACAAAAAACTCCCGCAAAAAGAAGTAGACAAAGCACTGTGTAGAAAAGAATGTAAACTCACAATAGTGCGTGCTACAGCGCAGATTTTGTACGGGAATAAACTCGCGAAAAAAACTGACCTAAGTAAATATTGCAGTTTGCCCACTGGCGCCTGTAACTTGATAGTATTTAAACAATATAACAGAACCTACTATTTTGTATGTATTAAGTTAACATTTTCGTTTCACACAGATCTTAGTGCTCTCTATTTTATGAACCAATAAATAAACCCTTGCAACAAATAGCCGTTCTTAGAATTAGAAGACAATACCTACATTTAAAGTAGGTATTAGGTACCTACTGAAACAGTTTAAAAATGTACGTTTAAATAAAAATAATTGGTAAACAAAAAACACAAAAACTCCTGCGATGGACTATGTACCAAAAAAGTGGAAGTTAAAAAAAAACATGGAAACTTCTAGTTTGACCTATCGATACATCTGCTATGCGTGCCCTATTTGTAATACTACCCTTAAAATCTTAATCAGAGTAAGTAAGGCCAGC
Source organism: Agrochola lychnidis (assembly GCA_963680765.1). NCBI lineage: Eukaryota > Metazoa > Arthropoda > Insecta > Lepidoptera > Noctuidae > Agrochola > Agrochola lychnidis. The sequence continues at coordinate 9,888,263 of OY796857.1, forward strand.
ACATTAATCACAGGAGACCAGAATGAACACCGCTTCCGGACATCTACAAATAAAATCAACAACGTGAAAAAACATCGACCCCTCAGAAGCACAGTAATTTTTATTCCGCATAGTTTCTAATTTCGATATTTTGTGACACACGGGGATTATAGATGAAAGGCAATTTTACTAACAAATGCCTAAAACTCAAATATTTGTTTAAAAAAAAATCTTTCGTGAACTAAGATTTAATTATTATTGGTTTTCGTAGCACTTGCTACGCCAACTAATATAGGCGTAGCACTCGTAGCAAATAGCTACGACCAATTAGTGCGTAGACAATTCGTAAATTAGATAGTTTGCGTATATTTTACTACGTTAAAATATTATTTACTAAGGGCTGATTTTTCAATCTTCAGATAACTTTAAACTGTAGAATAAAAATTGCAGTTTGACAATTTTTGTATCGAAAATATGTTAAATCGTCTTATGAACCCCATTCATAACTTTTTTCACGTTTATTGCAGTCGTCTTACGTATAATAATCACAGCAAAAAAAAAATGGAGTAGGTACCTATCTATTATTTATTAATTAATTAGGTAAATCTGATGTTGTATTTTCTTTTATGTTGTCTTTGTATTGTCTTCCTATGGTAAAGTAGCTCTTATTTAACTTTCATCGTAACAAAAAATAAGTTAGTTCATTTTAAATCACTAATTCTCCTAATTGGTATGTATTTTTTATCTATGTCTAAGCTGTGTACTTCTTTATGTGATAAATTCACCATACTAATAGATATAAAGCTCTTTTATATAATATGTTATTAGCGAATAAGTCGTTGGAGTACCTATACAAAATAAATAAATATTTATTTTTCAGGTAAAAGCTATCTCGGAAGATTGAAAAATCGGCTCTGAAACAATTTATGGTTTAATCAAAAATGTTCCCCATAACAAAGCACCGTATATATCCCAAATAAAACGCAACATGATCAAGGCATTGGAGATCGACGCATCGGTAACACAGGGCAGGTACAAATTACTGTGGCAGGGCTCGATCACAAGATGGTGGTCGCTGATAAAGCTACACCATCACTATAAAGACATAATTTAGTCAGCGTCGAACAAAAAGTATAATGGACAGACAGACAGAACTAGATGAACGATGTTGCGTTTGCGTTTTAATTAACGATAACATGTTGACACTTGCGATTGAAACGTCCTGTGCTGAAAAATGTTCGTGATTAGTTTTATTGTGGCGTCTGAACGGTGTGGTTTATGTGATGTGTTCTGATGTGCACTCAGTCTTATAAAGCGATTAAGGTTTGTCAGTAGGACTTTTTGAATAAGATGTAGTTGTGATGACACTGACTTTGTATTTCCAAGGTTCGTTTATTGTGATGTAACCAATATTTTGTTGTAACAACCGTGGAGTTTCTTGCTCGTTCTTCTCCATAGATAAATACCTACTACGCTTTGGAATGGGCAACTAGCTTCATATTTCTGACTGACCGATTTCTTGACAATTCAAAAGTGCCTGTAAATGGTTTAATTGAAATATATGCTTTGAGTTTGAGTTTTGAGTTGTCGTTATTTTAGAAATCGTCTTTTGGAGTAATGTAAATTTTAAATAAACAAACTGTTTTAGCAAATCTATCACAAGAACAGTTTATTTTTCCGTAAGTTTTAAAATAATTGCTTCTAAACCATCCTTCGAACTTAACTTATCCATTACAAGTCACAACTGCCATAAAAAATTGATGCACAATAATGCAAAATTTTATCTTTTCCATTATCAAAAATGAAATGCGAGCTGTCGGCATGGGTAAAAGGGTTTTATATATTCAATTTTAGTAGAACATAATGCAGGGGTAATGAAGCGTTGCAACTTCCTGTGCGAATCGATTGATCTGTATTCGCTACCCGGACATGTGTCTTTGTCTGCGAATGCGAAAGGGTGAGTCGGGAAGCTAAGATCCTCAAGTATTGTGATTTCACGCTTACATGAAACCCTTTCAATATCTTACTTTCTCTGCCAGAACTTTATTCGTGGGGAAATCGATTTGCAATGACAATAAATTGAGTCTTGTTAATTGATTAGTTATGATGATTGGTATTGCAGTCGTGTTTCCGTTTTTAAATTGATTATTTCATATGAGATTTCATACAGAACGAAAATCTTCTGCAGTTGTGTCTGGTTCACCAAGTTCATTAAGTAATCATAAAAGCCGATTCTAAAAATTAAACTCATATAACAAACATCGCCAACAGCATTAACGCACTTTTACATCTCAAAAACAATAAAAATATACCTAAACCGACTTTAACGACTTCATATCGTAAATCACCGACTTACGACCTAAAGTCAGCTAGTCAGCGAAGCTAGCGGGTTCTCTGCCCACCCATAGGTGTGGACAGTCGTGGTCAAAGGGTCGCGACCAAGCACTAAATCAGACAAGACGTGTTATTTGTTCAACAGGCTTTGATACCACCGCGATGCGCCTGCGCCTCATAATTTATGTGGATATATGGGAATTGAAACACATTAGTGTTTTGTTTATTTAACTAATTTTTCGGAGATGAATTTAGAGATTTGGTAAAAAATATAATTTTGGGCCAGTATGTTGGTCTAATGTCCATCCTTCGACATGCTATCCTGCAGTTATTTAAGTAATGGGCATACTAATTGTAGTTCACAATCACACTTGTTACTTTTTAACCGACTTCCAAAAGGAGGAGGTTCTCAATTCGATTGTATGTTTTTTTTTTGTATGTTTGTTACGCGATTACTCTGTCAATTATGAATTGATTTTGATGATTCTTTTTTTGTTTGGTAGATCATACTTCAGAGGTGGTCCCTTATAAATTTTATTAACTTTGCTTGGGTAGTTTTTGAGTTAGTTTCAATAATACGTATTTTTTCGTCACTTAGTATGTGGATGATATGATAACTTTCTGTCACTGTTATTTACATAGCAGGTATTGGTATTCGAATTTGTGTGGGGTAGGTGTATCACAACTAAAAAGTGAAAAATAAAAACTTTTTACAAAAAAAAAAACAACCGACTTCAAAAAAACACTACAAAGTGAAAAATAACTTTAATTTCGGAAGTCGGTGACAAAGAACGAAAATTCAAAACCAAAGACACCGACTTCCGAAATTAAAGTTATTTTTCACTTTGTAGTGTTTTTTTGAAGTCGGTTGTTTTTTTAGTACGACGCAAACGCTGTTTCTGGCAGAGCAAATGTCAAGCGTAAGTCAATCCTGGTTCTGTCTGTCCATTGACTAACAAACAGTATTAAACCGCTGTTCCCATTCATCAATTTGCATTTGTCGGCCCGCATTCGTAGTTAATAGATCTCAACTAAAACATCTCAAAACATTGGTACAACTAAATAAATTTACAATGCTCCTAGTGTAGTAAGTACAAATCGTTCAATAAAACATCGACTAGCAAAACTCGCCTTAACACAGTTGAAATAAATAAATAATTCGTCTGTATCAATTGGAAAAGGAACATTCTCCCATCGAGGACGGCTCTTGTAAATCTTTGATAGCAATCTTGATGTACGAACGGATGCAAAACGGGATCGTCTCGGGTCCAAAGCGGTTTGATTTAAGGAAATACATCCCTGACGAAACACAGTAAGTATCGTATGTAACATCGAATAATATCCAATCGCTTTGCATATCCAATTGCAATCTCAATTGTTTAGTTCAATCACTCGACCGATATGTAGATTTAACGGAATGCATCGAATTTAAGCGATAGCTCTCTATAGCTGTGACGTTGCCAAACCTTTATGTAAAACATCGGCGAAATATTCAAAGGTTTATCGAGGGTTTCATTACCATTAAATGTTAACACACAATAATACTTAAATATACCGGCGAAACACTTAAATAATAATAACAGTAAATGACAAAAGAATCGCCCAAATCATTTCTGATTAATTGGATCTATTTGATCACGGAAATTACATTAAGTAAACAAAAACAACCACTAAATCAAAATATAAACTTCTATAGATTAATCTAATTTGGTTTAGTTAAACACCCAGGCCGAATATTTATCAAATCTGAGCTATCGGCCCATAAATAAGACTGCACGCGGTTTCGGAATGTGTGATAAAATTTATAGCGGGACCCGTACGTACCAGAGCTCTACCCCACTGTGATACTCACAACTATTGTAATCTGATCATGCAAATTTGTAACCCTTTTTTATTAATCGCACAGTCGGCACACGCCTAACACTCCATGTGTACCTGTTTGTAGTAGATAAGGGTATAGGGTAGATAGTTACGTGGTGGAGACAAATCTATTTGGCATTTCTCAAAAAAAAATGTTATTGAGATTTATATGAGAAGTTGCTTTGTCCGCAATTAGGTATTCATATAGAGCTGAAGCGACTACTCATTTTCTTGTTCAATTAAAATTAAAGTTTGTCAACGACCCTCTTGGTTTTTCAGAAACAATTTCTATAGCACCTGAAGCAAATTTATCGCCCCTTTAAAATCCAAAACACGTGTACATTACAAGTTATCTGTGAGATTGAAGACAGGAGAAAATAAAATTTTGGCACGTTCGTTAACGACCGGTCCTGTTGATTTGGCAGATGTTATTTTTAGTCATTAGAGAGAAAAAAATCAATTAATAACCGCCGTTTGTGTACAAAATTGATTACCGGAGGCTTCTGAAGTCAGCCGTCTGACCGCTCCCGAGACACCCGTGTGAACTCTGAAAATCATAATTGCGTGGTGTCTAATCAAGCATACATCGTCCCTCTCTAATCCATTGGTATTAGTTAGAGCGTGAAAGAGACAAATCTTAGGAAGTAAATGTTGCTTCCACTCTTCGTGACCACACTTTGATTGATGAACAGAGAAAACGCCTCGAGTGAGTTAATCACGCCTAAATTTAATTTAGAATGAATATGAAAACGCGGAGGCTATTTATTATGTTTTGTTTGTTTTGGATAACATTTTCTTTTTTCTGGATCCATAACCCTAATGTTACTTTTTGCAGGTCGAAAATATGCGAAGTTTGACCCCAGCTCATTTAAAGGGTTTTACAAAAAAAAATATACTTTGGATACAAAATCGTTGTAATTATAGAATAAAGTTTTTGTAAAGGTTGTGGAACACCTTTTTTGTCAAATATTATAAACAGTCATCTATGTGATATTAAGGTGCGTCAAACGTTTCGTGGGAGACTGGAATCACTGGAATTAAGATAAACGCTTCCCATTAAATCCATTTAATGCTGGAGCAATTCGGGACTATAAACATAATGCTTTTAATCATAGTAGGCAGATAGACTCCAAAATTATTTGTTACAACTAGCACATAGAAATACTTGGACTCGTTTACTCTTTTCCGAAGTAAATAAATTGGAGTTACTATGAATTTCATGAAAAATAGAGCTCCTTTAAACATGAAGGTATTTATATTTTATTATTTAAAGGTATGAAATAAATATAGTTTATGACAGGTTACATACACTTAAAAGTGTCATACATACACTTTTCAGTGTATGTACACACGGCTACACATCAAGCTATACATTTCCAATATAAACTGACCTCGCATTGTACGGAAATCCTATACAATGCGAGATCAACATAAACTGGTTTTGTATGGCTTGATGTGTAGCCGTGTGTACCTAGGTAACATATATTTATGTTATTTTTAATTTACTCTGGAAGAAAAAAAGTTGTTTTTTGTCATTCCCTCATTTTATGGTATACTGCGATCGGTATTATTTTTCCATGAAATCATATAGAAAACATACATTTAATTTATGGGCCTACACGCAGAACATCGGCCGTACGTACCTACTAATTGTACCGTTTAAACTTTTATTCGTCTATCCCACTGCACTCATTCCACTGTTCTCCTCCCAATACCATCGCTCATCATTTCAAGATAACGCATAAATAAATAAATAATAAAGTAAATTGAAAACCTTCCCAAGTAGGTAATTGTCGGTGTGGCGAGTGACCCTAATGGTTGTAATGACACCGGAACCCTTTGAATGGCCACGCCACTTACGACGTCCCTTTAAACAAACAACTTAAAGGAAATCTCCCTCTAAGTGGCACAATAAACCTTAAAGATCACTTGAACCCATAAACTTTGATCACTTGAAAATGAGCATCTATTAGTATATTTAGCACTAACAATTGCGTTTTACAAATAACAGAAAAAAAAATCGGCTCTGTGTGTGGCTTAATAGTGCGTTTTTATTATATTGTCATAAAGATTATTTATAATCACACGTAAGCGTTTAAAAAAGACGTTTTACGACTAAAAAGGCGGCATTAAAAAGACTTTTGTTTCTGACAAAACGTTCCTTGGCTTTTATGGTCATTTTGTAATCATTAAAGTTGTAATGTTAATCGTTTGACCCAGTAATTTCCGATTAAGCAGTTTTGCCAAAATTTTAAACAAAAATTGTTTCTTCTGAAATCCAGTGGCATTTGCTTGCTAACGTTACCTGCCTGTTACATGGTATTATTTTATCAAACAGGCAGATGTATTCAACTTGTTATCTGAGTTGCGTGGGTGGACGGCACGCGAAGGTGTTGCCAATGAACTGCTCTCAATGCTCCTCATTGTTATCAACCCCTGCACGACGACGATTAGTGGCACACGATCGCCTACTGTTAACCACTTCCTTGTTTACATTATACCAGTGTATACAGAGCATCGAATACGGTGAGGTGATCATCAATAGACAAATACAGATAACAGTGGCTAAGTTAAGTAAAAGTGAAATTTGAGAATTCTACAGGGGAATGCTTTGTTCTGTTTGAAATAGAAAGTGGTTAAACAATTGATATTTTGTTATGTAATACTTTCTTCACCGGCTCGTCAATGAGGCCCTAGTTTCACGTACCAGAACTTTCTTGGTCGAGTTCAATCCATGTCCCAATCTTCGAGATGATCAATCTAGCCTCTTGTCTCAATTCTCACGTTTGATGCCCACATCTTTAGCAAAAAATCTTATATTTTCAATTGCTTTCGATTAATTTTTGTACATTGTTCTCACATATAGAAGCAACAAGAATAATGTACCCAGGATTTTGTAATATCTAAATTTAAAAGAGTGTCCTTGGAGTTTATTGCCCGTTCTTCTCCATAGAGATCTACATTTTGGAATGGGCAACAAGCTTCAACTTTCTAACTGACCGACTCTTTTACAATTTAAAAGTGCTCGTAAATGGTTTAATTGAAACAAATGCTTTGAGTTTGAGTTTTAGTTTTGACTTTGAGTTTTGAGTTTGATTTTTTTTTTGAGTTTTGAGTTTGAATTTTGAGTTTGAGCTTTGAGTTTGAATTATATCTATCCCAGATAAACTTTCTGGTTTTTCAGGTCTATTAATCAATCGGAGGCTAGCCCTTCTAATATCTGATATCGTAATAATTCCTTCTCGTTTTCTTTATTGAACAGAGCAAGCTACTAGTTCTGATTATTATGGTAAAGACTGGATGGTGCGGTAGTAACGGATTGGATTTAACGATCATTATTATAGGCCATAAGTAGTGGCTGGTTGCGTAACTCTAAAACGATTACCACAACGTCCTATAGTTACTTTACTCTCAATAATATTGTGAGATGAATCGGGATAAAAACTGGTGAAATGAAATGAAATTATTTATTCTGTTAATAAGATATATATCGGGATCACTTTGACACATCATATTAAAAATAAGCTAGATGAGGTCGGCGTTTCTTACCTAACTACTCTGAGAAGAAAGGTCGAAACAAACTCAGAGGTCGAAGTCTCTTTTAAAGTCGAGACATAATCTTGGTCAGGCCATATGAGAACAATGTAGATTAGTGTCTGAAACGATCTTTTGAGGAAAGAATCACACAGATTTGAGTGGACCTGTCCAGTCAGTGTAAGCATTTGTCAGATCCAGATTGCATACCTTGTATAACTTAGGTAATAGATCGTTGGATGAGATTGCCCGTGAAATGAGCTCAGTGGTGTGCAATTGGAGAGGCCTATGTCCAGCAGTAAACTGCTTTAGGCAGGTGACGATATGACTTTAATTGGATAGGAGTTCAGCAGTGGAAGTTTGCATTCTGATGAGTAAAGGAAAATTTAAAACTGTGATGACATTGTCAGGACGGATTTTAGGTGTTGCTAACATAAACAATTCTTTAGTAAGTCATGCAACATATTGCCTGCAGGAGAACAGCTGACCCATTAAAGCCATTTATCGACATACCATCTTTAGGGGTGAATGATGAATCACTGCAGTGAGTAACCACCCCATCGTACCTATTGTAATAATGGGCTAAGTCATAATCTATATAGATAATTGTTATACCAATATGAATTATAATATATGTGTGTATCGTTAAAGTAGAAAGGTATAAATATCTTTTTGATTTTTTTTGTTGAATTTGGTTGAAGTTCGTCTTCAGAATCGAACGAAATGCAGTTTGTTTTTTTTATTAATTGTGCAAAAGCAATTAGCAAAGACGAAGCGAGTCTCTGATTTTGAAGATACCTAGTAGGTAGGTACGAAATATTGGTTACATTGCGCCGCGCAAACGTCCTTTGGTGAGTAGAGGCATTCACTGCATAGGTCAACTCTGTTGAATTTTAGATTTTCACCGTTTATGTATAACCTCATTGACAAAATCATCATCATTGACGTGATCAAATTTGTTCGACAGGAGCCCACGATAGATCGAGGAGTACCTACCTAACTAATTTATATCAAAGCACATTCAAGCGAAAACACTAATGAATCCCACAGCTTTGATTAATACCGCAGTAGTAATGATGGATGCACCCCTTCAGGTAGGGGTAGACCGCCGGCCGCGAGCCACCCTCCGAGACTAACGTAATTACACACTTATTAGTTCTAACCTATTTTTATTTGTTTTTTCATGCAATCTACGTGGCGCCCGCGCCGCGAGGTCGCGTATTTAATACTGGTGAAAAAATTATTCGGTCACACGGCCTAGTTTGAGACAACACTTGAAACCGTCACTGAATAAATATTTTCTCTATTTTAGATTCTATGACTTAGAAAATAAGGGTTATACAGAGTTTTTGCCATGTATTGTGAAGATGGTTAGTTCATTGTCTGAATTAGGTTCGGACCCATGTTCTTGTGCTATAAACTTGTTTCCTGTCTGAGCACCGCCGGGGGTAGGAAATGGAAATGAGGTATGTGCTTTTTGCTTTTCATCATAAAAGTTCTAAAAAGATTTGGTATATATAAAAAGAAAAGAAAGAAAAATTGTTTATTCTGCACAAAATAAACGCACATTACAAAAAAAAAATTACATAAAATACACATTCACCAAAAGCCTCGTATTCAATATTCGAAAACTAATAAAAGTTTAACAAATTTTGTCTATTGCTTATGTCAAGGCCAGAGGCAATTTACAATATGGCGACCTAGTTCTTGTATGTTTAGTTTAATGCAATGTATACTTGTGCTAAGGATATTTCTTCGATGGCATCAGCCCAGTACCTTACCAACATAGACGTGAGATGGTAGGAGAGCTACATTAATCTTTCAAAAACGTTTTTAAATTAATTATAAATTCACAAGTAGCCAGAAGCCGTAACTCCTTAGTCTTCAGCTGCAAAGCGTTAAACTTAACAGGAAACTTTTTCTGAAGATTGACATGCTTTCTACGTCGTTAAAAATAATGGTATAGAAAGGTGATATGATATATGGTGTCTAATCGGATCTCTGAGGTGTTTAATCTGACCTTTATCTGCGATACTCTTCAGTCAGGAATCACTTATGCTATAATTTATCGCATCCGAGCCTTAAGCGAGTGTGTCCTGTATTTAATTTCGGCGGCCCATTGGTCGAGACCTTTCGCCCTGTGCGTGTGAGTGGCCGTATTCTTAGTCTTGCAAGTTGCATGTCGCATCTTGTAGATAAGCTTTTCTATTATTTGACTAACATTTCCTAACTAAGTTAACTGTACTATTAGCCATATCTGCACCTGTCTTAAAGACCTTCATGTGGAAACTTTTATATTTAATTATATTAGGAAATTTGCTTATACGTTTATTTTTAACCGACTTCCAAAAGGAGGAGGTTCTCAATTCGACTGTATGTTGTTTTTTTTTTTTTGTATGTTTGTTACGCGATTACTCCGTCAATTATGAATTGATTTTGATGGTTCTTTTTTTGTTTGGTAGATCATACTTTAGAGGTGGTCCCATATAAATTTTATTAACTTTGCTTGGGTAGTTTTTGAGTTAGCTTCAATAATACGTATTTTTTCCTCACTTAGTATGTGGATGATATTATGATAACTTCCTGTCACTATTATTTACATAGCAGGTAGTGGTATTCGAATTTGTGTGGGGTAGGTATCACAACTAAAAAGTGAAAAATAAAAACTTTTTACAAAAAAAAAACAACCGACTTCAAAAAAAACACTACAAAGTGAAAAATAACTTTAATTTCGGAAGTCGGTGACAAAGAACGAAAATTGAAAACCAAAGACACCGACTTCCGAAATTAAAGTTATTTTTCACTTTGTAGTGTTTTTTTTTGAAGTCGGTTGTTTTTTTTTTTGTAAAAAGTTTTTATTTTATTAAGCCTGTCTTTTAAATTAAATGTACAATGTCAACAACTGTTACTCAAAAACTCCAAAATAATACCAGATCCTTGTGCCCGACTATGAATACTACAGATTAACATCCTTTAGTGTAGTTAATTCGCTGGTCAGATAATAATTAATAAGCTCACAGTCGATATCCAGCTCGTGACCACCGAAGGCCCTCGTGACCGCGGCGTCTCTGACCCGACACAGATTGAGATATCAAAATTCGCAATTCAATCCCACGGTGATGCCCGCGTTTGTTTTATAGTTATCATTTGAGTAAGCCTTTGGGCAGTGAGGATTAGTTTGTATAAGATGTGAGCTCATTAGGGGTGCGTAACTTATGGATACTTTAATATGGTAGGAATTAAAAAGCCCACCCTGGTAAGGTTGAGAAAAAGCTTAGCAAAATTTGTGGAAATCACTCTCATAGCTATCTAACTATCGACCATCATCATCTGCCTAGCCTTGTCCCAACTACGTTGGGATCAGCTTCCAGTCTAACCAGATGCAGCTGAATACCAGTATTTTACATGGAGCAACTGCCTACCTGACCTCCACAACCTAGTTACTAGGTAACACGATACCCCTTGGTAAGACTGGTTGTCAGACTTGGGCTTCTAACTACTCGTAATGACTGTCAAAGATCTACAAATGATAGCCGGAACCAACAGCTTAATGTGCTTTCCGAGGCACGGAGACACGGTCTTGGTATGTACAGATCGTCACCCATCAACGGATCAACCGTAAATTGTATAAACTCAAACTATATCACATATACAGTGTCAAGCGATTAGACAAGAATTAAACCAAGGTAAACAATAAGGTTTGTAAAGCAGTTACTGTAAGGTTAACAATCCAAAACAGGGGAAACTTCTGTGTGTCCCTGTCCAGTCCACTGCTAAAAGATTCATCACAAAATGGTTAGGAAATGCCCGCAGTCATATAGCCCGGCTAAAGACTTATAGCGTAATTAAATTTTACAGTCCCTGAGAATTTTATAATTTCGTAGTAACTACTCGTAAAAGTATGGTTTATATCCAGTAGCATTTAAACCCAAAACGACAAAAGTATCCCTGTTTTAAAAACTATATCATTGGCGTAGGTGGATAGTTCTCCACCTACGCCAACAATATAATAACAAAAAAATTCTTGTTTGGAGAAAATTGCGATTTATTTATGCGGTATGATTTGGGTGTTACGAGCAGTGGTGGCCCAGTGGTAACGGCCGCGACTTACGAGTTGTAGGTCGTAGGTTCGAACCCAGACAGGCGCTTTACTTTGTGTAAATTATTTCATCACCACTGCTCTCAAAACGGTGAAGAAAAACATCGTGAGGAAACCGGCATGTCCTAGAACCGAAAATTCGAAGACATGTGAGATCTACCAACCCGCACTGGGCCCGCGTGGTGGATTACGGCCCACTCCCTCTCACAGAGAGGAGGCCTGTGTCCCAGCAGTGGGAACATTTATAGGCTGATGATGATGATGATGATGGGTGTTACGAAAATGGTGAAAAGTCAATTTGACCAAAATTGCAGTTATTTAGTTCTCCACCTACGCCGACGATATACGAATTGACGCTGGCTGTATAAACAGCATCGGAATGAAGCCTTTTTAGGTCTTATTTATTTATCAGATAGTGAACACTATAACAGATTTTATTGTTGATTCTATTTACACTTGGCTCGGTAACGTTATCTTCGATCTACGTAATGGTAAGTGCAAGTGAGCGGCTAATTGTTTTTGTTCGCTAGTGATCGTATCCGCTGCTCAAAGCTCACGAGGGGCAGGCCTCGTCTATACTGCCCTGATTTATATTTCGATGTGCGGAGAGATGTATCAAGTCCTTAAGCGTTTGACCGCTTGCGTGTGCGCATTGTTGTGCCGGCGTTTTTTAATTATCAAGATTCTAATTGAATGAACATTTGGAGAGTAACATTTTTAATTAAAACTAATTTATCTCGATACTCTTTTGGGACTTTAAATTAGTAAACATTTTTGTTGGCTTCGCGCACCTTTGAATATGCAATTTCACAGTCCGAATAAAACACAAATTTCAAGATCATGAAAAAGGGAATTTCTAAAGATACGAAACCTTTGTTTTGAAATTCGTCTTGTTATTGAAATACCAATGAACCGTAAAACTATTTTAGCTTTAGCACCGTACCCTCGCCTTCCAATTGCTGCAGGATTGGCGTTACCGTAAAGATTATCCCGTGTTTGCTTTAGCCCCGAGCTGGGATTGAGCCATTTAATTTTATAAGTCGAATCTAGATAAAGCCTGCTTGAGTGTGCTTTATGGGTTTATTTATTAAATATGCTTATTGCTGGTAAGTATAATTATGTGTGAGATACGCTTTGTTTTAGTTTCCAATGTGTTACTAATTTACAACAAAAAAAAACATACGATGAGTCAAGTGGTCACACTTGGTTTTATTGTAGAAAAACCATTAGATACTTATTTACACACATTAAAAAGATAATAAGCTATACATAAAAAATAAAGTTTAATAAAAAACTGTTACCCGACCACGGGAAAATAAAAATGATCTAAAAAGTACGAAACAAGCAAATATTTCAGACAGAAATCAAGACATAGGTACAAAAATGGTCAAGGTAAAGCCGTGGTCGCATGCCTGTATACCATGTAGGTGCCAGGAACACCTACAAAATTATAATGGCATGCGACGACGGCTTTACCTTGACCATTTTTGTACCTATGTCTTGATTTCTGTCTGAAATATTTGCTTGTTTCGTACTTTTTAGATCATTTTTATTTTCCCGTGGTCGGGTAACAGTTTTTTATTAAACTTTATTTTTTATTTTATACTTTTCCGTTTTTACACTTGCTAAAAGTTACAACAACGCCGCGCGCAACGTCTCACTGAAAATTGAATTTACAACGAGAACATTTTCGCGCAATGATTTTGTACGATTTCAAATGTCGACTAAAACCAAAAGAATCATTTGAAAGACTTCGAATGATGTTCATAGACAAAAGCCCTTCTAAAGCGACTGTTTTCCGCTGGTTCAACGAATTTAAGCGTGGTCAAGTACAAGTTTTTAGCGTTGTAACTTTGGCGGACGAAGAAAGAAGTGGCCGTCATAGGGCTATGACGGCTGTTACATAAGAAAACGTGCTGGCTGTGAAAAATTAAATTTAAGTGAATAGGCGAATTACATATGAAGAGATTCAGCATATACTGCAGATTGGATCGGGAAGTGTACATGAAATTCTACATGGGCATCTTCAGGTAAAGAAGATAGTTTCACGCTGATTACCACACAATCTAACGCAGAAGGAGGTTCGGGTAGAATGGTGCCGAGACATGATAGCAAAATTTGAAGCAGGCTCGTCTCGGCGCGTTTACGATTTCATTACGGGTGATGAATCATGGATTTGTCATTTTTGTTCCCCAAAATAAAAAATCAACTCAAGGGAAAGCAGGGATTAAAGAGGTGTCTGATGTGGACTGGAAAATGTGTAATGAAAATTGGTTAAGACGCATGAAACTGTGTATAGACGCCAATGGAGAGTTATTTGAAAAGATTTAATAAATAAAATATAACCTGCAGTATATTTTTTTTTATTACCTATTGCAAAATTTTCTGAGTGCCCCGTGTATAAATATTAATATTTCGTTGTACACAGTGCTACACATCAAGCTATAAATTTCCAGTATTAGCTGACTTCGCATTGTACGGAAATCCTTTACAATGCCAGATCAGCTTAAACTGGAAATGTATAGCTTGATGTGTAGCCGTGTGTACTTGTTTTTCTTCATAGAGGAATTGAGGATGGAATTACAAACCGTTTTTATTTATTAAGATTTGATTAACTGCACGTTGGTATCATCTTGCGATACAACGTAGCACAGTCTCACTTTTGCTTGTTTTTAACAATTTAAACATATTTAATTACTTTGAAAGTATAACATTATTTACATATTTGTAATGTGCTCGTCAAGACCTTTCTTTTGGTACCAAACATGTCATGATCATATCATTTTAATTTTTTTCGAGGTTAGAAATTTACGTGTAAAATCCACCATATTAAATTTAGGGAAAATTTATATAGCCTATGTCACCCGGACTATTATTACGAATCTATTGATACCTCATTCATCAAAATCGGTTCAGTAGTTTAGGCGCTATGGTGGAACACACGTAAAAGCAAACATACATACATACATACATACAAACATACAAACATATAAACATACATACATAGACTGCTAAAATCATAACCCTTCTTTTGGCTTTGCCGTAGTCGGGTAAAAAAGATAGAGTTAGATTATCAGCTGATTATGCTATGCTTAACAAAAAGAGATCTAAATAGTGCAAACAAAAAAATTTATCAACACTACATGATTCACTTGAATAAAAATGTAATTCACGCTCCATTTAAAATACGTATCAGATGATTGATATAAATAAAAAAAAGCCTTGGATTACACCTGCGATTTAATGTAAACGATTACATTTGTGGGTTACTAATGAAAGTTTAAAATTCACCGGCAGGCCGCGTGAGGCGCGCGCGACCGTGCGTGCGCGCATACTTGTCGGACGTTGGGAGATTTGCTCGTATTATACAATGTTTTATGTGCTTATGGCTCACTTACATTATCATGATATCGATAAATGTATAAAGTTAAATCGAAGGTTTGTAGGAATTAAATGTACATTTATTTATTTAAATAAAGTCTTGGAAAAGCATTTTTAAAAATAAGTAAAGAAGCTACAATCAATCTACCTAGCCTTTTCCCAACTATGTTGGGGTCGGCTTCTAGTCTAACCGGATGCAGCTTAGTATCAGTATTTTACATGGAGTGACTGCCTATCTGACCGCCACAACCTAGTGACTAGGTAACACGATACCCCTTGGTAAGACGGTTGTCAGACTTTTTGGGCTTCTAACTACCCGTAACGACTGTCAAAGATCTACAAATGACAGCCGGGACCAACGGCTTAACGTGCTTTCCGAGGCACGGAGGGGACTTGGTATGTAAAGATGGTCACCCATCCACGGACCAACCCCGGCAAGCGTGGCTTAACCTGATGGATCGACCCGTGCAGCTGTTATTACTTAGCTACAAGCCCCTACACCATAAAAATTACAGACATTAATTTAGAAATTTTACGAGCTCCTCTGTAAAGAAGCTGCGTTAAAAAAAAATAAGATTAAGGTAAATAAATAATTTTCAGCAGACCAACCTGAAAGATGAAGACCACTTAGTTCGATCTTAAAGCACGAACCATCTACAGAAAGATTTATGACTGTTTAAGATTATTTATAGTTTTACTTATTCCATTAATAGGATAATTTAATAAAATTATACTATAATAATTATATTTTAATAAACCGCAGAATTATGTATGAAATTATGGAATGACGATACATGTCATGTTAACTGAGTCATGTTTTTATTTCCATGTAAAGAGAGGAAACCTGCTCTTTACCCAAGTGTGTTTATGTTAATAATTACTTAAAATTCAATTCAAGGAGATCTTATATGCTCATGTAGACCGGGAAAAAATGTTCCCAAAGTCATCCTCCAATCATAAATTAAAACAAAAGCCAATAATAGCAATTTGAACAAAACAAAAACATTTAATAAAAGCAGTAGTTACAGGCATGTTCATGTGTGTACGTTTAACAGCGTGAGTCGAGATCAGTATCGAACCTACTTCTTTACTCATGACCAACACTACCGAACACCTACAAAACCGTTCATTGATAGCACTGGCACCTTTATTGTTGAAGACGTAGAGTTCAAAATTGAGAAGTGTTACATTTTCGGAAGTGTCTCGATACGTTTGTTAGTGCACATGTTGAAACTTTTGTCATGTTATCTGGATTGGATCTGCCGCTAAGTTTTACGGTAATCGTAGTCTCTGCAGTACTTTTAAAATATTTATGGTCATCGTTTTGTCTTGGTGGGTCTTACATTAGTCGCAACATCAAGAATGCTGAGTAGAGCAATATTTACATGATCTGCTGATAAGGTTTTTATACGTTTATTGCTAAAGCTCAGAGCTAGCTATTAACTAGTAGTTAGCTTAGAGCAATTATTAAAAGTAAACGCCATTCGAGCGTGATTAATATCTAGATAAGACTGTAGTATTTTTAGTCACATATATTTTTTTAAATCCCTAACAAGAGAACAGAACTGATGTTTAATACATAACTCCTCTCAACAAGCTAATTGGTCCTCCACTTATTGTTCAATGGAGTATCAACTATTTCACTTGATTTGTTCGTCGACATATTGTTGCAATAATAATAAATTCAATCAACCTGAACCCCGTAAAGCCTTACTTATATCTGTCACTTAACGTCGAATAATAATAAATTATGACCACAATACTATTAAATCATTTATTAGCGTCTGAATGAATGTTTGAATTATGTATGTCACCGAGTCTATCGCGGTCAGGACGAGTTAAAATATAACTCAAAGTGGCAGAAGTTAAAAAAATTACGTATGCAGGCATTGCATTATGAGTAAGTTCCACATTACGCAGAAAAGTAAGTACTAAAAATTCAAAAGCCTCGTCTGGGCACCGTTGTCCCCGCCCAATGGGCAGCTGTGTCCCCATCCAGGACTCACTAAGCCTCTATTATGGTTCCCTCTCGCATAAACACGCCGTCGACCCATAAAAGCGGTCGATCGCGCCGAGCTTCAATTTATTCTTGAAATTAACCTGTCGCATACACTTAAGAAGTTGCGAGGCGCGTGTTTCAAATGAGGCACGCGGAGATTGGGATGTTCTGAATTGACGAACCTTCCAAATTGTTATCATTAACCAAAAGATTTAAGACTCAGTTTTGGGTAACCGAACCTGAAAGTTCCATACGTCGATAAACAGTAGTAGACAATTTTATGTTTTCCGTAGCTTTATGCAAAGAAATTAACTTACATTGTAGAAGTGAATTCTTAATGACAACTAAAACTAGATCTGGGTTGATAACCGTAAGGTAATATGACAGACTAATCGACTCTATAAAATTTTGCGTCAGCGGTAAAGGACCATTTCATGAAGAATATCAACCTCATAACCGTATGACAGCGAAATTCTATCTTTGGAATATAATTTATGGAAATACGCGCGTCCATGATACACATTGAATATCAATTACATAGACTTTTATTACGTTTTCGCGTTCTAACCAAGTAATTTTGTTTGTTAGACCGAATAGCGTGCAGTTATTAAATTATACAGCGTGGCGCTTTAATGGTGACATTAATTTAACACACGTATTCCGTATACGTTAGCATTTTCTTTTTATGGAGATATTTTAATTTATCCATTTATTTATCCATTTATTTTCAATTTTCTAAAATAGCATCTTGGTGCAATCACTACTTAACAACTGTAGCGCAGAGGTCATTTACCGAGATCACGGGACATAACATGGCATCAATGAAAATAAAACGAATAACGTGCAAAGAGAAGGCGAATTGAAGGAAAGGGAGAGCCCAATGTCGGCGAGCTTTGCTAATTTTAATTTATCAATTAACGAATAATTTTTTCTCATTATATTTTTATGATTACTGGCCACTAACCCTACCCGTGTGTTAAATTAATGTCGCCATTGTAGCGGCACGTTGTATAAAAATTATTGATTTATCGAATTTCTTAGATGTAATAATAGAGAGCTAGATGTAGGGGGCTAGGGGGATATAATAGCAAGCGCAGATGTACTGTCGCACCTGCTTAACGACAATTTACACGATTCATTATTTATTCATAATCCAGTGATTTGTACATTTCGCGATAAGTATGCGTAATTAACTAAGCAATTTAATCCATCTTGGAGATCTTGATAATTAAAGATATTAATATCTCTAATAGGACAGGAAAAATATTATTTTACTGATATAAATGGGCTCGTGGCTAAATATATTGATGGTTAAGCTACGCTTGCCGAGGTGGGTCCATGGATGGGTGACCATCCGTTACATATCGAGACCCCTCCGTGCCTCAGAAAGCACGTTAATACTTACTCCAGGTTAACATTTGTAGATCTTTGACAGTCGTTACGGGTCGTTAGAAGCCCAAAAGTCTGACAACCAGTCTTACCAAGGGGTATTATCCAGTTAGTGGGCTGTGGAGTTCAGATAGGTAGTCGCTCCATGTAATATACTGGTATTCATCTGCATCCGGTTAGACTGGAAGCCGACACCAACATAGTTGGGAAAAGGCTAGGCAGATGATGATAAATCTAAATCTAAGCATATTTTACCATATCGCCATTTACCTTACTGTGGACTACAACTACCTAAATGAAATAAAAATAATGTTTCCCCCCTATTTTGAAATACCCACTTATCTTTTTTTTTTGTTTATTATTCAAAAAACAAAAGTTTACATGCATTTGATACACTTAACACATACCACACAAACCATCGCGGAATCGATAGATATATATCACCTAGATAGATGCTTATGTGAATTATAATGTATAAATATCTACACACAATGATTCAAGTTTGAGGATAAATGATAAAGAAATTAACTTTTATTCTTTGCCTGCTGTTCAGTACGTCTTACATTCAAAAGCAATGTCCATTAATGTCTACACCAAGCATTGCAGGTGTATTTAAATTACATTATTAAATTGTTCAACACTCTTTAATTTTTGTTTCACAAAAATCAGTGAAAACAAATGAAAATTTATTATAACCCCATATTGTAATGTCTACGATTTTTATGACAACATTAATTATATCTTAACATGTACTCACCTGTAAACACGTTTTTTGAAGAAAAATCAACCATAATTCTACGTACAAAAAGGGCATACTTCGGTCGAAGACGGCCTTACATTTTTCTGATATAATTATGGAAAGGACGGGCGTGGAGTCGACTTCAACGTGCAATATTTTTTATTTAACATTCGTTTGGATTTGAAAGGAGGATGCTTTTCTGTATGAATGTTGACTAAATATTTTCAGAAAACTATAATGGATGATGCGTACCTAATTATTATTAAATTATACAGCTATTCACCTCAGGCAGCTAAACGATGTTTGTTAAACTCAAAAACAGTCAGCTTAACTACTTAATACAAATAAGGGTCTAAAAAAATCACAAAGTTAACGAAACATTACTAAATAATAAAATTCAACATCAGAAAGCTCGACGTAAACCGAGTTAAACTTCAAAATTAAAGTTAAATCAACACCGTCTCCAAAGCTTCCCTGTCGCGTAGTTTTCAGTAAGCCAACGACTCGACGAGTCGGGCAGGTGCTGCCCAAGCGCACACTTCTTTCATTAAAATTAATACCAATGTCGCGTGTGCACATTCTTACTCGATAACGCCTTGCCGTAATTAAGGTATGGCTTTAAACGAGCCGGGCAAGGCGGGCGCAGCGCGGGCGCACGACCGCCACGCGCCGAACGGTACTCCGCGGAACGTTTAACGAGAAATTTTGTTTCCATCAATATTTCTGCTTATGGTATCAGATTAACAGGCTCGTTGCGATCTGGTGCAGATGCGAAGAGGTATTTTCTTTATTCGCGGCTGGGAAAATTTAGATTTTTTTGCCTTTCTGCTTTGAGATTAAATGCAATGGCAAAAAGTAAGCATCTAATTGTCCCAAGATTGCATCAAATATTAGATGGTCAATTATCTTACCAACCTAGGTATCTACATGTCGTTTTGATCTAATCTTTGTGGCAGTAATGTTAAAAAAAAATCTGAACCGACCCTTATAGCTAATGTTAGAACCATCAACATGTAAATTATATGCACAGGATCTGTTTTATAGAATCAGATTTTTTTGCCAGTGATTGTTATGGTCCTTCGATCGATGTTATGGAAGGATATTGTTTGCTCAGGAGGCAGCAAAAAGTAAGAAGAATTAGACATAATAATAAGTATATTTTTTTCACAGACACTGCATTAATTTGAAGTGCAGTACAGTGACAAAAAAATTATGCATAAAACGAATTCTGGTTTTCTTCACGTTTTGCCCGGTGCAGTGTCAGACTTAAATGATACAAAATATTAAACACGTATATCGAGTTTGTTTATTGGCAATCAGTATTCGACGGTTTATTTATGTTGCTCATTCTTCAGCTGTTAACACTTCGAGATGACGATCTTAGGGGCGTCGCAATTCCGTTCAAATCAATAAAACTGACAGTAAAAAAGATTACACAATAGGAATTGATATAGGGAAACAATACTAATTATCTATTTAGGGGAATCTTATCGCTGCAACTAACGAGCTGTCGTAAACCTATAAACGAATTCGACAAGCCTTGTTGTCGGCAAATGAGACGATTGCCTAAACTAGCCTTATTTATAGACCTCTGCACATGTCCGAAGGGTTAGATATTTGAAATACAGCATACTAAATGATACACGTTTCTCATTATCGAGACTTAGAATGTTGTCAAAAAATAATTAAGTTCGAAAACATTTTTATTTTGAGCGTCTAATTACATTGAAAAACAGGAAAACATTTTACAAGTTTTGTTTAATTTTGCTCACAGAGATTTCACAGAGTCACACGATCAAAACACAAGGTGGAGCGCACAATGCTCTGACTTTGAAAAACAAAAGAAACCAGCAAATCCCACTGCACCCCTCCAATTGACTTCCTACCAATACATCCACCGTCATTGTCGCACACAAATCTTTATCTTAAAATTCGAATATCCATCAATCGTATCCGATTGGTCAATGCGAATCGAATCACAGCCGAATCGTATCTCGGTCACAATCGGTGTCGGGGTATCGTTGAAGTCGGATGCGACGACGTCACTGTGTCCGTCGGGCCCGTCAGCCGTAGGTGGCGGCGACGGCGACCGACACCGATGCGATGTCCCGATAGCCCCCGTGTCACTGTCTTACAAGCTTCGAGACATTCTATTTGCATTTCGGATGTCGTCTAAAGACGTGTGTTATCTGTCCTAGCACTTGTAGGTGGGAAAACAAGTATATTCCCATGGGTAAAAAGTATTTAGAAATGCTATTAATGTCTGCAGACTTTCTTTAGGTTTCGTCTATCGACCCATTTTATCTTTTGAGTCTTATCTTTGTAGCGGGATAGATTCTTAATTGCTTTTTGCGACCAAACAAGCTTGAAGCAAGAGACGTTTAAATGTGACTTGCAAAGTAAAAAGTTACAAATACATGTTTATTTTAGCTAGACACATTGCCTAGACAGCGTATTCTTTTTCCTAAACTCCGGAATAAAGTTACGACAGTTCAAATAAGTACAAAGTTCAAAGCAAAAAATCTTTTTATGAAACGTAGTACCTATCACTACGTCTACAAAAATCATTGAAATCAAATAAACCGCGTATCATGGCCTGGCCATCATAGC
This sequence comes from Agrochola lychnidis, assembly GCA_963680765.1. NCBI lineage: Eukaryota > Metazoa > Arthropoda > Insecta > Lepidoptera > Noctuidae > Agrochola > Agrochola lychnidis. The sequence continues at coordinate 9,910,187 of OY796857.1, forward strand.
TCCATACATCACACCTTGTTGGCAACGAATAGGAATGTTCGTTCATTGTTAGCAAACCACGCTTGATATGAAATGTAAAACATTCCCTTTATTAATACTTAATACGATCACCCTTTGATTCGATGAATAGGAGTCACTCAACAAGTCGTTAATCAAACGATATTGGGTACGAATCAGGTAGTTGTATTGTGTGATCGATGGCGGCGAGCCTTGCATCTATGATTTATTATAATTCTTAAACTTGGCATTAATGAGACTGAAGTATTCATTGAACCGCGACTGGAAGCTACAAGCTACTAATGCAAGTTACTCCTTGTTATCGATCCAGTTGATTCCGAAAAATCATGACAAGCAAAATTGTTTATTTTTCTGTATCTAAAAGTATGACATCAAAATCTAATATACGCTGACGAAGCCTATTTGCTTGCTGTGTTACAGATTTTTTTGTTTAATTCCAAGTAATCTGCCTATTGGCCAAACATTTTTTCTTTTGATTTGCAACGGTTTTATGCTTTTATATGTTTGTTTACAAGTACCGTCCATCCTGTCAATCCCACACCAGTGATGCGTAACTCCATAGTATGGCAGATGACATTGTTCCCATAATCATCACATCACTACCGCTTTCAACCCCATATCCCACGTTTTTCCGCATCTCGTGTCATTTGTTTTACCTAATTGTTTTATTTGTTCGTAATTGCTCAAATAAAATGTAAATGTCACACAATATCCGGTATAGGATAGGAAAATTAATCGATTTGAAATAACAATTTATTGTTGAAATAAATGTAGAACAAGTATGACTGATGATATTATTTTACTGGGAACCCTATCTTTACAAAATACATACAGTTCAAACCAATCTTCTTAAGACGCAGATATATGACAGTGACCTTGAATGGTTAGCTTGCGTGTTCTGTACTGAGCTCACGCAACGCGTCGTACGTCCAGCCAGCAATAGGACTCGCCCATCAAGGAGCGCTGTCCCAAATTGGACGCATTATTAATTTATTACACGTAAAACAAAAGGTATTTTAATAAAACACGTATACTAAAAGATTAGTAATTTAATTATCTTTAATATAGTGAAGTTTTCAGAAAAATACGCTTGATGGATTTTGCGTCATTCTCAGTTTTTTATCCGCGTTAGACATGACTTTACAAATTAATTTCACTATGTAATATAAACATAATCAAAAATATGCTTATATTAAAATATTAAAAAAATGCTCTAGTTTAACATATATTTTTTCCAAATCACTAACACTACTCGTTTAGACGTCATCTTCAGTATAAAATCATTAAAAGTCAGCTATCATCCCCTTAAACGTGAATTCGTTTGAAATCGTAAAACAACCAAAGCCTGAATCAGGAAAAAGAAAATCTTTTTGTGAAATATTTAATAAAAAAATACGAAAAAATTCATGACTATTTTTTATTTAATTTATACATAATTGTTCAAATTCGAGAAGAAAGTTTATTATGACAATATCAGAAAAACATTAAGATAAATAAACAATACAAAACAGACGAATTTAGCCTCCATCTATCGAGTAATCGACTAACACAGCAGCATAATTTGTTCAATCGTAATTGCTCTATGGGAGGTGAAATAATTGATATTGTTATGACAGTTTTGTGAAGGGATGTTACCCTAACCCCACAATACATCGTGTTCAGGGGTCATATAAATAAATAGCATCACACGTGTCGTTACTAATATTGCACTGTATTTTGACAGGTTGCGTATTTATAAATGTGCGGTAATAGCCTAACAGGTAAGTGTCGAACTGAAGGTGAAGTTAGAGGTTATGAAAGCGTAGTTCAGCCGGACTATTCTGTAACATCTGACCGTGAAAACTTAGGCGAAGTGAGTTGTCATTCCACATGCTAGGGATCCGCACTATTGACAGCTTTTCACGATGACATTTTAGAAAATAGATCGACTGTTTCCTGACCCGCCACAAAATTTACGAAATTCATGAGCCCACTTCATGCATATTTATCTATTTTGGAGGAATTCACTACACTATGTTACTAGTTTACACTAGTAACTTGCAACCTACATTGAATACATTCAATAGGCCTGTGTCCAAAATAAAAAATATCGAACACGTATTTTTTCTTTTTTGACATAATCAAAAGATTACGGCGATACATTGAGTTGAAATATGGCAAGACGTCACGCCTTGCTAGATTTAATACTGCATTGTGACGTAGCGAGCCCCCACTCCCCAACTTTAATGCGTGTTTTCTAAGTTAATTTTGATTAATATGATAAAGCAAAAAATACGTGTCTAATATTTTTTTATTATCTGAAAGACGAACTAAATAGAGTGTCTTTTTTTACCTAGACAACTACCGTATTGCAATGCATTGAAAAACGAATGCAGCCATACTTTCCCACAGATTAAAACTGCTAAACCAAAGATTCACACGACAAATCAAACTAGTTTTCTTTCACATGACCGTAAATCAAAAACCGTATCAATTTATAAAAGAAAATTATTGCTTTTTTAATACTTTACAGCACTTTTAATTTTGAACCAGTTTCGTGGGTGGTGCGCTGAGATGCGTAGGAGCATAGGGTGGGTACCCTTATAATACTGACACAATGACTTGAATTATCATCGTATTCTTATTGGACATGTTACACGACTTAACATGTTACTTAAGCTTATTGTTAGTAACTTAACGACATCATTGAACGCTAATAACACTATATTCTTCTTTTGTCGGTGTTATAAGTGTTCGTTTTAGTTTACACCTCGTAAGTTATTTATGAAAAATATTAAATTAGTATTGGATGTAATGTGGCTCCCGCGGTCAGGATGAAATGGGAGCTCTTTAAGTAATGATAATCGTGGTGTCAATGAAAGCTTGCAAAAAAAAAGGAAATGTATGAATACGCTTAAGAGAACCCAAGTGTTATTCAAAATTAAGCTTTATAATGGTCCGGAATTTGTTAAGGAAACATATATTGGTCCAACATCTACGACAGAGAAATAGGTGATAATTCTGTAACTTCAGTGAAAACTGATATAGCTTGACTTATATCAGTTTTAAAATTATTACACTAAGTTTAACAGTAAAAAAAATGCAATTTTTTGGTCTAATTGGTACCCCTCTAAGATTAAATTTGAGCAAGCTTATTTTGGTGTGAAGTGCTCTAACTAAGCATTTTTTACATTTATTAATGTGTAATAAAATACATTTTAAAAAATATCAATGTGAACTGAACAAATATTTCAAGTACCTTAATGTATAATATTAATGAAAATGTATGTGACTCTTATTACGCGATCTATGTGAATTAGTATAAACTGATATATTTACCCACACATAATCATCCAACACCAACCAATAAATGATGTGTAAAATGGGTCAAGTCATTTTAAATTAATTTACACATAAAACGACTTTAATATATGTTGTGTTAGGTGATAAACTGGATTTATTTTTAAATTGTAAAAAACTATACAAATTAATCTGTTTCTTCTTACACTAAATCGTGCTCTAAGATATTGTTTACCAATGTCAGTAATCAGTACTCATTTTAGTGAAGTAGACAAAGAGTCAGATTTTTTTAAACTTTAACATTAATTTTCTCATAATCATGTTTTTCCACTTACATCACTTTTCACTGAAGGTACAGAATTATTCCTTCATCTGAATCAGGTACAGGCTGAAACCTGCTGTTCACACGTTTCATGAAAAATAACATCATTTACTTTTATTATTTTGTTTTCGGTTTCAACATCAGCAGGGGTTACAATTTCGTTCCATTGTCTTTCATTCTACCCCCAGCTACTCGTAACCCTAACGGAACATCGATCGATTATTCGTAATAATCATAACAGGAAAAAAAAGTCGGTTATTTACGGAACCCATTAGCACCTCCCCGCAGGTCATATCCGGTACAAAATCACGGGGTTCAACCCTACAAGATGACTAGCCACTGCTTTATTACCGGAGTCAATTTAAATCTAATGCGAGATAAGTACCTAGTTCAAGGTAAAAAAATTACATTGGTAAGGCCAGAGAAATAAATTGTTGAGCAAACTGACAACCAACTTAAATTGTCCGTATATTCAAATCACAACTGTCACTGTCTATAATACGTCAAATTAACGTAGGCTGTCAAATGGCTTAAAAATAACTATCCTTACTGTTTACCTATTTAGCCTGAAATAGTGTGATATAAAAAAATATTATCACACGTCATGTCTGTGGTATGGCATACAATTATAGCACTATTTTAGAATGTGAAACTAAAAATGGACCAGCACTAACATCATAAAACACATGTGTTTAACGAGCGAACTGTAGAAAACCACCCGATAAAAACATTGATACGAGACCTATTAACCGCTAATACAGAGCAAAGTATGTAGTAACTAATGAAAACAAATACCTAACATCGAAACAACCATATCAATTCAATTAGTAAAGCTAAATAGAATGAGAGTTATTCGATTCACGCAATCGTATTGACGGTAACCGGTGCTTTGATCAAAGGACCAACAAAATAAAACAAAGTTCAAGAAGTGCAATTCATAGCGTGTTTTAAATCTAATTGATGATGGGCTGGTGAAGACGCCGAGGACTGTCACCGCGGCGGCGATCCTCACACGAACGGTATTGGCATATTTTAATGAAGAAAAAATTACCATCTTTCATTAGCTTTCGAAAGGAAAAATGCAGTCGAAGTATTCAAAATTACCAAAGCTCATGTTAAGAATGCTCGAAATATTCAATGCCCATAAATACATTCGGGGATGCGTCGATTAAAGATATTTATAAAAATATGTGTTAGTAGTAGGATTTGGGAAGCCATAACTGTCTCTGAAACACCATTATTATCGGTCATATCTCTGAATATTTATTGAGTCTTCGTCAAATATAATTAAGTTAATGTTATTGTAGCCTAAGCAGCTTTAGACCGCGATAGGTTCATATGTTGATGCCCCTCCTAGAGAAAGCTCATCCATAAGAAGAAACAACAGATATTTACACTATAAAACATATACAAGCACTGTATTCAAACCTTGAACTTAAAGATTGAAGTCGAGTTTAATAAACTTTAGTGGCCTCATAACTTTTAATCAATACGATCCATCCTCTCTGCATATAAACTTTATAAACTGATTGCTATTCAAAATTAAAACAGTTCCCTTCATAGAGCTGGACTAATTAACAAAGCAAACATTTTTAATCAAGCCAACGTACTTATCGGAGCGTCTACACGCGTATACATATGTAATAGGAGTAATTTCATTACATTTACAACATCACCGCTCCATTCCCCAATTTCCAAAATTGGTTTCATTAAAGTAAATGTCAATGTATTTTATCGATAATGTACCGATAAACAGTGATGCGACTTTTATCCAGCAGGTTCGAATACGACTTAAATTGCCTTTATAAGAAATACCTTTAAACTCAAACACTCAATGAGATTGAAACTGATAATACTGATGTGGATTCTTAAGACGATTGATTTATTTTAAATATAAAGACATCGATACGCTGATTATGTGACAATATCTCTTCATCCCTTTTAGTGGCAGCGCATTAACGGTAATTCCGCGGATATTTTTATGCACTTAAATTAACCTGTAAATATTTATTACGCTTCTTTTCGTAACTATAAGTGAATATTATAGGAGTTTAAGAAACCATTCAGGAAAATGAGTCATGAAAATGTACAATTACGAGTCATTGCTACGAAAACTATTAATTTCGTATTTTATGTTACAGCATTCAGTGGTCAGCAGAAAAAACTGGGCACGCGTTAGGCACCCACCCCGCGCCGCGCACCCCCCAAACACCGCCAGGTACGGACCCGCACGTACAGGGGGAAGGGATGATCGAAAATAATAGGGGAAGAGAATTTTAAAATTTATATTTTTTGCAGCCGGCGCAGGTGATATAACGCGTGCGCGTGCGCCGGCGACTCACTTGTACGTGAAGCTTCACTGCCGCCGCTCGCGCTCGACTCTAACCGAAAGCTCCCACGAAGCCTTCCTTTATCGCGCAGTGCTTTTCCGATAGCCGCGCCGACCGGTCGTGCTCTTTATCCGTCGTAAACGCCCGCGCCGCACGCACGTAAAATGCTACAAGAAATTCAACTCGTTCAAGGTCAGACAAACTACGTAGTCGTCGCGTCCGGATATCCTTCCGCTACGTTATCGAAGACGCCCGTAGACAAGCGAAATATACCGATTGCTCCAGCTCCTGAAAAAAATTATGTCACACATGATACACCGCCGAATCTACAGTACAGAAAGAAGGTGCATTTTAGAACGAACCCTTACACTGGACCCCAGGCCGCGTCGATCGCGAGACGTAACGCTCGGGAACGTAATCGTGTGAAGCAAGTGAATGATGGATTTAACGCGCTTCGCCGACACCTGCCCGCATCGGTTGTCGCTGCGTTATCAGGTGGTGCTCGAAGAGGATCTGGCAAAAAACTTAGCAAAGTTGACACACTGAGGATGGTTGTTGAATACATTAGGTATCTGCAGCAACTCTTGGATGAAAGCGATGCTGCTTTGGGCATCACACGGGATCAGGAAAACAGAGAAAATATTCCAAATGGAAACACATTGCAGCCGATGACGACGATGGATATGGACGATGGATTCTTCTATGGAAGTGGATCTCCCTGTTCTGAGAAACCCGATTCCCCTGCGCCTTCCGAATGTTCATCGGGGGTGTCGTCGGCGTACTCAGCTGATCGGTACGAGGTCACAACGACGACGCAACAACAGCTCGGCCCAATGGATGAGGACGAGCTACTAGACGTCATCTCATGGTGGCAACAAAAATAACAATCATGTAAGTTGACATACATTTTCTTTATTCAGCTGAAAGGTTTTCTTTCTTTGTGCCAATTTTAATGTCAATTAAATTTATAAGTGATTATTTTTAACAGTCTTATCTAAAGATATCATCGAACTCTATGATTTTTTATACAATCGATGCTAATTTTTATTTTCTTTTGTTCACAGATGAAACGTTGTGAGTGACGACACAACTGGACCCAACCCTCCGAAAACGATGTAGCAATGTCAATTATTTATTAATAGTGCATTGATCGTTTATACATACGAAAAGACTCTTGTATATCTAGTCAAATCAATAGTGCCTTCGTTAATTTAGGTGTTAAGTCTTAGTTTTAATTGCGGGATAATTAATCAAGTTTTGGATTACTGTACTGACTTTTTTAGGCAGACAACATCTGACTGCTAAATTATGATACTTTTAGTTCGTTTGGGTAGGTGTAAATTTTTTATTGTAAGTACACTTTTCAAAGTGTTTGACTGTATAAAATACCTCTAAATTGTACCGATGATTATAAAGACAATTGTTTGGTATAGGCTGTTATTATAATACTTTTTTTAGTATACTTTGTGGAACAAAATGGTCGATAGTACATGTTACCTTTTACTGATATTACCGAAACTGTAAGAACGCACTTTGTATTATCGGCCGAGTCGATGATATTGTAAATATACCTTAATTAGTTGTAAGTTATTAGATTAAAAAATTAAAACTATTTATTGAATTCACCTGTTGGCATTTTTATTCCTTTGTTTAAAAAACCTGCAAGCTGCACAGCCTACTAGTTTTTGTACAGAACTACCGGTGTAAAAATGTCGTGAGTTCAAACAAGTTATGGGGTGTATCAATTAGTTTTTCCAACACATAATGTTTATTTGATCAAGGTAATTTAAAATAGATTCCTTTAAATGCAGGTTCCTTTAAATGTAGGCCCTTTGTCCTGTCAGTCTAACGTCAATAACTATTAAATTAAATACATATTAAATGAGAAACTTGACATTAATAACTTGACTTTTTATGAATTATTATCTTAGAAACCTAATTTAATAATTGTGAATATATGGGTAAACTGAGTCTTCATAAGACCTTTCACTGACGTTTTCATGCAAATGAAAGTAACAGTAGGTAAACGGTAAGACTACGGTAGGGAAGGTAACGGTGAGGGGCTTGCGGCTAAGTAATAACAGCCGCACGGGTCGATCGATCAGGTATGTACCGTGTGACCGTGTATGGGTGACCATCTTTACATACCAAGACCCGTCCGATCCGTGCATCGGAAAGCACGTTAAACAGTTGGTCCAAGCTGTCATTTGTAGATCTTTGACAGTCCAACTAGTCTTACCAAGGGGTATCGTGTTATCTAGTTACTAGGTTATGAAGGTCAGATAGGCAGTCGCTTCATGTAAAATACTGGTATTCAGCGGCATCCGGTTAAACTGGAAGCCGACCCCAACATAGTTGGGAAAAAGCTAGGCAGATGATGATGATGATGAGTAGGTAAACGGTAAGTATTCAATTTCAGTAGTAACTATATTTTTAATCCCAATAATTAATAGTCATAATCAAAAGTAAAATCTAGGATTACTGAGGAGATGATCGCTTATGCCCTAGACTTAGAAACGTTACCAAATACTCTTTTGGGCCTCGTTTGCTTGGATAGGAAAACATAGTACTTCATTTGAATTGACCAATGAACACAAAGCACAATGAGATTCTCTTTGTGGAAACTGAAATTAAATTTTTAAAGTCAAATCTTTAGGCGCGTTGGACATTTTTGACATGGGAAAAATAATTAAACTCGCAACACCGTAACCGACACCTCATTAAAAGTATTTCCTGCACAATAAAATTGTTCAAGTTTTCACTTCTGTCGGCACTCCCGGAGTGCCACTGTTTTTTTTAATTATTAACCCTATTCACGTAATAGTTACCTAGATGACCTGATTATAGTCTGATACATTTTAGCTTTAATTTCATTTCATTAGGTACTTTTGGTACATTCAAGAAGAATTATAAAGAACAGATTTGATAACGAACAGATATTTTTCTGTATAGGTAACCCTTGAACATAAGATATATGAAAACAAAGAAAGCTGTCAACAGAACAGCAGGAAGCAACCGAGCTCCTCACAAAACAACACAAATTAGCATAATGAACGAATCAGTGTCTGGCCCTGTATTTATTCAACTTAACTCATTTTAAAACAGCAAATACAAATCAAAAGTTTGGTTCACACGATACATAATATGATATGAGCTTTTTATATGACATCTGTACTGTAAAAAGCTTTCACTAATATATTAATTATTATTACTTGGAAGGCTCTTGCTGTCATTGTAGGTCACATTATGGATTATGTCACAGGGATAAGCGACAATATTGACTGGTCTATTGATAATGTCATACCACAATCAACTTTAAGGTGCTAATAGGTTGGTTGAAAAGCTCTCGTTGTGTTATATACTATATAGTAAAACTATGTTCTTAATGTCCCTCGGCAAACTTCGTGTGTCATCAGTCGTCGGATTTCTATCAGTTGCTCTTTGCACTTGGTGCAGACTCTCAATCGACTTGGAAGTATATAGAGTTGTTAATACTCTTTTAACTTAATGTAATTTATTTTAAAAAGAGTAGAAAAGCTGCTAAAGTCGCAGGCACGATAGATAGGAAAATAGTTTTACAGCTCTATATAGTTCACACGAAAATCAAAACGAAACAACAATAAAGTACTTAGTTCTGAATTAAAATTATTACACAAGATAAATCTAATAATTGATGGACATGGAAATTAGCATTCATTTGTATTCGGAAATGCGATGATTCCCGAGGAACATTAAGAAAATAGAAATACAGTACTTGCTATGCAGCAAAGAGATTTATAAAAGCAATTACGCTACAGCGCTAACCTTGTATAAAAAAATTATACAGGGACAGACTGTTAGTATAGGTAACTGAAATTAAATGTTTTCTCTTTAATTTATTCGCTATTTAATCATAATTATCAAGTTGATACAATATTTAAAACTCTCCATCTTTACAGTGAAAAATTACCTGCAATTTTTCCCGATAAGTCCGGGTATTAAAAATTATTTACTCAAAAAACTTGTTCCCATAGTTTTATATCCAAACAACCCGTCCGTTCGTTTGTGTCAATCCTGTTATTGCCTTTAGATATAATAAATCATCGTTGTTCAGATGTAGAGAATTAGCGGGACGCTGCGCGATCGCGTCGAGATATTCCCTAAAAATAATAAAAAAATACCTCACACGAACCCAATCAACCATTATTATATGACACACGATGAGGGCAGATTCTATTAATTTATAACCAATGTGGGTGGATATACTGGCATTATTTTTTTAAAGATCGCGGAACGTGGACACGAATAACTGTAATTTCGTGTTGTTTTTATTAAGATATTGCCCAAGTAACTTGTGGCACGCAACCCTTATGAAGCCGTAATGTGGGCAGAAAAGATTAGGAAGAAAATGTAAATATAGACGTCCTACATTTACGTTGATACCTTCACTCTTAGTAAGTAATAAGAACCCATGTTGTCTTTACTAGTCATAAATTGATAGACATGTTTATAAAACGCTCTGAACATAATTTGTCAGTGGTCATTAAAATTATGAATTTTACCAAGTCCCCTCCATACCTCGGAAAGCACGTTAAGCCGTTGGTCCCGGCTGTCATTTGTAGATCTTTGACAGTTGTTACGGGTAGTTAGAAGCCCAAAAAGTCTGACAACCAGTCTTACCAAGGGGTATGGTGTTACCTAGTCACTAGGTTGTGGAGGACAGATAGGCAGTCGCTCCATGTAAAATACTGGTATTCAGCTGCATACGGTTAGATTGGAAGCCGACCCCAACATAGTTGGAAAAAGGCTAGGCATATGATGATTAAAATTATGAATTTTATTTTACTTTTAGAATAATCTGAGCATATTATTCATTTAAAGCGAAAATAGTGTAGTAAGTAAAACATTTTATTTTTTCAGTAGTATTTGAGACTTTTCAGCAAAACTTTTCAGTTATAACGTCTTTCTCCTATCATGATTTTTTCTAAACAATGATTCCTGGTTTCTACAAACACAAAAGCTTACTAGTATAATTTATACGTTCACGTAAATTATATTTGACTTCATTGTTCACCTTTTGACAAATTCACTTGTAACACCACGCGTGAGAGCGACTGTGTTACCCTACTGTTTCTATAAAAAAAACGTTATTGTTTTGATAAAAAATGACATGCCATCCAAACATCTGATAATAAGCGTGGGCGGGGTCGCAACAATAGAGAATTGGTTAGCACCATACAAACACAATACGGGATGAAGTTTTGATTCGGGTGTAAAATTAAGTTTTCTAACATCGGCCCCCTTTGTTCGTTTTTTCTTGTCGCACCGTCCACACAATAAGATTGTTTGTTCTATTAACGACTGAACTGCGATAAAATTACTGTTTTCTTGGGAGAATATTTTTCACTAATTTACAAGACCTTTCGTTCGTAATTTGGCAAAATAACACCTATCACAATATAACAAATACACCAACAGTAGTGATTATAATTTTTTTACATCTGAGAACGTATTTTTTAAGACCTTTTTGTCTCGTCAATTTATCAATGAATCTGAGTTTTTCCACACATTAATCAAGTTGCATACATATCTGTATAACTTCCTGCGTTCGGTTCACTAAAGGCTACTTTTGAGCTGCTTATCTTGCTAATGATGTTTTACGATGTTGCTGCACTCGGTCTTATCAGGCACCGTCGCCTACGGTAGCTAATGCACCAACTATCGACAAAATCTAACAAAATCTCCTCTATGTGTAAGATAATAAGGTTCTATTTAATGATAACGGTAGTGATATTGTGAAGTGGTAGCATTCTCCCGGCGGCTGTCTCTTTGTCGCCTCTCATATCTATAGGCAACTTAATTAATTGACGGATCGCGGTAGCAACCGAACTGATTAGCGCCCCTTTTTGTGCAACATCCTAACTCTTTTGTCGGAAAGTTTATCTAGGTGATAATAGAAATGAGTTCACATGTTCCGCAACTTTATATTCCATTGGTAAAACGCTAACCCTAAGAGCACTTAATAGGTAGCGGTCAGGAGATTAACTGATTTTGATTTAAATTACAAAAAAGATGCAATGAATCCTTCCACAATCTTCCGTATCTACCCACAGACACTTGAAATAAATACAATCAGTAAGTGGTGCTCTAACATAAGATGTAATCATGAATGCGATGCTCACGTATAACCGCCTTTAAATATAAATTTACCTCCCTCCGGAGGACACCGAAGGAGTAATGCACTTACTTAATAATAGGCGGCCGTAGCTTCTTCAACAGTTCCCGACAGATCTACTTAACGCACGAAATAATAACCCAATTGAATATTTCGGGGCTGGAGAACAAAAGCCGGCAACACGGCTGTCGGCCACATTACCGCCCTACCACAATAAATCCCGGAGGTCCGTCGCCAAAGGGCTAATTACTCTGAATATCGGTTGATATACTGTCTACTTAGGAACCGTGATGTATGGCCGCATACAAAGGATCGGACGCCGCGCGCCCCCGGCACGAGCACGATGCTACGATTTTATATAAGCATGTTTAGGATAACGATTGTCGACACTGCGGTTAGCTCATAATAAACGGTAATAGAAAACATTAATTTATCCGTCGAACTTTGGCCTGTCTGGGCGGCACCCAACGGTTGCATTCACTAGTAACATCTTTCATATCGATATCGAATGAGATGTCCAAGATATTCTTTGTACGGGTGACAATAGTACACATGATCTAGATTAGTGACGTGCATTGTGTCCTCAAAGGGTTGCATTGTGTGCTTCACAAACGCAGCGCCCGCGCATAATGCGTCGATACCCGCAAACATCTCGACGGATTCGCACAGATTCTGTGAATTTGTAAAGAAAATAAATAAAACTTTTGACAACGTTCCATTCATCATTTATCATATTTTTGGGTATAGAATAGAATTCAAGGTAATATATTTTTGTCACTGGATTCCTCCACTAATATTGATGAGGCTCACCGAACAAGTAATATGGTTACTTGTAATTTTTGAATTAATATTTTAAATTTCGATTATCTACAAATATAATTTTATGCGTCACGTAAATCATGTTGATTGTAACCTATAAAAGATTAATTAAATTATCATGTTAAACTAATTGGTAGCTGTCGTGACCACCACTCATTATCATGTTAAGTTACCGAAAATCAAGACATTATAACATTAACAAAACGAATGTTCCTGTCTTTAGTGATCGTGTCTTTCGTCGTATTTAATCGTTTAATATTTTACTTTCTTTACAGTTTTTGTTCACACAATCCAACACAGAACCAAATTTCACACTCACCAGCACAATTTCTCCCATAACACCCACGAACAAGTAATTTTTAACCGAACAATTCTCAAAATAAACCTTTAAAGACTTGTTTGAACGTAATCTTTAACCAAACTCAGCCACAATGGAGGTGATAAGATCAAATCTCTTGCTGCGACAGACAAATTGTTCGGTTACTGGCTGTTACATCGATAATGTTTACAAAACATGTCATTCACAGAGAGAATTATTTTATTTAAACAATGTTTTTGTAGCGTGAAATTGATTCTATTGCTACCTAGAATTTGGTGTTATAATCGATAGTCATCGATTTCAATGTCTGTTAGTTGCTCATACCTAGTCAGGTATGAGTTTATGTAGAGCATTTTGAGAAAAACAGGGTACATAGATCATGTCACAATTGATTGTGGTGGTAGTCGTTATTCCGCTATCTTTTTAGAGCAGTTTTATTTATTTATTTATTTAATACTTCAAGCACACAAATGTACAGAGACTTAATGCCATAGGCATTTTCTACCAGTCAACCTTTAGGTGATGTAGAAACAAACAGTGGTAGGTATAATAGCGAGAATTGAGGAATAAATATTTATTTAAATATAAAGATATACAAATAACTATTAACTACTATAAATATAATATATACAACTAATTATATATAAATATAAGCATAAATAAATACACATAAATATACTAAAACAAATAAGACAAACAATGGGAAAACATTACCGTTGTGATGATACTGCCAGCTTCTTGCGAATGTGCTCGCGAATTTTAACTTTGAACAAAATGAAAGTGTAAACTAAGTACGTATGTATTTATGTTTCTGAAAAACTTGATGCTCCTCAGCCAGCTTGCAAGCTGATTCAGGTGCGTAACAATTAAAACTTCTATTGTGTATTATTAGTGACAGTTAGTACGATACTAGTTTAGACAGGGCAAGTCCTGTGGCTCAAGAATTTTAAAACTTCATATTCGCTTCATACTAATCAAGATTATGAGGAGCTCGTGGCTAAATACTAACAGCCGCTCGGGTCGATCTGTCAGGTTAAGCTACGCTTGTCGGGGTTGGTCCGGGGATGGGTGACCATTTCTACATACCGAGACTCTTCCGTGCCTCGGAAAGCACGTTAAGCCGTTGGTCCCGGCTGTCATTCGTGGATCTTTGACAGTCGTTACAGGTCGTCAGAAGCCCGAAAGTCTGACAACTAGTCTTACCAAAGGTATCGTATTACCCAGGTACTGGGTTGTGAAGGTCAGATAGGCAGTCGATCCACGTAAAATAGTGGTATTCAGCTGCATCCGGTTAGACTGGAAGCCGACCCCAATATAGTTGGGAAAAGGCTAGGCAGATTGACTAATCAAGATAATGCTATAATCATTACAACAACGCGCACTTACGCTTCTCGATCTAACTCCACCCTCATGCACCTTGCTAATAAAATTCTAACTCACACCTAAGCTTTCATATCCATGTATGTGTCAAACAATGTGTTGCAAATAAATGAGGTCGTTACGCGTATAGTTTTAGTGCGGGCTAGCAATAAGTGGCGTGGCCGGTGCGGCAGATGTTAAGGATTGCGGGTAGCAGCAAGGTGTCGCGGCTCAGGTGCTGTGAGTGGCACAAGCCACAGCTTTGTCATCGTCGCGTACTGACGAGTGCAAATTGAGTAAGATTTATGTAAGTTATCGTCAGATTTTGATTAGGAAACAATTCAACTACTGTTTACTTACAACCAGGAGGATTTTTGTCATGTTTGGCGCATAGATTTTAGAGCCTGCACCGACCAAATAATTTTTTTTTTTCCTTTTCTTAGGGTTCAACAATAGGATGGACCCTAATCTTATTACAATCTAGCCTTATAAATAGACTAATAAGTAATTTAATTATAACCTAAACTATTAAATTGTCTTTACTAAGAATGTGTCCAATAGCACTTTTCTTATTGTCTCTATTAAGGCGAATACACTTCGTTCTTGTGTTTATTGGCACTTTCGTACTTTACACTATTCACTAACACTAAACACTAGCTCGAACAATTTTGTTCTCTTTAGTCTTCTAACTATGTTTGTGTGGTCGAGAAGCTGGATTACCTGACCAAATTAAATGCACTTAAAAACATTATTCACAAGTGTAATATCTTAGCTGATATTATGGCATAGAAAAGTCGCAACGTAAATTGGTGCTTAAGTAATTTCTCCACTAAACCTTTTTCCTTTATATCCTGAAAACTGTCAAGGAATGTCTTGTGTACGTTTGTTCCTGCGTCCCCTAGGATTAACTTACAGAAAATTCTCCAGGCGTTACGAGTTTAGAGGCATGAGGAACAGGGTGTAAAGTTCACTCATCCTCTAAAGAAAAGGCAGGATCCTCCGACCAGATGAGTGTTGTGTCTGGCGGGCAATTGCCCAACGGTTGGAGTCGGAATCTTGTATATATGTATGTTGTTCGCGGGGTAAACTCTTATAGCGTGACGCAGGATTTGTATGACGTCAGGTATTTTGTGTGCCTTCAGGTCTTTGATGTTCACATGCGGCGATTTAGATGCCACCACACGAGCACCTCTTTACGATTTGACACATTGCAATAATATAATAATCTGAAGCAGTGCTTAGAACATTAAATAATTTCTCTACATGACTTTCCAAAGATTGTGCACGCGAGTGTACCTTGCTCGTGGTTTTTTTTTTTTTTTACATCTGTCTTGATATATAAATGCGCGAAAGTAGCGCAGGATAATTAATCCCTGTTTATCATGGGCTTTGATATAAAAAATTTACCACTTTTCTTTTGACTATCCGGTCTTTCAAGTCTCTATTATCATGTTTTATCTGCACCTTTTAATGACAAAAACTTAAATTCTAAATCGTATAAATTTTTTACATCAATATTTTGAAGTTCTATAGTTTATGATAGTAACTGAAATTTTAAATTCGTTTTTTTTTAATAAGATAAATTGAAGTAAACTAAACATGTCGGTAACGGTGGAATATTAGTTCTGAGGAATATGTATGATGAAACAAAGGTTTTTTTTTAACCAGCACAATTTTATAATTTTGTTTTTTTTTCTATTGCAAAGCTAATGTATGAGGCTGTTAAGAAAGAAAAGGTTTAATATGCAGAAAATATCTACATCGTCTTAATTGGGGAAAAAGCGACATAAGCAGATGCAGACACTCGTGCTGATTGCACAATAAACAGGCTGCAGGACAGATGAAATCCTAAGGACGGGTGCTCACGGTCAGACAGACAACCCGATGACAGTTTGCGCAAAAACTTTCTATTTACAATACCCCTTTCTTTTGTGCAACCCTATACTTTCTGATAGACAAAATTGTACAACTGTTCAGATTGGCATATGCTAACCCAGGTGCGAATTTATGTCAATGAAATTGATCGAATTGTTGCAGAAAGCTTCATATGTGTTGGCACGCTTCTTTGAGGATTTGAGGACTTAGCAATAACGTGGAGTATCATGAATAAAAGATAGTCTATACCCTTAGCAGTAAGTTACACTCCTAAATTATGAAGGAAAGTTATCAAGTCATGAATATATCGTCGACCGCATCGTAACTTTATCTTCAGGTGGAATAGTGGTCTGTCGCAAGCGAGGCTTTTATAATTACAATGAAGCAGTTAATTAAAGTTCACAATGATATGAACAAGGAATACTACTAGTAATACACGCAAAATTGTAGTTCTCTACTAATGAGCGCTAAGAAACAGAGGTAAAATGTAATCAGTTGCTAAATATAGTGACAATATTTCGAAGATAACGTTAATTAAGAACGTATTACTTGATTCATAAAGTAGGTAATTATAGTTAACATTTACACTTATCAATTCTTTAGTTCCCGCTCTGTTACGAGGTCACTGACTTCATCATCTTTGCCGTTTCCCAACAACGTTGATTCGACTTACAATATGTTTGGACAACAAACAGCGACGGAAACCTGAGCTCCTAGCACGAACGTGCGAAGTACCTAAATTCCAAAGATATTCAAATCGAAAACACAACTATCCTTTTATAGCATTTTGATTTTTTATGCGGCAAGCATAATTATTGGTATCACCCATAGATATGAATGAAGTCTTAAAACTAAATCCAATACTATTAAACGTACATATTTGTACATTGTAATCACGTTCTCGAAAACGGCTCTAACGATTTAGATGAAAGTTACAATATAGGGGTTTACGGGAACGAAAAATCGATCTGACTAGGTCTCATATCTGAGAAAGTTCGTTTTTCCGTATTTTCACCCGAGCAGAAAATAACAAGCTAAAGAATAATGACATGAGAATAATAACAATAGAATAATGACATGGCAGCATGGAATTAGTAAGTATCTACTATCATGGCAGCATGGAATAAGTAGGTTACTGTACATGTATTAATATGAACTTTCCTAAACATATTATTGAATGAGCATTCTCTATTTTCACCAGAGCAGAGCTCGGTCGCCCAAATACTAAATATTATGTGCAAAGCGAGTATTTTCAAATTCATAATCTTTCCAATTTACTTTAGGTACTATCGAAGAAACGCGTATCTGGACACTGTAGAACTATTCTTGCTTGCAGCGCTCGGCCGATATAGTATCGCTTACCTACGAAAAAAAGGGTCGTGTGCACAGGATTTTGTTTTCAAATTGCTTAGATATGCGTTACCCCGATGGTACGTTTACTCTGCGCGTTTGTGCTAGGCCCACTGGCCTCCCAATTACATGTAGATATGGAAATCCTTAGGTGGACTCGATGCATGGTGGAGTTTTGGTTATTGCTGGAGTCGTTATTGGTATAGTAAAAAGGTCACCCACATATCGAAATTCTAATAAGCAAACACTTTCTGTTTTACGAGGCACAATAAAAGTGGTACTATTCTTCAAAATATTACGACGTGGTCATAACCCTGTCCCTATTAATGCGTCAGAATTTGAATGTCAAAGATACGATTGGTAAAGCAAACAACGGTCCGTTACTGTTACCGGCAGTAACTAAGATATTTCACTGGTCGACGTTTACATTGGTGTTAACGAGCCATCCCCCTATAAAATGTTTTGTGTCCATACATAAATCTTCGGAGCTAGAAGACATCACAATGGCAACGTATAAATATTGTGTATTAATGAAATATATTTATTGCGTCATAAAAAGTTATGTGTATTGGAAAATGCACGACTGTATCGTTGGTAATTTAAACGTAACGTCTGAATTTCTTGAATATTCTCATATTTTAGTTTACGTAAACAGTAAGGATCTTTACGTTGTTTCAGAAAGAAAATATTCAAAAAAACATAGTTAAGTGTACATAATTATGTAAATGGTCATTTAGGTTATTGTCTTCGTGATTGAACGAAAAATTACTTTTCACTTCGCAAATAAAACTTTTATTAGTCATTATAATTATGTTAGTATCAACAACTTTAATTTACATTATAAAGCTTCCATTCATTACTGATTTGTGAGGCACCCATTATCACCCAATATAAGAGATAATAACTTAGTCAAGTTGTAATAAAAGTCAGACACTTTAGCATCGCAAAACTCCTCGCAATTAATTTAAATTGTTTAATGACCAAATTAATTATTTTAAATGCCAATTAATGCCCCCAGATTCTGATAATGAATTATGTGGATTCTGACGTATTACACCTCTCATTGATGGAATTTTAACGCTTTTATAAGTGTAAAAAACGCGATAATGTACCCCTATCTTTATTTACTTAAGTGGTTGATAACGCGTGTGAAAAAAAAGAAGTTAGTTTTTTTAATTAACACATTAAGGGCAGTATCTTAATCTGTATGGCGCCAATTCTAAAAAGACTTCATCCCTTGATAAGAGTCTCGACATCTTTATCAAATACGTCCCCGAGACGTATCTATAGAACGGGATAATAATGTGCAAAAAATCTAAGGTTCTTTAACAATTAATGGTTTTTGAGTTTTACTTGTGTTTTAGATTTTGGACCACCCCTCGGAAAGAATGCGAACATTTTTATGACTGTCTTTCACAAAGATAATCCATATCTTGTGTTCCATTGATGAATAAAAAATATCATCATTTTATGTCCCTGGCCAACTTAGGTTTCTAATTTCTCTTTAATATTTTTCATTCCTTCAGAGGTTTGTTTTTATATAAAACTAGTGGACGTCACGCGGTTTCAACCGCGTAGTTCCCGTTTTCGTAGGATTACGGAGATAAAATATAGCCTATATTACTTGCTGATAATGTAGCTATCCACTGCTGAAAGAATTTTTCAAATCGGTCCAGTAGTTTTTAAGTTTATTCAATACATACAAAAATACAAATTTTTCCTCTTTATAATATTATTATTATAGTATAGACAACTCATTTCTCAACAAAACAATATCAACCATCTGTAGCTTAACTCCAAATTTTCGTAGTAGCCGCTGACTCGAAATAAATGTTGAATAATAATTACTGACAAGAACGGACGTGGGAAACCGTCTCCTACGGCAGCGAACGGTGTACGCGCAGCACATAAATCACACAGCATAACAACACAAGATTTATACCGCTTAAACGGATAACAACAATTATACCTGAATCCAGACGGTATGATATCACCTAATGATTCACATAATTAAGCTAAAGGTGTTTACTACCTATTTATGTACAGACATTAAGATTGAGAAGCTTATGAAGCAATAAAAAGAAATATTTTAATCAATTAGTTATACTTACATGTGTTCGGTAGCGTACCTATCAATAACTCCGTATCTACATAATGACTTCAAGTAAATGGAAAATTAACATTAACTAAACGTCTTTTTTACATATATAATTAAACTGGGACCTGTTGCACATTAACAGTAATGCAGAATCAATCTGCCTAGCCTTTTTCCCAACTATGTTGGGGTCGGCTTCCAGTCTAACCGGATGCAGCTGAATACCAATATTTTACATGGAGCGACTGCCTATGTGACCTGGTAACACGATACCCCTTGGTGAGACTGGTTGTTAGACTTTCGGGCTTCTGACGACCCGTAACTATTGTCAAAAATCCATGAATGACAGCCGAGACCAACGGCTTAACGTGCATTCCGAGGCACGGAGGAGTCTCGGTATGTACAGATGGTCACCCATCCACGGACCAACCCGGGCAAGCGTAGCTTAACCTGATGGATCGACCCATGTGGCTGTTAGTACTTAGCCACAACCTCGTCAAACGGGTATGTGCATTAACAGTAATGTTTAATTGTTAAATAATTAGAAGCTGCCTAAAAGATGTGCTTACCTGAAATTTTCACTCATTTATCACAAAATCATATAGCTAATTATGTACCACGATTAATGCTAAAACACAATAATTAACCCTTTTCTACATCGGTATTCTTGAGCATTTTTTTTTTTCGTATACCAATATTTCACACGGGGTAATAAACTTTTGAAATATTGGGGGCAATTATAGAAAGGTAAAATGAAAAAATAAATAAAGACAAAAATGGCTAGCCTCGGGCCGTATTGCGGAGGGCCACTGTTCAAATCACATTTGGACCATATTTTTTGCTACATTTTTATGAGGGAAAGACGTTATCCGTTTGATCTGGTCCACTTGATTTATACCATCTGACCGGACTAAACACTGCTTGTTAGTATTCAGGTTAGATTTGCATCCAATTAGTAGCATTAGAATTTAGTTATGCGTGATATACCGTATCAAAGTGCCGATATTTATGGCAGCTTTGATCTTTAGCTTTTGAGATGGATCGGACGTTTTATACACATGTACGGGAGACTGCAGGATAATCGAATAATCAGGAATTGGGAGGGAGGTTTAACAGACACAGCTACATAAGCCAGAAGTAATATTACAGCTGCGAGTTTTACTTACCAGTTATGACTTTTATATTATTTATGTTATTAAGAATTACCTAAGTTTAGTGTTATTTTATTACCTAAAAAAGCAAATCGAAAATCTCTCGATAATTTTTTTCGTGTTTGTTAGTCGACTCTTTATTAACAAATTTTTACTCTATTTTTCTTTTATTTACTGTTTTTAAGATTATATTTACATAATTTAAAACCTAACAGACTTAATATAATAATAATAATATGAAAAACGAGCGAGCCTTACAGCAGTTGCATATGATGTGTAACATCTGATATCTCACCTTGGTAATAAGCAGCATTAAAGGGTCGGGGCATCGTCAAGGTCGTTTCTGACGGCCAATTCTAGTTACCGCGCGCGCTCATTGGTCAAATCAAATAGCGCGCGCTTCCCCTGCTCTCTATGACACAATTCCGTCCCTTTTCACGAAATCACTCCTACAGATTTGATTATTTACATTTTATTGATTGCAAGAAAGCGAGAAGAAAGATGTAACACATCAAAAAGAAAATATTTTAACTCAATTCTTAAACCAAAACGTTCTCACCTGTCATCACATAATGAATACTTTATATTTGTTTCTCTTATTTCAGATGCCCTAGGTTATTGTCATTAAGATTCCATTCAATCGTTCACATGCAATTAAGAACACATTGAAGTAACAGTAGGTACCAACCCATTTGCATTAATCTGAATGAAAATAGTCAAAAACAAAAGTATTGTAAGTGAACGGATACAAGCGAAGCGAGGACTTTCCCACGATACTGTACAATCAGCAAATAGATAGCGATATATCTAAATAACTTTACAACCGATATCGATAAACAATTAAACTTTATAATACCCTATTTGTTCATTATGTATTATAAACCTACAGACAAAAAAAAATCATGTCTCGATTTAACATAAAGCTGTAAAATCAAAACAAAAGGCAAGATAATTGTTTGCGGCCATATAAACGTATGTACGTACATAAAGTACATATATGTCTATTTCTGAAGGTGTGTGCTTACTTAAAACACTAAAGAATAAAGAATTCACAGTCATCCGCGGATTAACGAATGCTCCCGCTGCCGCCAGCGGCTTACACACGAACAAATTGTTTGACCAACAATTGTCGTAGGTTCGTAGGCTATTCGTAGCGCGCTACGATTTTTTGTAGCACTTTTTGTAGCGGGTCTACAAAAAGTGATTTTAGTAATTAAAACAAAATCTAGTAGGTATTAATATTACATGTTTTTCTATTTAATATGTTTTATTTTGGCTTGCAACTAATTAATATGAAATAGGTTGACTTTAACTGGTCATTGTGCTCCTACACAACAAAAAAATAGATATATAAAAAAAATCTTAACATGTAACAAACGTTACCGAGTCGAGTTTCGAATTAGGCCACCCCACAACCTCCCTATGGTAACGTAAAAGGCGACAAAGACGTCACAGAAGAGATCCTGCGATATAATGTATTGTAGTAACATCATTATTCCGTGGCACTATAATTATTATTTTTTTGTTATTCAAGGTTTTTTTCTTATCAGTCTTCTACCCCAATAGCCCATAGTTTTAGCGGACAGTATGTCATATAGCCCACCGCCAGCGGGTACAGCCAACCGCCCAGGAAGCGCAACTCAACGCGCGAATAAGAAATAAATTCGCTGGCAAGCGTAACAAAGGTGAAGTAAAAAGGAAGCGTCCACCCCCTAGGCCATGCGCAGGCGCAGGGATTTATACACGTGCCTTATGGCTTCATGGGAAACGAGAAAAAATGGCAATTTCGAACGTAACGAATGTTGAAATCTATTCAACTTAAACGCATGCATGTGTTGTTTATGTGCGATCGTGTATTGTTTTACGAGTGTATTGCAAAAGGAACGGGAAATGCTCACTTATCAAAGATCCATTTTCAATTGAGTGTTACATTTAGAAAAATCATAAAGATGTGTGCAAACTCAAACTCAAAGCATTTATTTCAATTAAACCATTTACAGGCACTTTTGAATTGTCAAAGAATCTGTCAGTTAGTCAGAAAGTTGAGGCTAGTTGCCCTTTCCAAAACGTAGATCTTCATGGAGAAGAACGGGCAAGAAACTCCAAGGACACTCTTTTAAATATAGATATTACAAAATCCTGGGTACACTATTCTTGTTGCTTCTATATGTGAGAACAATGTACAAGAAATAATCAAAGCAATTGAAAATATAAGATTAAAAATAAGCCCTGGCAGATGAGATGACCAGTCTCAACTGACGGCGCCCGTTCACGAACATGACGCGTTATGGTGCACTATGGTGTAATGACACTAGTACTGACATATTTGGACAGTGTAAAGAAGTTAGTGGCTATAATCACCACCTTTGGCAGGAAGTCTGCTATATGCATAATTATTTATTTATTAGGGACAAAAAACAGTTACATGTTAAGGTTAAAAATTATGAGTCGTAACACAAATAGGTAAACATATAACCCACACCATTGTCCACGAGTTAATAGATGAATAAATCAGGAACGGAAATGTACTTACAATATTATCTTATTATGTTTAACTGAATTTAAAAATTATGTTATATAATGTTTAATGAAAAGTTTTTTTTAGTTTTAGTCATGGCACTAGTACTGACATATTTGGACAGTGTAAAGAAGTCAGTGGCTATAATCATCACCTTTGGCAGGAAGTCTGCTAAAGTTTCTTTTTTCTTTTATATACAGAAAGTGTGTAACTTCGTTTATTTGGTGCCGATATTACACCACGAATATTGAAACACTTACTTTCATTTCTCAAACTTGTACTACATAAACATTTCTACACAACCCAAACCATTCAAAATTACATGTAAACACACACCCAATTAATTCCATAAAATATAAATCACAGGAAAATAGAGGTGTCCTATGTTCAGCGACATTGTTGGACGTGGAAGATATTTGTCTTACAACTTAGATAAGCATCAGTTCGCCATGTTGTTCCCACCTCCTGACCTTAACATGTGTACGAATAACCACGCCATAACTTTGGAAATACAAGCTGAAACTAGATAATAATTAAAATTCCTTTTAGAAGAGAATGTGTGTGTTAAAATGTAGCAAAATAAACTTTAAATTAAAACTGGTGACTAGAGCCGCAAGAGCGTTTACTTACGGTTTTATATTCAAGATAACAAATAATATAAAAAAAACAATTGTTATCTTAGATATTTTATAGAGTAGTATGTAGTCGTTTTCTTCTCCTTTTACTCTAAGAAACGTGTACGGAAAAAAATAGCTTTTATGCCGATGTAAACATATTTTGACACAACAAAAAATGAATCAAAGAAGATGCTCTTCAAACATTTGTACCATCAATTGTAGATGTGTGATAAGGTGCAATCTACATGATCTCGAACGCGCGTACCATGCCTTTGTGTCTGTACCCCCTTTATATCGAGGTGTTAAATTGTTTATATGATAATCGCCTTTACATTGTGTTATACACAAAGTACAACTGTGTTATGTTCTTTTTATTTCGTTTTAACACGACGCGACACGACGTTGCTTACGACTCCTGAATTATTTCTCATAATTTCTGGATTTTTAAAAGTGAACTTTGTATGATCGGTAAATTACAAATTTTAATGAGCATGATAATTACAGCTATCTAAAAGCCGTACCTACTAATAACAATAATATCATGTAATTAGTCTAGGCTTATCGCAAATACGGTATAATCGTAAAGTGGAAGACTCCGGAAATAGAGAAAGGGGAAATTTTTCCAAGCCATTCATGGTATCCACATAATATTTCGATTGTTAATATTAAAATTCCTCACAAATCGCTTACCGACAACTGATTCCGTACCAAATTTAATCGCCCAAATAACAAATCGAACTCGTATCATTCGGTGCTCGATCATTCCCAGTATACTGTTATAAGAGCTGGTGGTTTGCGTACGAATCGTACGACAAAATTATTCGTGCCAATTAAGCGGTGTCCGCGGGATGACACTCAACTTGTCCTTTGGGCACACGCCGCCCATTCACTCGCGATATGGCACAAAGATGGCATGGAGAAGCAGGAACAGAAAGGGCGATTTTATATTTTTATTATAGCCATAGAAAATATATTTTACAAAATGTTGCCCGCGACTTCGTCTGGGTGTATCATATTACATATTTTTTTCAATGCTAAATACCCAGTTACTGGGTTGTGGAGGTCCGATAGGCAGTCACTCCATGTTAAATACTTGTTTTCAGCTGCATCCGGTTAGACTGGAAGCCGACTCCAACATAGTTGGGAAAAGGCTAGGCAGATAATGACCCAGGATGGAAAGTAGCCTCTCCAGTCTCCAGGTTCCAGTTTACAAATCTGTCAAATTTCTTAGACAAAGTTACTTTGGCATTAAATAATATTAGTGTGAATATGACGTCAGAATAGTCTTAAGTTGAACGTTCGATGATGTCACTGATGCTGTTATTCTGGTTTATTTCGACAATAAATCAAAGGTTATGTTTTAAGCTTATCATTTGTTATTTATGAGTGTCATAACTTTGTTAACATTAATTAAGACAAATACAATTTATTTTACTTTAACTTTATTAGGTGTCAAATATTAAATTATAACAAAAATATTGTTATCTACAGTGCGTAGTTTCTTCCAGTGGATCTTCGTAAACTTAATAGGACTATGCCCACGCATAAAAAAAATCGTTCTTAAATCATTCGACTCTAACACATTTATAAGTTATCGCTCCGTTAGTCCGAGCCCCAGGTTACAAAGTAATAAGCAGTTAAACACACATGAGATCGCTTCCAATATTTCTACATAATTATTAACGTAATTGTTGCATATATACGTTAATGATTGACCGAGCACACTCTAATCATTGAGCATCTTCCTTGAACGACGATCAACCGTAATTTATGATTACGGAGAAAGTAATAACACAATGAAAAAAAATTCGGAAGCCATTTATAAAATATTTTAATCTGAACACATAATGCTGAATAATAGTCGAACACAAAGTGGCAATAGGAAGAAATAATATTTTTCATTTCCTGTTTGGTTTACTAGTGAATTTTGGAGAGCAAAGTTTTTGCATTGTGTACACGCATCCGTGGGAGCAACTACCTGGCACCCGCGGCGCTGTAATTTCTTATAAATCGACATCGAGTGAGATATCCAGGGCCGCGCTTCTCCCCGCTGAGAGCGAGCTGCGCAGGCACAGGGGGGGAGGGGGGAGCGCACCTACAATGACACACAATAGCGCACATGATCTAGATTAGTGACGCGCATTGTGTCGCCAAAGGGTTGGGAAGCTTTGTGCGGACAAACGGAGCGCCCGCGCATAATAACAGGGTACCCGCAAACATCTCCACTGTGATTTCGCACGATTCTATGAATTTGTAAAGAAAATAAATATAACTTTTGACAGGCGTCCACGCATCGATGCTATCGTTGTTTGTCGATTGTGAATTGAAAACAGAGATACAAATGAAAAATAATCCTTTGGCTTTCATACAAAATGTGGTTTCATCTTATCATAATCGATCATTTTTATTTATGTTTAATTTAAAAGAACAAAGTTTTGTGTAATTAATTTCATTAAAGCAAATAACCTGCAATCATACTTTTAGCTAAATTAGAGCTTGGACCTGTCAAGGGCGGAAAGGTTGAAGTATCTACAATTTGAAATATTGTAATAGTTTTTAATAACCCGCTTTTGACGAACATTAGACAACCGGTAATTAAACCACTTTGAATACTTATGCAGAGGTTATAATGAACGTTTCCGTAGAACTTTTAAGGGTTGTTCAGTAAAGTTTAACCCTTCCATTCGCGCTGGTTGCTTGAGGCTATTACTTAAGAAAACGGTTATTAATTTTTATCATGTCGTGATGTTGTGAATGCTGGTGGTAGAATCATGATATGCAATCATAAAACTTATTCTGGATTAAGCACATAAATACGCTCTGTTTGCCCGCGGCTTTTCTCGCGTGTCTCAGAAATTGGGTTTAAATGTTTATTGATCAGTAATCTGCCATTGCAATTTATTTGTTTGGATCGATGAAAACCAACAAGTGGACCTTTTATTATTAAAAAAAAAACCTACTTGAAAGAGGGATGAATAATATTATAGTATTTTTTATTTTGATGTTAGAATTAAACGGTTAAAAAAGTATAATCGCCGATAAAAATCATAAATAAGACATTTGCATCTAAAATCTAACAACAACCAAAATTCCACGATACATTATTAAAAAATGTAACCTGTCCGCTTACGTCCATTAAGAGAGAAGTCAAAATATTTTATGGACGAAAATGTTAACACTTTTGTCAAACGAGATCACACACAGTAGACACAAAGGGCACCGATGTAAATCTCGCCTTTTATACGCCGCAAGAATTTTTTGATGTAACATCATAAAATATAAACATATGAACAAAATACTTAATGCAATAAAATCCTCATCCTCATTCATACAGATTTAAAAAAACTCAGCTCTACATTTCGGAAAAACTCGTTCCACGGTAATTTTTTATACGCAACCTGACCGCTGTCATTGTTAATTGTACCTCTTGAACTAAAAAATGGATGAATGGGTCCGAACGCTGTCTTTGAGCACCCAACGGTTGACATTGTTGGAAGCGATTTGTCTTACAAGCTCAGATTCGATCTTAATATTGGATATCGTTTTTTCGCACCTCATGTCAATTATGGCTCGTATCTTTTATCAGTTTTTTATTCTTTAGAATCAATATTTTTTATTCAGTATAAGTGCTCGTATGTTAAGGTTACTTTATAGTTTTATTGCATTTAAGGATAGGTTACAGAGATACACAATATCAAGCTCTTTCATTCAAATGCACCCCTTTAAATCAATGCGTGGCCATTCATCACGCCAGCGACACTTCTCGCGTGGACCAGGCACCAGCAAGTCAAGTTCAAAACAACCAAAACACAACTCTAACAAATAGTAATACAAACAGTATTCGTTTGTAGACCACTCGCTGTTAATTTACGGAACTAAACGCAGATGCAAGCATTATTGTGTACGCTGTATCTAATTAGATAATGTAATTAAATAAAATTCCATTCTCGCCTTTGGGTGGTAACCCTTTGGATATTCTTATCACCGTTTTAGGCCCGTTCACAATTTATTGACCTTGAAGTAATTAATTACTTTATTTAAAAAACTGTATCACTATCGACAAACTCCTAACACCAGAAAACTTGTACCCACGAAGAAATATGATTCTCAAATAAAAAGGTCGTTGAACGTAATTGTAAACTCGATATGAATTTGATATACAACGTCATAAAAAGACTAAAAGCAATTCAAATAAAGTAACTTTTTTCCCAAAACTAAATGCAGTGCAGTGACGTACAAAAAAGCTGGCGGAACAGGATGGGACCTACCAATATTAGTTTTATATCTGGTAGAAAAAAATCTCGACTTGAGAGGGCGATTGTCAATCAGAATAACAATAATAATGGGAACCCTTTGAGATTGAGGAACCCTTTCGATTCTGCACCTGATGCGGAAGCTATTCGCACACGACGTGGGAACATTATTTTTCCGAAAGTTTGGACTTTGTGATACTGCCTTTTTCAAACTGTGTGAAAAATGCTTTGAATACGTGTGAACTATAAGAAAGGTTCCTGTTTTTAATGTGATTCACACAATAATATATCATTTACCTTTACAAGCCTTTTCTATTGACAAGTGCTCGAATTAGCTTTGTTCGGCAGTTTTTATCGAAGGTAACATTTAAAAGAACTTGCCTTAAGTATGCAGTACCTTTTTAGCCTTCCATTGTGATCGAAACTATCCGTGATAAATAGTGGTGAAAATTACTAGAATGCAAAGCTTTCGGTGAAGGCTACATGCCAGTACACTTATCAAGTTGGCACGTTGACGATACCTGTTCTAACAGTCCGTCACGTGCTGAATACTGCTTACAATGAACTTGCGCGAATAACAAGTAGACTACCCAATGCTATTCGAAAATTAACCTTATTCCATGGAAATAAGAGTGTTTAGTATCGCTACCCGCATACTGTAGAAATACACGCGCCAGTGCATTAATGATAGCGCTATCTGCTACCTACACTTGACTCTTAAGTTCACAAATACAAGAGATAAACGTTCAATGAATAGGTATTCCTTGACATTGGAAACATACGTTATCTAGGTAACATCCAATTTACAAATAAACGATTTATTTTTTTAGTCCTGAATCGGAACTTTAATATTTAACTTCATGTTGCTCTAAACCTAAAGTCTAACACGAGCACCACCAAAAACAATTCTGAAATTCGGGAGTACTTTTGTACTTATAAGAGAAAACGATGTGGTTTCGAAAAAATCTTTTAGCATGGCCTATGATTGTGAAGACAACAATTATACTAGCAAAACTGGAAGGTGATTCCCGCGTATCACACATTCGTGATCGTCGTTCGATTCGTACTTTTCCTACCTCTACCTCGTCTCGGCATGCCGATTCAAGTATTTCTCGCAGTAAAGCACATGACATGACTTAGTTTATATGGGACATGCTAAGAGTGATTGGGACCAGTTGACACTTACCTGTACATGAGGATATGTCGACCGTCGGACCAACATCAAATAGATTCCTTATTATGTCAATTGCGTAAGTAAATAATAAATATTTTTTACAAAAGTATTACGAGTTCATAGTTAAGTTTATGCAAAATATCTTAGAAGCTGCTGCGTTTGCCACAACAAGAAAACTTACGCAAAGAAAGCTTCACGCCTCCGTCAAAGTTGTCAGCCAATCACTGCGTCGATTGCTAAGACACAGAAGCGGAAAAAGCCAGTCAAGTGAACAAGGACGGCTTTAATCTGGTTGAGACCCCACCGCTGGACACTCTAGGTGAAGTTTGTTTTCGCAAGGAGTTATGTGATATGAGACATCATAGAGTAATGTAGCCGGGACACGTACAGGTACAGCAGCGTCGTTGGAACAACAGGAGGCACCAGCCGTACTGACTTCTAAGAGCGAATAATCGGCGCCATATATTGCGCTCCGTCCGGTAGCCAGCTTAAGAATCGCTGGGCCATTACACCTCTCGCCCAGTTTTCTTAAATTTCAATAGACGTTCTTCCTGCACTTTCACCACAAAGAAATTCAAATTTGTGTTGTGACGAGACTGGGGTACCACTTGACCTTCTAGGCTAGGCGAAGTTTGTTTTTGCAAGGATAAGATATGTTATGTGAGATTTCACAGAGTAATGTAGCCGAGAGACGTACAGCAGCGTCGTTGGAACAGCAGGACGCAGCTGCCGTTCTGACTTGAGCCGATGAATTGTGGTGATTCGGTCGGGTCGGAGCAGTACAACACTGTTTACGACAGTCACTTGTACTGAGAATGATGATTCTCGATAATGTCACCATTTTATAAGCGACACAGAAGACGATTGACGATGACGAACGTGCCATGCGCATGCTACGAGTAAAACGAGAATTGCGTTCCTGAATCGTGGCTTAATTTTGCATTAACAAAAACAATCAAGCGTGCACTCATACACTTATAAGAAAAAATTATGTCGAGGGCCTTGTGGCTAAGTAACAACAGCTGCACGGGTCGATCGATCAGGTTAAGCTACGCTTGCCGCGGTTGGTCTGTGGATGGGTGACCATCTTTACATACCAAGACCCTCCGTGCCTCGGAAAGCACGTTAAGCCGTTGGTCCCGGCTGTCATTTGTAGATCTTTGACAGTCGTTACGGGTAGTTAGAAGCCCAAAAAGTCTGACAATCAGTCTTACCAAGGGGTATCGTGTCACCTAGTAACTAGGTTGTGGAGGTCAGATAGGCAGTCGCTCCATGTAAAATACTGGTATTCAGCTGCATCCGGTTAGACTGGAAGCCGACCCCAACATAGTTGGGAAAAGGCTAGGCAGATGATGAAGAAAAAATTATGACGTTGCGGGGAAATCTTTCCGACGTTTGCCAAAGATTGGGAAACCAGTATTTATTCTAGCAAAACTATACATAAGTAAATGTTGGTCCTACTTGAAACCACTGCACATTTTTGAATGGACGGACTACGAAAGGAATCACAATAAACTGAATCGTACGGTACCTGCATACCCGTATCAAGTTCACATTTTGATTCAACTGTGGGATTCGTCATCATATTTCAATCAAATCAAGGAACCAACAATAAACATTAAAATATTAGAAGCATACTATTACGTCATTACTCGTCACCCTCACTAAAAGTTCTGTAATGCGGCGGAAGCGACAGGTCCTGGTAATTTGACTGCTGTCATAACAGCGGATACAACCCACTTAAGCTTATTTCACCTAATTGAATCCTAGAGCATTAAGCTTCTCAAACCTATAATCCCTTTTATGAGATTCACGCCGACATTTTAAGGATCACTACTTTAGCTGTCCTCTTCAGAAAATATTTTTTGTTACCGTATAAATCTAGGACAAGGTGCATTAATTTCAATTAAAGTTTTCTACGTAAGTCGGTTTAGCATTTGATTGGCTGTATAAATAATTTTAACTGTGGGTGATTTCGTTAGATTTATCTTCTAATAATTCTTAAAGGGCATACTTTTCTTGCGGATTTCCTTTTGCTGGTTTATTTTCATGAATTTAAATAGTTTTTAATTACCTACATTTATTTATTTTATTTTCTGCGAATAGCATGAACAGCTTTGACAATATCCCTGGTGGATTCTTTATTTTATTCTGGCATAGAGTTCCGCTGAACTCCGATATCTATGTAGATACCTACTTTTATTTCTAGCAACATCTTAACTACGTACGTATTTCTTTTTACTGCTTACATCGATAGAAATTGAATGAATATTGAATGTACAATAAAATCAATAATTTCTATTGTAAGTTATTATAGTAAGGTCACGCTGGGCACAGCGGTGTTCTATCTAAATCACTACATTGCCACTGTCCTGTCTACTAAACTAACATCTTCATCCCGTGTCTATGGTAATGGTGCGATCCACTCACTACATTCTACTCGACTCGATGTTATTATGCAAAAATAATCGACTACTCGTCTAATGTAACTACTGTTCGAATGCGTGATTATACTTTTAACCTTTTTTTGTCACTTGATATTCTTTAAAGGAAAAACTTAATTTGGTACATTTTATTACACGTATTGAACAGCAATATAATCTTATTGCATTTAAATCGATTCAGTTTGGTTCATTCATGTCAATTGGCACTATAATATTCAACACCTGCCTTATTGGACAGTTTTTAACAGTCATTTGGCTCCTGTTTTAACGTTATATCGAGTCGAGTGATGGTATCGGTGGTATTATGCCACATCACTAGCTGATGTTCACATAAACACATGCATAACGACATATTTACGAATGTTACCAGTGTTACCGATTGTAAATGACTAGTTTATAAAATATGTTAAATGAATCTACTGATATTTATTAGACACCCTAGTAGCCGATACTTACACATTCCAAGCTTCGAAATCTAATAAAATACATTTTCGGTATGTTTCCACCTTAAAGTGCCATTAAAATGAAATAAAATGCGTCGGTATCTTTAAAAGGTATTTTTTATTTAAATTGTTGTATATTGAAGCCACTAAAGTACGTGGTAAATGATGTTGCGCAATTTCAAGTACGAAATTACAAGAAAAAACGCTTGTTACAATGTGCCCTTAGAGAAACCCGGACAATTTCATACAAATCAAACCGCAGTGAAGTGTTTAAAAAGACGGAGGAAACGAAGAAAAAACGTAGCAACATGAGAGTTGGTTATTTGACGTATTTCATGCGGAAATCATTCTCAAATTGCACATCACAAAAGTGTATCTTCCGATTGCGAATGTTGAAGAGATTCAAAAGGTTTTTTTAGATATTTTTTTTTCGTACGGAAGCATGCCATACTAAAGAACAAAATTAATAATTATAACTTAATTTCATTCAACAATTTTAAAAGGTGTGCAATTTGGAATTAGCACTATCGTATATCACAATTCATATTTTCGTGTAAGACGATACTTTTTATTTTGTGGTCAAGTGGCCACGCTTTCAACGCAACACAACTAATTATAACTTGTAATTATCTTCTGTTGAATCTGCTACTGGCCGACAGATGTTTAATTTTATTCTTAAGAAAGAAATAATTTGTTTTTTTTTTTTTTCAACACCTTTACCTACTGATTTTATTATTATTGAATGTACATTTATTTACTAGCAGGACTTTCACCAATTCGTTCTATTTTTATATGCGATATGCAAAATTATGAATTTAATAAACAATACAAATAAATTTAAAAAAATAAACTAAAAATAATTTTAATTTTCATCTTTGTTACACTGCTGACGACAAAACTCTTTGCCAGTACTATCACTTTTTTACTGCACTTTTCTTCTTGACTGACCTGGATGTTGCCAATTGCCACAGTTTATTTTTTCAGTTGATACATTTATAATGATGGCTTGCTGAAAGTTTCCAATTTAGTAAATAAGTTAGTTCACCATTTCCTTATTTATTTCATTCATTACATCCCTATTTCGGTGGCACAAAAGTGATATGCGCGTAACTAGGATTACCATACGTACTGATTTGTCCGGCCTTGTCAAGACTTTTTAAGATACGGCATTTTTTTTTTTTAAGAAAATAAAAAAATAAAATTAATACTGAAAAAAGATAAATTATAAAGTAAAATGTTTTTTGCCTAATATGACTTTTTTTTGCAAATGTCTTTTTGTCAAGACATCGAAATGGTAACCCTACACGTGACCCGGGCCGCGTCGATCACATCGCGGTTCCCAGCGCCCGCGCAGCCGAAGGAAGCCGATATCCGACGATTATTTATGTACAAGGACCTGTCCACCGCTAGCCTTATTTCTTCTCTCTGTCTGAATGTAACTTATGTGGTAACTGTTGTAGACATTTGTAAAAGGCGAATGAAATTAAAGGAAGATTGGTAGAAATCAAAATTTAAGGTGATTAGCTTTCTAATCTCCAAATTAGTTTTTAATAATGCAATCTGCTTGATTTACGTATAACTTCCACATTTTTTGACTTGTTAATATCTGTGTTGGCTGTCATAAATACAACTCTTATTGACAGCAATATAGTACAAATTACTCTTAATACCGTTAATCTCCACAATCCAGTGTATAAATAATCTAATAACGTGATAATTATCAATCATAAAACGATAAATAAAGTCTTAAGTTCGGTGTTTAAGATCAGAGTAACATGTGTATGGTAAATGTATTCAAGTATATAATGTACCGATTTGTAATAAATCATGCGGCGGTCCCGCGTCGGAACTGAGTCGGGCTATAAACCATTTGCATAAGTGATGGCCCTTACTTGTCCCGTATCATTGTACCAATTACGTCTTTGCCGTACCGCCGTAACAGTTTTTAGACGCATTAAAATTACGAAATTATGTGAAAAAGCCAATCATTATTTTAATTTTTAACCGACTTCAAAAAAAAGGATTCTCAATTCGTCGGGATATTTTTTTTTATGTATGTTCCCCGATTACTCGAAAACGGCTGGACCGATTTTAAAAATTCTTTTTTTGTTTGAAAGGGTATACTTTCAAGTTGGTCCCATTGTCATTTGGTCACAATCTGATGATGGAATCTTGGAGAAATCGAGGGAACTCTTCAAATTTTAAAGGAACATCTATAGCAATTTGGGTATTTTTGATGAGCAGTTGACATAAGGCTATTGTTACTTAGATAAATTACAAATCAACCAACTAAAAAGTGAAAAAAAAAAAATCCGAAAAATACAACCGACTTCCAAACTACAAAGTGAAAAATAACTTTAATTTCGGCAGTAGGTGTCAACAAACTTAAATACTGATCAAAAGACACCGACTTCCAAAATTAAAGTTATTTTTCACTTTGTAGTTTGGAAGTCGGTTGTATTTTTTGTTTTTTTTTTTTGTAATATTCCTTGAGTAGTTCATGCACGGACATTGAAATTATGATGGTTATAGCTCATCTCTATAAAGAAAAGTACGTCATTCTAAAATTAATTTCAACGATTTATTTCCAGACAACCATTAATTATAAATACAATAACAGTGAAAGTGAGAGATTAATTAAAATATAACAAATGAACGCACCTATTCAATGGTTTGAAAGAGATTATAGAAAATTAACAATAACAATCGCTTAGAACTTTTTGTACCGCAAGTTGAGCGAATTACGAACAATAGTGCATACAGCCGGAACAACAAAGAGATACTATCTATACCAAACAGTGGTTAACAGATTTAGCGAGATAAAGTATTAAGTGAGTCTATAACCAAACGTTTTATTTCTAATAACTTCTACCCGCGACTTCGTCCGCGTGGAATAGTTACTATGGGCGTATTTATTTGGATAAGGATTTGTATTATGTTCATAAAAACACCTTCGCAAATAATGCATTATTTTAGAACAAATTTGGTTAGCATAAAAAAGGTTATAGTGAACCAACCTTAAAAGATAGACATATGCTGTCGCGGACTTTTTTTATAATTTTTAAAGTGAAATAATTCTGTTACACATGATTTTTGCAAAACTTAACCGTTTACGCAGCGCACGCAGCGGAAGCTCTCAAAAGGAAAAAAAAACCCTGATTTTGAAACATTCTTCATTGGTGCTCCGCTCCTATTAGTTTTTAGCATAATGATATATAGCCTATAGCCTTTCTCGATAAATGGGCTATCTAACACTTAAAGAATTTTTGAAATTGGACCAGTAGTTCCTGAGATTAGCGCGTTCAAGCAAACAAACAAACTTTTCAACTTTATTTATTCAAAATATAAGATATATATATAGATATAGATATTTCGAAGGTTTAATCATTGAATTGGTTATTGAAGAAAGGGTTTCTTAACAAAACAAGAAACTGATAAAGAGAGCCTAATCTAAAAATAAGTTTTATAGGTAATCGTTATCTAATATTAAATGGCAGTATAGTGCAGGCTAATGTTAGCTTATCAAGTTATCACCTACATAATTTAGCTTGGTTTTATTTAATCGTAAAATTTTCATACTCTAATATTTTATCATTAGAAAATGAACAGCTTTTATAGAAAACATTGTATCCATTTTGTATGGGCACTTTATATTAAAGTATTTGCTATTCGATTGTTCTATACTAAATGTACGAGCGTACAAAAAAAAAGTACACAAAAGTACCCTAAAAGTGTGCCTTATCGTCGAGTATTCGCAAATATCACGAACACAACAAAGCTCACGTGCCCCAAATAATAAGATTATCAATACAAAGCGCTGATAGAATTAATAGTTTCCGGAATTTGGCGAAATCATTCGATTCTATTGTAAATTGTAGCGACCTTTTTATAGAAAACGGAAGCAAATAAAAGCAGTGTAATATAAACCTCAGGTTTTTAAATAAAGAACACTAATCTTTTATTCTGAATGACGGAACACGCAGCGTTCATTGTGGCGCCCGAACACTTTCCCACGTGCCAGCCAGTGTTGCTGATCGTAAAAATATTAATCGCAATTACGTGAGTTAGCGTCTGCACTGACTCGCATTAGGTTTAATTACTCGTTAGCTTCCTCTTCTATCAGCATTTTCCATAATCGTAAACCACAATCTGCGATTGCATATAAATCTGTTTGTTTTACACACGGATACCACGACACGCGAGCTATTAAAAGTTTTATTAAGCCTAATGTTAATTTATGTTGGACGACAACATGAGATATCGTGCAATGCCTTATAAGCTAGGACGAACTATCCACTGAAACCGTCGTAATTTTCTAGAAGCTTTACCTTATCCGTTTAAAGTTGGAAATTGAGAATTTCATTAGATTAGTCATCCAAAATTGATTGAGTTATGTTTGAAACAATTATTGAAGTAAAAACTTCTTTAGGCGCGTTGGGCATTTTTGAGATGGGACCAAACCATTAATTTCGCGACACTGTGACGACACCAGCTTTTGATCATTAAAAAGACATCAACGCGTTGATTACCGCGGTGCCGATATTTCTGTCGGCACTCGGGAGTGCCACTGTTTTTTTTTATTATAAGAACGGTTACAACTGATTTATTCGATGTGAAAAAACATTTTCCTTCTCAGATAATGCTCCAACAAAAAAGTTCGAACAATTAACTGTTAGCTCTACAACAAGCACCGCAAGCAGTACAGCCGTATGTGTCACAATAAATGGTACCATTTTTATTCGTCGCGAGCTTCTTTGTCCTTTATCAGTGTCTTTTTATTCGCACATGTAAATGCATTTAGCTCCCACCTCCTTATCTTTGTGAACACCATTAATCTTGTATAACAATGTACCGGAGCTGCGTTTGCGCATCGATGGCTTAATCAAGCTCGCTGGCCGTATCGGTACTTTTTTAAATCTACGAAGATAAAATAATTCTGCTATCTCTACGAGTTTTCGTATCTCGTTTACCGTTTCTTTCGATAATGGACTTAAAGGTACTTAATTTATTTATTTTCACACTTTTATCGGAATTTGCGTTCAGCTTTTAGGTTCTGCAGCACCTTGAAACGTTAAATCTCGTACTGTGTTCTTCAATTCTTTTATTGATATTAGAGATGCTAAAAATAGTTACTTAAATCTTTAAATGATAATAAAATATCTGCCAATGTTAAAAAATAATATGATACTTTAAGAGCCAGCCTACGCTGTAAAACATTAATCATAGGTATCTTAAGCTTTTACAATATTAATGTAATACGTCATTATTTAATGTCCATAATGAAAAAAAAATAAACACACCTAATCCTTCTGGTTTGAGAAGTAAATAAACTATATGAGCTAGTGTAGTGTATAAATAGTGAAAAACATTAGTAACAATGCTATACTAT
This sequence comes from Agrochola lychnidis, assembly GCA_963680765.1. Classification (NCBI taxonomy): domain Eukaryota; kingdom Metazoa; phylum Arthropoda; class Insecta; order Lepidoptera; family Noctuidae; genus Agrochola; species Agrochola lychnidis. The sequence goes on from OY796857.1 coordinate 9,948,096, forward strand.
ACACGTAACATATGAACAAAGTGTTTTTCATCAATTAACAGACCCTAAGAAAGTGCTACGAAATTGTGTAAAATTGCAAATTCCTATTCATAGTTATATTAAAATCTATTTCGTAAAATATTTAGTTAGAGTGAAATTTCTTATTAGCCTCCTAAGCTAGATTGTAATCCTTTACTAAGAACTTTAGTTCCTATTAATAAAGAAAGAAAAAAATGTTCTTTATAATTATCATAAATATAATAATTACGAGGTATCGCGAAAGCGAATTCAAGAAGAGATTTCTCGATAAAGTTTCTCTTCTTCCTTTAATGACTTCTTTAGCATCCCTAGCTTTACAAGCGTTTCTAGTTTATCATTGGAAGTTTATTGTACTATAAATGTCAGGATAGTAATCATTTTGCTGACGGTTAAAGCGCTGGTTCACAAAAGTAATGCTTGTAGGGATGTGAACCGAAAACTTATTGAGGGGTTAACTTGCGCTTTCCATTACTTCAAATTAATGGGGATGATAAGAAATCGGATTAAAACCACAAAGTACAATATTTGTATTAAATCTTATATTTTAATTTATATTAGCGTTCTTTTATACATATTTACATCGAGAGTATGCTACTCAAATAATTTTTATACAGAATGTACAATCACAGCCATAACAAAAACGTAAACTTTTACAATAGCTTGTTGACTATTTACATACAGCTAAACATTTTTCTAGTTTATTAAGGCTATAAATTACTCAAGAGTTCTTTTGCTCGGAAGACTAGACATCACGCACATAACTACACTTGCTATTTCTATTACTTGTGCTGCCACCATGTGATAGCGTCAAGTAAGTCGTCTTCATCCATAGGACTCACTTGTTCTTGGGTCTGGTAATTATTCGGGATGTAACCACTTGAGTACGCAGACGACACTCCTGAAGAACACTCGGAATCAGCTGGCGAAGGCACTGAGTCTGAATACGGAGAACTTCCATCGAAAATGCCTTCATCTACTTCGTATGGCACTTGAGATGGCACAGTTTGCGCGGTTTTTGTCACATCGTGCGCTGTATCGCTTTCATCAATCATGTTTTGCAAATACCTGATGTATTCCACAACCATTTTCAGAGTATCCACTTTACTGAGTTTCTTTCCGGATCCACGACGCGCACCTCCGGACAACGCAGCAATAACAGCAGCAGGCAATCTCTTCCTCAGAGCATTGAATCCGTCGTTCACTTGTTTCACACGATTCCTTTCCCGAGCATTCCTTCTCGCGATTGAAGCCGCTTGAGGACCAGTGTACGCGTTGTTCTTGTAATTATACTTCTTCTTATCAGCCTGCATGTCCAGGGTCAAGTATTTTCTTTCAGGAGCTGGTGCAATGGCCACCATTCTCGGAGCATCACTTTTGACGTAAGCAACGTGATACTCGGAGGGTTTGTGTTGAATTCCTTGAAGCATTTTGATGAATGATTGCAAGGACGGTTAGATGCGCACGCGGCAGGTAAAAATGATAGAGAACTTTTGGGAGCTTCGACGTAGTCGACCACGGTCTAGTGAATGAGCGCTACAGGCTGCCGCACCGCGTTATATGGGCCCACCTTGTCCAAAAAAATGGATGGGACCCCTCACTCCCCTACTTTAAATCATTTTTTTGGGATCGTACCTGGAATATTCGTTCAAAGGTGTACTGCATTGGACCTGTACACGTGCCATTGAATTTAAATATGTTGACCGTAATAGATTTGAATCGTTTTGATTAGTTTTGTATAACAATATTGATAATGTTAATAATTGTGAATATATCGATATTTATTTCAAGAGCTCATTCAGTAAAATATCCTGCACTTACAAATATTACGCTCTTATCTATTTAAGAAACAAATTCAAAGATTATACTTTTATATCCCTCTCTTTATAGCCGAATAATTATTTACACAAGATTACGAGAGCATTTTTTGCAAAAAACGTATTCAAAAAGAGCTACGGAGTAATCTGCGTTATGAGCAATAAACGACAAAAGTACTCATTTCCAGTAGCTCAGCTCATAAAATAAGTAGTTAGAACTTATCTGCGTGTTATCCTTAAATTAACTAATATTAATGCTAGCCAACAATGTAAAACATAGTCAAGAAATAGTTGAGAAGAGAATTTTAATATTTTAAAGTAACAACAAAGAGCCATCATGGCGCCTGTATTTTCACTGTTACGTAAACAATACAACTTTCATTAAATTCGCGTTAAGGGCACAAGTGGAAACCCATGCGGTCTACAGTAAAAGATTTGAAATTTATTACGGTCGGTAAAATAAAAATTCAAGAGACGAGGTGCTTTGTATTTAGAGAAACAACAATGAGACCATAGCAAATAGGGATACCTACAACAAAACTTCGCGAACCACTTTCAAAAGGCGAAAACGTATCCTATAGCTAACGAAATAAAGTCGAATGTTAAAAATTATACTTTTTCATTAACACTTGAAGTTGTGCGGACTTTAGAACCTGCACACTGGGCGGCTTTGCCTTCACTGAATAACTGAAAAACGTTACCTTAATTGAGAACGGAGCGTCAGTATTTTACACGCTCTTCAATAGTGAAGGGCTCGCCTTTGTCACATCCATTGTCCTTTAAAAAGGAATGTGGGGCAGGCCATTGAGACAGAGCGAAGAATGAATTGTTTAGAAGCTTTCAATCATCCATTGAAGAAGGCGCTAAAGTGATTTTAATAGACTCGGTGTCGCCTCCAAGAAGCTGTTCGAATTACATTTTGGCCCATGGTTCAACTTTTTACCTGTATTTTGTTTTGTTTTTGTCATGCTACATTTGATGGGCAATATAAAAATTTACAGCCATATGCAAATTGTTTTATTATGGGGTTATACGGTGGGTTATACATTTTTTGTTTCTTAAATACTTGAAGTTGCTGGAAGTAAAAAAAAAAATACACGTGAGTTACAAGTATAAGATAAGTACCTATAACAAATTAGTGAGCGTGAATTCAATGAGGTTTTTGAAGTCTTTGATGAAGATTTTGATTTCACATCTGTAACAAAGACGGCGACTTATATCATTTATATACACTTTTTCCCCAGAGTCATATAACTTCTCACATATGAACAATCGAATCCCAGAACGAATATTAAGACCATCAATCATCTTAGTTCAAATTCTCCTTCCTGCAAGTGAATTCGCAAAATATAATAAAATTGTGGGAGTGATACATCGAAGCACAAAGTGCGGACACAATGGCACTGCGGGCGTGCTCACAATACTATCGTCAAATAACATTTAGCCAGCCCACACCTTAGAAAATCGCAAAATAGAGACATCTACTGAACACAATGAGCTACGAAAGAGCAAACGGAACCATAACCGATAATTACAGTCTTTGTATCATTCCTACTTCGAGATTTTAAAACGAAACTAACAATGAACTGAAAGGACACCATTGTGAAAATTGCAATGGAAATACATTTTGATTGACCATCCGTAAATGGCGAAAAGAACATCGTGTCGGAGGAGGCAGTTGATAAACTCATCTACTTGTTTATCACCACGTATGTACAAGGAGATAAAGCCTAGAAAAAGTGTACAAGCGTCTGTACCATCGACGCACAAAAAGTAAAGTCTTGTTTAACTTGCAAAATTAATGGACTGTTATCCTTATTCGTCCGTCGTGTGCCAACGAAAATGGGCACCAACTATGTGGGCAGTGCGCCAGTAATAAACTCATTGGGAGGATTATTGGTAGACAAGGAGCGATCGGCTGACAGTTCCATTACGTGGCAGAGCCTAGCTAATATTTATATACCGTTGATTCCAGTCGATGCAGATACGCGGCCCGGTGGTCCCTCGTGTATTGGAAAGTCTTTGATCGATAAAGTTGTAACTTTAATTACTAAACTGGAACCGAGTCTTGCTTTAAAAGGCACCGCGCCACGCGTCGAGGACCTCCACAGAATCCGACTTCTTGCTAAGGCTGTGGCAAAAATAACTACAAGTCCTTCAGCTTTATACCTACACATTCACAATTTTTATTGCGTTTAAATCTCCTGTATATTATATCTCCGATTACTGTATAAGGGGGCGAGGATTATTCTCAATTTGTTCTGTCCAGCTTGTAATTCTTTTTTGTATATGGCAGCCAACTCGCTAACATGGCTTCAATAAATATGAATCGGTGATATTTATTTGCACATTATTTTGCATCTAGCAAAGTTCAGATTATCAGAAAATCTTTCTTTTTAGAAATACAATCATTGCGTTTGATTACCTATCAAAATTTGCTTTATGCGTCCATCCTTTACTTAAATCTGCTTTGCTTTGAATTTTTATGTCCGTTTTTTTTATTTTATTGTATTGAACTTAAACTCGAATATTTCAAACGTGACCCAGTCTGGAAATTACCAACAGAGAACTTTAAACGCCAATTATAACACCGGCATTCATAACTTTCAAAATGCATCGAAAGGGTCAAATAGAGAAATGCTCACCTACATAAACAGATGCCGGAGCTAATATTATAGACGATTGTTTGCAAAGAGAAGTGTTTGGCACAAGCCATATAGTAGGCGCAGACGCACCTTGCCAACATGTGTGCAATCCTTTCGCATCTGCCGATCTTGCACTGATTTTTATATGAATAATATGACGAATTATGTCTGAGCTTTTATTTGAGATGGCACCTTTCCGGATGTGCATCAGCAGCGGATGTTGCCTTCTCTATGTCGGTTATATATTGCGAAATACGATGACAAACATTTTTATCGCAATTCATAATTATGTCGGGTAGAAACATTATGTACCAAATAAGTGTTTGTATTAAATACGTTAGTATCAGTTTCATATATTGTTAACCGCTAAACCAACAAAGTTTTTTTCACAACATAATGGCCTGCATTACGCCAAAAACCGCAAATCTGAACCCACATTATGACATCAATAGTGACATACCTATCGATCCTCCACGGGGGCGCGTCTTTAATAAAGTTATACGCATGACAGTGCGCACAGAATAGCGCATTGTTGTGCAACACTGCGTGCCCCATTGATATATTAGCTTTTTAGTATCCTCTTCAGCCATTGTGGACACATGTTTTTCAGTAAACCCACACGTGGACCATCTTCAATCTCCTTTAGCATATTTTTTTCTCAAACCTTTTCGGAATTCTCGCTGTGTGTTCCGAAAATTGAATTAGAAAGTTTTTAATATGATATTAAATGTTATAAACAGCCATTATCTGATCCCCACGATCCGCGGCGCGTCCCGCAGAGAGGCGCAAATTTAAATTCAATTAAGAAACTATAACCGTAAATACTTACACTCAGGCTTAGAACTAGTTAGAGCTGCTTCGTAGCAACAGCTTAATTATTATTTTAATGGAATATTAAAACTCTTAACATAACTCATTGTTTAAGGACTGTCATTAGAGGCAAACCGCGGCATCACGGCGTTTAGAGCTATTAAGAGGGTCGTTTAAGTGAGGTTATTTCACTAAAAGTATTCATTTGTTTTGTTGGAGTGGCAACGTTAAAATATTACACCAATCCTCCCGCCCTGCCCAACTTTAACGGTTTGACGTCCCTTAAATGGGCCCTAAACGTTTTCAAGTCCCTTTTCTTTTAGTCCAGTCAAAACAATATTCAATTAAATAAATTATTTATTCAATAAAACTATTAAATAAGAATTAAACTATGAATTTTAGTGTCTATAAAAGTTTTCGTACTTATTTCACGTTTATGGCAAACTTGAAGCAATCAACAAGTCGGCTCTTTATTTTTAGATGCCAATTATGTTCGTTCACATTATCTCGTTGCAGACCGTGGAGTTCGACTTTTATATACAATCCCTCAAAGGTTCGGAGAGCTGTAAGTAGCCGAACATTGCGATATTTTTCTCTGCCAATGATGGAATGACACGAAATGTTCGCGAGTTATTACCGAGCAACGCCTTCCGCACGACTGAAATTGCTAGACCACTGTTACCTGCGCCGGACCCGCCTACGCACTAAAAATCTTTACGATTATTACAATAATTACATGTATCCCGCAGTACCATTGACAGAATGAAGATTTAAATCACTGTGCAGTAATTAAAAACAAAAAGGAAATATTTCCAATTGTATGTATACTTCCCTTCAGTCTTGTTATCTCCTTCTATAATGTCACTAGCATGGAGGTCACAGAAAAAGTCGATCGTAAACCAAATGGGTAATTAAACGTAATCAAATTAAATGCGCGCGCAACAAATTAAATGCATGTATTAACAAACAAGACACCAATAAAACGTAATCAGGAGATAAATAAGAAAAATAACAACCATCACTTACGGACCACCAGAGCTGAGAAATAATTCAAACTAATGAAAACACGCGTATGTCATCGCCTAAAGATACCGATGCTCATTACCTAATTGATCGTAACGCGTTATTAATTCAAATCATATGAACTTACCATTACATATTCAAGACCAACCTCGGGGTGGTCTCCGAACAACCGAAGAGGTTCCTTTTCTAAAATGAAGCATTAAAAATCGCTATCGTTAAGGTCAGCGTGTCTACTCTTACAGTAGGAGAGTTATAATCAATGATGCACCGTGAAAATTTATGACTAATTTGTTATGATTTTTTAGTCCGAAGTTTAGTGTGAGAAAAAACGTGGGAGTTGAAAAATAACGTAAAATATAACCGAGCTATTCTGAGACCAACGGTTATATTCCGTTGCGTTTTCAGACAAACAGTTTCAGTTTAGCTACCGCAGTGCCGATGAATAATCTTAAGTAAGTACCTCACTAACAAGAGTAGGTACCTACTATAAAATTTATGTATTGTAATTAGCTGAGGCTAACAAATGGTAATTATAGTAATGAAAACCCCACTTACGCCGTCAAGTACAGGTATTCAAATAAATTCTGAAACTACTTACAGGCTTCAATTATGTACTGTACACCTAATTAATTTTGAAAAACTTACTATGCGTGGGCAGATATAATAGCACCTCATTTACCCAAACCAAACTTAGCATTAGTAATAAATTACTTATACTCGAAGAAAAGTAAGCATAACGCACGTGAACGGAAACATTTCTCAGACTCATTAAACATTAAACTCTGCCCACTCTTTTAATTCATCAATACCAGTAAAAAATATTGTCACGTCAACTGAACGAAAGATTTCATTAGCGTTGTATAAGTATGACTGTGTAATGCGTACGGTTTCTTTAATGGTCAGGAAAACTCACAGACGTGATTGAATTCGCAATAACCAGCACATTTTGTTCTCCGAAATAAGGAGTAAGGATCTTCAAAAATACGAAAACAGTGTTTGTAGAGAACAAAGATTTTTCCTCTTAGTCATTGATATGTTGTGGAAAAGCGCTGGCTAAAACAATGATCAGGTTTTATAAGATTTCCTAGTCACTACAACCAATTGTCGTAAAAACACGTTTTAGAAGTACTTGAATGCTTAATAAAGTCAGTAAGTTTCATTAATAAGAGCAGTAAGAAACATAACAATGCTTAGGTGCCCGACCCCACGTCACCCGACATATGACACTTTGTGCTCTCGGCATTTTTTACCAGCTCTTCATAAAGACGTTAAATGCTCTTAGGAGACATTTAATACTCCATTAAAATAATACTGGGACCGTGTTATAAAGGATCTCAACCGGGAATACATCTCAATTTAAGTTTGAAGATTACGTTTTTAATAATTCCATAGTGTGTCAAATATCAGGTTTTATTCAAATTCTAGAGTTGGGATTTGTTAAACGATTCTTACAGCGTGGTTTGTGACTTTGTACTTTTATTATCAAAAAAACATGGTAATACTCTTGCATTGCCGATATCTTGTTATTTTTACAACAATTATGTGTTGCTTTGATAATCAATCCAATTTTATTAATAGGATGTTTCTCTTTCGTTACGTTAAAACTCAATAACAACTTTATTGGTTTAACCAAACAATCCGTTATTAAGTTGTCAAAATTCACACTCTCCCGTTGTTTTCACACCAATTAAATATGCACTCGATACCGATACCAACAATCTTGTTAATCTCTTGTATCCACCAATCATATCTCATTGGTTTTCGTGAGAAATATTTTGGACAACATCGTTCGACAAAATGACGGGGTAAACTCATGGAGTAACAAACTGAACACGAAAAGACATCAACGCGAACAGTACCTATTAATAATAATAATATAATATTCATTTATTTTAGATAGGTAAAATCCATAAATTATCACACTATCATGAGATCTCAAGTTATAATAAAAGCAATAGAAATAATAGCATTATATACCTACTTATATTCAACAAAACAAATCCAATGCGAAAGCACCAGAGGTTACATTGCATGCAAAGACCCTCAATGCTTTCGTATTGGACTATCAATACTTTCATAAATTGCCCTCAGAATGCTGTTGCCACTACCACAGCTCCTCTGCATCAGGGGGGCAGCTCTCTTGCGCAAGATTGCGAAGTAGTCATCCATCCGAGCCTCAGTAAACATGCCTGATGTACTACAGAACCGGGGCAACCGCAACAGCACTCTGAAGGCATTATTAAACTTCATTTATTTATTTGATTTTTTATGCTTCATTCATTAAACTTGTAAAGTCAAGGAGTATGTTTAAGTTATACGGGAGCAACGAAAAACGCTTAGATGGAATTTATATAACAAAGTTAACAACGAACCAATGACTCATTTGTAGTTTCAGCTATTGTCTAATGAATTTTAATTCTTGACTTAAACAGTAAATGCTGAATAAACAACAACCTCTTCCAAGGAACAAAATTCTTACAATTCCAACATTGATCGAGGCCTTCATTTTAAATTTCAAAATAAAATTAACAGTCGAAAACCAGAAACTAATTAGTGAGACCAGAAAGTGGCCCTTTGATTTCTTGAACTTTTTGTAGCGAAAATACAAATAATAATTTAATATTCGTTGCTTTAACTACCCTCGGTTTAAAACCGCCAATTACGGTACTCCAGACATAAATCAAGGCAGTATTTGTTCAGATCTTAATTAAAATGCTCCTGGATGCAATTGTCTGGGATACAATCTGAACTAATTACCTTTGTATTCAAATATGTACTCCCGTATAGGTTAAAAAAATAAAACGGGTATCTGTATCGTACGAACATCCATTTACTCACGGATTGCGTAAGTGAAAGTAATATATGTAATTATCTCTAAAGGATATCATTTATTTTAATTGCTTTGATGATTGCATCATTCTCGAATTGATTACTTTTGTTACCACTCTCATTTAAGAATTTTACAGTTTTATTTAGGACTGGGAGAGCAGTGGTGGCCCAGTGGTAACGGCCGCGACTTACGAGTTGTAGGTCGTAGGTTCGAACCCAGACAGGGGCTTTACTTTGTGTAAATTATTTCATCACCACTGCTCTCAAAACGGTGAAGGAAAACATCGTGAGGAAACCGGCATATCCTAGAACCGAAAATTCGAAGACATGTTACATCTACCAACCCGCACTGGGCCCGCGTGGTGGATTACGGCCCACTCCCTCTCACAGAGAGGAGGCCTGTGTCCCAGCAGTGGGAACATTTATAGGCTGATGATGATGATTTAGGACTTGACCAAATTGAGAGCATTTATTGAAATATTCTGTTACAGTTACAGCCATTACTTTAAGTTTATCAAGCTAAGCAGTAAAAGAGATTTTAAATTAAATACTGAAATTAAGCAAGAAGGGTCTTAATTGAAAGTTATCAAAAGAAATCAGAATGATTATTCTGATTTCTTTTGATAACTTTCAATTAAGACCCTTCTTGCTATGCTTTTGCACAATAATTCATTAAAATAGGTCACCTAATTTCAGTATTAATTTAAAACATCTTTTACTTTCTCATAGTTTCTGTCAGAATAATTGAAGATCAACGCTCAAAGTGACGATGATGAATCAGAGCTGCGAACTGAAAGTGATTGAATGACACTTGTATTGAATGAATGGGATGTGTATGCACGAGCCGTGTCAGGTTGCTAGTCACTTGCGTCGGTCACCTACTAATACATTTCCATCAAATAGCACAAGTCAATCAAATAGGGCTGGGAGATAAGCTGATTTATGTAGCTGTTTTTGGCATGATATTAAAAGGATAAATAAAACACTCGGATAATACATACACATTACATATTTAATGATAAGAATAAGCTGTTTCATTTGACTTCATTCATTTGATTTTGTTTTTTTTTTTATGGCACGCCTTTAAAAAGGGTCTATAACTTTAAGTATCTAGGTTATATATTAACCCTCAATCTCAAAGACGATGACGACATTGAACGGGAGCGCAGAGCGTTGTCGGTTAGAGCGAATATGCTGGCTCGCAGGTTTGCGTGATGCTCACTTACTGGTCTTTCGAGCCTACTGTACATCTTTTTACACGAGCAGCCTGTGGGCTAGATATATGTTAAGATCACAACGCTCTCTTCGTTCAGTATAATAACGCATTTAGTGCTTCTGTAGTGCATTGGGGATGTCCGCGGATGCGCATGTAGATTGTTTCTAGACAACCATGCGCAAAAGGTGCGATTCCATGGTGCGTAGGGTTTGGAGCATCTCCAACAGTATCCAAAGCATGATTTCAAGTCGCCTAGACTATGTTTTTGTGGGTCGCTGTTGTGCCATCTCACATGGGTTGTTACAGCGGTGATCCACTACTATTTGTGTCATTTTTTTTTTGTTATATATTTGTAAGTGTTATTAATCATTTGTAAGTCATACGATACTTGAATAAAGATAATTCTACTCTATTCTATTTGGTCCAAAAGTAGTAAGAATTTGAATCTTTGAAACTGTAATTAATAATTTAGTACCATGTAACTGAATAATTTGTGTAGTAGGTATATTTTTTTTTCAAATTTAAATGCCTAACAGAATAAAATGGAAGTAGAAAAAGCTTGGTTTAAAACTTCGAATCTATATACCCGAATACAAACCTCAAAGAAAAGAATAAAGGATAAAACAACAGATTTGTTTAACTAAAATACAGGGTTTTTATCCACAGCGGTTAGCTTTAGGCTATTTGAATAGCAAATGATGTATCCATTTCGGGTGCGATCATCTCTCCGATATCCGATACTAAATTAATACTCTTTTACTTCGATAAACAAACAGATATTTGCATATCTCGATGATGCATTTAGTTGATTTCTTCTGATATGAAAAAGTAAACGATTTTGATACTTTTACCTGAGCGACATGAAATAACTTGAATTTTAATTTTTGAAAGGCTTGAAGAACGTATAGCACTCCGATTGGGAAATAAAGAAATTCAAATTTTCTTCGTTATTATTTGTCACGAAGTTATAATTCTTGAGCTAAAATTAAATAATTGACATTTGCCGATTTAGTTAAACGTTATCTTAAGGATAGATAAACATCAAAGGGTTTATAGGGACCAAATCTGCGCTGCTGTGTAAATAAAAGTTTCTGTCGAAAGTACCAAAACCTATTCGTCGTTGTAGCTATCGTTTTATCCGGTGTTTATTTATTTTACCAAAAACAAGCGAGTTGCCAGGATAAATAATAGCTTAATATCACGTTGTGTCGGCGGAGGTGGCTGGATTCTCGGCTCCGCGCCGCTTCAGAGACTTGCTTAGCAAATGTATGTTATTAGCAAAACCGAGGCTTTAACAAACAACTGCCTGTAACAATAGCCCCACACAACACCTACGAAGCTTATAACTCGCGCCTGGGAACAAGGATCCCTAAAAAATCCTTCACACAAATACAAAAATTTTCAACAAGAAATTAACACCGCCTTTTAATATCCTCATCTTCTGTGTTTATCTGACTGTGCATTCAAAAATATCAGAGAAACGTTTGAACTAATTTAACTTGCATATTCATAATTGCATTGCATTAAAGTTTCATCTAGATACGCCATCAGCAAAACGAAATAAAAGCACAAGTGTCTCTAGTTACTGCCATAAAGTGTATAACCACTTAATATTAACCAGAGACTTTAAGTGATTCCACAGTCAAAATGTTAAAAGATAAAAATATAACAAAATAAGAACTGATGACAGATTTAAAATTAGATAAATATCTCGCGTGCTTTTTCAGTTGCTTCTTTTACATTTTCGAAGTAATCACAACGAGAGATCGGCGAAAATTATAAATATTACTTTTATGTTAATTTAATATTATCTTGCTACTAGTTGCGCCTCACGATTTCATCCGCATAAGTCTCGATCTCGTGGGAATACCGGTATAAAAAGACATCAACGTAAACAGGATATCCTATGTATAAATCTAGGTTATAAACTACCTGTGTGCCAAATTTCATCTAAATCCATTCAGTAGTTTTTGCGTGAAAGAGTAACAAACCTCACAAACTTTTGCATTTATAATATTAGTAGGATATCATTAACTCGGTATTGTGGTTTACCGATAGCCGCTGAAAATTTAATTTGAAGCGCTGCAGTAGGTGATAAAAGCGCCCAAGAAGTATGTAAACAATATGAGATTCAAAATCAAGTCTGGCGCTGGATTCGAAGTTATTACAAAGTTTCACTATGAGCTTATTTCAGGTATAATTATAGTAGGTACTGTGAGGTCTTATCATTGGAATTCAACCTCACACATTATGCAGGCTGGCAAGAACACTCTATGGTATCCGAACATTCGAACATTTTGTATTTAAATTAGGATTTTCGTATAGTGTTCATTTGTTGATGAAAGAAAACTAGTTTAGCCCCTGGCGTCGGTCGCGTAATATTATCCTTTGCATTGTACTATTGGTTTAAATATAGTTTTGTGCTCCCAAAATTTCTTTAATTTAAACACTGTCCCAGTCCCGAGTGCCGCAGCCAAACGAGGTGCTTACAGTACCTACTGAAACAGAGATTTCCAACATATTCTGACATGTCTTTACATTCTTCACATTAAAAAACAACGTATAATAAACGTTTAGCTTGAATCTTTACCACAATATAAGTTGCGCTGAAAGGCCACCCATCTAGCGCCCCACGCGGCGTCCACCGCCACTGTGACGGATCCCGGGCACGCCCCTCATTTGTTATACAAATTTTATACTACCCTCCGAGCTAAACTACTAAAAGCCCTCAAAGTCGCTTAATATTGGTTAGGAGCTACGACTAATACAAAATTAGAATCTGAGCTTTTGAATATCTGATTCAGGAGATTAGATTTTTCTGCGGTTTGAGATATTGGTGATGGAAGTTTAAATTGCTTAGGCACCAAAGAAAAAGCATTCATATTTTTGTCAGATGCAAATGCAAAATTCTACAGCTTGTATTCAATATTCGTTTAAATAGCATAGATTATTGCAACCAACTTCAGCTTCAAACTCAATCTTGAGACACTCAAGATATTATTGTTCTATGCAGAATATTGCTCTCGCGAATTTGAAAGCAATATTAAATCCAATCGTTTCCATATGACTGCAAGTGCAAACAGTAAAACAACTACTGATCCGTACGCCACAGCCAATGTTATAATCCGTTGAAGGCCGTGAAGAAATTTCATTAAATTCTCTATCACCGGAGGACAATGCAATTGTACGGGGGCAATCGAGATTGAGACGGCAGGAACGTATTGCACACCAGGCCTCCGGCTGGTTGTGGTACCGCTCCTTGATTAAATAAACCTTCAAGAGAACGTCACGCCGCCGGCCCCACGTGTCAGTCTTCGGCATATCGCACGGACTACATACACGCGTGTCATTCACTCGCTCGCCATTATTTACCATTCAACCACGCATTATTGTTTCTCCATTACTCACAATAGCACCTACCGCTTTAAAATCTCTTTAACTGTCTGCACCTGTTTCTACTCTTTTTATTTTATGACATATATCACAGTTTTTATTCTGAATTCCTGACCCAGTTATGTTAATGTGCAACAATGAGATTACGACATTTTTATTCATCGTTTAATTTTATTGGGTCCTTAAATTGAGTCATTTCAGATTTCGTTATCAGTGTTATAAATAATACCAATGGCTATTTTTGTTATTTATGAAGATTATGCGCATGAGTAACATTTATTTAAGTAAACTAACGATGCGTTCTTTTTGCGGGACATGTTCAGGAGCTTCTATTAATATTCATTACATCAGGCAAGTTGTTTATATTTTTACCTTATAGGAGAAATGGTCCAAGTTGCAACCTTGGGGCACTCGCGGTGGTTCGCAGCAATTTGTTAAGATGTAGCAGCTATTTGTCTACTAGAAACAACATTTATCACTGGCGTGTGCAGTAAAGTTGGATGCTTCGTCTACTAGCCTCAATTTATGATACTATTTTCAAATACCTAACTAGCCAGCATCCATATGTTATTTCAAATATCCCAGTTAATACGATACAAGGACAGTGATAAACACTTAATAGGAGAGTGCAAAAAAAGAAAGTATCTCGACATATTCCCCAGCTAGACTCTAATGAATCGATAGTACGTAGACGTCTCGTAAGTAGATAAAAAAAAACGTGTGGCACTCGGGGACTGCCGCGGTAAAGCTATTGCATAGCATTTGTAACCTCCATACTTCCTATTTGTCAACGCTATACTTGGGATGATGACGTGCTGACATAAAGCAAAAATTACGTTCCCATGACAACATCACGTTGTTATGGGAACCGTCATTACATGGTAGGCGGAGTGGGGGGTGTTAGGTTTTATTTTCGTTACGTTACGGAATTTCTTATTCGGTCGCCGCGCTCACAGCCCGCGATAAAAGCTATGCAATAGCTTAAAAATACCGTTACTGATGTAACGATTTTGATAAACTTATAAGTACCTGTTAAATAAATACTTATGTAAATTAAAGAATTCAATAATTATGTGCATTGACGTCAATAACATCGAATACGTTATAAAAATATGTTAGGATTTCAAATAAAATTACGAAAGCACACATTTCGTTCCGCCCAAAATTATGACTTAATAAAATGTAACGTGTGCCGTAACTCATGAGTGATAAAAGGAGCTATGACAGCCATGCTCCTCAATGTTGTATGTGTGGAATCTATTAAACACGCCTCGCCGACGCAACGACACACAATAATTTATGTTGCATTATTTTGATAACACTTTAATTATCATACAGGATCCGGGAGTAGTTAATGTTGTAAACTGAAGGCTCTGTTGACGACAAAAATATATCAACTCGCCTTAGTTTATCACACTAGTATACAAGAACCTTGACTATCTGCAAAATAAAGGTCTTATTACTATAGCAGTCAGATTCGACTGCTTTATTAGAGACCTAAATGTATTTGTACAAAAATGAATACCACAATCACGCTGCCAATATTTATAAATCAATAATCAAACAATGACCTCGGTACGGTAAAGGAACTTACATAAGTCAGTTGGTTCTCTGGAAGCAAACTAATAAATTCAAAGGATTGACTCGGCGCTGTGGTGAGAACTCGTCCATTTACAGAAGCCGCCATATTACAGGAGCATAAATCTAAGGGAAGTCATCCGAGTGTCGTCGGACGCCCCGCTCGCCTCGTGAATGGACCGATATGAAGGATGGCCCAAGCTTGGGTCCGAGCCCCCGGACCTCGCGATGCAGCATCTCAACCACTGCTTTAAACGGGACGTTTTGACAACCGCCGATATGTGAATTGAAATATGAAAGCCGCTGATACGAGTGACTCGAGTATTGATGTCGGAAAATAAAATAAACATATTTAAGTACGTTGCTCCTATATTATGAGTGGGATAAGTGATATAAACTAATATTTAGTAAATGTTGTAGACGACATTCAACGTGACCAAATAAAAGTATTAGAAGAAGAAAGGTTACACGTTACATCCGAGGATCCTTGTGTAAATGTAAAAGATCCAGACTTATTATAAATAAATTCATCACTCTTTAATCATTTCTTCTGAGGAGTCGACGTCAATTTGGCGGCTCCAAGCTCGAACTCAAAGCTGATGAAAAAATCACAATGGGATTATGCAGGCCTAATGGTCTGCCGAACATGGGCATTAATCTCGTCATACAATATTGATGTTTCCACAATTTATTGCCGGTGCTTAGAGGAATCACAAAGTCAAAACGGCTTATTAATGTGTGAAGAAACTCACCTCCGTTGGAAACCATTCCCATGTGACATATTTTTATGAAACCCACGGCGGCTCGTTAGCAGAATATTTCGTTTTCATCCGCAGAATACAATTGAATGTGAAACTCAAAAACATAAGTCATCATTTTAATAATCTTATCTATATAATAATGTTAATACTTATTCGTTTTCGGGAGCGGCAAAAAGATACTATTCTCAAACAAACACACTTCTAAAGTTAAAAATAATTTTAATATAAATGAGGACTTGAGTTTTAAGAGGCGGTTCCATTGTAGAAGACTCAGAGTTGACTTTAATCTGCTTAAAATCAGGAGACATTCGCTTCCAAAGCACGTTTCGTGATTGAATAAGATTTAATCTGTTTCCCCGTACGAACAGAAATCCCCGTCTCCCTCAATGAATCCTTAATCGTTGAATAATTTACCGTAGCATGCTTGTTCTTAGTTGTGAGTATTGTGACTATAAATAAATCAATCAAATACTTAATAATTCTCATATTTGGCGTATGGGAACATAAATTATCATTTGCTTTTATGGAAACTTCAGTATTTTGTTAAGCGTTCATTCTAGGCACTCTTCGCTCAAATCTCAGATTATGGAGTTTCATTGTTTTCATTCAAATAGTAAGTTGGATAAGCAAACTCTGGTTGAATTTGAAGATAGCATTGAATAGGCACTTTAGGTAATCTCGTATAACTGTTTAATGGTTTGACCTTGGGAGGCAGATGTTAAAAAATAATATTTTGGAGGTAAATACATGTAGCTTTTACTATCGCCAGCCTCGATACTAATTAACTGTGAATCATGACTTAATTAAAACCTCATTACCTTTCACGACTCTAATTTCTCTTTTTGCCTTTAAGTAAGCAATAAATAAAGCAATAATTTTATACTGGTCGGATGTTATTCCTTCGGCGGTACCATTTAGGGGCGTAACGTTTTATTGTAATGCAAATCTGTGCTTTTTCCCAGTAATAAAAGTATTTAGATGGCAACACGTGACGACAGGCGCTGCAGGCAACACCGGGACGCAAATTATGGCAATCTTGACACCTACGAGGCGCTAACTGGGGTGCACCCTGCAATTTTCTCGACGTGCAACACTGAAGCTCCGGTACGTACGGTCGTTCGCTGCCGGCGCGGGCGGCGGGTATGCGGGCACTGATTTGCTTTAATTTACGCCCATGTATTTCTAACACACGTTTTATTATTGTTTTGAACTTAAATTAGATGAGAAATATGGTGTTTCTGCTGCTTATATTGTTGCGGAACTGTATGAGTCGATTCAAGATAATTGTCCTTTATTGCGTACTGATGCGTACGTGGAAGTTGTTAATTTTCAGTGATTTTAATTACGATGCAGTTGCCAGTAGGGGTATCGTGTTACCTAGTAACTAGGTTGTGGAGGTTAGATAGGCAGTCGCCCCATGTAAAATACTGGTATTCAGCTGCATCCGGTTAGACTGGAAGCCGACCCCAACACAGTTGGGAAAAAGGCTAGGCAGATGATAACGTTCGTTTAGTATCTGCTCCTAAGTACCTTCAACTCCATTTGGGCCATATTAGAACTTACTTGTGTAAACAATAATTCAGACTAAACATCTGCTTAACTTCAAGTTGAAGCAACAAGCTATTAGATAAACCTGAAAAAGCGTAACATTATCTGATACACAAGACTTCCTTCTACAGGTTGTAGAACAAAAGGCGAGAGATAAGATCTAGAGTTCAAAGGCGTGTGGCGCGTAGCTGCCGAACGCAACCGTGTGTAATACAGTCCACCGTAGCGCTCCCAGCTCCCACGTACCGTCTACCGACCGGACGGACGGACGCCAGCCGATCGAGAAACAATAGCCGCCCGGACAAAACGAAACCGATCGATTTTAAAATCTCAACCGCAATCTTTGCGCGGTGTAATCTTGCAAATATTTATTATATGTCAAAACAATATGCCGAAATGGAACGCTTATTGCGGTTTTTACAAATGTGTCTGGTTTGCTGCGAGCGCTCGTTAGCGTGAGGTACGACGCATTGTGGGGGTACAATGGAGGGCGGGGCGCGCCCGCGGCGCCTGCGCAGCGCGGGAAATCACTGCCCAAGTGTTCCACATTTAAATCAATGACAGACGCAGTGAACTATCCGCTCACACAACAAGATACGTCTGCATCTCTCTCCTTTATATGTTAGTACATCTTTAAATATAACGTCAATAAGCATCTTCAATTAGGCACAAACATCGCACATTACCGAAGCAAGAATGTGCTATCAAAAAGACTGTGACTAAAAAATATTAAGAATTTTATTATTTATTTTCATCAACGTATAATTTGACCAAAAATTGGCCTTAAAGTCTTTAATGGTTTAATTTGGTTCACTTTTTTACGATTCCAATACAAAAATATGAATTCAATGAGCCAAAATATTTTTATAACCTCATCGCCGCCCGTGAAGCACTTTGAAACGATTTACAAAAAGTAATTAAAGTTAAATTCGCTGCGCAATCCAAATTCCCTAAACATATCGTTTAATACGGATTGCAATTCAGGTTTTCAAATATATTTATTTAATATCCGTAGTTATATTTTATTGAAAGTCACGTATCCGTAAATTACACTGTTATTAAATATCCTTTGGGACATATTTATTTTACTCATTTTTAGGAACAATCTTAAATTAAAATCAAAAGTAAGAGGGGACTTAATGAATCCTTAATCCTTCGTCTGCTTCAAAATATCACGAAACTCTTGTAATTACTTAATCTATAAAATAAATCAGCAAAAAAATTAAAAACAGCGAGCCCCAAGAAACCTTTCCGCTTAAGTACAATACCCGTCAGTCATACACGCAGTCAAAGCATACACTTATCCTACATTGTCTTCAGAGCTCCTGTAACCGGTTCCATATCTTATTAAGCCTTCTATAAATAAATAATATCATAACATCCCAAAAGTACCGTTCTTTTCAATAGCGTTTACGACGCGTGGCGGTCGCGAGCAAACGCGCGCTGCCACAGTTTTACGACAAAATAATATTCTTTAATTATAATGGAGCGTCGTGAAGTAAAAAGGCGGCGCACGCGACATCTGTATTAAATTTTAATGGAATAACAGTTGCACCTGCGTGCAGTCGGGTTGGCACGAGAGTCGATCACTACACTCCGATCCCAAGAATCTGCTAAGTGTATCTAATTAAAAATTAATTACTTCAACCTTTCCAAACACCGCCGAGAATTCTTGTAACGATGCTCAAGATTTGAAGAAGCTAAGCTTCATCTTTTTATATGAGTAGCAGTTTCCTTCAATGGAAAGGGAAAGTGAATGGGTTCATTCAATAGCCCTGAACATAGATCTGCAAAGAGCAATACTCGAGAGTGCATGCTAGGGCCACATTTAGCTAGTGAGCTTCGGCCAATATTCGTCAATACAAGAAAAATACACGTATTGAGCGGTGGTGAAGTATTTAATTGACATGATAATCTTGGCATGTATCTCCCAGAAAGAATTCTGCAACAGCTTTACTGAAAACTTTCACCCGGGGCCATTGGTATTTAGCTAATATACCGTAACGAACATGTTGACTACATATCCAAACATTTACAACGGAACGAATTTTTGCAGGTGGCGTCACAATATTTATGACATGCACTGCACTTAATAATTAATGTCAATCATGAGGATTCTTATTAAACGCGTAACACACTTACAAAAAAGTTCATTCTCATTACAGTTTTCTTGTCTGGTAAAAGCACTTTTTCTCTTCAACCTTATTTTGTAAGAGTTCTCCAAGGGAAATAAACGATCCTGCTATGATATAGGTTTCTCACACCTGCCTGAGGACTAGTTTTCCATTGAAAAGGAAAACTGCTAAACGATTTTCTTCAATAGACCAAAGGTTTGTCGTTAGTTGTGTGACAAAGAGTTTAATCGAAAACACAAGCAACGATTTACATAGAACAGCGACTCCAGAAAGCAGTTAATTAGAGCTAAGTGAAAGTATAACACAATAGGCAAAAGCTACAGCTTTTCCTTAAGATTTCAGAGAAGAAATTTTAATCACATATTCTATAAGACAAGCGTAAGGGTTGAACATCGTTTTTCAACAAGGAAAATTGCACGCACAAACTCTAAGGCGCCAAGAAATACAAAGGCTCCTTTGTCTCTATTGCAATCCCGCTGTTTATGTACCTAGAACCTGATTACATGGTAATACATAAAGACTACTTAGAAACGCAGGAGTCACAAACCACTTTAGGTACTTAACCTGTGTACTTAACTGCGCAATTAATAACACAGCTGAGGTAGGTACTGGTCATTATAACCGCCTCAGGTCCATTCTAGTTACCGTCACTTTGTATTAATTATATAAAAATAAGCACGACTAGAAAGGGATGGGTATATGGTGATTGGTGTTTATCAGAAAGTGATGGGCGAGGTGGCAAGGGCAGGTGTCACGGGACATCTGCTGGCCCACAGACAGGCACGTGGCTCAACCCTATAAACCGACCTCTACGACTTCCAGCCATAGGAAAAAGTTAAGATCCTGTAATAATTAAGACCCTTTACATTTTTACTTACTGTGGTTTTTCTAATTTGATTTAGAAAAGTCAATATTTAAAAAAACAACGACAGTTATTTTAGGCATTTATTTACCCTATAAAACCACACTACAAGGATTTTTTTTAAACAATTAAACGTCGTTTATTTATTTAGTAATACTTGTATACCTACAAGCCTCATCGACAAAAAGATTCTATTAAAATTTACATAGTTTTCAGGATTTCTTAAATATTTTTTGTTATAATACAAATTCAATAAATAACTTGATCTGTAAATGAAATCGGTAAATAGAGTAGTTCACCCGAATAGAGATGACCCCAAACTAATTTCGAATAATTTGGTGAAAAAGAGTTCAACGCGTTGACAGAACATATTTTAATTTTTCTAAACACTTTTTTCTATTAAAGATCGATTATATAATCATCAAAATAAAAATTACATTGTTATTAGGTTGTTTTGCGCGACTGTGTGAGGTTTGTTGCCAATTTATTTTCTTTGTAGATATATCCGTGGGTACAACGTTTATAGGTTTTGTGTAACTTTATAACTTATTATATTTCTAAGGATGTGAAAACAAAAAGCTATAAATAATTTTCCACAAAATGTTAGTTGTAACTGTTTCAGGGGATAGGTAAATAACAGGATGTGGCATTGTTATTCGCATTACGATATTATCAGGTTTTCTGAAACTTTAAGGACTGGTAACAACATAAAAGATAGAACAATGAAATCACGATAGAATGACAATCACAAAACATCAAGCTGAATTTTATAGCAACTTATCATCATCTGAGTGCCGTCAAATAGTAATACAAATAACTACAGTTAGCTCAGAGTTACATGGAACAAGTTATTATTTACGATAGCCTAAGGTGATCAAACTAATTTTACGATTCCCACCCATTTCTTGTACAGTTTACCATACCCTCAAAGACATCACTTAAGACATGCAAGAGTCATATAATTTAAAGAGACAAAATTTATAAGGATCTCCGTCATTACGGAGTTATACGATCAAGATGTTTGCAGAATAACATGGTCGCCTTCCGATAGTACTTGCATATTTCAAAAAAGAAATAAATAAACGATAATTATTTATTAATTTTCTTCTGAATGAACTGTTAACTGCTCAAATCAGAAACCAAACAAAAAACGAGGACTGCGGAAACACTTCAAGTGCGATCTGTTCACCGATACCCTGAAAAGATATATCACCAGAACTTTTATATAAAATAAGTGCAAACTAGCGCACATATTCTTTAATTATAGGCAGTAAAAGTACAGTAAACGGAATATGAAATCCCATCGTATGTGAACCCATTAAAATAACTGGCACCGGCTGAAACTCGATCTACCTTTACTTTTTGTTACCGAATGGTAGCCGCGCCTGTCTTCGACAGAACTTAGATGTTATCGATATAAAATAATATTATCCTGCCTCTTGTCATTATTCCTGTGCTCATGATAAGGAAAATTGTATGATTATACTTCGACGCATTATAATGTACATTGCTCTTTATTCATTAGCGAATTTCTTTTATTAAGGCTCCGTGCACGAAAAAAACCCTTTTTCGTCGATAACTTATTTAATTATGAGAAACCTTAAAGTAATTGAAACATTAAGTCTTTGTAATTATAACAGTACAGTTTTAGTGGTGCTAAACCATTTGTGTGTTGTATCACTTTTGCGCTCTCGAAAATATGATTTATTTCGTCTTTGATTTACTTATTAAAGATATTGTGTAATCATAAAATAAAATTTTGATTTTATCTCAAGGGTAGCTGAAAACTAATATATGATTTTTAAATATTCTTGATATGGTTTGCTCAATAATAGGAAAAAATACATTACTGACAGGGTTTTAAAAAAAATGGTTTTTTCAACATTATTTTTCAGCTATATTTTGTATGAAAGTTGAAAAAAGTGGTGTATGTACAAGTAGACCATATAATGATGTTGATGATATTTTTTAATTTTCAACATCAAAAGTAGTTTTTTCTAACGAAACAATCAAACGTCAGTCTCGCGTCAATTTTTGGAAAACTTGTTGCGAAGTTTAGTGATTTTCCACGAATTCTTAATTTATTTGAAAAACTCCTTTCCACTACGTACAAGACAAAGAATTTGATTTTTCAAATCACAAATAATTTTGTTTAAATTCTGTTTCCCTTTCTCACAACTAATGAAAAAAATTGATTAAAATCAGTCGATTTCGTGCACGGCCCCTTAAAAGATTATATCCCGTTTGGTATGAAGACAACGTCTTCTTTACCAGGTTTCATTCACCCCTTGATGGTTACGAGTCTTCTCATTAGACTTCTGTACCGCGAGCTTTTCTGTGATCAGTGGTAATTAGCTCATATGAGCGGTTTTCAATGTGTGGACTATTCAAATCACTAACTGAGATAGAATTGATGTTAATTGCTAATGTAAAATTTTACTTACAATTACAATACGTGAAGATTGGGCTAACAACAACATACAATATCGCTGATTCTTCATAACTTTGTCACAACATCCACGCAATAAAAAATTGGACTAGAGATAGCATTGATTACAATCTATTATAGAGTGGTTATCAACAGTTAAAATCCAATTTAAATGCATGTAATCCTGCAAAGCATAAACAAGACTCCTTGAAAACGGATGGCTATGAAAAATTCATTATATTTATTAGGAATACGATTGTGGTAACAAAATGCATCACTGCGGGGTATAAGTAAAGAAGAATTTGTACAAAATACGCTAAACATCCGATTTAAACGTATTTGTGGCTTTTTCTAGCTTAATATGCTTTAGCTTCTAGTCTTGCAGATATATTCGAAGCAATAAATAGGTATATCCAGTTTAATTGACGTCTAAATTTTAAATTTAATAGGATATAACGTCGTAAAGTATGGTATGAAATCAGTTTTGTTGAAACCTTTTTTTTTTGGGTGGGAAATTATCAAATAACTTCTCCCGCTCTGGGCGGAGCGGGAGGGCGTGTCAGACTCTTACTGACTAAAACCCACCCGAGTTCCTTCAGTTGCCGTGTTGCCAGGGAGGCCACGATGTCCCTATCGGTTTTCTTCGAACCCCCGGCAGGCATTGGCCCTAGCGGACCCCGTCAATTCTGCTGACATCTCTTTGAGGCGCGCGTGAACCACAACGCGCCGTGTTTTGTTGAAACCTACGATAGACAGTGTGGAGCAGTGGTAGCGCAGTGATAAAGGCCTCGACTTACGAGTTGTAGGTCGTGGGTTCGAACCCAGGCAGGCGCTTTACTTTGTGTAAATAATTTCATTACCACTGCTCTCAAAACGGTAAAGGAAAACATCGTGAGGAAACCGGCATGTCCTAGAACCAAAAAAATTCGAAGACGTGGCATCTACCAACCCACCCTGGGCCCGCGTGGTAGATAGTAGTAGACCCACTTCCTCTCAAAGAGAGGGGGCCTGTGTCTATACTACGATAGACAATAATATGATTAGGTTTTGATTAGATCATTGTCATGATATATATATATATAACCAATGATGGTGTATAAAGCATTTTTTTTATTTGTGTTCAATAACCGAATTTGCGAAAATTTTACTTGAAACATGAAACTGAAAGAAAATAACAACAAAGCTATTTAACACGAAAATATCAAGGCATTTCCAATTTTCACTACCTACATCGCGTTAACGCCTTCTACTTTTACCCGAGCATCATGTATCTCAGAAATGATTGCTCCTTACATTCTCTCAGTAAAAAAATTAACGTTATCATCTAGACCCAGAAAGTAGTCATAGTGTAATATTAAGAATACATGTTGTATTTGCTTAAATAAATAAACACAAAAACCGGTCAAAACCCGAAGGATTCCATACCACCGTATAATATTTAACAATACATTTTTTTTAAAACATGTTTCTTGTATGACCCTTTAATTTTCAACTTTTTCAAATTTTTTGTATTTGTGGTTAGGCTCGCCCCCTAATTACGCTATAAGTACACCTCTGCCTAACCCTTAGGGGAAATACAGGCGTGATGTTATGTTGTTTGTTATTTGTTTGTCATAACGGCCATAGAAATACACAATCTGTGAAACATTTGAAGTGTCTATCTATTACGGTTCATGAAATACAGCTCGCTGACAGACGGACGGACGGACAGCGGAAGCTTAGTAATAGGGTTCCGTTTGGCACTCTTTGGAAACGGAACCCTAAAAGTTTAAAGACAAACCTATTGTTTACTTAACAGACATATCGTCTCAATTTGGTGTTAAACAGTTAACCTGTAAACCTGCTTACTGTTTTACCTGGAAAATAAACTATTTTATAAATAGTTTGCTTAGTAAATGCAGAACAGCTGTAAAAATAAAAAAGGATTGTGTGGTTTTATGAAACCACGGTAAAAGTGAAACTTCTATAGGCGCCGCCATATTGGCCTTGGCTGCTCTGACGAGCGCCTTTCACTTTATCCCTACTCTGCGGCCGACCGTCACGCGACATGCAACACACAGACGAAAAAGTTTGAGACGATGTAATAAAAGTTTCACTTTAATAAATAATTGTATCCTACTGGACTAGGTCCATGTCTCAGCGGATGC
The DNA here is from genome assembly GCA_963680765.1 of Agrochola lychnidis. NCBI lineage: Eukaryota > Metazoa > Arthropoda > Insecta > Lepidoptera > Noctuidae > Agrochola > Agrochola lychnidis. The sequence continues at coordinate 9,973,303 of OY796857.1, forward strand.
CTTTTGAAATATTTTTGATGATAGCATGCGAAGTATTATTTATTATAGTATCGACAGGAATTTATCGATATTTACACGCTCGTATTTAGATGGGCATTAAAAATCAACTATCGAGATCAAAATGCTGGACGACCACAATGGCTATGTCTATTTTTAGACAAGTGTTTTAATAGATTCTGATAGTATGGTGACCATGAAGAATATAAGAGAGTAATTCGTTATTATTATCTAAACTACTATAAGTCACAAAATTGATAGATACCTTCTCTTTCGAAATATGTCAATGCGCATCATTAATCAATCAACTGAGTACACACCTCTGGATATAAGACTTCCCTATACATATCGACGGTTGAAAAGCTAATTGATCTAAGCGACATTTTGTAAAACTTGCTCCTGCAATTTTATAGATATTTTTTTTTTATTCATAAAAAACAAATTTTTGATACACTTTTATTTATGTAAATCAATCAATCATAATAAGATCTTATTATGATTTAAAAAAAAACCAATCCATCCTCCTGCAAGTTTTACAAAATGTCGCTTAAATCAATTAGCCTTTCAACCGTCAATATAATAAAATAGTAAAGAAGATTTTTTGTCCGTTTGTCTGGATTGTTTGGATCAGGGTACTTTTAATCCCGGTAGTACGTTCTCGTGGGATATTTTCAGACATCCATGCAGGCGACGCCGAAGGCAAAAGCTAGTTTATTTTATATGTTGAGGTTTAGCCCCTTAAAATAAAAAAATATTGAGGTTCTTAAACACATAGGTACCTACACAATTTTTTTTTTTTGTAAAATATCCGTTTCTTCGTGTTAATTTAATAGACCTGAACAAAAAAAAATGGCAGTGGCACTCCGGGAGTGCAAACAGAAGTGAAAACTTGAACAATTTTACTGTGCAGGAAATAATGTATCGCGCGTTAATGTCTTTTTAATGGTCAAAAGCTGGTGTCGTAATAGTGTCCCTAAATCAATAGTAAATAATAATATAGAGATGGGACTAAACAGTCCCATCTCAAAAATGCTCAACACGCCTAAAAAAGTTGTCACTTCAAAAAAAATTGTGGCACTCCGGGAGTGCAGACAGAAGTGAAAACTTAAACCGCGATGATCAACACGTTGATGTCTTTTACTCCACGGTGTCCGTAAATTCGGTAACAGTCGCAAAATCAATGGTTTAGTCCTATCTCAAAAATGCCCAACGCGCCTAAAGAAGTTTTCACTTGAATATAAGTAGGTAGATGTACCGACTTTACTGAGTTACATTTTAAATCAACAGGCCTGCAAAAAAAAGCTCTAACAAGAGTCAAGTTGTTCAAAACCAGCTGAAACCCAAAAAACCCCTAATAGAATCGAGAGAATGGTCACCACATTCCTAGGCACGCGACACCGGGGTCCAAGACTGGAAACATTGACGAGTTTCCTAAATAGGAGTCCACCTCACACAAGAATGCTGAACTTAATATAAAAGGAACCGCAAAAACGTCACGACATAACCATGATACTATGACTTGACAATTAATATGGGCCTATTAACTAACTCTTGAACTTGAACTTAGAATACTTAGTACGTTGGTATGTTAAACACGTTTATAGCAAACTGTTATTACAGTAGTGTTTGCATATTGAAGTTTTTTTTGTGAGATACGCATGTAATTGACTTTAAATTATGCCCTGGATTTAACTATGTTTGCTGTTGGAAAATCCTACCAGAGATAATATGCAAATCGAAATGTTATTTTTTAATTTAGAAGAAGTAAGTTGACGAGTGTGACAATTTATTACATAATGCTGAAATTTTGCTGTTTGCTCAAAAAGATAGTTATACAATTTTGAAAATCAAACTCAAACTCATAGCATTTATTTCAATTAAACCATTTACAAGCACTTTTGAATTGTCAAGGAATTGGTCAGTCAGAAATATGAAGCTAGTTGCCCATTCCAAAGCGTAGTAGGTAGGACCTATGGAGGAGAACGGGCAAGAAACTCCACAAAAAACTCTTTTAAATAAAAAATTGTTAGAAAATATTGATTACATCATTCATGTTGAAATTATAATGTGAGAATAATGTAGAAAGACGTGCACATTAGAAGCGTCCGTAATAAAATGATAACAAAGAACAATTAAAACATTTAAATAGATTTAAAATAAGCCATGACAGCTAAGAGATAACTAGTCCCAACTGACGGCGCCCGTTCACGAACATGACGCATGGATTAGCACCATTCAGCTCAACCATTTTGAAGGGAGCTAAATGATCCAACACACGCGCCATCATCAACGAAACATCTAAGTGTGCATGACATACTCACAGCCGCCAGGGCACATTCAAATCAATGCAAGATATATTACTCGGTAAATGGTAACTCTTTATTAGTACATAGTGCTCACACCTGTGCCATGCAATTATTTAATACAAAGGAGATTGATTTTATACAATGCAAAGGAAGTGCAATGCACCGCCAGGCGAAACATGAAGTATTGCGCGGACAAAGTGCAACCTAATGAGAGTAATAATAAGAGAATACCGAGGACATTTTGTCCGCCACTGTCCCTCGTCTACGCAGGCTCTAACGCTAATTTTGCAATAAATGTGATAGGTATGTGGAGACTGATTGTGATATATTAAAAATAAAAAGTGTTATTATTTGGGAAGATTAATAATTATTGTCTAGTGATTTTTATTATTTTTCATTTTTAAATGTCGCCTAGACAAATTTCGTATGTACGTAAGTATGTGTAATTAATAAACATTCTAATGATTTTTATCGATATCTTTAATTTAACGTCCTGTAAAACAAATACATTCCAGCAGTAGGCTGCTGAGTCGTAGGTGCTCTTCGTGGATTAAAATCTGCTCTAAGTGGACTACTTCATGCAAAGATGGTATAAGTTAATTTTCGATAATCTTTCATGAATATTCAGAAAAATACTGGCGATCACATGCCCTTGGGCGGCATTGTATATCTACTGCATACATATAAATAAAATTGAAGTATCCATTTGTAATTTTAAAATAGTTTTGTCAAGTAGGAGAATGGAATATTATTTTAGCTTTTCCAGCATCCAAAACCGCTAGAATCCTTAATATTATAAATGCGAAAGTAAGTTTGTTTGTTACGCCTTCACGCTAAAATGGCTGAACGGATTTGGATGAAATTGGGCACATATATAGATGATGCCCTGGAAAAGAACATAGGATACTTTTTATTTTTTCCCACCGGATCGAGACTTATGCGGGTGAAACCGCGGGGCGCAGCTAGTATTATATAAATTAGTCAATTTAGGGATTAAGCGTAGATGTTAAGCTTTGCATGTAACAAAGGGTTCCTATGAGGGTGGCATGTTCACTATGTGATCAAACCCTCGTTAATAAATAAAGATTTAAAAAAAGTCAAAATAACAGCTTTTTACTAAATGCACAAGAAGCTGGTTTCAATATTATCAAAGCTTATCACATAATTTTAATATATCTGTTTTTTACTTCATATTCCACGGTTAACATTAACAAAAATAACCCGATGTTCATAATATAAACAAAAACACTTCTGGAAAGCCACGAACAAAACAAGCCACCATGTTATTCGAGCAGAAACAAAACAATATTACTACAGCATACTTGTCGTAGATTCAGACGTATCTTGCACTTGTAAAGGTCGCATTGTACTATTATCACAGAGCAATGTCTTCTTCTTCACACAGCATAGTACATACCAGTATTTGTAGTTTTATACTATCCTGTACATTTATTTCACTGGGCAAAGGTTCATTTACCATGACAGAGACTGGCTAATAAAATGTAGGCACCACCACGTTAACACTCATTTATTCAAAAATAGGATAGCTGTTTTAATTAAAACATACACTTATGTAATAAGAACCATCCTGCTCTAAAATATCTAATTTAATTCCAAATATAATTATTTAACCTCAAAATGGATACTAATACCCAAATTAATCTTAAAGTCGCTACCCCAATATCATAATCTAAAACTGTATAATAAAACTACATATTCACAATATTTCAGGGATAAGGAAAATAATATGCCACACCAAGATATTTTGTCAGTCATTTATATTTCTTTGCCAACATCAAATTCAATATTCTACACCATACCATCACATCTCCTATTCCCCACATAATATCACAATTCAATCCGTATTCTAACATTTACCACTAAACTAACAGGTTACCTTAATTTACAGTAGATTTCCAACCAATACCATGCCAATCTATCTCAATATATCTTTTTACCGACACAGCCACCAAGCACGTCTTACTGTCACGAGTGCCCAACCCAGAAGGTCGTTATTACTCCCATTTTCACATATCAAATCTTTGGGTGTTGCCAGTATAATATCCAACAATTACGTTTTAATAAATTGAAACCTAACACTTAGAAACAGAACTTTTGATTAATTTGAAATACCTGTAAACGACTGCCTCGTTGGTCTAGTGGTCGCAAGCGCTACTGCTGAGCATGAGGAACTTTGCCCGATCCGGGAATCGAACCCAGGAGGGTTAGATTCCCGGGTCGGGCAAAGTGTTATTGGGTTTTTGTATCTGAAATTTCTCAGTAGCAGCTCGAAGTCTGGATTTGTGCCCGGTTGATGGCAACAGGCTCGCCCCGTATTACATGGGACATAAACATAACTGGCGAAATGTGGGTGTACCTGCTACAGGGACTCTGCCCAACCCTTCGGGGAAACAAGGCGTGATGTTATGTTATATTTATGTTACCTATAACCATTCAAAAGGTACAGGACCGCACTTAGTTCCTCAAACCAATTGTATTAATTGCACGGACATAAAGCATCGAACATAAAATGGTGAGACCATTATAATAATTAATAAAACATGATAAAGGTGGAGTTGTCGTTTGTTTGATTGCAAGAAACACCGAAATATCCAATTTCCCGCTACAGTGGTAAATCTTGATTTTATTAATCCCAATTTACCATTTTACATTCTTACCCGCACGTTGAAACAAGGGTAATAAACACGCATATCAATTACCTATGTGCAGCCAATAAAATATTGATTGTTATCTAATTTAAATACTGTATAAACAAACCATATAAGCTAGAATAAATTTTTTACTCTCCTAATCAGAAAATCTGCTACCGAAGAAGTTAAATTGCTATTCTGCCAATAAAGTAGGTGCGAACAGTTTAATGATTAGTTGTAGTAATTTATGTTATCTTCTCATCCTGATCTTTATCGCGAGATCAAATCGCGAATAATAAAGATAGATAGATAAATAATTCATAGTTTAGATTTTAGCACTCATTAATAAACCATGCCAATATCTCACGTTTAGATCGTTATCAGCACCATTTGCTTATCTTTGAACACATCAATAAATTTTGTTTTCATCAGATTTCGCTTGAGATTGTAAATGATTTATTATATTTTTAATTGGAAATTTGATCCGTAGACGATATTTAACTTTTAAATAGCTGGACAATAAAATCGTAACAATGGTTATCGACGATCGAGATAAGCGACATCCGTTGATCCGACAGATTATAGTTTTTAAACGTTCGCAACCACGTATTTTAATTGCTAATCGAATTTTAGTGCTTGCATCGACGACAACACTAATTTCTGCTTACACTTTTTACGTAGATTTATGGCCAAATTTCGTAATAAGTGTACCCAAGTTTGGCTTTGCTAGTGATCAGAGAGCTCACGAAAGGATAAGTCTAGACGGTGGAGAGAACTAGGTATATCTGTGGTGTTTGGTATATATTATTGTTACGACAAAAAGTGGGTGTGGAAATAAACTTAACATTAGCCGGCTAAACTTGAGTTTATTTTTGAGGAAAAGCTAATAATGTTTGACATAATGTGCATTTTCGAAAGATAGTTTCATCTTTAGCCAGACATAAGCCTAAACGCAACGGCTAATAAATATTTGATCTATACGCGAGGAGCGGGGGAGCACGCTACCCCTTCGTTGCGTTTTCTCAAAACACGATGTTTGCAAAAAAAAAAATCTCAATATACTATAATCGCAAATCATCATATTCCCAAAACACCACATTCCCAAAACATTACATTCTCTTGTGCCTTAATGGACCCTGGCACTCGCCGGCCGCTGCCGCAGCACGATCGCTTCGCTCGCTCGGCTCGCGTTGTGTGGTCACAGTTCTAACCTACCTTTCAGCCATTTTCATTTGCTACTTTTTTTCATTTAAAGATGAAAGAAATTAACACTAGCCTCTTCTCGAAAACAAGCTCAAGTTTATTTGGCTAATCTTAAGTTTATTTTCCCATCCATCCATAGCCACCAAGTATGAAAGGGAATGCATGGACATGATGAGTCCAAAATTGGTCATTTTCTGTTTTCATCTCACATACAATTTCTTTTTGTGCTTTCATTTGGTCTATTCTTTGTAAGTCTCCTGTTGCTATAAGTACATGTAGCAGTCTGATCAACAACTGATAAGGTCATAAAAAAATATTCTTGTTTAGTAATTCACCGTCCAAATTGGTATCAATCGTAGGTATCACTAGTATTAGCTGGTTTTTAGTATTTACTAGTTTTTACTATAATTAGATTACTGTTATTCTTTTAACTAAAACATACTGAAAACAGTATTTTTCAATCTCGTATAACAGCGCAGGGGATGGCCCTACATGTTCTAACGGAATATAACTTATTTCATTGTTTGGCCGGCTTTCATAATTTAGCCCAAAATTAATTTTCTCGTATAAGTTTAAATAACATGACTTTGCAAAACCAAATATGTATTATACCAAGTAGGTACATATCAAATAGTACATATCATATCATTTTTATATAAACGATTTTCTACAAAATATAATATCAGAGTTTATCCATATTTATCCAATCAGTTTAAACCTTCCGCGACGAAACGTATTGTGCGATTGGTCGAGTCACTCGTCTGGGTCGCTGCTAGGCTGTTGGTTCAATCTTACAAATGCGATTTTCCGGAAGCCGGTTGCAACTTGTATCGTGTAATTGCAATCAAAAAATGTTTTTTTTTATTCCTATGGAGTAGAGCCGACAAGAAATTCCACGGTTACTCTTTTAAAAATAAATGGCTCTTACAATGTTATCAAATTACAATGTTAATAAGTATGGGAGGACAGTGTAGGTGTTTCAACAACTACCAGTGTTCAATATTACCTTTGGACATTGACTCAACACTCGGCCAGGCTCACGCGCAGCCCAGTTAAAATAATGAAATAATAAAGGCAAATGTCTTTGTGTCGCATCGCGTGTCGCGTTGGTCTGCACAAGCCTTTACCCCTCACTGTGGCCAAGACGCCTTTAGCCATCACTGATCAGTCTCGTGAGTCTGCGGGACTGGCAGTAAGTGTACCCTTCCCGAACCTGGAAATCCTGTCTACTATCCGTCCGTAACCTAAGGTCGCATGGTGCAGGCATCTTAAATTTATTAATATATTTATCTATCATACTAGGTATATGATAGGTTAGGGCTGTAGGGCTTATAGGGCTTAGAGTCGTAGGGACTGTAAGGCTTGTTGGTCTTAGCAACTTCCTTTAACTTATCATTATATTTTCATGTATTCTCACACCCTTAACAGTATTGCGGCCTTACGAGATGTTTGTTAATGGTCACAAACGTCACGTAAGGGGATGTACAGCCAGGTACTTAACAAAATAGAAAATGGTCTACGAATCTACAGTATATTAAGCCTACAACGTTCTCACATTCACAAAATATAAAAGAATCTAAGTAAAAGATAAATATATCTAACTAGCTTTTGCCCGCGGCTGCGCCCGCGTTGTCGTCAACCATAATTATGTAGTTACGCGTAATTTTGAAACGGTGATATCTTTTAAATTATTCATTTAAATGATATGATGTCAAGGCATATTTTAATCTTAAATGCCCAAATTAAGTAATATATTATATTGGATAAGGATTAATATAATACCGGTCAAAAAAGCTTCGGAAATAACAATTAAATTTTCATCAAATTCTGAAAGATAATAATGATTACTATGTACTTAGAAGATAGACATATGCCATTGGGGACTTTTTTGTTGAACTTTTTAAGATGAACAATACTGTAGAACATAAATTTTATGTAACTTTTACGATTTCCGCGGCGCAAGTCAATAAAGCTCCCAGTCAGGATGATTTTTTCCGACATCTTCAACATCATCATCATCATCAGCCTATAAATGTTCCCACTGCAGGGACACAGGCCTCCTCTCTGTGAGAGGGAGTGGGCCGTAATCCACCACGCGGGCCCAGTGCGGGTTGGTAGATGTCACATGTCTTCGAATTTTCGGTTCTAGAACATGCCGGTTTCCTCACGATGTTTTCCTTCACCGTTTTGAGAGTAGTGGTGATGAAATAATTTACACAAAGTAAAGCGCCTGTCTGGGTTCGAACCTACGACGTACAACTTGTAAGTCGCGGCCATTACCACTGGGCCACCACTGCTCTACATCTTCAACAATAATCGCCAAATTTCAATTTACACAAAACTTTAATGAATTATACACTTAAACCTTCCGCATGAATTACTCCGTCCATTGGTGAAAACCATTTGAAAATCCGTTCGGTAGTTTTTGAGTTTATCGCGTTCAGACAGACAGACAGACGTGGCGGGGGACTTTGTTTTTATAAAACGAGTATGTAAGGATAAAAAAAAACGATTGAAACCAAATGACATGATTGCCATTACAACTGTAACAAATGCGAATTGATATCCTGTCCACAAAAGCAACTAATAAATAGTTGAAATTAGAATTGTAGGTATATTATATCAAATAATGAAAAGATGATGTGAAGTATTAAAAAAAAAAATGAGCGAGCCTTACAGTAGTCGCATAATTATGGTGTGTAAAATCTGACATCTCATCTCACCTTGGTGATAAGCAACATTAAAGGGGCGGGGCCTCGTCAAGATCGTTTCTAGCGCGCGCTTCCCCGGCTTCCTGTAATACACTTCCGTCCCTTTTGACGAAATCACTCCCACAGATTTCCCACTCCATAGATTGCAGAAAAGCGAGAGGAAAGTGATTTTAGGAATATCGTATAGGTACCTACTTTTACAATGCTTGTAAATATGTGAACACCATGTACCCATTACATAATTATTTTTTCTGTCATTGCTTCATTTTTAATTATTTTTACCTATTGTGGTATAGTAATCTTATTCCAGGTGCATCGTCTCCACATATAATTATATAATTAATGTATACAAAATATTGTAAAACATTTTAAAAGAGTAACGGTGGAGTTTGCCCATTCTTCTCCATACGAAAACTACCTTTTGGAAGGGGCGACTAGAATCAATTCTATTTTTTGTAAATTTTGACATTCAAAAGTGCCTTTTTGTGTCTAATTGAAATAAATTATTTGACTTTGACTTTGAAAGATTTGCAGGAAACCGAGCGGAAAGATGCTACATATAAAAAAACTCATTTTACATATTTTCCGTTAATGACGTGGCGAGGAAACCACATGTCATGTGCAGAAGGAATTATTACCAAATTTCCTTGTCTCCAACCTATTTTTTAATCTTATAATATGCTTTTTTGATAAGGACACGTTTGATGTGGGTTTTGGAGTTTCCATCGCTAAGTTCTGTAACTGACTTGGGTTACTTGTTATAAAAGCGGACACTGTTTATAAGAAATGACTTGCTAGTTTTGGGTATCACAATTTCATGTTTACTACGTGTATTTATATTATGGAAATCGGTTCTTATTTTCAAAAGCCCTAAGTTTTTGCGAACATACAAAATACTTTCTAAGATATAAAGAGAAGACAGAATTAGTAAATTAATTTTAATTAATCAATGCAATATTATTATTTTTTATTAATTAATTCTGCGCATAATGTAGTGCATGCTGTACTTTTTTATGACCAATGAGGCGCTTAAACTTAAGTTTGCAATGTACTGAAGTAAAGTAATAGTGTATTCATTGTTGAAGAGCCTAATAATAAATAAAATTTGTTTGAATTTGTTTCGTCGAGGACCCATTTTATAGATCGCGCGAATTGCCTTCTTTTGTAAAATGAAAATTGAATCTACGTCAGCTGATTCAATCTACGTCAGCTGAAGCAATAAAAAACCTAAACTAAATAGCATAAGGAAAAGGCAAAGAATTGAAAGGTTGATGTTTGTTCAAATGTTGATAAGTGCATCATTTCCTTTCAACTTAGTTTTTCCTTATGTAGGTAACAGTAAAATTATATAGCATGTTTTAATATATTTTTTTGTATACTTTAAACTTTAAAAATCCCAGTAAAGGTACCTATAAATTCGTTTTATTATAGGTAATTATACTTATTCCGAATTGTAGCATTTAAAAAAAAAAATATCAGTTTATTGGACTCATCATGTATATTCCAGAAACAATATTAAAAAAAATTGACAAAAAGTTCCATTCATAAATCATTATTATTATTTCCTCCCATCAAGTAAATATATTTTACAATTATCACCTAATGTGAAGTTAATACTTCCTCAAGCTCATTGCCAACTCCATCATTACCTATATTATTTATACTTGAAATTATTTCAAGGAAAACATTATTTTCATTAAGTTTTTCGATCATCGACAGACGGTCCTAATTTCTAAGGTTTGATTAAATCGAATGGGCACAAAACAGAAGTATTCGTTGATTAGAAAGCAGATGTTCGACGTAATGAGCGTCATTTTAGACGCAGATATTTATATAAATGCTGACTTGTTTACCTTGGAAAGTATACAAATAAAAGAAGAATAAGAAATAAGCAGTACTTTTGTACTCAAAATTAAAATTATGTCGTATTTCTATGTATTTTACTGTGTGTACATAAATAATAAAATAAATATATAACTCCATAAGTTAGCAAAGGTGTCAAATGTCATGATTTCATGAAATCATGACATTTGACACCTTTATCTTCCTCTTAATCACTATTGCTGATTGTAATGATTATAATTGAGTAAAGCCATATTTGTTGCGACCGCGAATCATATTTTAATCAACATAAAACCTGACACTGACCTGCAAAATGCAAAAAACGTAAGAATATTTGAATTTCGCGGGCTACCCTGACGCTTTCCCCTTAACGATGCATATTGCATACGTGCATAAATGCTTATCAATCAGCCATTAGCATGATGAATTGCAAAACAAATAATTATGTAAATCAGCATTCAACTTTTCTGTTACTTAACGCTAAGTAGGTAAAGTAGGCTTATATGAAATCAAAGCTGCAATCGTCACTTTGGGTCGAAATCGTCGCCTTCCGCGTGAACAAAGTTAATCGTTCACTGTAATAAGCCTTAGATTACCGACCAATTCCACTGACCAATTCCAATTTCTCTGAAAACCACCACAGCCACATAGATTTCCTGGATCCAAACACACGTCTGCGAGTGTAAAACATGCATAATGTAGGTAATTTGCCTAATAGGCGTTATATATCATGCTGAACGAATTAACTAGATTATTCAGATTTCTGTACAAGCTATATTAAATTCTGATATCAAAAACTTTTTACAAAAAAAAACAACCGACTTCAAAAAAAACACTACAAAGTGAAAAATAACTTTAATTTCGGAAGTCGGTGTCTTTGGTTTTGAATTTTCGTTCTTTGTCACCGACTTCGGAAATTAAAGTTATTTTTAACTTTGTAGTGTTTTTTTTTAAGTCGGTTGTTTTTTTTTGTAAAAAGTTTTTATTTTTCACTTTTTAGTTGTGAAACCTACCCCACACAAATTCGAATACCACTACCTGCTATGTAAATAACAGTGACAGGAAGTTATCATAATATCATCCACATACTAAGCGTGGTAAAAATACGTATTATTGAAGCTAACTCAAAAACTACCCAAGTAAAGTTAATAAAATTTATATGGGACCACCTCTGAAGTATGATCTACCAAACAAAAAAAGAATCATCGAAATCAATTCTTAATTGACGGTAATCGCGTAACAAACATACAAAAAAAAAAAAACAACATACAGTCGAATTGAGAACCTCCTCCTTTTGGAAGTCGGTTAAAAATAGAATGACTAGAAAGGCATTTAGATACTTTCATTACTAAATATCGTCACTGAAGAGTCTAGATTGATTACAAGAAGATTTTAAAAAAATATGAATGCTTTGCGAGTTATATTTACAAATATGGTATTAAGACAGTTTACCGCACCAATATTGTAAATAGTAGCTGTTATTTGAACGAATCGTATATAAACCATTTCATAATTTAACTGACAGTTGGCATGCATTACACTAAACAGCTCAGAATCATACAATTGAGCACATAACTGGTACGATCACTGTGATCCATCATGTTTAACTTTGCAACATTTAAAGCTGCAAAACTAGTGAACGTTCACCTACTTTCATTGTTTTAGTTTCGGTTCAATTAATGCATTGAAAGAAATATTGCCTACTTACTTAGCATATCCTTAAAGGGTTCCGTCCGTACAACTCTAAAGCACGAATATAAGAAGCCAAACCATTGATTGATAAATGAATTAATGGAATGGTATATTATTATTATGTCGTTTATTCATTTTCTAACTCATCTGATTACATTTTTTTAAATATCTTAAAATAAAAATACAAAAAAAAACATGAAAAAATATAAAAATAGAAGTCTGGCGGTGTCGAGAGTAGGCCCAAACTACCGGTAGTTAGGGTTGCAGAGATAAGAACCTCTTTATTATTATTATTTTATAATAATGTTTGACGTATCTCGGGACCCTAGGGACCTTTGGAAGGCGTACCAGGGCCGAAGCCGACTCGCAGAGGCCCGTTGGACACTCTTAATGAAATTATTATTGTTATAACTTTTATCTGATCAACTCTATCACAACAGTCAACGATATGTACAATACCCAGGAGTACTGGTTTTAATTTATTGAACCTTGCATTGGGGAGCCTACATAGAACATTCAAGAAACTATATTTCCAGGGTTCGCACATCGGCGGTACCCAACAATTGCAACGCACTATCAGTTAGGATGCAACCACGCCTTTTTTAAGGTGTGTAACGAAACCCGCTCGCGATAACATGCAGCTATTTTTATTACAGCATTTCGTGATCACACAATACAATGCGTAACATCTCAGTACCACTATCAGTAACAGACGATAATTATCAACCGCTGTTTCGCTTTCGATTTCACAGTTGTTGATGCTCAGCGATGTTCCGAACAGTTCCGAGATCATCCGAGACCATCCGAGTAGGTGTAGATGTTTGATATTGAATTCGGAAGCCGTTAGTTGAAAGCATTGACAAAAGTAAATAAAGACTTGTTTGGCTAATTGACTTTGGCAGTTCATTGTAGCCATTTGTAGCAGACAGCACGGCGCGGGCGGTGGCTATTAATAAAGACAATAATATATTAAATTTAGTACATTTTTTTATGTAAAGATCAAAGATTAAGGTAGGTACATACTGTACATTCAGAATCATAACTTTAGGTATAATTTTGTACCCACGCCACATTTAGAGAATTAAAATAATAATTGTATTTTCCTTTATGTTGAACAACCTAATAAAACAGAGTAAAAAAAATAAGGAAATAAAGTAATATTTTCCTCTATATTTATTTGAGGAAAATTGATTTGCACTATACAAAAAAAACGTAGCTTGGACTCAACCTTTTAGTTCGTTTTTTTTTTGCCATTATGCGCAGTTTTTGTTTATTTTTTTAATATGTAAGTAGGGTATATTGAAATTGATTAAAAAACACAATTGATCACTGGTTTGTCCACTAATTTCATAACAAACATTATGAATGCGTACAGGGCGAAGTCGAAGAACTATTTAATTTTTTCAATAGTTTTATTTGCCAACTCGTTTTTCACTTTCTTTACTATCAATATCAAACATGCTTGCTAATTTCATGTTAAAATAATGAAACTTTTTGTGGGAAAAATAATATATTTTTACCTCATACTGTCCTAAGTCGAAATTTATGACCTTGGAACTGACGTTGTATGTCTATGTATATTGCTCACTATTACGGAGGACAATATACCTACACACTAAAATCATATTTCCACCATTCTTGTCAATATGACAACAGAAAGCTGCAGATTCTGTGTATGATATAGTTAGAGATGTTGACACCGCTCATCACTTCATTTATTTTTTTCGTAATAACGTAAACCAGCGTCTGCCCTATGAATTGATTAGATATTACATAATATAACATAACAAATTAAACAGCTATTTATAGTTTTTTGTAATCAGGTTGCAAGTTAATCTGCTACTTATTAAAATTACTCAATTTTAATAACCCTCATATACACATTCTTTAAATAAACATAGTAAGCATGTACCGGGAAGCATTGCGTGGTGCTCTTTGCATAAATCGTACATAAATCTCACAGCTATAGAGAATATAACGTTATAGACATTTTATAACGTAGTTAGTCGCTTATGAATGAATTTTGTATTAGAATTGAGGAGTAACATTTTAAAAGACGATCATTTTACCATTTTAAGGTTCCGTACATCCGAATAAAAAAAGAACCCTTATAGGATTACTCGTGTGTCTGTCTGTCTGACCATCTGTCACAGCCTTTTTGCTTCGAATCTAATCTAAGTTGAAAGGCGGTACACATATGAATGTCTGTAACCCAAAAACGAACTTGTAACGTAAATTAATGAATTTTGAACCCCAAGGTCACGAAATTTTTAACTCCGATGCCGCAAGAAATCGCGGCACAGCGGACAGAGCTCTGGCGGGATCTCATGGCGTCATGGAGAGAGCGATTGTCGCAACCCAGCGCTGGGCACGCCGCAATTGCGGCGATAAGACCCCTCATTGAGGAGAGGCTTGAGAGGCGCCACGGCGTCCTCACCTTCCGCCTGACGCAGGTCCTCACCGGACACGGCTGCTTCGGGAGGTTCCTGTTCAGGATAAGGCGGGAGGAAATGCCCGGGTGTCACCATTGTGTGGATTGGCCTGAGGACACGGTGGAGCATACGGTGGAGGTCTACCCGGCTTGGGCAGAGCAACGCCGTGTCCTCGTAGAGGCGATCGGCGGCGGTGATCTCTCGCGTCCGGCCCTGGTTCAGGCCATGGTACGGAGCGAGAGGAAATGGCAGGTCGTCACCTCCATCTGCGAAGCGGTAATGCTCGCGAAGGAGGAGGCGGAACGCGTGAGGGAGAGGCAAAGTTCGCGCCCTCACGCCCTTAACTGCCGCAGGAGGAGACGCCCGGGGCGGGAATCGCGAGCCGATTTCCGGCCACCGTAGGCGCGGGCTTGCGGACGGTGAGCAATGGGTAGCTCGCCGTCCGATAAGGACCAAGCTCGGGTCGACGGCGCGTTGTGTTCCACGCGCGCCTCAAAGAGATGTCAGCTGAATTGACGGGGTCCGCAAGGGCCAATGCCTACCGGAAGAAAACCGATAGAGAAATCGTGGCCCCCGGCAACAGGGCAACCGAAGGAACACGGGTGGGTTTTAGTCAGTAAGAGTCTGACACGCCCTCCCGCTCCGCCCAGAGCGGGAGAAGTTATTTGATAATATCCCAACCAAAAAAAAAAAAACGCTTTGCAAATTGTACCGTACGACATTAAATAAAAGAGCGTAAATCTCTCAATATTGTGCGTACAAACTTACATTTGCAATCGGAATGTATGGGAGAATTTATTTGTAAATTACAATGTTAAGTTTCTTCTGGGTGTGTGTGTGTGTGAGTGCGTGGTCCGACACAGATTTGGCCAGTTTTTTTACAGAATCTAATTAAAACTGATGTAGGCCTGACAGAAATTATTCTCAATTATTATGGATTTGAGTATATGGTTTAAGGCTTCAGCTCATCCAGCTTTTACCTCAACCCTCTACCCCTGTCACTACGAGACGTATCTACATATATTGGGAGAGCTGTGACATTTTCTTCAGTGAGCAGCACAAGCATAGTGCCAGATTTCTAGGACTTTACTTGGACAGTCATCTAAACTGGAAATATGTAGAAACTGTCTGTAAAAAAACTAAACCAGTATTCTTATGCGCTTTTAATCTTGCAAAAATAGTAAATAAGTCCGTGGTTGTGATAGCATACAAAGCGAACGTCACTTCAACGTTACGTTTTGGAATAATGTATTGGGGAAATTCCACTGACAAAGACATTTCTTTCAAAGCTCAAAAGAAGTGTGTACGTGCTGTGTTTAAGCTAAAAAAAACGGAAAGTTGTAGTCCGTTTAAAAAAATATATAAACTGCTTACTCTGCCCTGTTTATACATCTACGAGATAGCAGTATTTGTAAAATCAAACTTGAATTTATTTCAAACATTGAGATCAAAACGACGCAACAGAGAGATATGTGCTATTCCACACAAGACTGCGCTATATTCAAAAAGCTTTTTAGGAATGGCAGCCAAAATATATAACAAGATACCCAATCCAATAAAAGATCTCGACATACACCATTTTAAAAAGGCTGTTCTTAATTTATTAAATATAAAAGCTTATTACACAATCAATGAGTATCTAGACCACAAATCCATCTCATTTTATGTCCAGGCAAATCACTGTCCATTCCAACGTTGCCTGGAAGAGATCGCGGAAAGCGATAAGGCCGCCCATTATATATTTTGTAGTGTTTGTTTTTTTTTTGTTATGTATGTTTGTGGTGTACAATAAAGTATATATAAATAAATAAATAAATATAATTTATTGACATTAAAAAAATTTCATTAGATATTTTTAATTTGTTAATTAATGAAATGTTTATTAAAAATTGAATTTAAATGTTTTTATGTGATTTAATGTATTGTATGATAATTGAATGAAATAACAAAGAATAATGTTTTTAAGTATCTATAAATTTTTAATTGTTAAAATTTAGTTTTATTTGTTAATATAAATGTTTTGTTTCATTTATTAATAATTAATTTATAGTCAGAATATTTGTGCGCCGTTGACGGCAAGACATAGCGTTCATTTTTATTATTATTAACATCTGTACTTTTTTGTTCACCTATGTTCTACGAATAAAAATATTTGAATTTGAGCATAATACAGTTAATAAAACTGCAAAAAGTCCTAGAACTAACGTAGATTTTTCTCCAATGCGCAAGATTCAATATTTTTATTTAATTTATCTGATTGTTGAACCTATGACATTTATTTTAAATCATCTGACAATTTTTATTTTTAAACCTTTGACGTGTGTAGTATTCTGAATTTTTTAAATTATTTTTATATTTTTTTTTTTTTGAGTGTAATAATTTTGTAATGTTATTGTAATAATTATTTAATTCGATTAATAATAATGTAAATATTTGCACACCATAATAGGTAATGATACAGAGTACTTCATATTTATTTGTAACATCTGTTTATACCTACCTGTATTAAGTAAATAAATAATTTGATTTGATTTGATTTGAAGAGCAAGCGCGAGTGCAGCTGATTGCAAGAGCATTTCAGCACTTGATTGAACGCACTGTTGACTCGCTGTTTATTTTAGTGCAATACAAGAGCAGAAGCGGTTTTGGTGTAGGATTTCTGTAAAAATCAATATATCGTCTAAATCATCGTTTTTAGGGTTCCGTAGTAAACAAGGAACCCTTATAGTTTCGTCATGTCCGTCTATCTGTCTGTCCGCGGTCTAGCTCCGAGACTGTTAGTACTAGAAAGTTGTAATTTGGCATGGGTATACATATTAATCATGCCGACAAAGTGGTAAAATAAAATTATGAAAAATATTTTTTTTAGCGTACCTCCCCTACACGTAAACTGAGGATGTTTTTTTTTTTTTCTGTCCCTTGGTGTGGGATATCGTTGGAAAGGTCATTCAAAAACATTGTGAGTGTGTTAAAATCATTTTTTAATTCAGAGACCCGTTTGCGAAATATTAAGCTTTAAAGTGCAAATTTTTGTTAGAGTCAAGTGTCCCCCCCTGCCAGCTAAATGGTTGGTTGTAGATATGTGAAAAAATTCACAGCAGTAGTTTATATAACGAATTTAAAAGGAAAACTATCACAGCTAAGTAAGCTTTTCAAGTTAACGAGTAATAATCGACCAACTTAGATTTGCGGTTGTAAAAACATGTTCTCCCATACATTCCGTATGAAAGAAAATGTTTTTCAACCACAAAGTTAAGTTTGTTCTTGGGATAAATTCATCCCAACTACGGAACCCTACATTGTGCGTGGTCTGACATGCACTTGGCCGGTTTTTATTATTCTTTCTTAATTTAGAATTTAACCAAAACACTAATGATTGAAGAAAACTATTTTATACGAAAAAAGTCGAACAATTTATAACTCATTTCACCTTCAACTGAAGAAACAATTCACATTAACGTGACCTTTCCTCACTGCGCAGCGCGTGCGCACATAGTTTTCCCCCGCCCACCACTGCTCGTCCATTGCAACCGGCCGACTAGATAACCTCTAGTATTGGAGATCATCTTGTCAAGCAATTATCCAAACCGAATTGATACTTAAAATACGCTATTAAATCATTCTACAGGTCAAAGTGATTTTGCTCATTATGAAAAAAAAATAACTAGATGCTAAACGTTTCGTAGACATAATAATGATTATAAACTGTACAGGAGGCTGCTAATTGGGTAGCTTAACATATTTTTACATTATTCGTTTTCTAAAGATGTCCGAAGGTGCCTGACTTACGTCACCAAGTCACAATTCAAGTGAGTTCATTTAAGTCAAAACTCTGACATCAGGTTATTCACCAACCACACGAAAAATAAAAAAAGTCACAATAATATACATACTAGCTTTAGCCCGCGGCTTCACCCGCGTGGATGTCGGAAATTATCCCACGGAAACGTAGTACCGGGATAAAAAGTATCCTATGCATTAATCCAGGTTATAAACTATTTGTGTGCCAAATTTCAG
The DNA here is from genome assembly GCA_963680765.1 of Agrochola lychnidis. Taxonomy (NCBI): domain Eukaryota; kingdom Metazoa; phylum Arthropoda; class Insecta; order Lepidoptera; family Noctuidae; genus Agrochola; species Agrochola lychnidis. Next base: position 9,992,154 of record OY796857.1, read on the forward strand.
CCGTCTTTGTGTGATTGAGTAACAAACACACAAACATACAAACTTTTACAAATTATAATATTAGTAGGATAGTAAGATATTTGTTACACAATGTAGGAGGAGGTTGCTGACGCGCTGCAGTAGTTAATCCGATTTTTTATCAATACTAAATCTCGCAGGCATCATCTGCCTAGCCTTTTCCGAACTATGTTAGGGTCGGCTTCCAGTCTAACCGGATGCAGCTGAATACCGTATTTTACATGGAGCGACTGCCTATCTGACCTCTACAACCCAGTAACTGGGTAATACAATACCCCTTAGTAAGACTGATTGTCAGACATTCGGGCTTCTGACGACCCGTAACGACTGTCGGCTTAACGTGCTTTCCGAGGCACGGAGGAGTCTCGGAACGTTAAGATGGTCACCCATCCACAGACCAACCTCGGCAAGCGTAGCTTAACCTGATGGATCGAACCGTGCGGCTGTTATTACTTAGCTACGATCTATAATTGATCATAATTTAAATAAAAGCAATTTAAATCACTTTTTAATGTATTAACTGTTTTTAAAGTAGTTAGTTTGCGTCAGCACAAGATGTATTTATTTATTAATGCAAACTCAAAATACATGGTCGAATTAAATCTGCAGACGTGATGGGTTTCGACATAAAACACGACAAAAAAGAAAAAAGTTTTTTTTTTTTTGGCGTTGGGCGTCAACGACCGCCTATAATGTTGTTACTTGAAGTATGAACTGAGGTCGTGCTCATCGGTGCCGACAAGTGCTGGCATATTGGCGGCGCCGGTTAGGTTAGGTTAGATATGACTTATGTATAGGCACAAGCATCCTCCTGTGCATTAATCACGATAATCAAACTTAAATGGTTTCGGATGATATCACGAATCTTACCTACCAACGATATAAATCATCGGTCAGACAAATACTGGCTAATAAATAATAGTTGGCGTTTAATTCGTCAAGCACGCTTTACTTCAATTACGAGTTATTAAGAGTAATAAAATGATAATGATATTTATAATACTCTCGTGCCTCAAGTACCTATTTGGTTCTGACATAATGCTAGTGCACACGAACCCACTAAAAAGTAGTGATAACGAGGGGATCTATTAATCATTGTAAAAACAACGGCGCGTCAAAACTTGTCCACTTTAATACTGAAGTTGGTAACAAACAGTACGCAACTGTGAGAACAGATTTTTTGTTTTTTATGATCTGTTTACAAAATGTAAATTTTACTAATATAAAAACCAGTACATGGGTGACCGAGCTCTGCTCTGATAAAAATAGAAAATGCTCCGTTAATAGTTCATACTAATTCCATGCTGTCATGATAGTAGGTACTTACTAATTCCATGCTGCCATGTCATTATTATAAGGTAGCCATCTTGTTCTAAACTTTGGACGACCGAGCTCAGCTCGGTCGCCGTTGAAAATACGGAGAAAACGAATTTTCCCAGATATAGGACCTAGCTAGATCGATTTTTCGCCCCGTAAACCCCGATTTTTCATCGAAATCGTTAGAGCCATTTTCGAGAACGTGATTACAAATATATACAAGTGATGTGCCGGATCGTTAAAAAATGTGATCATAAGGGTCGCGAATACGGATACAGATCTCAACTTTTTTCAGGTTCAGCAGAAATTATTTATGATCCTCATCGTAACTAACTTTTGGGGGACAAAGCTACCAAGTTACTCTTTTTGAAATACAATTTACCATTACTCAATATTTATTATGCCGTATGTTTTTTTAAGTTCATGAAAATCACACAATTATTTCAATTAGCATAGCACAAATATTAGAGGTTTGATCTCACTACAAAGATAGTTTAATTACTACCTTATTACTTAATTTACTGGTACTTACTCGAATTATAATAAATATGTTTTTTTTTTACTAATTTGGGTTGAAGTTAACAGTATTTCATAAACGTAATGAAATGTATTAATATAAAAGATCCGTTCAAGATCCGCCAAAAAGTAACGGATACGGATACAGATCTTTTTCTCCCTCGGATATCCGCGGATACGGATATCCGGCACATCACCAATATATATATACACACAAATATTGCTCATTTAATTGTATAGGATTAGGCTCATTAAGTTCTTTCTGAACGTCTACAAAAAGTTACATTCCTGTCAAAACGCCCGCCCATCGAACTGAGATAGAATGTTTAGGTACTTATGAATCTATAAACTTCTCACCATTGCGCTTCTGTCTGTCACTGAATATGAATGTAATTAGTATTTACAAATAAATGAATGTACTAATAGGACTCAAGAAATGTCAAGGAGCAGACTTTTTCAGTTTGCTAATTGCGACGTTCTATAATCCTTCTGTAGAACGTGGTTTCAATTGCAACATTCAATGAAAACACCCACAGCGATAATTTACACTATTTCTAAAGTTTTGGGATTAATCGATTTTTTATCAAATGCCATCTGGAGACTAGACAAACGACAATGGTGCCGATTCCCTTGTTCACAAACTAAATTTAAGTACAGTGCATCTTTTTCTTTCTATTTCATTAAGAAAAGGAAAGAAGATAAATTTTAGTTTAGTCCTGTCAAATTAATCATCGCCTGTCACTCTCCATACAAGTTTAGACGTGATTAAAAACTTGCCGACTAAAATTACGTCAATTTACGTCAAGCGCTGATTAATTTGACAGGACTAAACTAAAATTTAACTTCTGTCCTTTTCTTAATGAAATAGAAAGAAAAAAATGCATTGAACTTAAATTTAGTTTAGTTTGTGAACAAGGGAATCGGCACCAATGTGTCAGACAAGTCCGCAACAAATTATTTAATATATAAACAAGCATGAAAAATTGGTGTTGCAGACGGGGACAAACCAATAACCTGAAATTTAATGTGGTGTAACTTTTGTTTGGTAACCCCGCCTGCGATACCAAAATTCTGTAGATTTAATGCTTGTTATCTCTCTTCAGATAAGTGTTTTTGCAATCGGGTTTTTTTGTTCTTTTCAAATAATTTGCTTTATTTCAAGCTTTTTAGTTTTATTAATATTTATATTTGGATTTGATTCATTACTAGCTCTTATTTGATACCAATATTGTAGTAATTTATTTTATAAAAAAACCTTCCTCTCCTTTTTTTTTGTATTTACAGATTCAATATATAAATATGATGTAGCCTATGTCACTCCCACAAATAAGACGAATCTAACAACACCTCATATGTTAAAATTCATCAAGCCGTTTAAGCTACAGAGCGTGCCAAAGAAATAGAAAAACAAACACTTATACTCTCGAAAAACATTACTTGAGCCACGACGACTTTGAGCGACTGGTTCAATTTATCGATTGCCGAATTATATCCATATACATGATGCTGCTATTTGGTCGTTCTTCCTCATATTATGTGATCTTGGTCGCATTGACGTAGACGACGGAGGCAGAGATGGCCAAAGATGGTTTAAAGTGATAGCAACGAATTACAAAATCACAAAGTCATTAATTCGCTCTATAACTTAAAATCCATGGATTACGTTATAATACAAATGCATGATAATTATGAATACGATTTCCATGTTCCAAGAGTTAAATAAAGTTTCACCAAAAAATATGGTGCAATAATATTTATTATTATGTCATGGCTACCTTGGATACAATTAAGAATTCGTTTTCACACGAAGCTGAGTGTACCATTCCTTACAAGACCTTCTATATAGGAAACAATTATTAGATTTATATTTATGGGTGGTGATCAATGGTGCAACGGAAAGATAATGATTGTTTTATGGGTATGGGCACCTTGGCTTGCCCACGACGACGTCATATAGGTACGTTTGTACCACTCTTTAGGGCACTTATAGACGGACCGCACTTTGCTTACGATTACGACATGGGTTACAGCTTCTGACGGCAAACGGTAACCTTTGCGCGATGTGGGTGTCAGTCGATGTCATTTTGACAATACTAGACACTTGGACAGCGTGCGTCATAAAGGCAGTAACGTGACCTTCCATCGAGGCTTACTTGCATTACTCTTATTTATTCGATAATAATCAGCTGATTCCAAAAATATACCGATGGCCTACAAATTGCGATCACCAATCTATGTGACAAGTTTCGGTGTCTATAAATGCTCAGATTATGGAATCTTCCGTTACGACTGTTAATAGTTACGGATGAAGAATAAGCCCATGTTCAAGTTAATGGTATAGGCTTAATACTAGTCAAAATAATTAAAATTAGTTGTAAGTTCTGAACCGAGTCAATTTGTGTTTGTTTACTCGCTCTAATAAGTCCCGGTCAAATTATGTAATTAACGGAATTTATATTCTAATTGCATTAAAAACAGATATTACCTTCATAATACATAAAATGCGTGATTTGTATCAAAAACTTTTAATTTCCCTCGACCTACTATCTAATGTATGACGTCATAAACGTGACACAAAACTCATAAAGAAAAAATGAATTATAGACCGACACATAATAAAATTATAAATATTATTGTGTAACCTCTCAGTTATAGTATAATCAGTACTATTACCATACGAAAACAGTTGTAGGTAAGTGGATTAAATCACTATATAATGACAGGTTGTTAACCAACTTACATACTTACATGTGGCGAAAAATTTATCTAATACCGCCACCCACGGTTTGCCCTCGAGTACAATTGACGTCAGTATCCTATAAGATAAGATCAATGAAATAATAAGTAAGTATACGCATAATTGCAACATAGTTGCCATTGCTGGCCGAACCTACATATGGCTGACGAGGGAGCTTACGGAGACTGCAGAAGCAAAGAGAGGTCAAGACCTAACACTAGATGAAGTCAGGCTGGATGATGACACATGATAACACATAATTATGTAAGAACTGAAACTTACAAATTTTACAAGACGCATACGGAAGTGATTTCAAAATCAATGAGACACTTAGGACATTTGCATATCACGATCGCGATCTGTTATGTTTAATTCAAACACATAACTTAAAATATCTAAACTGCATTATGCACTAAACATAACTGTCACCAAAAACTAGTTTTGACATTATGTTGTACTGTACATGTTTTTATCGAAAACTTTGACACCACCTTTCTCACTGTCTGCTATAAAATGTTATGCACCTAATTAATTTGCTGACAGATTATGACATATAACATTTGTATGACTAAAACGGATGCCATATAAAGTATTAGATTCGCATCGAAGGCCGGTATTACATAGTCCTGTAATTACTTATATTAAACTAAAATAGGCTTGTAATATGTCATGTTATCATTTGTATGACAAAACCAGTCTGATTTATGGATAAACTTCGATATGTTGAGAACGGAAATTTGCTTTATCACAGAAACAAACCGTTATATTTCTAGCTAAGTGTTTTTTTGCTGTGATTTGTAGCAGAAAGCCAGGTAAGGTCTTCTAGCTGTTCATGCAGCATAGGTTTAAATGATTGTTAGTGGGAAAAAGCTAAAAAACTAACTTTAGAATAAGTTTATGTACCATTTTTTTTATTTCTGTGTTTCTGACTCCGTCTGGGGATAACGGAGGGTTGCGTCGGAATCCTACCGACTAAAACCCCACGATTCCTTCCACTACCATGAGTCGGGGATCCAGATACATTCAACTGTTAGAACTTGTCAAATCATTCAATAGCATGACTTATGCATCGCAAAACTAAGTTCAGAGTGACGAACTTTTATCTCCGCGTGTATTTCTATTCACTACTGGTTCAGAATAATGAGCAGGTAACGTTGTTCAAGTCTAGATTATTGTCCTTTTGTTCCTGATCAAAGAGAAAGTAAATCCTTCTCTTGAATTCCATATTACTCACGAGGATGGAATTACTGTTCGGTACTCAAAACTATCTGCATTTATTATTGTACACTTCGACAGCTCTTCAGTAAATTGTTATAGCCTTACTGTTATCCGGCACCGCCTAGTTGCTTATAATTATAAGTTGATGTAACACACAGGATTGAACAACGAACATTTTCTAAAAGTAATCACTTCTGCCTGTTTCAGCGGACTTTAGGTTATTAACATGTATGTTAATTAAATGAAAGGTGATTTCAATTATACTGCAAATCTTGGAAAATCTGACTGCAGAGAAGCCAAAACGGTACAGTTTTTATTTATTTTATCAAAAAAACAAAATCATATAATTTATGATTCCACTGATTTTGAAATATTTTTATTGCTTTATATTGACGTCAATGAAAAATTAATATTCAGAATAGTAAAATCTAGTACTTTATTAACATATAACGATATACGAGATTCGTATCTAACTCAACACCCTCTAAATATCACGAACACCAAAGTGTTTCCAAGTCACATAGGTTGGCTAGAAAATGTAAAATTAATTTCGTCAATCAAGAACTTTTGAAAATATCTAGATTTATATCAAACGCTCAAAAAAAATAACACCTTATCAATTAACTTTCCTGTATGTGATAAATTAACATAATAACTCTCACATAAGTCTAAAAAAATATGTATAAGTAGTTTTTACTAATGTTTCTTGAAAATTTATGTTTGTTTGTCAGATTAAAAAAGTATATAATATATATTTATAGATTTCATAGACGCTTAGAATGTGCGATAGCTTCAAAACAAGTTGCGAAGTAGATTTCGAATAGCACGAGCCACGTTGTTTTATGTTGACCTAGGTCGCGCTACAATGCACCGACGTAATAATATGGATAGAAACAGTTTCCGTTTCAAAATGAAGGTCACATTTTTGAATGATAACAAAGGAAGCTTTAGAATTCATGTCTATTTTTAAGATAAGTATATGTTTTATAGGTATATTTTGCATAGCATTAGCTACGGCCCGAGATTTCATTAGCATAAATTATAACCCTCCTAAATTTAGAAGTAGCGAATGTGATATTGAATGGAGAAAAACTGGAATTTATTAATCAAACGGTTTTCCTAGGAATCACGCTAGATGAAAAATTACAACCAGGACCTCATATAACATCTCTTGCAGGGGTGGCTAAGCTCAGCCGCTTATGCTGTTAGAAAGATAAGACAGTCTAAACCGCGCGTTTAGTCTTTTTTAGCTACTTCCACAGCATTATGTCATATGGCATTTTACTGTGGGGTCGGGCTGCTGACATTGAATCCATATTAATTTTGTAAGAGAGAGCTGTCAGAGTCATTTATAATCTACGTCGTCGCGAAACTCTCAGGGAACTATTTTAGATTAATATTATGACGGCACCTTGCCAAATCATTTATGAAAATGTTATGTATGTAAGAAAAAATCTACAAATTTTTAAATAAAATAAGTGATAAACATAATTTTAATAGGTACTATAAATAAAGATAAAATAGATCAAACATTTTTTAAATTATCAATAAGTAAATACCTACATATTTTATGGGGTACTGTGTTAAATGTTACAACAAAATTATTGAAAATATGTTACAATTAAATGAAAGAAAATTTAAAACTCATATTAATAGTACATAACTGTCGCGGCCAGCAATTAGGGCATTGATGGACGATCGTGAAAATGTGGGCCGAGGCACACATACGTTAGTCCATCAATGCCTGCACCCTAATTGCGTAATACACGATCAATCACAATTTGTTTCGATTTGAAACAGATTGCTAATCCATTGGTTCATAAGATGGAAACAGAATCTGCTCAACAACGTAAATAACGCAATGAATCTTGTTGAACTGTCAAAATGAAACAAATTAGGGATATTTTTTTACGAAAATATGTTACGCAATTAGGATACTGGTTGCGGCCAAGGCTTGTATAGTACTTTTCCCAAACAATGCGCGGAAATTAATTATAAATTCCAGAAACAATGACGGACAAAGAAAATTTTTCCCGCGCCAATATGTTCATTTGTTTCTTCTTTACTTTAAACAGCTCTATTTGCTAAGCCAGTTCCAAATTTAAATTAAATTTTTGATAAGTTACCTCCTTGGTTGACATGGTTCGAAATAAAAAGTTCGTTCTATTTAAATAACATGACAGATATGAGTTTTCATAGTAATTTATTTGGCCGCTAAACACGTTAGTTATGGATTTTCATAGTAACTAACATTTTTTTCTCATTAATACAAATGTAAGTGACTCTTATCAACTTATACTCATTGGTAACTATACTTTCGAGCCGTTTGGGGTTGAAACCCTCGGGCCGTGGGGTCCGAGTGCCCATGGCTTCTTCCGTGACATCTCAAAACGGCTATTTGACACTTCCCGTGACCCAAGGGCTAGTTTTTACCTTGGCTAGAGGCTAAGCATTGCCATACAACGTGGCAATGCGGCCAGTCTCTTGGGTACATTACCAGTCGACAGCGATGCGGATGAATTTTTCGACGCTATATTTTAGTTTGTAAATAGTTCTAGTTAAGTTAGTATATAATATCTATTTTTATTTTGTAAATAATTAATTAACTGTTGGATGATTATGTGTTAATATATCAGTTTGTAACTAACATTGTTTTGACCAGTACAGCAATTTCGATATATCTCGAAGAAGGTTGTCAAAATAATGTTCGAATTTCCAAGCATGTTTGAAAAAAAGTACATTTTGTAAACAAGCATGTTACAGATTAGAGGATTATATCCAAGATAAGAATGCTTGGAAACATGCTGGTCCTGCTCCATAGGACAATTTATTGTCTAGATAAAATCAAACTGGTTGCAAAAATTGTTTAATTTATTATTTTTATAACATTGATTTTACATTCTGTGATTACTTGAACTCACACACTGACTTATTAGTATTACTAGTTAAAATTTTAGGAATATCGTATACTTTTAAAATGTTTGTAAATATGTGAGCACCATGTATCTATCACATAATTAATTTTTCTGTCATTGCTTAATTATTTTTACCCATTGCGGTATAGTAATCTTATTCCAGGTGCATCGTCTTCACATATAATTAATGTATACAAAATATTGTAAAATATTTTATAAGAGTAACGGTGGAGTTTCTTGCCCATTCTTCTCCATAAGAAAACTACCTTTTACTAGAATTAATTTGATGTTTTTGTAAATTTTGACGTTCAAGAGTACCTTTTATGTGCCTAATTGAAATAAATTATTTGACTTAGACTTTAACCGATAGTAAATCCACTCATCGTTTATATTACCTATTGAAAAATCCGTTCTTTGTGCACCTTTAGATTTTGAAAAGGATATTTATTACCTACGTATTTTAACTAAATATCCTGTCTTGGAACTTTTATTTTATTTGTCATTATTACGTCCTACCTATGTATACCAAAAAAAAATTTTTTTCAAAAAATGCAACCGTCTTCCAAACTACAAAGTGAAAAATAACCTTAATTTCGGAAGTCGGTGGTCTTTGGATCAGTATTTTAGTTTTTTGCCACCGACATCCGAAATTAAAGTTATTTTCACTTTGTAGTTTGTTGGAAGTCGGTTGCATTTTTAAAAAAAAGTTTTTATTTCCACTTTTCAGTGGGTTGGTTTGTAATTTATCTAAGTTACAACAGCCTAATCTCACTGCTCATCATCTTTTTACAAAATATTGCTTTTCCCGATGCAGGGACTTTAATTGTTGAGGAATTCTCCAGGTATTTCACCATCAGCTCCACTGCACCATATGATTTGTGACGAGCATCAATTGCTTACCAACCGGAAATTAATCGCAACCCGTGAAATACACATTATTGAGTAGTTCCGGTGGCCATCTGTGTCCTTCATCATCAGTTCCACTTCACCAAATGGTGCTTTCCGAGAGCAAATGCACGAGTTACTAATAGGTAATAGGTAATACGGGCTGGTATCCGCAACTCCACGTCAAAGCGCGTATTTTGCGTACGGGTGGGAAAATCGATTATTCGATCCACCCCAGCTCCTCAAAGAAGGCCAGCAACGCCTTGGTGTCACTGACAATTTCACGTAGGGTACCTGGGTTACCGAAGTACTTGGCCCTGTATGTGGCGACCACTGGGCAGTTTAACAGCACATGAGCTGCTGTCTCGTCGTCCTCCATGCAGGCTCTGCACAGCGGACTGTCTGTGACTCCTATGACAAAGAGGTGTTTATTAAATGACCCATGGCCAGTTACAGCTGCTGTAATTGTACGCAGCTGCTGTTTCGTTAGTCGGAGAACCTGTTTCGTGAGGCGGCCATCAATCATAGGGAGTGCCTCCTTGGCCTGCCTGCATTCACCGTGGTCCAACCAAAGTTTGTGATGTTGATCCCTGGTTCTTTTCCTTACCAGAGTGCGTAGGTACCCGAAGGGGAGTGGCGCAATGGGTTCAGGCCCCACTGGTGCCATGCTTGACCCCCTTCTAGCAAGTTCGTCGGCTGCGTCATTGCCCCGCGAACCGCTGTGTCCCTTGATCCATTGAATGGTTATATTATTGAGGCTACCCACCTGGTTAAGGCGCTGGTGACACTCGTATATCAGCCCAGAGTCAACAGTGTGACTGTTTAGCGCTAGCAGAACAGCCATACTGTCTGAGAGTATACGTATCGAGTGGTCCTTAACTTCCCTGGCCATGATGGCTGAAGCGGCAAGAGATACACCCATGCATTCGGTCTGGAACACTGTGTTATGGACTCCCAATGGTGTGGCTATGTGTATGTTGAAGTCCTCCGAGAAGATTCCAGCACCTGTGCCACTACCTGTTTTGGATCCGTCGGTAAAGATACGTAGCTCTGCGGGGCGGAAACCCTCGCATCGACGATCCTCGTGAAGTTGAATCCTGTATTTTTTATCGAAGATAAATTGTTTGGGTACCCGGTCACTTATGGCTTTCGTAATAGGGAACTCATTATTGAGTCCCTCAAGCAGCGCGGTGTGTTGTGTCTCTCTCTTACCCCAGAGATTGATTGCATTAAGACGTACCGCTGCCATTGTCGCTTCCTGCTGTATGAACAGGTGGAGCGGGGATAGTCCCAGCATGGCTTCGATGGCTGCAGTCGGAGTAGTCCTCCTGCAGCCCGTGGTCGCCACGCAGGCAAGCCTTTGCGTGCGTTGTAGTTTGTTAGAAGCTGTAACCAGCTGAGTACGGGGCCACCAGACCACAGCCTCATAAGTGATCATGGGGCGGATCACTGCTGTGTACAGCCACAGAATAATTTTGGGGGATAGGCCCCACTTCTTACCTATCATTCTCCTGCACTGCCAGAAGGTGATGCAGGCCCTGTTTAGCTTGTTGTCTATATGACTACTCCAGTTTAACTTACTGTCTAGAATGACCCCGAGGTATTTGACCTCGTTAGCCAACTGAAGTTCTGTATCGAACAGTTTGGGTAGGCGGTAAGGGCCTAATGCTCGTTTTTGGGTAAACATAACTAGTTCAGTTTTAGTGGGGTTCACTGATAGTTTAAATTCCCTGCACCAATTTTCTACGATACGTAGTGCTTGCTGGGTGAGGTTGCAGATCGTTCCCGTAACCTTGCCCGAGACAAGGATTGCGAGGTCATCTGCATACCCTATTGTGTAATAGCGGTTGGCGTTGAGTTTGGTGATGAGGTCATTAATTACCAGATTCCATAGAAGGGGGGAAAGCACCCCTCCCTGGGGGCAGCCTCTGGCTATCATGGCCAACTGCCGCTCATCCTCTAGGCGAACCACTCGTTTGCTTAACATGTTTGTAATCCAGTCCGTCAGTACCTGTTCTACTCCGTGTCTGGAGAGGGCGCTGCTAATGCTGGAGAAGTTGGTTTTGTCGAAGGCTCCTTCGATGTCTATGAAAGTGCCCAGGCAGGTGCCTTTTTGATGAATCGCATCCTCAATCTGGCTGACCACCAGATGGAGAGCAGATTCGGTCGACTTACCTGAGCTGTATGCGTGCTGATTACCGTGTAGCGGTATGGTTTTCAGAGCGCCATCCCTCAGCTCTCTATCACATAGCCTTTCCATAGTTTTTAGAAGAAAGGAGGTCAGGCTGATTGGTCGGTGGGATTTGGCGTTTGTGTAGTCACCCTTACCTGGCTTGGGGATGAATATTACTTTCACTTCCCTCCATCCTTTAGGAACGTATCTAAAGGCCAGGCATGCTCTCATTAAAGGCAGCAGTCTTATTGCGACAGATGTACCCCCCCACTGTAGTAAAGCGGGGAACACTCCATCAGGACCAGCCGCCTTAAAAGGATGGAAGCTCCGGATGGCCCATTGGAGTTTCTCCAACGTGATCATCCTGCGTGCGTAACTCCAATCATTATCTGATGGTGTTTGGGTTTCATCTTGCCAGTCGATTACCTGTTACTATAAAAAATACCCAAATCGCTATAGATGAGCCTATAATATTTCAAAGGGTTCCCTCGATTTCTCCCAGATCCCATCATCAGATCGTGGCCAAATGACAATGGAACCGACTTGAAAGTATACCCTTTTATACAAAAAAGAATTTTTTAAATCGGTCCAGCCGTCTTCTAGTAATCGGGGAACAAATATAAGAAAAAGAATATTCCGACGAACTGAGAATCTCCTCCTTTTTTTGAAGTCGGTTAAAAATGGTAGTTGATGACGATTCTCTTGTACCTAACAAAATACAATTCGTAAAAAACATTTATACAAAAAAAAGGAGGAGATTCTCAGTTCGTCGGAATATTTTTTTTCTGACTTCAACAACAAACCTTGCAAAGTGAAAAATTACTTTAATTTGGGAAGTCGGTGACTTAGGTTTTGTATTTTCGTTTTTTGCCATCGACTTCCGAAATTAAAGTTATTTTTCACTTTGTAGCGTTTTTTTGGAAGTCGATTGTTTTTATTTTACCACTACCTGCTATGTGTCAAACAATAGTGACAGAAAGTTTTTTAACATCATCAGCATACACAAAATGGATTAAATACCTACGTTATTAAAGCTAACTCTAAAACTACCTAAGCAAACTTAATAAAATTTATATGGAACCACCACGCAAGCTTCCTCTACCAAATGAAAAAAGTATTTTCTACCTCGATTCACAATTAATGAAAATAATGATGATCATACCTACATTCAAAAACCAGTGGCACTCCGCGAGTGCCGACAGAAGTGAAAACTTAAAAAAATCGGCACCGCGGTAATCAACGCGTTGATATCTTTTACTCCACGGTATCGACATGGGAACCCATGTCGCTTAGTCAATGTTGCCTTTCAAGCGTCGAAATGAAGTTCACTGAAAGTACAAATCCATAAAATAATTTGTTTCATGCATAAAGCTCGACTTGCATAAAAAAGTGTTTTATTGAAAACAACTGAAACTGGAACCGGAGAATTACATACCTTATTAAGAACCAAAACTTTATTGCAGGCATCATTGATAATTTAACTAAGGGCTGATATTTAAATCGTCAGATATCTTTTATCTGAGGAATAAATTTATCAGTTTGACAACTTTTGTAAATAGAAAATATGTCAAACCGACATATTTCAGAAAAAGTAGTCTGACTATTTGAGCGTACATAGACAAAATTGTAGTGTTTTATAGAGCGTTTATCAAAATTGAGACCACATTGTAGGTACAGGTCACGAGGTGTTGATGCAGTGCGCCCGAGCAACTCAAATATGCGGCGCAAGCGCATGCCATGCACTTCTTAAGCCAATAGAACTGACACAGTAAAGGATTAAAAGCTTAGTTTTAATTTTCAGATACCATATTTTTTTTTTACTTCGTGGTGTTTTCTCCTTATCTAATCATTTAGCAAATTATTACATAAATAATTACTGCTCGTTTAACTGCGCATTTTACGACTTTTTAAGTGTCTAGTTACGACATATTAATGTTGTATCGTATTTTCTAAGTGAAACAGATGAATAGATAAATATGCTTCAATGCCAGTAATATTAAAATAAGATTAAAAATATGACTAAGTTTATTTTTTAAATTAAAGTGTATTTAAAGCTTTTATCTGTCCGCGTTATAACTATTAGGATCAGCACCAGTTCGAGTGTATAGCTAAGCTAAGGTGTCCCACAAGACCTATCATCATTTATCTAAAAAACCTACTAAACGTTTCCATCAACTGGCAAAACATAAGCTATGAAACTTACCACAACGTAGATTGAAAACAGGAATCATTTAATAATACTTGAAATTCTTTATAACGTACACACTTTTACAAAAATTACATGTGTGGAAATATTTTCTGGAAATGTTTTTACTTTTCTAGAAAATATTCCCTTGTGTTACAGATACATAATTTTATTTATTATTATCTATTTTATTTATACATTAATGACATTATGAATGATATCCCAATTTTCACTATGCAAATGGCAGACTAAAAACACGATAACAACTCTGAATTAGAATATTACGGCATAGATATGTTGTATATTTAATGAATACGAAATTGTTATGCAAAAATGTTTTGAATGGAATTCTTGGTACCTTTCTTTACACCTTTTACTCACTTTGGGTACTTAAAAAGCGGAAAAACGGCTGGAAATCAAGATTAAATATACTGTTTTCTGTATTAAGTTAGTTTAATGTTAGCTGTTTTTCTGTTTAAAGATTATCTTTGGTGAGAAGATATTCGTAGGTCTACGGTGATTTGCTTGCCGATGGTAGGACGTGGTCGGAGCGGAGGCTATGTTTTATAAAGTAGGGGTGGATGATATCATTTCAGTTCACTACCAACTGTCGCGAACATTGGCCACTTTCGGACAACCAGTAGGTTTTACATCTTTTTATACTTTTTTTTTTTTTGTTTATGACATCGCGTGCTTTAGTAAAAAAGTTCTGTAAAGTGAATTTGTTGGTTGGATTGATGAAGATTTTTTTCTAAGTTCACTGTGTTTACAATGTGCGTGTAAGGGTGCTTAAAACTTTTAGTGTATTTGTATTTCCTTCATTTCATTATTTACATTTTTACTATTATTCCATTATTGTAGGGGTGTTTTTTTTTTTAACAAAAATCGTTAAGGTTGAAAAAATGCCATGGAATAATGTTTAAAATTACACGAAATAGAATCCATGTTTTTCACAAAACGAAAAATATAAAGCTATGATCTGTTCATCAAACAAATAATCACACATAAAGAAACCAAATATATTACGTTCCCTGTAGGTATTTGCAAAAGGGTGAAAGTGATTCGATTAAATAAGGGTGACATTTTGGTATTTCAGTAACCAATCGCAGACGCATCGCAAAGGTGCGTTAAAAAAAATTGTGCGTGTGGTACTTTTCCTAAAAACTGCTGCATTTCATGATCATAATATCATTGGCAAAATATTTGATGGAAAAATAGCTTTAAGTTACTTTAAAAATCTGTCTTTAAAAAAAAGTGGTGGCACTCCGAGAATGCCGACAGAAGTGAAAACTTGAACAAGATCGCCTTGGTGGAAGAAAAATACTTGTATAGAACAATGGTCCGTAATCTTATCCAAATAAAGAGCACAATCGCGTTTACAAAAATGAGGGGTCGTCATGGTGTCGCGAAATCAATGGTTTAGTCCCATCTCAAAAATGCCCAACGCGCCTAAAGAAGTTTTCACTTCAATAACCGTCACAAAAACAACAGTGAATGAGAACCTTTTCACAAATATAACGATGTATGCGTTGAATAGATGGAGATAATGCAGGCATATTAAATTCAAAACACACAAACAATTCTGATTAATCAAATGACAAAACGAGGTTGCCTAACTAAATATTAAATTACCTGCTCTAACGACCTATTTTTTATGCCATCATTACAAAACTTCAAATAAACAAATATCAAAAACTTGTTTAATCCACAATAACATTAAGAGCATTAGCCTTTAAATTGCATTGAGATTAATAAAAATTGCATGCATTGAAACTAATGCTCTTGGCAATGAATTAGACAAGCAACTCTAATATAAATAAACCAGTTTGATATTGCGCGTATTAAAGGAGAACTACCATGTTCAATTATTGCTCAAAAAGTTCATTAGATATCTAATGCGTTCAGTGAAAATTGCAACACACGAACTTAATATGCACTGTTCTGGCCAAATACAAAAGCACAGAGTAAATTACTCTGCCTATATACGTAGTCAGGTCATAACTTAGATAATTATATACAATTTAAAGCAGGGTTTCCCTAAAACTGTGCGTCGCAATACCCTGGGGCGTCACGTCACTATCCAAGGGGCGTCTTGTATCCTGTGACTCCAGCCTTAAGCTCCAATACTGCAAAGACAAACTGCTTAAATTTTATTTTGAGAGGCTATGCTCAGAAAAGCAAGCACATCCTTCTCATTACTAGCCAGCCACAACGTAAAATAAATACCTCATTTAATTTTTATTCTTATGATTTGTTTTTGTTTTTATTTTTTAATAAAAATTATAACTGTTATTTGGAGTTTTTCTAATAACTAGGCGCTAGAACTACAACTGGTAGGTACTTTTTGGCAAGAGGCGTCGCAAAAAAATGGCAAATTCCCAAGGGCGTCACAGTAAAAATAAGTTTGGGAAGCCCTGATCTAAAGCTTAAAGTTGGGATGGACTCACACAGAAGCGAATCTCGTGAGTGACGAGGGGTAGGACGTTCATCATCATCATTCTCTTACCCTTATCTTAATTCTTTTTCTTCCATGCTTCTCTATTAGGCATTCTCCGGTAATCACCCCCTTTCTAGACATATCATCTTTAACACAGTCCATCCATCGTTTCTTTCGAATGGGACATTCATCTTCATAACAATTGTATGTATCGACCTTTTTTTTTGGGTGGGAAATTATCAAATAACTTCTCCCGCTCTCGGCGGAGCGGGAAGGCGTGTCAGACTCTTACTCACTAAAACCCACCCGTGTTCCTTCAGTTGCCATGTTGCCGGGGGCCACGATTTCCCTTTCGGTATTCTGCGTCCCAATTCCCATTTCCCATGCACATTTTTGCTTTCTATTTGAAGTTTAAAATCTGCATACAATAAATATTAAAGTCTAAAACACAGTTTCACGGCGTAAACTTTTTAGTTATGCTAAATATGGTGTCATTACAACGATTAGGAATAATTAATGATCATCAAGATAAGTCAGAAGTCTATAAATATCTGACAGCTGATTTAATTAAATTACATAATAGAATAGATAACCAATTTATTGTTTTGGCTATGTAAATATTTTTATTGAATAGTTCCTCACCAGTTTTAAGGCATCTTCTTAGTCAGTTTCATAACATAACATCACAACTGCAATGCCCGCAGGGTAAAGCAGAAGCGTAACTATAGTATAAACACCTACATTTCGCAAGTTAAGTTTAAGTCCCAGTCGAGTCGAAGGTCGAACCTATTGCTATAAATCCAGACTCCGGGCTGCTACTGAGAAATTTCTATTGAAAAAACTCAATAACACTTTACCCGACCTGGGAACTGAACCCAGGAGCTCATCACTCAAACAGCAGCGCTTGTGACCACTAGACCGACAAGCAAGCATAATAATCATTAGTGGATAAAACCACGCACGTGCCTGCGGTGAGAAGATTTTACAGAAATCCGGTTGATGGACGGCCTAAAGAGAAAGTTGTATTAATAGATATAAAACTGCACATAAAACTGTCATCACTATGACCTTCTTTACCAAATATTGTCGTTCCCACATCACACGTATAGTCATGTGCATTGCACAACATCTTGGATCGAACCTCCTAAACAACCTTTATGTAAATTATACCTATAAAGTCATGTTACTAAAACGAATAGTGTTGTAAAGGTCATACATCATTTTTGGTTGGTTAATTGATTATCTCGACCGGTTCCTTCAAACAAAGCGGATCTTGCCAATAGGCCGGATATATGCAAAGTTGCCGAAAATTTATTTACCGATTAGGAGGGAGTAGTTTCGTTCTCCATGAATATAAAAGATTAGACGCTATCTCATTTTTCAGGAGATACATTAGTGGACTTAATTTTTTTATAAAGATGATGACATGTAAGGTATCGCATCATAACATAAACAAAACAAAAAAGTCTGGTAATTTTTCTTCCTTTTAATTTTTCATTATTATTGCCAACATTAAATAATACAATTTTTTAGCAATATCTTATCGTTTAAGCCCCATATACACGGTGCAAGTTTCTAAAACGTTTAAGAGCAATAATCGCATGCTTTAGCACGTTCAATTATTGCCCTTCAAGAATTGCATACAAGTGTTTACACGCGTGTGATTTCCATAAAATGGCATACAATAATATAATGCAAGTCTTGCTATCCAATAATTGCATGTGACTTCTCATCTGTTTTCACCAAGGCAATTATTTCAAGGCGGTTATTGCATGCAAGTTTTGCCTCATCTAAACACAGAGTTGCACGTCCTTGTACAATTGATTCAAGTATTGAATGCGATTTTATTGTACGTGCTGTTTACCAGTTTTGCACAGTAACTAACTTGCCCGTATCGTGCAACAATTTTACTTGTTGCTTAAACGGTGCCAGTCAATTGTTGCTTCAATTTTATGGTATGCCACAGACACAAACTTGCACCGTGTAAACGGGGCTCTACGTTCTGATTTTACGGCAAGAATTACGAAATGTTAATGAACTCATTAACACTTATTCTAACTACAGTTAATTAAATAATCAACCTTTGCATGCACTCTAGTTGTATCAAATACAAAGGAGAGATATACATAATTGCAATAAAGGAAGTCTTATAAGTAACATTATATGCAAATAACAGCAGGATACTTCATGCTAATGAGGGTTATATTAACCAATATTAACCTTGAACTCGATACATTTTTAGCTCGATACATTTAAATAGGAACAGCATAATATTTTAATTGTTTCCTATTAAATTTATCAATCTATAAATAGGAAAAAAGGAGGGAGGCCTATGCCTAACAGTGGGACAGAATGAACTGATATAATAATAAGCGATCATCTCATCCTATCACAGTTCACCGCTGATCTCAACCACACCTGGTTCTCCGCCTATCCTTTCATTCCAACCCAAGCTTACAGAAGATTTTCCAACAACTGGATTACGTCCCAAGATACCTTCGATTCTCAGTCTCCACTAAACTCTTTTCCATTTCAGATAAAAATACAAAATGGCTACGAAGTTATTGGTTCTACTAGCCGTGGTGTCATCCGCGACAGCCACAGTGAAGCTCCAAGAGATGTTCTCTTGGAACGTGATGGACTGGAACTACCCCGACCCGTACTCGAGGCAGCAGGCTATCCAGTCCGGAGCTCTCATGCAGGAGAATGCCCTCCCTGTTGGCATTGAAAGGTGGAGGAACAAGCTTTTTGTTAGTGTTCCTAGGTGGAAAGCGGGTGAGTCATCGTAATACTTTATAGCTGAACTTCAGACCAAATAAAAAACCAAGACATAGCGCTGTCAATAGTGACGTGAGGCCGGTTTCGTAAACATATGTGAGAGGGGTGTATGTGTGTGTGTGTGGGGAGGGTGTGTGTGTGTATTGTAAACGGTTGTAAGTGTGTGCGTGTGAGCGTGTATGCACAGAGCGGAGGTGTAGTTTTGGCATGCTTCACTTTATTTTCCGCAGCGCTCTGTCTTGGTTTTTATTTGGTCTAAGAGCTGAACATACAGGGTCAAATAAAATTAGCTAACAAAACTTCGCAGACATAATACGTATCGATATCTAAATTTTTTTTTTTGTGTGTTCATCAGAATTTTGATAGCTAATTTTATTTGACCCTATATAATTAATAAAGTAATGCCATTAGGCAGATAGGGTGCTCTACATTCTGTTGCGAGATCTAGAAAATGAGAACTAAAGCCGCGTTTCCACTAGGCAATATTTGGTGCGCGACACATGACGCTCAACATGTACGGCAACGCTGCACAACAGCGCGCGACGTTGCCAGCTGGCGCGCAACATGACGTGCGGCTTGTTGTTTGTTTAAAGAGCATCGTTAGTTGAGCATCAATTGTTGTCGAGTGGAGACGTGACGCGCAACAATGTCCGTAGTGTGGTGTAACGAACGAGTGCTCAAATTAATCGAACTGTACCAAAACTATGAATGTTTATGGGATACTGCTCACAGAGACTATACTTTATGATGCATTTTTCGATAAAATTATAACCACTGGCGCTGAAATCAACACAAGTTCCTCTGGCGACATGTTGGCGACGACTGCGAGATGCGTAGACAGACAACGTTGTTCAACAAAAGTTCCACGCTGACTTTCAACATGTTGGGCAACTTGTTGGGCAGCTTGTTGGGCAACTTGTTGGGCAACTTGTTGGGCAACTTGTTGTGCAACATGTTGCGCATCAATTGTTGCCTAGTGGAAACGCGGCTTTATACTTGTCTAAACAGGACGCTAAAAATAAATTAAAAAAAAGCGAGCCTTGCAGTAGTCGCAAATGATGTGTAACATCTGACATCTCGGCTGCCAGTACCAACCTCTCGGAAAATGGATTGGTACCATCTGACGACAAACTCTAGCACCGCGCACGCTTATTGGTCCAATCAAATAGCGCGCGCTTCCCGATTTCCTGTTACACACTTCCGTCCCTTTTTACCAAATCACTCCCACAGATTGCAGGAAAACGACAGGAAAGACGTTACATATAAAAAATCATGTGATTTGTTACCAGTTTCAAATCCATAGAGGAGTTTGTACCTGGCTAGGTCATAGTACTCCTTACTTTCGGCAAGCTGGTCAAAGCTCCAATTTAAAAATATTCCTTACACAATAATTTTATACTAAAACGTCACGGGCACAAGCCGCAACCGTGTGTGCTCGACTTGTGAGGGCGGCGCACGGTCTAACATGAACTGCGTCATTTAAAATGTTCAAGTGCTTCGTCCGCGCCTCGTACGTTGCAGGGCTTGCTTAGCATAAGTCATGGTCAGAAACTGTGTCGTTTGTCTAGCAGTCGCAAGCGTTAGAACTAAGCGTGAAGTCCTAGGGTTCGATCCCCAGATTGGCAAAGTGACATCCAAATTTTCCATTACAATTTTTTTAATAGTAGTTTGGAGCTAGGCTCCTTTGATATGGGATTATTATCTCTTTTCCCAACCACAAACAGAATATTTCACGATAATTGTTAAATCAATAATGTACTGGCGAAATGGTAGGAGTAGGTACTACTTCTGCTTACCCTTTTTTAATACAAGCGTGACGTTGTTTTATGTCGGTCAGTATTCATCAGACGTAAGTAATTCAATAATTGTGAAAATGATGTGCAACTTCTGTCATTGCATTTTACCTTGCGTGTGAAAGACATTTTATGTCATCGTCATAATGCAAGGTCTGTATGACATACTGTTGAGAAAACCCCCATTACCTTACTGGGTGAACAAACTAACTCAACTATAATAGGTTATTTCCATCAGTATTTTAATTAACATGTATTTCGAAGCTGTATTCTGAAATAAAGCTTGCAAGATTAATGGTAGTGTTATGAAATTGATGACGGTTTACTTAATCACTAGCCTAGTTAATTTTGGTACACTAGTTATTTTCTTTTTTGTAGGCAATCTGCGTTATAAATCTATACATACAGGGAATTGTCGTTATAATTTGCCACTCACTACCACCACAAATCACGGAATGGTTTTTTAAAGGAAACGTTTAATTACTCAAGGTCTCCACAGTTACAATTAAAACTTCATTCATTACATAACTTGTTTATTTACTAACCCATTTTTTGCACAGGTGTACCCGCTACACTGAACTACATTCCTTTGGATGGTCCGTACGATCCTTCACCGAAGCTGAACGCCTACCCAAGTTTCGCTGGCAACGAGTTGGGTAACTGCCAGAGTGGTCTCAGCAACGTATACAGGATTAAAGCAGATAAATGTGACCGTCTCTGGGTCCTAGATACTGGTACATTCGGAATTGGTAAGTTAACAACGATCATCAAGTAATAAAGTGTATTAATAAGTAGGAATAAAAAATATTTCGAAAGTTTCTGTGTTGGCGAGTTTCACTTTACTGATAGGCGTTATCCGTACCTTACCTTAGGGACTAAATTATCCCAAAAACATTGAAGTTGAAAAACATGATCCCCCATCTATTCCAACTGCAAATGTAAGTTTGCACGCACAATATTGAGTGATTTACCATGTCATTTTAAGACCATAGACTTCTTATAGATTTTCCTGTAATCTATAAGCATAGAACTATTTCCTGTATTTTGTTTTTTTAATTTTTGCTCAGTAGTTTCGGAAATAAAGAGGGAATGGTCAATTTCCATCTATTTTCTTAAATATCTTTAAAAGTAATTATTTTAAAAATATTTTTAAAAAAATGTATTTGAGATGCTAGCAATAAGCCCTTTCATTTGATATGTCAGACGGTACAATTTGCATATTTTTTATTTGTTCCCTAAAGTGACCCCCATATTCAAAATTCATTTATTTACGTTACACGTTCGTATTTGGGTCACAGAAATACCTAAGTCCATTAGATTGGCTGTGACAGACGGACAGACACACGAGTGATCCTATAAGGGTTCCGTTTTTTTCCTTTTGAAGTACGGAACCACAAATGATATCAATTAAGTGTTGTTAGTATTTAAATACAACAACGTAGTCTAATTACTGAAAGTTCAGTATTTAAAAACATCATTTAAATGTTTTCAGATTCCAACGTGACCAACGTCTGCCCTTACTCGCTGAATATATACGATTTAAACACCGATCAACGCATCCGAAGATACGTGTTCCGTCCTGAAGACATTGTGTCTTCAACTTTCATTGCCAACATCGCCCTCGACGAAGGAAGAACTTGTGACGACACCTTCGCGTATTTCTCCGACGAACTCGGCTACGGCCTCATCGCCTACTCGTGGCAAAAAAACAGATCATGGAGGTTTAGCCACGGATTTTTCATGCCCGACCCACTTACTGGAGACTTCAACATTGGCGGCCTGAACTTCCAATGGAGCGCTGAGGGAATTTTCGGAATCACAACCTCTCCTACTGGAGCCAATGGATTCAGAACGCTCTACTTCAGTCCTCTAGCCAGTAACACACAGTTTGCTGTTTCAACGCGCATATTACGCGATGAAAGTAAAGTGACAGGATCCTTCCGCGACTTCCAAGTTGTAGGTGTCCGAGGTGATAACGGTCACACCACATCCAAAGTAATGGACGAATACACAGGAGTAGAACTATTCAACTTGGTAGACCAAAACGCAATCGGATGTTGGAGAAACGATCTACCATATAAGCCACAGAACATTGGAGTGGTGGACAAGGATGATGCAGGTCTGATATTCCCTTGTGACGTCAAAATTGATGCTCAAAGAAATGTATGGGTGATGTCTGACCGGATGCCTGTGTTCCTGGAATCAACCTTAGATTACAGTGACATCAACTTCAGAGTGTTTACTGCTCCATTTGATGTGTTGGTACAAGATACTGTATGCCAACCTCCTCCTCAGCCGCAGTATGTTCAGCCCGCTAACCAGGAACAGCAAAACAAACTCATCCAGCTGCAACCTTACACGTTCTATGACACAGGTTTGGGTGTGACCACCAATCCTATTACTGGAACTATTTCACTATTTTCTCCGGTCTCATCTCCTCGTCCAGAACAGAACACTTATAGATCTGGAATAATTAGGAACTCTATACCAACTGTAGAGAGCTACGTCAACTTTCCTAAACAAACTTCTCTTCCTTACATAGCTGACCGATCGAAACCCATCAACTCGAACAGGAACCCACCCCCTGCCTGGTGGCATGAGAAACGTAACTACGAAGTATACGAACACTAAGAACTTCGATAAGAATATATTTTATTCTTAATTACTTTAATTTTAATTTTATAATACAATGTTGCTTAGTAGTTTTAAATTCTAAACAATGTTTGCATTCTATCTGATTACTTTAAGATTACGAATTAATTATTTTTAAGACTAAGTAGATATGTAATTGTATTTTAATATACATTTTCATATTTGCAGTTATACATGTTGTAGAACATCAGCTATTATTTAATAATAGTTAAATGTATCTGCCAAGCAATTCTTTTGCGAACATACAAAACTAAACTGTTAGACGACAAATTATGGAAAACCTTCACTGATTCAAAATAGCCTTATTAGGTTTTACCTCGTATTCAGAAATGATTGTAATATATTTGCTTCTAAAGTTTTTAATTCAATAACTATATTATACGTTTCTGTACAGTAACATAAGGAGGTACAGACGCCAGCACATCAAGCTACTACAATCCGTCAAATTTATTTAATAGATTTTCAACTTCATTGCTGAAGTGTAAGGTTCAAAATTGATTGGGAAAATTTGACAGTTTCGGGTAGCTTGATGTGCTGGCATCTGTACGTGAAAAACTTTTTTTAACTGTGAGAAAATGGAATTTCCTGTTATTTTAATTTATTACGAAATAAAAGATATACATAAAATGTTTGTTAATTTCACACAAACCCCACTAAAGAATTGTATTTAGACGACACTTGATAACAAAAAAAAAACCCGTTTTGCTTTATTGGCAAGTTATGTTTTAATTTTTAGGGTTCCGGACCTCAAAAGGAAAAAACTGAACCCTTATAATATCACTTCGTTGTATATCCGTCTGTCTGCATGCCAGTCTCTCAAGACCCTTATTCTCAGGTAACGCGTGGAGGTATCACGTTGAAATTAATATCAAATACGTAGATCTATGGTCCCTTGGAGCACTTAAAAAGTCAAGCTTCTAAGTCAACGTAATAAAAAAATATGGCCATTTATGCGACATTTTTTGATACTCACAAATAAATCAAAGGGAGTGCCTCCGCTGCCGGCGCTGGATCCCGAATTGGCTGCCGGCGCTGAATTTGGAAAAAAAAAGCGGAAAACAGGGTTGTCAATTTGGCATATTAGAGTAGATAGGTAGGCATAATTAAAAAGACATGTAATAAAGCATTAATAAAGATTTAATTTTTTTAATTTGTATTTTAATTTCAGCATGCCAAAGAAATAATTTTTAATAATAATATAATAATAAATAAACATTTATTTCTCTTCCACAAAGGCGCCTTAAAAATATAAAGATTACAATGTCTGATAAATCCTTTGTGGGAGACTGGTATCTGCACTAGGAAAACCTGTCACACAGATTACCAGGCCCCCCCCCAAAAACAGTGTTTGATCATTAAATCATAAAGATAATATTTACAAATTATTTTACCTATATAGAGAGAAACACAAAAAAATAAAAGAACAAAAGATACAAAATTAAAAGTTATTATTGAAAAGTGTTGGTATCTGTGAAGTATGTTGTAGTGTAGATCGTGTGGTGTGGTGTAGTGTGGTACAGTGTGTTGCAGTGTAATGTAGTGTAGTGTGATGTGGTGCGGTGTGGTGCGGTGTGATGTAGTGTGGTGTATAGGCCAGGCTGAAAAACACATTTATCTTAAAACAATAAGGAGCCTTTCAGTGCTTTCGTAATCAAGGTTCAGGAAATAAGTGGTGAGAACTTGCTTGCACTTTGCTTTAGTAAGAGGGTATATTTTTAAAGTTGAGTTTATTTTATTGTATAAATAGCTGCCAAGGAAACAAAAGTTGCGGTGCGAAAGACTACTTTTACACAGTTCAGTAGAACTTACATTTGTTTTAATGCGTTTATGAGCGTTTAAGGATGAGTTGTAGTACAAAGTTGAATGTTTACGCAAGATTGTTTGAACGATAAACAGTTGCCGAACAGTAAGAACCTTGCACTTAACGTAGAGTTCAGAGGTAGAGTGAAAAAACGGTAAAGCATGGGCCACCTTTAGCACTGCTCTTTGTGCTCGCTCGATTTTAATCATAAATGACTTAGGGGCCCCACCCCAAACAGAGATGCAATAGTTTAGTATAGATTGACAAAGTGAAAAGTATACTGTCTTAAGAACTTTTGCATCTGCAACACGTCGTAGGCTTTTAAAAATGAAGATGAGCTTCCTAATCCTCTTGGACAACAGATCGATGTGGGAATTAAAGTTCAAGTTTTTGTCTATAGTCACACCGAGGTACTTGATAGAGTCCACTTTTTCGAGTTTTGGGCATGAGCACGAGCAGGAAGAGCTGTTGTTACATGAGTGGGCCGTGATATTTTAAGGGGTTTTGAGTGAAGTGAGTGTTTGTTAATGTTATGTATTTAGTCTTGCCTGTATTAAGAGAGAGTAAGTTGTTGTTTAGCCAGGTCATAACTAGCGAGAAACCCTTCTGAGCAAAGTCGTACACTTCCTCCCAAGTATCTCCATAGAAAAGAAGAGCCGTGTCATCCGCGAATGTAATAATCTTGCCATTAATAAGGTTTAACTGGCAGAGGTCATTGATGAATATTAAAAAGAGGGTAGGCCCTAAAATACTTCCCTGAGGAATACCGATATTGACTTCACAGTCATCACTCAACCATTCATCTACTACAACACGTTGAACTCTGCCATTCAAGTAACTTTTGAACAATTTTAATTGTTCGCCACGAATTCCGAGGTGTTCAAGCTTCTTCAGTAAAAGTGGCGCAGAGACGGTGTCAAAAGCCTTCGCTAAGTCGAGGAAAATCGTAAGGACCTTTTTTCTCTCATCCAACCTAGAAACTATGGTATCAGTAAGTTGATGTACGGCATCGCTTGTTGATCTGCCTTTACGAAAACCATATTGATTATTAGATAAAAGTTTGTTTGTTTCTAGATAGTTGGTTAATTGCTTGTTAATAACTTTCTCAAGAATTTTAGATAGTGTAGGCAAAATGGATATTGGACGATAGTTATTGACACAGTCCCTGCTACCAGACTTGTGAATTGGGTGAACTAGGGATTTCTTGAGATCCGAGGGAAATTCACCAGTGGAAAGGCAGATGTTGCAGATAAACGCGATAGGGTCAGATAATAAGTTACAGTATCTTTTAATTAATTCACTGGGAACGTCGTCACACTTCACGGCACTAGTGGTTTTAAGAGATGCTATGATGATTTTGATCTCATCCCCATCAGTGGGCAGAAGGACAAAAGAGAGGAGACAAGGCGGTAGAGAAGAAATCTGGTATGAGGCAGGGTCAAACACTGTGATAGATCCCGCCAAAGTCCTACCGATGCTTACAAAGAATTGATTAATCTCATTGACAGAGTCTTTGGGCTGATTTGGATCAATTAGATCCATGGGTGGATTTTTCTGTTTAGTAGTGTAGGTGATTGTTTTGATGGTGTCCCATAATTTTTTAGTGTTACCCTGACATTTAGAGAGTTCAGCCTTATCATACTCTTGTTTAACTTTTTTTAGAATGTCATTACAAAAATTACGATAACGTGTATAGGTTATTTTTGCAACTTCGTCATTTGGATACTTGTTAGACTTGAGATGAAGATTGTCTCGATTGCGCATGCATCGTAGCAGTCCAGGAGTAATCCACGGCTTAATCATTCGCTTACGTCTTGGAACAGTGATCTTTTTAGTACAAGCAATCATTAAAGTGGTTAGGGTCTTAAGGAAGAAAGATACAGCTTCACTAGCCCTATCTAAAGAGTAAATACTGTCGAAATCAATAGTTTTCATTTTTTCGTCGAGGGATGGATAATGAATACGTCTTATTGTTTTTGAAAGATGGTGTGAGGAGCTCATATGAGAAAGGCTTATAATGACGCTATAGTGGTCGGTTAGTGTCGTACGAGCAACAAAACATTTCACCGAAAGTTTTGCCTTGACAATTACGTGGTCAAGGCATGTTTGAGAATGGGTAGGGATATAGTACGCTGGCAACATACCGTGAGAGGCTAATAGATTAAGGTAAATTTCCGCTCTTGCATCGGAAGAAGAAGGCGCTATGTCTATGTTAATATCGCCAGTAAGAAAAATATTATTGTATGACGATAATGTTAGTAAAATATTGTTTAGTGATTCAAGAAATTTTGACACATTTCTTTCCCCCGGGGGGCGATAAATACAGAGAACCACAGTTTGTGAATTGATAATGATAATCAGACAATTGCCATCTATGAGCGATGGTTTTAATATCTTATAGGTAAGGGTAGATTTATAATAAACAATAACGCCCTCGTTTTGTGTCCTGTTAGCATGTGTGTTTGCGAACTGGTAACCACTTATGAGTGGAATAAACGGTGTCCGAGATAACCAACATTCCGTTAGAATGATCACATCCCAGTCAATTCCTGATCGTTTGATAAGGGTTTGCAATCCTGAAAAATTTCGGTTAACACTTCTTATATTTTGTACAATAATGTTCAAAGGGGAATTTTCGGTATAAATTAAACTGGAGCAGTCATCAATAGCACAAGTCCTGGAGTCAGCAACCGTTAACTCATCCAATTCATTATTTATTGATAATTGGGAATTATGATCGAATTTTCCGTAAATGCATAAATGTTACTTTTATAAAGCTCTGTTGTAAATAAAAGGTTTTAATGGGTGCAGTAGCTAAGTGGGTATACAAGCCGTGAGAGAATGCGTTAACATGAGCCTTGGATGTAGTATTGTGTGTTCTAAAAGATAGATGACTGAGAGTGTAGAGTTTGATGATCTGTTTAGTGGAGTTTGTGTAAATACAGACAAAAATCAATGAAAAGTTTACATGCATATAAGTTGTAAAAGTGAACATAAAAAGTAAAAAATCTATTAAAAAAGTTATAACTAAAAAAGGTAACAAACATGTTTTGGCAAATTTGATAATTACGGCGGATAGTCAGTGTTGCCCTCTAAGATTAGTGAGATCTAATTCGCTATCAACTCGAATTTGTTTCTGTCCTTCGGCTTTACGTAGGAATATCCGTCCGTGAGCCACCCAGCAAAAAGTGTATTGGTGTTCTTTGGCAAATTGTCTGCACAAATAAAAAAGCTTCTTCGCGTTTGCAGTTAGAGTTTCCGCTACGTATATCGGTGTCTGCGGCCCTTTTATTTGCAGGTGGGTAGTGTTTAGTTATTACTTTTTTCAGTATTATATTTCCATAATCAATGATTTCCATATTTCAGTAATCAAGTACTAAGTAGGTACCTGGAACCGAACTAGTTAGATTAGGTTAAATATTTTTAGTCGCAAAAACGGTTAGGTTAGATTAGAACTGTGACCCCAAAAACGACTAGAACATATAAAAAAAATACTTTAGTTAGGGTTAGTTAGTTGGAGTTCTGAATACTGGAAGGGTTTCCATAAACGCCGCGCTGCCGGTGTCCATTATTGAAGGCGGCGGCGGTGCCGGCCACAGAGTATGTAATGTGCCGGCAGCCGATGTTTTTAATCTCGGCTGCCGGCAGTAATGTCATGCCGGTTCCCAATGGCGTTATTTTTGGAAGCCAGCGCCGGCAGCAGAGGCACTCCCTAAATCAAAACCTACAGGGTACTTCCCGTTGACCAAGAATCATAAAATTTGGCAAGAAGTAAGGTCTCACAGCACATGTAAAGGAAAAAGTCTGAAATCGTTATCTGTAGTTTTATCACGCCCAATTTTTTTTTTGCGATTACAAAGTTACATTTGCAGTTGGAGAATTGAAAGTTAAGTTTTTTCTTGGGATAAATTCATCCCAACTACGGAACCCTTCTTCGTACGTGGTCCGACACGTACTTGGCCGGTTTTAATTACTCATGTCGTTGTCAAGCAATAAAATCATTGACGCTTTAGACGTAAAAATATCTATAGTTCATTCACTTAGAGATGTGGGTAATTTGAACTCCAGCATCTTGTGATATGTGAATCTAAGAATGATCTTACTGAAACATTTTACATACACATTTCATCCAGCCCGTCCCATCCTTGATGTCCTACCTCCGGTTGACGCCCTAAGCCGAGGTTCGTACCCCACAGGGGGTGCCCTTAGCGAGCGTTCACCTAATTTTAATTAGCATAGTTGAATAACCCCTTTCTGGAGGTTTTAAGTGTAGTAGCTTAAGTCACCCACAGGAAAGCCTGGTAGTAGTCATGATCTCAGAGGTCAACTACGAGATGCCCTAGCTAAAAAAAAAACACATTTCATACCACTACCCCATCTAATCACAGTAATCACTTCTTATCTCTATAGCCTTTGAGTTGTTTTTCTAACGAGCAGTGAGCAAGCCTGGTTATCATTTGATCCATGCTCTCAACAACTATAGGAAGATGCCTTCGGTCTAATGACAACACTCCTATTTATCTGTGAAAACAATAAATATCCTTCAACGATAACGGAACCAACTTACTTTAGAGTTGTAAAAACCTATTCACATAATATTTATACCTTTACCGCATCGTACGTATATACGTAAATTGTTTTAATACACGTGAGATCTGACAGAAGAAGTATTCTTATCGTTCTATCTAGATCGACACCAGTCTCAGTCAAACACAAAGCAATAAAGATCTTCATTGTGTACACAAATTAAGCCATTTATAGTTTAATGAAACTATTCTCTTGGATTTCGTACATTTGTTTCTGAAAGAATCTGCTGAAACAACCTCCTGTCTCTAAAGAGGAAAATTGAATAATTGCGAGCATTTGAGCATTTTCAACTTTTTTGTGGCTGCTATTGTCGCCCGTGTGTAAATTATTATTTAATAGTGCCATGCTTCAGTGCCATAGTTATTAAAATGTACTTAACTTATTTGTCCATCGTGCTCGCTCGGTTTTGAATGAGACTCGTGGTTTTAGGCATTCTTGGATAAAACTTCATTCACAATGAACGTCGAGAAAGCTGAAGAGAAACGGGATTACAATCCCTTTGAACACAGACAAGTAAAAAAACCGACATCGTAAGTTATTTTACTATTTGTTTGGCGTGTTTGTTTATATGTGATTTATTATTATTATCTTTGAGTGAAAGATTTTTATAACCTTGAGTTTTGTTCCAAAGTCAATGTTAATTAAGCGTGAGCATCTTTCTTGTATTTGTGTTTGTTCAGTCAATTTTTTTCTCCTGTGTGGTCAAAGAAAAGGCCTCCTTCTTCGTGTTATTGGTTTCCTGACAGGTACGTCAAGAGGATGGGTAATTGGCTATTACGTCTCGTATAATAAATAAGTGCTTATAACAACAATCTGCAACTACCAAACCGTTTCTCAAGTGTAGGTGATTTCCGGATATGGCGGGAGGAAACGCCCGGGTGTCACCATTGTGTGGATCGCCCGGAGGACACGGTGTAGGTCTGCCCGGCTTGGACGAAGCATCACCGTGTCTTCGTAGAGGCGATCGGCGGCGGTTATCTCTCGCATCCGGCCATGGTATGGAGCGAGAGGGCATGGGAGGCTGTCACCTCCTTCTGCGAAGCAGTAATGCTTGCGAAGGAGGAGGCGGAACGCGTGAGGGAGAGGCAAATTTCGCGGTCTCACGCCCCTAACCGCCGCAGGAGACGCTCTAGGCGTAGGGAATCGCAAGCAGATTCCCGGCCACCGTAGGCGCGGGCTTGTGGACGGTGAGCAATGGGTAGCTCGCCGTCCGGTAAGGACCAGGCCCGGGTTGACGGCGTGTTGTGTTCCACGTGCGCCTCAAAGAGATGTCAGCACAACTGAAGGTGTCCGCTAGGAACGATGTCTGCCGGGGTTGTGGGTTTGTCCGAAAGGGTAACCGTGGCCCCTGGCAACATACTGGCAACTGAAAGAACACGGGTGGGTTTTAGTCAGTAAAAGTCTGACACGCCCTCCCGCTCTGCCCAGAGTAGGAGAAGTTATTTGATAATATCCCACCCAAAAAAAAAAGTAGGTGATAAGTGATCATGACCCCTTTGATCGAAGGTACTATACTGTGGTGCTATATCAGTCAATCGGTGCGGTGATCAACAGTGGATGATATCAGATGATAGATTTGTTATACTGTCTGAGTTTAGCAATCTTATTGATTAACTCTAACTTAAATCTTATTTCAAATGGAGTATCATTTGAAATAAGATTGGACATTTAACTAAACCCTTTTTACAGTCCATTCAAGCGATTTTGACTTCTATTGCGTTGGTGGCATGATAAATGGCAGCTGCAGTAAACAGTTGGTATTATAACCACTTTTTCGCTTTTAATGCTGCTGTCTTCGGTATAGAACTCAGAATCGGTTGAACGGGCTGTAAAAAGCTTTATTTAAATGTCTAATCTTATTTCAAATGGAGTATAGTTAGAAATAATCAATAACAGGAAATATCTGAAGGTATTGTGCGTATACTTGCGCACAGTTTCAGGCGCCACTGTAGGTAATAAGGCTTTGACAAAGAATATTTATTGACAATCATGTATTTCCAAATTATTAAAATTATGTATTTACCTAATATATACCAGTTGTTACTTCTAATGAACTCTACATAAACACGTGTTCTTTATTTCCAGAGACATAAGATCAGCTGCGAACTTAATCAAGTCTTCCTTAGGCTCTGGTTTGTTGGCTGGACCATTGGCATTCGCTAATGCAGGATGGGGTGTCGGACTGTTCGGTACATTGCTCGTTGGCATAATATGTGGGCACTGCATTCATATATTAGTGAGTACATTTACTTATATTACTACTAGCTCTCATCTTCATCATCATGTCAGCCGAAAGACGTCCACTGCTGGACAAAGGCTTCCCCCAAGCACCGCCACTTCGACCGGTTCTGTGCTTCCCGCATACAGAGAATTCCTGCGGCCTTCACAAGGTCACTAGCTCTCGCCTCGTCTGAAATAGCCAACCCGTTTTGAGCAATCGTGGGGATCAATGCTCATGCCTTCTCTGTATGAGAAGAGTCCTTCGCCTTGCAGTGCGATAGTAATGGGCTGATACAATCATATTTTGACTACAAGTTGTTGCCTGAGGCTTTTTCTGCGTGTATTTTATGATTAATGGAAATATATAATGATGAAAAGTAGCCTATGTCCTTTTCCAGGTTCCAGTTTACTTTCTGTCTTTCAAAACAGTCAGTTCTGTGGTTTAAGAGCGTTTAGGTAACAGACATAGAAACAGAGTTACTTTAAACGAAACGAAGTCAAAATTGTACATTAAATATTTTTGAACAAAAAAGTAATTGCTACGAGGTGTGGGAACGGTTCTGATGCCGAAAATACAGATTTTATAATTTTTATCCGTTTGTCTGCTTGTCTGGATATATGTTCTGGATTGGCGCAAAAACTACGGAATAGGTTCTGTTAAAATTTTACGCAAATATTCCTTACAGGTCTGGCCATAGCATAGGTTTATATAATTATCACGCTATTTGCTATTAGGGATTAGCAGTATTGCACTATGTCCATATTCCTCAACAGTTTAGACGAGAAAAATTATAAAAAATTGCATTAAAATTTCTTATTATATAATTACAATACTTAAATAAATTTATTGTATAAGAACGTGCAAATCTGTGTTTAGACAAGGCGAAACTTACCTGCAATAATTGCATAGGTGTAAACAGAAGTCGCATGCAATTATTGAATGGCAAAACTTGCATTCAATCACTGTACGCCATTTTATGGAAATCGCACGCAACACTTGCATGCAATTCTTTAATGGCAATAATTGAACGTGCCAAGGCCTGCGATTATTGCTCTTGAACGTTCCAGAAACTTGCACCGTATAAATGAGGAATAACAATTCCACGTTCGCCCTGTAAGCAGCGGTTCCTGAGTTCGATCCCCAACTTGTTAATATTTTTTTAAAGATTTCTGCATATTTTGGATGCTAAGACCAAACCTACAAACTTAGTACACAAGGATTTTTTTTATAAAAATGTGGCTATTATTTTAGTATATTGTGGTGCCATACGACTTCCACGCGAACGAAATCTAGTTTATAATATTAGTATGAATCTAGCTCTTGACTAATTAACAATAGTGCAGTTTTATCGACCTGCAAGGCTGTAGTAAAGGTTCTACAATCTACACAACGTGAATTTTCAACCAAGATAAGAAAGAAAGTGAAGGTGTTTTGATTTCACAAAACCATATTTAAGTAGTTTATAAAGTAGCATTTAAGAATTTTTGTAACGAGTTTTTTTTTTCTAATCAGGATCGATAAATGGAACCTCCTGGTTCCATTCCATTCACTGGTAATGATTGCTACATAACTAGTAATAATTGCACAAAAAGTTCCATTTATTCCAATTTAGTGAATAAACTGTTTTTTCATAACGATGTAGTATCTCCTGTTCCCAACTACAGCAGGTACATCTACAGCAGGTACATCTACAGCAGGTACATCTACAGCAGGTACATCTACAGCAGGTACATCTACAGCAGGTACATCTACAGCAGGTACATCTACAGCAGGTACATCTACAGCAGGTACATCTACAGCAGGTACATCTACAGCAGGTACATCTACAGCAGGTACATCTACAGCAGGTACATCTACAGCAGGTACATCTACAGCAGGTACATCTACAGCAGGTACATCTACAGCAGGTATACCTACTGTTGTTAACGCATTCAAGGACACTGAACGAGACACAATAGAAGTTTTATTATTATAACGCTTATGGGCGTTTAGTATATACCTCAAAGTGTTAATTAAACACCTTTGTTCATGAGATACATTCGGTCGTATGTTATTTTTCTACTTCCTGACGTAACAGGGATGTAAGTATGCCTTGCTTACATAAATCACAAGTTCAGTAAATTGGAAACAGTAGATAATAAACGGTAATCTTGCCATTGTTCCAAAGCCATTTAAAACAAAAATAAAATGTAATTATGAAATGAGTCTATCATTAATCTCAAAAGGCCTTAAAACTAAATGATCATTACCTTTTATTCGTCGTAAGCATTACCGAGTTAATTATAACGTTTAGAGATCAGTATGTCAATAGAGGAAACAATATTAACATATACTTATTGTAACAGTTTTAAATTCCGGCCTCCAGAAGATTACTCTATATTCACATCAAATGACCACTTGACAACCAACGATCTCTATGTCTGTTGGTTTAGAGAATGTGTAGGTATACTGTGTTTTATGTATTGCTGTAATCTGGTAAACATTAACCGTAATTTTCCATGTTTGGTATGAAAAATTCCAGTGATTGACGTAACGCAAGGAAACGAGTTTCCTCAAATATTTTCTTAATTTCAACTTTCGTACGGAACAGGTAAGTAAATAGTAAATATTTAATGTTCTTACGAGTATCTATTATGTTACAGGTGCGGACATCTCAACAATGTTGCGTATTAGAAAAAAAGCCGTCTTTAGGATATGCTGAGACTTGCAAATCTGCCTTTATGAATGGACCCAAAGCCATGAGGAAATTTGCTCCTTTTGCAAGGTAATTTTAATAATATATCAAAACACCTCTGCCTATATCTTCGTGAAATACAGACGTGATTCAATCAATCAATCTGACTAGCCTTTTCTCAACAATGTTGGGGTCGGCTTCCAGTCTGACCGGATGCAGCTGAATAAAAGTATTTTACTTGGAGCGACTGCCTATCTGAACGTGATTACCTTTAAACATTAATTTTAAAATTATGACTCAATAGATCTTGAAAGTATCATTTACAGTCTAGTCAATTTTCTGGCCACATGATTTTTCAGGCATTATAAAGTGTACAGACCACGAAGTAAATCTAGAATCTTCTTCATAATCGACATAAATATACTTTGTGGTAAAGAACAATAGAAAAAAAATTAAGGTTCCAAATTAGTATACGCCCCTAAATTGTCGGGCAGCGCGATTCCGAGCAAGAGTTTCGTATCTACAAAGATACAAGGATCTATTCGCGCGTGGTCACAATCGGAACTAACGCCGTCATTTTGCTTTTAGGGTTCCGTACCCAAAAGGTGCCAAACAGAACCCTATGACTAAGCCTCGACCGCTGTCCGTCCATCTCTGTCAGCGGGCTGTATCTCATGAACCGTAATAGGTGGAGAGTTGAAATTTTCACACAAATAATAAAGTTAATAATTAAAGGGGGTCATACATAAGTAACGTGTTTTTTTCGGCGTTTTTTACTCGATCTTAATACGGTACGGAAACCTTTGTGTGCGAGTCCGACTCGTACTGAGGCGGTTTTTTTTTCAGTACAATTATTTCTGAGACGATTTCACAAATGTTTACCAATAACCTGAATGACACTGCCAGGGGTATCAATGTCATTCAGGTGCCATACGATGCTTGTAGTCAAGTAGCACTCCACCTACTTATAACAGGAACTGATGTAGATGGGATGGCTCAAAGTTTTATTCCTTTATCGCTAGAGCTTTCTTCCTGTCTTTGTTTACCTTAGTGATTACTACCATTGTCATACAAACATGTTTATTCTTGAGTACTAACCCGCCTCAAGTAGGGATTATACTCTTGTCTCTCTAGTGATTTTCCTTACATTGTTTGTTGTTATATTGTAAACACGAAAATGTATCTTATAAGTAATGAATTTATTTTATTTTCAGTATATTTGCTGAATTCGCTCTACTATTTACATACGCGGGAGTATGCTGCATCTACACAGTTTTAATATCGGATTCAGTGAAACAGGTACGATAATTAAATAGAGCATGCATCGGCAGCGTCTTAAGACAACACTAATAATAAAATTCCTAGCGCCGAAAGTGTCAATGAGCGCACAACTTATCATAATCCGCCATCAGGAGGTCTTTGCATGAATTCCGTAGTTCCAGCCGAAGTTACGGGCGACTCCTACTCTGTATCACCTACGGACATTATATTAGTTTGACGCCCGACCTAAGAATGAATGACACCACGATTTGACAGTTGTCCCTACTCCCGATGTGTTTTTACCCGTCCGAAAAAGTTAATTCTAACCGGGTGTCAGAGTTTTAAAGCCGCCGCAGCCTCTGACTTGGCTTCACAGGCCGTCGAGAAATATCTCTAAGGCCGGTTTCCTCACGATGTTTTCGTTCACCGTTTTTGAAGCAA
The DNA here is from genome assembly GCA_963680765.1 of Agrochola lychnidis. Lineage (NCBI taxonomy): Eukaryota > Metazoa > Arthropoda > Insecta > Lepidoptera > Noctuidae > Agrochola > Agrochola lychnidis. The sequence goes on from OY796857.1 coordinate 10,028,762, forward strand.
TTGATACGCACATGAATCCGAAAAGTCAGAGGTGCCTTGGGTTCGAACTCAACTTGGCAGTCTGATGGTCACACCACTAGGCTATCACTGCTGACGAAAGTTAATTAAACGGGTATAGGGTAAACTCCGAAGTTTCGAACTACTTTCGAACGGGCCCGTATCTTCGTTGACGGACTTTAGAGAGAAGCCCCCGTTTCCATACGTAATTTGAGTCGTAGCGTGTAAACGCACACAGGCTTGGTTTACATGGAAAGCCTTAACAATACCGCCTCTAGCAGCGGCCGCTGAAGTCTATCTTATTTTTTTTGGTAGGGCATCTCGTAGCTGACCTCTGAGGTCATGACTACTTAACCGGGCTACCCTGTGACTGCCTTAAGGTTACGCTAGTCGGTCATTCTTCCATACAAATGTAGTATGATGATTACTCGTCTGTTTGACGGTGTACGTTCAAAACAAAAAATTATGTCAATTTGTCTTGTCATTATTAAGCCCTTTATTAAAAAAAAGTTGGTTCGGAAGTTATGAGCGTCGAAACTTCCATATTTCAACACTAATTTAACTCATCTTTGGGTGTAAGTAAATAACTTATTTAGTATGAAAATGGCAAAATAGAAACCGTACAAGGATAGATTATTTATTTAAAAGTTCAAATAATTTTATTTTGAGTAGATACATCTATAGTTTTTCCGTAATATCTTTACGCCCAAAGGACTGCTCATGAAATATTACGCGCTCGCTTTCGTTATAAATCATCGTCTAATTCACTAAGTAAATAATTAAATATATAAAAACGATATAATTAAATACTAAATAAATAAATAACTGTACTAAATAGAATGCATATTAGTCACGCCACCAACGAGTTCGAGCCGTTGACTAGTGAAACCTTATGCTAACTAACTTATACTAACTTGCTTATACTAACTTAAAGCCTCCAGCCAGGGGCGACCCGCCGAAGTCTACTTGCTCTGTGGATAATCATAAGATTTTTCATAGAATTTGATTATTACGTAACTATACTCCATTTGAAATAAGATTAGACATATAGACAAACCTCATTACAGTCCGTTCAACCGATTCTGACTTCTATACTGTGGGCACAAGGATGGCATTCAGAGCAAAAAAGTGGTTACAATACCAACTGTTTTCTGCAGCTGCCATTTGTCATGCCACCAAAGCAATAGAAATCAAAATCGATTGAACGGACTGTAAAAAAGATTTATTTAAATGTCTAATTTTATTTCAAATGGAGTATAGTTACGTTGCGTGAGAATGCATTTAACAGTAAACTGAGCTAACAGATTAGGCAAATCATAATGCAAATTAAGCTATCGAATTATCATATTGTTATCTGGATAAGCTTTCTTGGTAACATTAACGCCAGGTAGTAAATGCCACTCAAGTAATAAGCAATTATGTGAATGAGATATGAATAATAAAGAGATTTATAGCACTGATTGAAGTGAAAACATCGGCTGAGATGAATCTAATCCAAATCTGAGCCAATGCGATTCCCCTTGATCTGGTGCGTTCGAGGCAATTTGATATTGTATTAATTTGGAGGAAGTAAAAGAAATCTTCGCATAAGCATCATAATCTGACTCTTTGTAATCTTTGTCGACCCCTTTGTGGAAAAAGGAAGTATTTGAGTAATGAGTAAAAAAATAGATAACCTATCATACATTTTGCATATCTGGATTAAGAAAATTAGGCTGGATCTTGACATACATTAAAAGATGATAAAGATAAAAGTTAATTATTTTATTTGTAAAACAAGAGTATACAGTGCGATGACGATTAACGCATGAGATTCTTCTACTGACTACATATTGACATTTATGTATCTTCTTTTGTTTTTAGTTGGTCGATCGTTTTGCGCCCTCTACGATTCTACCAGTGGAATACTACTGTCTCATGATTCTGGTGCCAATCATACTGCTATGTCAGATTAGATATTTGAAGTTTTTGGCAATATTCTCCGGGATCGCCAACATTTTGTTATTCACTGTTTACATCGTTTGCCTGTATTATATATTTGGAGGCGATATATCCTTTGAAGGCAAACATGCTGCTGGGAACCCGGCCAGATATCCGGCTTTTCTATCGTAAGTTTACAAAACAAACGTAACAATATTTTTATTATTTCATAAATCATTAACAATATGCTGCTCAATTAACTACGTAAATCTTCTTAGTTTCCCGTGTTTTGATTTTTTACATACAAAGTAGATTACAAAAGAAAAATTCATTAGTAATAATAAATGATTTAAAATGTAATGTTGCTAAACGTATACAATATACTACTAGTATAAGGTTCAAACAAAATAAAAACATAATACTGAACACAGTAGGTATTCTTTAAAACGACTTTTTCTATGGGGACAACTCTGACATATCAAAAAAATATTTGCTGTTCTCTGACAGATTCATTTAAATAAAACCGACTCTTGTTACGAGACAATAAAGTGCAACTCAGGTCACACAGCGCTAATTACCAACAGTTATATTCACCTAGAAGTTTCCTCTCTTTCTATGGCGTAACTAACATCTTTCATTGAATTCGACAAGTTGAGCCCGCCGCGTACGTACTTGTAGCTTGATACCTAAAAATATGGAGACTGTATTCATCGGTGGTTCTATACAAAAGTAAAATATTAACTAAATCGAAGTAGTCCACTTAGAGCACCCGTCCGAATAGCACCTGCGACTCAGCAGCCTACTGCTGGGATGTATTTGTTTTACAGGACGGTATAAAATGAAAGATATCGATAAAACAAATTTCGTATCTACGTAAGTATGTATAATTAATAAACATTCTAGTAATTTTTATCGATATCTTTCATTTAATACCGTCCTGTAAAACAAATACATCCCAACAGTAGCCTGCTGAGTCGCAGGTGCTATTCGGACGGGTGCTCTAAGTGGACTACTTCACTAAATCAAGATGCTACATTTTGCTTTTCTTTCAATGTTCTAGGAAATTAGGGTCTATCCTCTTTATCATTTGAACATTACTTTTTAAGAAACAAAAATATGAACCAACCAACAACTAATTTTACTAATCTTTCAGGACAGTAATATTCGCAATGGAAGGTGTCGGAGTGGTGATGCCTATAGAGAACACTATGAAGAAACCGCAGAACTTCCTGGGATGTCCAAGTGTGTTGGTGGTGGCCATGACAGCCATCGTCTTCCTCTACGGCACTTTGGGAACGTTTGGATATCTGAGATATGGTGACGTGTTGAAAGGATCCATCACGCTTAACTTACCTACTGATGAATGGTTAGTTCATTCCTCATTTTTAATTAAACTACAGGGTGTAAAAAATCGTTCACGAAGCCGACATCTACGCATTCAGTACATAAAACTAAGTAACTTTGGGCAAAAATAATTGCTGGGAAACTGACTTTTGTTGTTGATGTGACAATGTGCTGTTTACGATAGTGCGCACGCAAAACATTGTGCTATAGTTGTGCATTGAGTTATAGGTGCATGCAACAGTACAGGGATCGTGGGAGTATTGAAAGTTAAGTTATACAGGGTGTTTGGCAGAGCGTTGAACATACGAAAATGGTGGATAAGTGGGGTCATCTGCTACTTACTCAGCCCTAATTTATTTGGCCCTGGCCCCCTGGATATTTTTTTTTTAATGCAAGTTGAAATTAGGATTTAAGTATTTTTTACATCTTTCTGTTATAAGAATCTGCCAATATTAAAGATTTAAAAAAAAAATGCCTGTTTTACCCACTTTTTTAATAAAAATTACACTTTAAAGTTAAGAAAGTTGTGAAACTGGAAGAAAGCAAAAACAATTTTTTTTAATATCCAGGGCGCCAGGGCCAAATAAATTAGGGCTGAGTAAGTAGCAGATGACCCCACCTATCCACCATTTTCGTATGTTCAACGTTCTGCCAAACAACCTAAATAACATTGAAAACTCGTATCGTAAAAAAAAAATGGAGTATTAATAATAATTTTATTTAATAATTCAAGCAACAAGACCCATAGTGTTAGTAACTTACAAAATACGTTACTAAAACATTAACACAGAAACAATTTGTGACATCACTGCTGCAAGGTGACAGGCCCTGCCAATACCTTGCAGCAGTGGCTCACAAACGCACAATCTAGCCTGCTTGCTACCATGGACAGGATACTGTTGGTGCTGCCCGCACCCTACTAACTAGGGATGCGCACCGCTTCCGCATCACAGTGTAGAAGCAGTCAACACGTGCTTCAGCAAACATCCCTGATGTGCTGCAGTATCGAGGCAACCCCATCAGCACCCTGAATGCTTTATTGTATTGAACGCGAAGGGCGCCTTACGATTTCTGAGTATAATGAGCCTACAGACTGCAAGAGTAAAAAGACGTGCACTAAGCACTAAATATAGTGCGCCTGATCTCCTTAGAGGCACGTTTGAATCTGCAGGCAATCATTAGCTCTCACACACAGCGCCCTCCGCTCCCTATCTCCTATCCTCATAATCTTTGAGGCCAGTGGTCAATAAGTGACCCAGATATTAAAATTGGTCCACCCTCACAAGGGGCATACCGCTTAACTTCACTGAAGGTACAGCTTCTGGGTACTTACCCCTAGCCCTAAAGACCATGACCACACTCTTCTTAACATTATATACCAGACCATGCAGTCTGGCATATTGCTCGCAAGTGGCCACGAGTGTCCTAAGCCCACAGACTGACGGGCTTAGCAGCACCAAGTCGTCAGCGTAGCTCACGTTATTAACACACACGCCATCAATGTGACACCTGACACGCATGCCGCTAAGCGCTCCAATCAGATCATTCACGTATAGGTTGATAGCGTGGGCGAGCATAACCCCCCTGCCTCACCCCGCACTCCAACCCATACGGTCTAGAAAGGGCACCCGCCCACCTCACACTACTGACCTACAATATCTCCATAAAAAAGACATAGACTGCATCCTTTATCAGTCAACAATAGAGAGATGAAGAAGTAACTTGATAGGTGCTTAGGTGTAATGTGTGCCCCATAGTAGAAATATTATCCTGTAAATTTTAACATTTACATCCAAAAATACTACAGCCAGAACCAGAACAACTATCTGACTATATCAAACAGGAAATCGAACCCACGACTCATCACGCAGAAGCCAATTATTCCGCTACTGTGCTATTCGTGCTGCAGGTTTATTTATATTTTCCGCAATTTTTTTTTTTCATGTTCTGAGATTATATTGTTGATGGTACTTTAAAAAAACGACGAAAAAAACACTTTTCTTGTATATTTTACTTTTATTATTTGTTGTTTTAGCGGCTAAAATTTCAAATGTCTACCTATTACGGTTCATGAGAAACAGCCCGCTGACAGATAGACGGGCGGACGGACAGTGGAGGCTTAATAATAGGGTTCCGTTTGGCTCCCTTCGGATACGGAACCCCAAAAAGTATTTTTAACCGACTTCAAAAAAGGAGGTTCCTCAATTCGACCCTCGATTCAATCAAAATATATATTTATATTTTTTTTTTATGTGTGCGGATAATTTCGTCGTTTATGAACCGATTTTGATGATTCTTTTTTGTTGGAAAGGAGATATCCCAAGGGTGGTACCATGATAAGGAAACCAGGATCTGATGATGGCATTCCAGAGAAATTGAGAGAACTCTTCAAATATTATAGGCAAACCTATAGCGATTTGGGTATTATTTATAGTAACTCACGCAGTTGCTCTTGGAAAGCATCATTTAGTTAAGTGGAACTGATGATGAAGACCACAATTAGCCACCGGAACTACTCAGTAATAAGTATTTCACGGGTTGCGATTCGATTACTTTAATATGTTTGCAATGCAATTTATGCTCGTCACAATGCATATGGAGAAGTGGAGCTGCTGGTGAAGTACCAGGAGAACTCCTCAACGATGAACGTCCCTGCATCGGGAAAAGTAATATTTTGTAAAAGGTGATGAGCAGTTGGCATTAAGCTAAAGTAACTTAGATAAATTACAAATTGACCCACGAAAAAGCGAGAAATAAAAACTTTTTTACAAAAAGAACATCCGACTTCCAAAATACCGCTACAAAGTGAAAAACAACTTAAATTTCGGAAGTCGGTGGCAAATAACGAAAATACAAAGCCAAAGACACCGAATTCCGAAATTTAAGTTATTTTTCACTTTGATGCGGTTTTTTGGAAGCCGGTTGTTCTTTTTGTAAAAAAGATTTTATATATAACACAACATGATTAAAATGTGATACGTAAAATAGAGATGGGATGTGCATTCGCCACTTTGTCAGTCACGACTCGGTAATTAGATTGTCAATTACTTACTTATATAGAATCGCAGATCATACTTAGTCCGCTGTGACTTGGCGTTTTGAAGTGAAGATTACTTGAAGTATACAGACAGTGCAAAGTCAAGCATGAAATAACTTGCTTAATGAGCTATTGTTTCACTAAGTTGATTATATATCTACACTTTTAACTCCATAATTTAGACAAAAAAATATAAAACGAGTTTATAATCGACTTCAAAAAAAAGGAGGTTATCAATTTGACACGTTTGTATGTAAGACTATTGGAACTGCAATTTATTCACATATGATAATCTATTAGGGCTTCCAAACAAATATACAAAATTTTAAAGGTGTATGTTTGTTTGTATGTGTGTATGTTTGTCCACGCATTTCTCCAAAACTATTAATCGGATCGTGACCATTGTTTTTATTGGCATTTACTTCAACTTAGGGAACAGTCCAAGTTTCATCAAAATCGGTTCAGTAGTTTTTAAGATATGGACTAATACGTATAAGTGTGACGGCCTGGCTTATTGAAACGAGCTGGTGTAGTGTAAAAGGGAAAACATCCAAAACCTTGGTCAACCACAACTAAAAAGTGAAAAATAAAAAAACATTTTACAAAAACCGACTTGAAAATACATTAAAAAGTGAAAAATAACTGATTTTTTTTTGAAAGTCGGTTGTTTTTTATTAAAAACGTTTTTCAGTTTATACATTGATGAAAAAAAGGAATATGTTTCATGCGTAGATATTATCAAAACCATCTTCTTACTTCATAGGACCCTTTAGATTATGGCCAAAGGGAAACGCCTATTCTTGGCCATGGTTTGCCCAGCGATGTGGTAAATACAAAAAAAATACCCATTTAGTAACTAAAATATTGTTATTACTTATTTGTAACGAAACCTCCGGAATTAAAAGCCGATTTAATCAAGACACTCAATCGTTTATTTCCATATCTAACACTTCCGATTGTTGGTCAATCCTGTCAAAGTAGGGATGGAAACTTTTACTGAAAAAAATCGATACACTCAAAACCGGTTACCAAAAATAGATTTTTGGAAAATCGATTTTTTATTAACTCAGCCTACCGCAGTCCACTGCTGGACATAGGCCTCTCCCGGGCTGCGCCACAACACCCTGTCCTCCGCCTTCCGTATCCAGTCTGTCCCAGCCACCTTTTTAAGGCCGTTGGTCCATTTAGCTGGGGGGCGTCCCACACTACGCTGACCGATACGCAGTCTCCACTCAAGGACTCGTCTGCTCCACCCTCCATCGGTCCTTTGACGAATATGGCTAACCCACTGCCACTTCAGCTTGCTTACTCTGCAGGCTATGTCGGTAACTCCGGTTCTTTTCCGGATAACTTCATTTCTGATCTTATCCTTCAAAGAAACTCCGAGCATAGCCCGCTCCATAGCGTGCTGAGCGACCTTGAATTTGTGACTAGCCCGTCTCTCAGTGTCCACGTTTCGGCGTTTCGTTGAAGACACTGCGGAATTGGCGACGAGAAGACTTTACGAAGTTTTCCAAACGCTGCCCAACCTAGGATCCTTCTGTCGGCTTCTTTCCCAAAGTTGTACCTACCAAGCTGGATTACTTGCCCTAGGTAGACGTACTCCTTCACAGCTTCGAGAAGCGACCATAAATCGACTCGGCAAGACATGCGAATTGTACATGACTTTCGTCTTGTCTAAATTCATGCCGAGGCCAACCCGCCGAGAGGCTGCATTTAGGCTGTGCAGCATCTGGTCAGTTGTTACGCTTTTGTTATTTTCTTTAGATACAAATCTTGTATAGATATCGATAGTTACCACGTCTGTGAAGTAAACTTAACCCTGTATTTAGTCAGAGGCACAGTGATGTTATGATCGTCAAAAACACTGGTTATTTTTAACCGACTTCCAAAAGGAGGAGGTTCTCAATTCGATTGTATGTTGTTTTTTTTTTTTTGTATGTTTGTTACGCGATTACTCCGTCAATTATGAATTGATTTCGATGATTCTTTTTTGTTTGGTAGATCATACTTCAGAGGTGGTCCCATATAAATTGTATTAAATTTACTTGGGTAGTTTTTGAGTTAGCTTCAATAATACGTATTTTTACCTCGCTTAGTATGTGGATGATATTATGATAACTTCCTGTCACTGTTATTAAGCAGGTAGTGGTATTCGAATTTGTGTGGGGTAGGTATCACAACTAAAAAGTGAAAAATAAAAACTTTTTACAAAAAAAAAAACAACCGACTTCAAAAAAAATACTACAAAGTGAAAAATAACTTTAATTTCGGAAGTCGGTGACAAAGAACGAAAAATCAAAACCAAAGACACCGACTTCCGAAATTAAAGTTATTTTTCACTTTGTAGTATTTTTTTTGAAGTCGGTTGTTCTTTTTTGTAAAAAGTTTTTATTTGTCACAAATTCCGAGTTCGCTGCATTCATACTTACATAATTATGTTATCTTGACTCTTCTTCAGATTCTCCTTGTCTGAGTCTAATAGCAAATTATAGTTTACCAGTAATTGTCGCTCAATACACCGTAATCTTGAATTCTTGACGTCCTTGACTAAGCGATGCGAGAAATACGAGCTATGTTGATAAACAGTAGGTTTATGGTTTTAATTCACTTTCAAATGGTTTTATGTAAGTTTGAATACTCAATTGGGTAATTGACTCCTTAACTACTTAGAATTTTTTTCCAAAATAATAGCATCGGTAACACAGTGACGGTGAATTTAATATACAGGGTTATATGTCGGCAATCCCTTAAGGGGTTGTAGGAGAGGTCATTTGCAACCAAATGACCCCGATGACCCCTATGCCAATGTCAACCATTTTCGAGTAATTTGACTTTTTAAGCTATTGCATAGCTTTTATCGCGAGCTTTGAGCGCGGCGACCGAATCAAGAAATTCCGTAACGTAACGAAAATAAAACCTAACACCCCCCACTTCGCCTACCATGTAATGACGGTTCCCATGACAACGTGATGTTGTCATGGGAAATGTGATGTTGTTATGGAGGTTACAAATGCTATGCAATAGCTTTACCGCGGCAGTCCCCGAGTGCCACAGGTTTTTATTTTTATTTTAAAATCAATCAATCTGCCTAGCCTTTTCCCAACTATGTTGAGGGCGGTTTCCAGTCTAACCGGATGCAGCTGAATACCAATATTTCCTACCTATCTGACCTCCACAACCCAGTAACTAGGTATTACGATATCCCTTGGTAAGACTGGTTGTCAGACTTTCGGGCTTCTGACGACCCGTAACGACTGTTAAAGATCCACGAATGACAGCCGAAACCAACAGCTTAACCTGCTTTCCGAGGCTCGAAGCTCAGTATGTAGAAATGGTCACCCATCCACGGACCAACCCCGGAAAGCGTAGCTTAGCCTGATGGATCGACCCGTGCGGCTGTTAGTACTTAGCCATGAGCTCCTCCTCCTCCTTTATATTTTAAAATATATGAAATAAAAATTTAAAATGTTAAAAGACTTGTAAATTGTTGACATTTGCATAGGAGTTAAAAGGGTAATTTGGTTGTAAATGACTTCTCCTACATCCCTCAGATAACTTGCTGACATTTACCAATAACTCTGTATATATAACATCACGCCTGTAATCTCCGAAGGGTTAGGTAGAGTACCTACACCCATATTTCGCCAGTTATGTTTAAGTCCCATGTAATGCGAGCCTATTGCCATCAACCGGGCACAAATCCAGACTCTGGACTGCTACTGAGAAATTCCTTTTGGAAAAACTCAATAACACTTTGCCCGACCTGAGAATCGAACACAATCAGTAGCAGTGCAAGCACTGCTACGACAACGAGGTAGTCAATTTTATGCATTTAAATAACTCATACCAGTTTTTATCTGTAATTTTAAAGATTATTTATTATTTTTCGTAGATTTAAAGTTTAACCTTTCCTTATTCTTAAAAATTACCACAGAATTAACACTAATACTAAATAATTAGCATACCTAACATAGGCTAAGTAAGATTGTTACTAACAAAATGGACCTCATTTGTAGTCTGAATATATAAATAAATAATAATAATAATAAGAGGCTTTCGTTAGGCGGTTGGATCAAGCGTCTGATTCAGAAGGCAGTACTCCTCGATACGGCTCGCATTGTGAGGAGGTTCCTGTCTCTGCAGCCCTAACCACCGGTAGCTTGGACCCTGCTCCCGACACCGGCGGACCTCTATTTTTTTATATTTTTAAATGTTTTTTTTTTTAATTCTTTTACTTTAAGAAATATTTAAAAATGTAACTTAATAAGAACCAAAATGAATAAACGCAAATAATAATAAAATAGACGTCAATAAACTCAGCAAAAAATCCGAAAAAAGAAGTTTGATATCTGCAACATATTTTTGCTTGCCAAGGTAATTTGAAAATTTGCATTCTTTTAATTCAATTTTACGAATGGATTTGGTTATATGACTTTAGAAGTTATTGCGATTGTGTAAAGATCATTTTCACCTTTTTTTTTGGTTGGGAAATTATCAAATAACTTCTCCGGAGGGCGTGTCAGACTCTTACTGACTAAAATCCACCCGTGTTCCTTCGGTTGCCCTGTTGCCGGGGCCACGATTTCCCTATCGATCATTTTCACCTAAACCATTATTAAAGATTGGTAATTTTGAAAGCGCACTCAGTTCGCATGGTGATCGGTTTTACGAATTTTGCCGATGTCACATCTAAGTTGTGTCGTCCTGAAAATAACAAAATTGAATTCTAGCCTTGACAGGCATCTGCATCTTTTTGCAAATGTGTCTTTAAAACCCAATTATTATAATGTAAGTTTCTTTGTTCTTTTGCTTCCAGGCCAGCAGTCCTTGCAAAGGTGTCCATTGCGTTATCAATATTCCTGACATACCCGCTACAATTCTACGTGGTCATCGACATCTTCACGAGATACACGCAGCATCACATCAAGGAGAACTATCGTCAGATCACGCAAGTAATGGCGAGGACTGTTGGAGTATGCGCTTGTGGTAGGTTTACTATACTCGCCTAAATAACATACCTGAGTAGGTACTCAGATACTGTTACTGTTAGTCTGTATCATGCCACTGCTAAGCAAAGGCCTCTCTCTCCTAATGACTTCCAGTTCTTGCGATCTAGGGCTAATGTGGAACACTGGTCGTTTGTTTTGTCCAGCCCACCCGCTATCTTTTACGGAGTCTGCCGCGACGCCTTCTGGCTGTCTCAGGGCTCCACATAGTGCCTATTTTGGCCCACCGCTCATTGGACATGTGGCTGACGAGGCCAGCCCAATCCCATACACACATAATTATATAAAACTTTGTTACTGTCTTGTGTTGTTGCCAAAGCCCGAACATAAGCAAACGTACAATCACATCTAAAATATGGGGTTCCTTAAGGGATATTTCGTCTGTTCTTTGCACTATAGAATCTATCGACTCAGCATTATAACATCGCATAATGTAGTTTTCTATGCAATAGTCTGCTCAGTGCCGTAGCTTTAAAAGATATTATTTACCCTGACTTGATAAAGGAAACTACTGTGTCTCAAGACGAAAGTCTTTGACCAGTGCATTTTGCCAGTGATGACCTATGGCACTGAAACGTGGTCGCTCACAATGGAAGGTTAAAAGTCACCCAAAGGGCAATGGAGAGGGCATGGAATGGAGTTTCCCTATATGATCGAATCAGAAATGAAGAAATTCGCAGGATAACCAAGGTAACCGACATTGCCCGAAGAATTGCCAAACTTAAGTGGCAGTGGGCAGGGCACATTGCTGGCAGAACAGATAGCCGATGGGGCCGAAAGATTCTCTGGAGTGGCGAACGCGTACCAGAAGACTTAACGTTGGAAGGCCTCCCACAAGGTGGACCGATGACCTTGTGAAGGCTCCAAGAATCCGCTGGATACAGGAAGCAAAGAACCTGTCAAAGTGGCGGTGCTCGGGGGAGGCCTATGTCCAGCAGTGGACGTCTTTCAACTGAAATGATGATGATGATAAAGTAAAGAATTGGAAACCTGACGAAGTCTTGACTGTACATTCACCATAATCAAATAAATACGTTGAAAACCGCAGGCCATAATTTTGAATTCCAGAAAAGTAGGCTACATGTGGTTTTTAATTCATTTGAATTAGGTACTCGTTGTATAATTTAGGAAAATACCACCTATGTAGAGTATGTCGTAAAATACGACTTAATGATTGAGTCAGTAACTAATTGAAGAGCGATCACTAATGCGATTGACGACCATGGTAATTAAAGAAATGTGACAACCGTTCACTGCAGCGGTAGGTCTCATGTGACCAAGGTAATGATGATAATACAATTTCTACTGCGCTTAACATTCATCGTGCTTTAAAGAACGAAAGTAGTTGTAACATTTAAATGATAACTCATAAAAGATAACACACATGCCTGTTTTAAGACTTTAAGTCTCTTGGACACTTTGTATTGCATTCGATATCAATATCACAAGAGCCGCTTTCCATACCTCATAACAATTCTCTTCATTAAATATCATAATTTGATCCCCATTGGTTCCGTTATCGCATTAAGTACCTATTTGCACTTGAATATGATTTGGAAACAAAGGATTACTGATGCAATTTGTTGCAGCTACTGTTGTTATAATTATTATAGTTTTAATCTTTACTGCCTGTAGGGATTCACACGCAATAGAAAAAATAAATATATTAGGTTTGAATAAAACAGAGAAAAATGATGAACCTACTCATTTATGGTTTACGAAGGTACTAAATCTAATGCATCTACTACGTGTATTTTATTTAAAGAGAATTAAGCACCATTAAAGCATTAGGGCATTAAGTTCGCCTATGTACATTTATGTGCTTGAAGTATTAAATAAATAAATAAACAATAACTGATAAACATCAAAGACCAAAAAAAAATCTTAATGTCTCATCACCTTCCTGCTCTCTCCCTTCTCTTCCATATCATTCCTCACCATCATCCATCCATCTTTTCTTTAGCCTTCTTCTCCCTCTCCATCCTTCAACATTTATGCTCATCACTCTTTTAGTCACATGCGTTTCCTGGGACATACATACTACGTATGGACATTTCAACTTTTCTGTCACTCATTTCTTACTGTATCCATTCTCATCACTCCACACATCCATCTCAACCTTCTCATCTCCACTGCATGAAATCTTTTTTCATTCGTCTTCATCACGGCCTAGCAACTAGGTCGTGAAGCAAACTCCAGGTTACTCAATGAAGCAAATAAATAAATAGATGGAATTTCCCTAAATCTAAAACGAAGTTGTTATAACAATAAGCTTTGATTTTACAGTGTTAATTTTGTCCAAAATAAAGGACACAGGCTATCACACCGTAGTCATCAATAGTATCCTTTAGTGGGAGTGTATTCTACAGTGGGATATTCATTTAAGTCACTTGTTTTTTCCAGTGGGAATAGGAATGGCCCTCCCCTTGCTGGAGCAAATCCTCAACATAGTCGGAGCGTTGTTCTACTCAATCCTTGGCCTCATCATCCCCAGTGTGATAGAAACTGTCTTCCGATGGGAGAACCTTGGCAAGTGGAACTGGATCCTTTGGAAGAACACATTCATCGGCTTATTCGGCCTCCTTAGCTTGGTCTCAGGATGTACCGTCACGATAATGGACATAATTGAGATTCTACACAGAAAAACTGAGTAACGAGAGCAATTGTAATGTATTCAACTCTAGCATTAAAATGTAATTTATAAGATACAGTGTGTTGTTATTTTTGTAAACAAAAATATTTTTGAGACACTTATTTAATGTTAATACCTCGCTGAAAATTCTAGTTTATTTTTTTGTTTATAATTTTGTAGAAAAACGTTAAGTCTCAAGACCAACATGTAGAATAACAAATTAATGCTTTGTTTGATGATTTTGTCAATCCTAAGATTGAAACCAGCTTAACTACAAATTATTAGATGATTCAGATTTTCACATGATTTTTCGGAAAATTTCAAAGGGATTTAATTTATTATTTTTACCATCTTAATGTATTTTTATCACAAGATCTTCATCGTACCATATCATCCAGATTTTCGTCAAGTTAAATTAGTTTTAACAGCACACAGCACCAGTGTAATTAGAAAACATTATTATGACTTTAGTGCAAAACTTAACATTATTCCGGAGAATTGAATAAATATGAAACACATTACTGATTCTAATAGTAAAAAAATGCAGCATAGGTAATATGGAATGAATTTTGAACAATACGGTTATAAAACTTATAACTATTGTCACTGATCCGTTTTCCGAGCATGATGATAAAGTATTCCGTCTTCACAAATAAATTTAAAAATTGGTTTATATAAGGACTAATTTCCAGTAGCAGTTGATAAGGCAGGCTACCTTCACAATCTTTCTCAAAGACACAGACGTTCTTGTAGAACTGGGCTAACGAGTTTGTTAGCACAGTTCTACAAGAACATTATACCTTTATCAATAACTGTTATTATCAATAAACTAACATTTAAGTGACACGTGTCTGAGAGACCTGAAAGACACCTATCCAATGGCATCATGCAATTTATGGAAAAACTGTAACTCCACATGTCACTTGGAAAAAGGCTTACAATGTTAAAGATTAGGATTTCGATAATCCAATAACAGATAACATACAGAAAACATTTAAGGCTGAGTAGGTATAAAACCTATCGAATGATACGCGACTTGCAATATTCGAGGATATCCTTACATGCTTCACATGCGTTTTCTGTTACCGAATGTAACAGAAAACGCATGTGAAGCATGTAAGGATAAATATTAACGCATAATAATCAACATAGCATAGTATTAAGTACTTATATCTTCCTTACATTCTGAAACGTAAATATGACGATCACAAAGAAACAACTTCTCACCATGAAGACTCCAGCCCGTCCCATCCTTGATGACCTCCCTCTGGTTGACACCCTAAACCAAGGTTCGTACCCCACAGGGGGTGCCCTTAGCGAGCGTTCATCACCTAGTTTTAATTAGCATAGTTGAATAACCCCTGGCTGGAGGTTTTAAGTGTAGTAGCTTAAGGCACCCACAGGAAAGCCCGGTTAAGTAGTCATGGTCTCAGAGGTCAACTACGAGATGCCCTACCTAAAAAAAAAACCACGAAGACTCGCGTTACTACGATGTAGCTATGCAATGAATACGATCGATATCGTAATAATATTTCATACAAAAGGTTAATATATATGCAGAGAACAATCATCATCATCATCATCATTTCAGCCGAAAGACGTCCACTGCTGGACATAGGCCTCCCCCAAACACCGCCACTTCGACCGATTCTGTGCTTTCCGCATCCAGCGGATTCCTGCAGCCTTCACAAGGTCATCGGTCCATCTTGTGGGAGGCCTTCCAACGCTACGTCTTCCGGTACGTGGTCGCCACTCCAGAACCTTTCGACCCCATCGGCCATCCGTTCTGCGAGCAATGTGCCCAGCCCATTGCCACTTAAGTTTGGCAGGGAACAATGACCTATGAAAAACCACCCGTAAATTACATCATACAAGAGATCTTCATAACATCTCTTAAAATAACTTTGGAAAAGCCAGGAAATTTAATACTCTAAAAAATACGATAAAAAATCTGAAATAATATAAATTGAAAGTCATAAGTATAATAAATTTATTAACAATCCTAAAGCAATGTTGTCTTGAGTTATTGTGCCTAGATTGCGTTCAGTGCTGGTCACGTGGGTTCTATAAGAACGACGATTTACTAGCTAGCAGTCGGCATTAGTATGTGAGCTGTTTACTGTGATCGTGTCTCCGCAATTCTCGTGCATTCGCAAATAAATAATAATCAAACACATGCAAAACCAATGGAATTCAATACGTCCAGCGAATTTAATCAAATGAAATTCAATAAATTCGTTAAGGCTTTGATATGCAAACAAAGCACTTCAAATTAGTGTGTGAGAATGTTTATGTTGATCAAAAAAATTCTAAATAATAGAAACAGTGGTTTCGAAAAGTGTAAAACCAGCACTTGAAGGTCACGTTTGGTTAACTTTGTTGCTATCAAAACTGTCGCTAAATAATTCAAACAAGCATCAGCAACTATTATCTCGTTAATGACAAACACTATTATCCATCTCAAAAATTTATCTTTCGTAAGAGATAAGGGTTAACAATTGTAAAGCAGTTTCGAGATGAGCAATCGTCAATAAAAATAAGAAAAACAGTGCAACCTTCAGATTCCGTACAATAATTATTTTGTAAAATACCGCAGTGATATCACAAAATTGTGGACACAACTTGTGAAGTAAAGTGCTACTTTAATAACTGGTTTTATAGTAGTAATTCTAGTGATAGTGACATTATAAGTACTAGACTTTTAACAACCGGAAAATTAAAAACCTAATCATCTAATTTGCTTTGAGTGTGGAGTTTTAGTTAAGAATCATGGGGGAGAAAGAGAAGAACAAACATGTTGAAGAATATAACCCTTTCGAGCATCGGGAAGTCGTTAAACCAAATTCGTAAGTAATATTTTAATTTTACTGGCTTAGAAAAAGTTATCTGGGTACAAATATAAAACAAAAAGATGCGTGTGCTAAATTACATACAATATTGATCGTGAAGGTTAACATCACACAATTTTAATACGTCTTTGATTAACAATATTAGCCTTCAATTGTGTCAAACGAAGCTAGCGATGAAATTATAGTCCCATTCCCATCAATTTTGAACATTGTCTCTAAGATCAGTAACGCATCAGCAATTCTGATATTGATGGTCAATATGGTGATGCAGGTATCCGTAGGCATCAGCAATCACTTTCCGCAGAGGTTTGTTTGAAATTTGAATCCAAAAAAAACGAGTCTACCATTTCCGATAATTTCTTGAAACCATAATTTACAAACATAGCGTACATAAAGTCACGGAAATTAATTGTTAAGGCTCTGTGCACAAAATTCACTTGACAGAGTTTAGGTAAATTGTTGCGATGCTATGTTTGTGTGCACCGTTCACGTACACACGCCTAAAAATTGAGCGTAGTGATCGCTTAAACAGTTTTGATCCTATAGATGATATTTTCTTAAGTTATGTAGGTACGGATAAAAAATAAGTCTGGAATGTTTGTGTATATTCGTTTAGTATATTTATAACAATCAACATAAAAATGCTACAATTTGGTGTTAGATGCATTTAGGTACATTTAGACATACAATAACATTGAGTTTTACGTTTTACATAAATACGAGTAGTGGTGCCGTCTCTTGTACACCGAACTAAACCAACTAAACGATCACCTTACTTTTGACTTTGAGAAACTTGAAGCATTTCTGAAAAAAAAACTCTAAATTTAAAAATAATTTTGACATAACTAAAATCAAATTTGACAAACGTGACTCCAAGTGGTACTAGGTTACCCTACCCCGTGAATTATTTTAAGAGCCGGTGGCGCGCACTGGGGGCAGCCTCGACGTGTTTTATATGGAATTTTTCACTTGTTTCTTTTTTTTCTTTTGCATATATCTCTAAAATGGTGTGTCCAATCGCAAATATAATGAAAATTTCGACACCCTTTATAAAACACTGAAACCACTGACACTCAACATGTATGGATTTACATTTTGAGCTCACTATCAGCTTTAACATTCTCGAAAACTATGAAAACGACACCCATGATGAAAATTTTGAAAATGTTCTCAGCTGCCATTTTGGATCTTTATTTTGAGTTAAAGTAGTCTTCAGTAGCGTTACAGAACTTCGTTTAAAAAAATACTTCACTTATTGCTACTACAGCATATCGGCGCGGGCATGTCAGTGACGCAAACCCATAACTTTTACCCCTACCAAAAATCACTCAACGCGCTTAAAGAAGTTTATACTTTAAAAAAAAACATGAAACTTAAAGTCAAAATATAACTAGCGTACCCGGCAGGCAGACGTTGTCCTGCAACAACATCGCCAACCGGGTTTAACTTTAGCTAAGAACCATCCAAGTGACAAACAGAATTTCAAAAAAAGTATCTAAATCAGTCAAGCTATTTAGGGTAAAAAGAATTACGAACACACGAACATCGGTATTTTATTTATTGCCAGGCATGCAAAATTTTAATGTTCTTCAAAAACAAGCAAATTACTTAAAATTAAATGCAGATCAAAATGTGGCAGTCGACGTACAATTTCTGAAGCATGTTAACATCGGACACGTGCGTGCGTGTATGCGTGCTGCGACGAAAAGTGATACGTTCTCACGCTTGGAAGGCCCGTTCGCTTCTGACGACGGTAGGAGTAAGGCGTATTTATCGTAACAGCTAAATAAAACAGGTATCATAAAATAACAGACTGTAACTGTGACAAACAAACTAAAATAACAGCTTCTGTTCCACGAGATAACAAAATCCCATAAATGACAGTCGCAAGCTTTTCTCTATTCATCCTTATGACAGATAACTTAGTTTAGAATAACATAAAAAATATTACTATTACACTGTGACACCCTGTTACAGCAGTCACAAGCTCTTTCCTTTTCTCGCATAGGTTTAACACCTTAGTTAGAAAGAGAATTACGACGTAGGTTTTTTTTGCCCTGTCCTGTTAGTTTGTTACTGCGATCGGATACACGCACATCTTTACGAAATGATCATTCAACCGCATTATAAATAACATTTTTAATTTGATTTTTTGTAATTTATTTTTGTATAAGTAAAGAAAGAAAAATAGGTTTATTTATCACAGAAACACGTGCATACATAAAAGACAAGAGTGATGACAAGGCAAGCAAGCAAAGCAGGCAAGTGTTGATGACATAATAATTATGACATCAACACTTGTTCAAAAAGTTAATGATTCTTTATTATAAACCGTGTAAATACATGTACCACCTAAGAATAGTTGTTACATTATACTTTATATCTGTGGTAACAGAGAACACACAAAGGTCTGTTCCCACATCGTATGAAATAACAGGTTGTTATTTTGTAACAGGTTTTTGGAGCTGTTATTTACGTGGAACAGGAACAGGCGGAATAGATACGTGATTTTACCTGTTACAACCCATTCCTAACTGACGGGATGGGTTTTCCGCGGTCGTTAATATAGTTCACTTTGCCATTTATTTACGAAATGAAGTAATTGTTTATTTATATATAAAATTAGATTCTACTAAATGGTTAACTTAAGATTAATATATAATATTTAAAATTTCTTAAAAGTGTTTCTAAGTATTAGAAAGAAAAAAAAATTCTAGAAGTTTTAAGAAAGTTACATTATTTCAACATTTTTTTGCCGCTATATTTTGTATGGAAGTTGAAAAAAGTGATTCCCGTATGCACAAGTAGACCATATAATGATGGTGATGATATTTTTAATTTTCAAAATCAAAAGCAGTTTCTTCTAACGAAACGATCAAACGCCAGTCTCGTGTCATTTTTTGGAAAACTTGTTGCGAATTTTAGTTTTCCCCGAATCCTTAATTTATTTGAAAAATCCCTTTCCCCTATGTACAAGACAAGGAAATCGACTTTTCAAATCACAAATAATTATGGTTGAATTCTGTTTCCCTTTCTCACAACTAATGAACAAAATTGATCAAAATCTTTCGATTTCGTGCACGGAGCCTTAAGTATTGACTATCAACTGAAATTGTTCGTATATTCAAATAACAACTGTTATTCTTTGACAGTTGTATGAAATGTGGAACCACTGTACCACCGGCGCTTTTTAGACCTTTGTGGGGTTCCGTAGTAAACAAGGAACCCTTATAGTTTCGCCATGTCCATCTGTCTGTCTGTCCGCGGTCTAGCTCCGAGACTAGTACTAGAGATCTGTAATTTGGCATGGATATATGTACATATTAATTATACCGACAAAGTAGTAAAACAAAATTATGAAAAACATATTTTTTAGGGTACCTTCCTCTACACGTAAAGTGATGTTGTATTTTTTTTTCGTGGTGGTCTTCTCGTGGTTTGAGGTATCATTGGAAAGGTCCTTCAAAAACATTGTGAGTATGTGCAAAACCATTTTTGGATTCAGAGATCCGTTTGCAAAATATTAAGCTTTAAAGTGCAAATTTTTGTTAAAGTGTCCTCCCCCCTGCCAGTTCCTTGTTTACTACGGAATCTTGAAAATGAATTAAAATTTAAAACTTACAATATTTATACTAAAAACCATTAAAATCTGCTGTCACTTTGTCTGGATGTAAAACGGAACAAACTAGGAGTGAAATTCGTTCAAACTGTGTCGGTAAAATGTCAATGTTATTACGTAAAAAAATTGAATTTTTAAAAACTTTAAGATTATTTTTGCAAAAATTAGGCATTTGCACCGCGTGAAATTTTGCGAAAGTATTCTACACGAAAACATTAATACGTTAAAAAAAATTGAAGCTTCTCACGCGCGAGTGTTAAAGTACAGTGCAGCCTGAAATATCTATAATACGGCAAATTGATGTATAGGGTGTCAAATAGTTTGACAATTAATTTCCCTGACTGTGACTGTATTCTCCCAGTAAGATGTTGACGAGTGTTATGACGTAACTTGCGAAAGGCCTGTGTCCAGTTGTGGTCTGCGGCTGAGTTGATGATTAATTTGTTAACGTTTATTACTTATTCGTTTACATATTTTTTTCCAGGGACCTCAGATCCTTAGCAAATCTCATAAAGTCTTCACTAGGATCGGGCCTGCTTGCTATGCCGCTAGCCTTCTCAAATGCTGGATGGGGAGTCGGCATAGTCGGCACTGTTATCGTAGCATTTATTTGCGGACATTGTGTTCATATATTTGTAAGTACACTTCAAATATTTAATAATACTTTTTATTTAATTTTTGATAATTGTCTAGGCACTGCCGCAGCAAGGTTAAACAACCAAATTTAGAAACTCGTGATGAATTTCTTCTTTCTACCCTCATCACACGGAATCAAACCGCCATTTCGTACTAGGTACTGGTAACCAGAGATGTACTCTGATTTACTGATCAATGTGATTTTTACGTTTATATAACGGGACGTGCGTTGTTAACCATGTAGAAGACAATGTTTACTGTTGGTATGTAAGTACGGTGGGCTGCATCAATTGGGTACCCCATTTGTATTAAAATTTTAATACAACTGGGCTACCCAATTGATGCAGCCCACAGTACCTAGGTACTTGAAGAAGAAAGTCATTATTAGCTACTCTTACGACCCTTCAAGTAAGACTGCGCATTGTCACTCAGCACCTTTCCCTATATACAGGGTTATTGGTAAAACACCAACAATCTCTTAAGGGGTCAATGTACTCATCATTATGAACAACTTTTAGTATGGGACCAAACCTGAAATCGCGAAAAAATATCTGCTGTTCCCTACATTTATGTTCGCTTATCTCGTCAAAATGTAGGGAACACCAGATTTTTTTTCACGATTTCGGGATTGGGACTATAGTAAAAGTTGTTTATAATGATGAGTACAATGACCCGTTAAGAGGTTGTTGGTGTTTTACCAATAACCCTGTATATTACTACATAAAGAACAGACTGAGTCTTCATTGAGAAAAAAAAACATGTAAGCATTGCGACTACAAACAATTATTGATAAAAATAATGTTTTATCAAGAACCCTATTCGGGAAAAGGGAATAAGTAGTTTCTCTTCATTCTTTCCTATTATTATTATTTTTATGTTTAAATATCTCGGGACCTTAGGGTCCCGGTCTTTTGGAAAACGTACGAGGGGCCGAAGCCAACTCGCAAAGGCCCATTAGATAATTTTATATGGAATGAGGCATCAACCGACGATTATCCCTGTATACACTATGCAAGTGCACCCAAGGACAACCCCCGGTTGGTGTAGGACTATTGCAGGCTATGGAAACAAAGCTATTGGACTATGGGTTTGGGGTGGCTTAAGTTGACTGGTGACTTGGAACTATAGAATGACTGTGGCCCCTGCCAATGTTTTATATGAACACGGATAAAATAGCAGAGGGTGACTTGCACACTCAATAATGGGCCCCCGAAAACTATCGCTATCACATAGTGACGTAACAACAAGGGGCAACATGTCTTGAGGTGCTTGAGGAGTGGAGAGGTATTCCACGACTTTCAGAACAATCCCAGAGCCCGGAAGATGGTCAAGATCCCTACGAGCACTTACTGGAATACTTCCTTCCTCCGAGCACGTTTGCTCTTGCGAATCTCCACTCAAGCCGGCCAATTACGGCAAGAATGAGGTGGAAGCTCCGTTCCTTGTCAGTGTTCACTCCAGCCGGCCAATAAAGGCAAGCCAGAGGTGAAGAATAAGACTTCTCTTATTAAAAGTCTGTGATGTCCCACTGCAGCGCAAAGACCTCCCTACTCTTTTACCACTTCTCTCTCTTTAAAGCTGTTAAGGACCAGTTCTTGTTGATGGAGTTCAGCTCATCCCGCCATCTCCATCTGGGCCTGCGGCGATATCGCTTGCCCATTGGATCGGGAGTTTGGCCCATTGGTCGTCTGACATGCGGCAGATTTGACTAACCCAATTCCATTTTTGTTTTCCAAATGACTTTCCAGTTATCTTTGTGATGGAATGTATGGTCGTATTAATAACCTGGTCTGTTGAAAAATATGCTAAGTTCTTTTCGGTAAACATGATCTTATCCTGACTACACACACGCCCCTACTTAGCACGGTTTTTTGCACTTGACAAAACATCGAAATTTCTCTATTAGGTATATGTAAGTTTATTATTAATGTATTAAACACATAAACCTTTCGAAATATTTTCTTCTTTTTCTTGGTCGACCGAGATCTGCCCGGATGAAAATAGAGAAAACGAATTTTCCCAGACATGAGACCGAGCTAGATAAATTTTTCGTCTCCATAAACCCCTATATTGCAACTTTTATCGAATTTGTTAGAGCCGTTTTCGAAAATTGAAATATTTTATATACACCGTGGCGTCCGTGGCATTTTAATCGTCTTACAAAAGCAGCCCACTTCATGTATCCAATCACTACTAAACATTCATTTTTTTTTTTTTGTTAAATTGTAACAATTTTTTAATTGCT
Organism: Agrochola lychnidis; assembly: GCA_963680765.1. Lineage (NCBI taxonomy): Eukaryota > Metazoa > Arthropoda > Insecta > Lepidoptera > Noctuidae > Agrochola > Agrochola lychnidis. The sequence continues at coordinate 10,052,050 of OY796857.1, forward strand.
CCTAGAGATATTTTATGTCGGGTAGATTTAGTGGCCCTTTGTAAGACGATTAAAATGTCACGGTGTATATATGTCACCATAGAATTATAAACTTCGTTAGTTTATAATCTATCGGTATTATTACCGTTAGATTATAAACTGTCGAAAAATTGTGAACTGCGACAAAACATTTACGATTTAACGCATTATTTTTCGATAGTTTATAATGTATCCCTTATAGTGTATAATGTTCTAACCTAACCTAACCCATTACACCCAGTTTACAATTTTTCGACAGTTTATAATCTAACGAAAATAATACATAAACTTACTGTTGTCACAATCTTACGGTGACATATATATTTTTTATGAATGTTTAGTAGTCATTGGATACATGAAGTGGGCTGCTTTTGTAAGACGATTAAAATTCCACGGTGTATATACAAATATTGCTCATTTAAAAGTATAGAATATTTATACATATAGATTTCAAACAGTTCATCAATCATGGTTTTCTTTACAGGTAGAAACATCTCGAGGATGCTGCCGTGCGGAACGAAAACCATTGCTAAGTTATTCAGAAACCTGTGGTGCGGCTTTTGCAAATGGTCCAAAATGTGTCCGGCCATTTGCTAACTTTGCACAGTAAATATCCTTTATTATATTACTATTTGCATTGTACAACGCTACAAGGATCTATTGGCGTGTAGCCAAAATCGGAACTAACGACGTCATCTTTATTTTTCATTGCAATTTCTGCGACAATTTCACAAATGTTCACCAACAACTCCACCCTGTGAATTTTATTCAGGCACCAAAAGATCCTGGTTGCACTTTAGTTTGATGCAGTTTCTATAATCGCCATCAACTTCCACAACATCATGCCACACAGGCAGGAGGATTAATAAACAAATTTTAGTCCTCTCCTTTACATTTTGATCATGAATGACTCTGAGCTTCACCATTTTATTCCCCACTTTAGCCCAGTTATCATTTCCTGATACATTTACTAGTAGTTGGTACCGAAGTAAATTCAGCATCGGACAAGGTAGATTATTTTGTTAAGCAAATGCTTAAAGTCACACAGTACCTGCCTACTCACCGTGCATACCGGATAGGTTGTAATATTAATAACTATGGCAACGTTAGTTTTTGCAACCAAAAATATATTAAGTATTTACATATTGGTATTTATATTCTTGCAAAATTTACATTGGTAAATAATACAATGATAATATTATACTTTACTGTATCTAAGCGTTTTTGTTTCGCTTCGAAGAATGTTATTAGTAACGTTATCCAAAGATTGTTTAACTTATAACAAAAACATGTTTCTTCTTGATAAATAAAAATAATTTTCCTTCTTTTCAGTTTATTTGCGGAGTTTTCCTTATGCTTCACGTACCTCGGCGTCTGTTGTATATTTACTGTGCTAATAGCAACTTCAATTAAGCAGGTAAGGACAAATTACATCAGTATGCGTTTATTTATTTAGTTCAATACATTCTTCGTTATCCATCGTTTCTACACTTTAAGTGGCAATGCCAATAATTGCAATATGACTAAACATATTTTCTTGCATAAATCCCTCTTCACAGTATTGCATACAATAATGATGGTTCATTAGGTAATGCTTTAATGATAATGCCTGTCATGATAATCATAACAACAACAATCTGCCAAAGATCTTACACGTATAATTTTATAAATAATAGAACTCCGGTTGAAATAGATAGTTCGTCTACCAATGTGCTAGTAACCAAACAAGGGCTCTGTCAAAATCGTTTTTAAGATTGACAAGACATCGCCAATACCCTTGGTGTTGCCGATGTATATAGGTCGCTTTCAACCACATTCAACCACAGCTTCCAGTGTATAATTGGATCGACCAAAATGTACTTAACAGAAGTGATTTAGTTATGGCATTAAGACTTCGTTCCGGTTACATTCCATCAAGAAAGTTTGGTTTTCTGATGAAAAAGGTTACGTCACCCAACTGTGAAGAATGTGGAGTAGTCGAAGATGTGCAACATGTTTTGATGGAGTGTGTGCGGAATGAGGCTTTGCGATTTAATTTACTTGGTCCAACAAACAAGTACGATATTGGAGACTGTAACGCTGTCCTGGCTTTTCCTTTATCGGAACAAGCTAGGACAATGTACAAGTTGGCATTTTTTGTTTTAAAATAAGTATGTAGTAAGTGATAAGAGTAATGTTAGAATTAAAAAGTATTTTTAGGTTTAGTTATTTTGGTGATGTTACAGGGTGACGTTATCGCTCAGCGATAAAGCCCTTAAAATAAAAATCCTGACAAAGATCTTATACGTATAATTTTATAAATAATAGAACTCCGGTTGAAATAGATAGTTCGTCTACCAATGTGCTAGTAACCAAACAAGGGCTCTGTCAAAATCGTTTCTAAGATCGACAAGACATCGCCAATACCCTTGGTGTTGCCGATGTATATAGGTCGCTTTCTTCTTATATTACCAAAATAGGGTCTACCATATCAAGTAGCAGCTTTATATCATGAATAATTTGCTATAAGCCTGAATTAAAATCACCTATCTTATTTATTTCAGTTATTCGACACATACATAGAAGCGCCGCCTATGCCGGTGGAGCATTACTGCCTTATCCTGTTGGCGCCACTTTGCCTGCTGTGCCAGATCAGGCACTTGAAGTGGCTTGCTCCATTCTCCTTGCTGGCCAATGTACTGCTCTTCGCCACCTTCGCAATATGCCTTTACTACATATTCAGAGAACCGTTGACAATCGCCGATAAAAAAATCGTTGGCGATATTTCGCGACTCCCTGCGTTTTTGTCGTAAGTCAAAATGATGAATTGTCTTTAGTCTTTTGTTTTTCTAATGCGCTGTTGTGTGACAGTTTATGGTTATGAACAATAAGATTTATGTAACCTTTGTACTTAAGTTTTTTCTCAAATTATCGTTCAGTAATTACAAAGTTAATAAATCTCTGTTTATTCACTGAAACAATGGCTGAAATTGATTCTCTGTATAACATTTAAGTTTTTTTATTTGAATTGTAGATGCATTATAACTAAGATTTTATTGTGAGATGATTTACCCATGACAGATGACCGTAATGGCAAAGTTCCCAAATTAAGCCACAAAGCTGAAAGTTTTCATCGACCGCATAAAACATGATTGCTTTTTCTTCCACAGAACTGTGATCTTCGCAATGGAAGGCATAGGAGTGGTGATGCCAGTAGAGAACACGATGAAGAAACCCCAACACTTCCTCGGGTGCCCGAGTGTGATGGTGATCGCAATGTCATTGGTAATGATGTTCTACACAACCCTGGGTGTGTTCGGCTACCTAAGATACGGCGATGTACTTAGAGGAACTATCACGTTGAATCTGCCAATGGATGACTGGTAATTTATATGCTTAAATTTTTTACCTGGTAGGTACTAAAGTAGTGACTCTATGACATGGTCTAAAGTTTGATCCAATAATAGGATCAATCCATTAAAATGACTTTCAGTCGTCGTTAAGCAATGTGAAACTCTGAAAAAACAGCAGCGGTGCTATGCTACCGTTTGGAATTACTCCCAGGCAGCACACAAGTCAGATAACTGGCCAACAATTTAACCTTATGCAGAGTTAAACTTAATTATATATGTTTAGAAGCTATGTGTATTACGAAGTTCTGTATTAAAGTTTTTTTTTGCTATAATAATGCTATTAGCTGAGTTAGTTTTGTAATTTGCGGATTTAATTTCTTAAAACTGAATAATCATCTTAAAAAGACCTGTTACTCAAGAGTTTGTGTAACCTTTTGTATAATATGGGTTTAAAATTCCATTATCAAGCATGATGCTGGATAAGTTATATTCTGTTCTCCGTTAGCTGTATTACACACCACATCTTGACAGTTATTCAGCTGCTGTATAAAATAGGCGTTATTTCTGTTATGAAGCATATAGTGAATGAACAGAAATTAAAATAGCTGAACATAACTACTTTATGCCGCTTCAAGTACGAAATTACCGTCATTTGCAGCTAACTGTGGTTAAAGCAATAGTAACAGATTGTTATGCAGAAGCTTGCTGGGTATTCACGAAAAGTAGACATTTTTTAAGCTAGAAGAACTGTTAACTGGAATGTTAGTCAGCATTTAAGCGGCTAACTGCGCTTTGTTTTGTAGTGGTTGTGTGAAAATGCCTCCTTACAAAAAAATTAAAAAAAACGTACTCCACATTCATGGAAAAATATAAAAAGAACAAGAGCTTCATCTCTTTCCCAGACTGAAGTAATATTCAAATAATATTGCTTTATGAGCTGGTGGTAGGCCCCCAGGAGGCATACGAAGAAAGTGCTTGCTTTGATAAGAGCTAAAAAGAACAAATAATATACCTATACTGTGGGTTTTCATTACTATAATTATGACTGAACCCTGTTTGATTTACAGTACAAATGTGTGTGATTATAGAACAGTTATCGAAAAATGTTGAGTGCAGACCACTTTTAACCAGAGCACAACTTAATAAGTGGACACATAAGGTCTGCTATACAGACATAAGACGATAAGCCGCTGTGCAATCAGATTTTATTCAGAATGAGCGTCGCCATATCGAATAACATAACCTATTATAATGATGTGGAATTTTATACTCAAATACTCAAGTTTAATAACGAAATCGGTATAATATTCTTATAAAAGTATTACTTGAATAACCTCTGAGTAAGCGCTTAATCAGCTAATTACGGTAGTCTTATTCAGCGATTAGCTTCTATGACTGCTGTAAAACAAAACTTCCTCAGAAGGTTTGTGCTGGCTGGGAGGAGTGCATACTTGGTCCAAAGTCCCACTCCACTCTTAGCCAATAAAAATGTATTTGTAGTATGTATCTTAACTCTAAGCTTGAACAAATGCTGACATGTCTAAATTAGCTAAAATTGTACGCTACTAATATTAATCAAGATGAATTTAACATTTTTGCGATTTCAATTGTTTCAGGCCAGCGATTTGTGCGAAGATATTCATATCTATAACTATCTTCCTAACGTATCCTCTTCATTTTTTCGTTGTGATTGACATATTCACACGATATGTGGAACCCAGGGTCCATAAGAAATATCATAATGTCATGCAAATCTGTACCAGGATTTTGATCGTATGTTTCTGTGGTAAGTATTATCATTTTATCAATAACATTTAAATTGCTTATTGATCGCTTGGCGATATACCTCAATGTGAACTAGGTGTTGGGAATCAACTTTTGAACGAAAAACAACTAATTGTGACAAAGCTTTCAGCAATTTCTTTGTTGTTCTTAAACAAATCAAGAACAACACAAACATTCCTGAAGGTTTTTTATGTAGATGACAAGCAAATAAACACAAAGATTTATACAGGTGAAGGTTAAGTCGAAAGCAGAGACAAAGAAGAGTTCAGTTTTTATGTTCACAACTCGTGGACAAGATTAAAATATTAAATTATAATAAAAGTTGCAAATGAACAAACATTTGTAAAGACAAAATTAGACAATGTATAAATCTTAATTGCCACTCTAATCTTTTCCTAAATAATTGTCTTTAACATACAGGCCAAGTACCTACATGATAAGTCGAACAAAATATTTAACGTAAAGTGAAATGTTTGAACATAACCTTGTCATAATTTGTTTTAACATACTTTAATGCGTTGTTACTCTTTGTTTCGTGTTAATAGTACTTTAATTACTAATTACAGACAGATGTAACAAGAGTATTAACTGGGTCATTTGAAGCAATTCTTTTTGCAAAATAAACTACAAACGTTTAATTTAAATTAAAATCTTTGGAATTTGGAACCCGCGTTGCGGAGATTTAGTCTATGGAACAGCATATTTTTTTTAAATTTAATTTATTAATATATATTATTTCGTAAATTGCAAACCGAAAGATGTAGCGTGGGTAGCAAGGTTGTGGGAATCCTTTAGATGCGGGCAGTAAAGGACCGGTCGTTACGGCGATGCTTCTCGGAATGCTATGTCCAACAATGGATGTCTTACAGCTGATTTAATTATGTAAAAATAACCAATACTACCTTGGTACCAAGGTAACCGACATAGCCCGAAGAATTGCCAAACTTAAGTGGCAATGGGCAGGGCACATTGCTCGCAGAACGGATGGCCGATGGGGTCGAAAGGTTCTGGAGTGGCGACCACGTACCGGAAGACGTAGCGTTGGAAGGCCTCTCACAAGATGGACCGATGACATTGTGAAGGCCGCAGGAATCCGCTGGATGCGGAAAGCACAGAATCGGTCGAAGTGGCGGTGCTTGGGGGAGGCTTATGTCCAGCAGTGGACGTCTTTCGGCTGAAATGATGAATCAAAACTAATGGAAAAATAATTAATTATAGATATTTTTTTTATTGTTTCAGGTGGAATTGGCATCGCTCTACCATATTTGGAGCAGATCATCAACCTTGTTGGTGCTTTTTTCTACTCCATTCTCGGTCTCATCATACCAGGGATTGTAGAAACCGTATTCCGATGGGAAGACCTCGGCAAATATAACTGGATCCTGTACAAGAACATTTTAATCGTTTTCTGCGGAATGTTCAGTTTAGTTTCAGGCTGCACCGTCACTATCTCTGACACTATACAAATGATTAATAATAAAACGGAGTAATTAATTAAAAACTATTTGAGCCAGTAATTTTAATTTAATAATGTACACAATATTTTCTGTGATTAGTATACGAGTTAATAAGTAAAAATAGTACATAAATAAGTGCAATAAATATTTATTCAGTACCATGTTTGTATAATTTTATTTATTTGTTAGAAGTCATCGATTGGAGGTACTCACATTGGCTGGGAAGTTCAAGTGATTGTTGATTTGATGTTTTATTCTAACCAAAGCCTCTGAAATCAAGATACAATGGTCCAAAATTCCCAACACAGTGATCATATACCTAAGTATAGTGACCATAATTTTATGCTTCTTTTTTCACTCTTTCTTCTTCGTCGAATCGATGATTCCCTTTTATTAATTTTAACTAAACTGTGCATTAACTTTGGCCTCAAAAAGGTTTGGCTTCATGCGAAACGAGAACATGACGAAATATGTTGCTAATATAATGACAATTTTTTTTTTTTTGCATAAAGCGCCTCAAGTAACCCTCTGCGCAATATTTCTCTAGTCTAGCCGCAGTCGTCATAAATCGGAAGAATGTGTTCGGCGCGACAGTTATTTCTGCGTGACCTTATTTACAAATATTTTAGAAAATCTACGTACACTTAGCTAAGAACTAATGTAATGTCATCATACTGAACTTACTTCTTGCTATTACTATAAAATGGTAGTCTCTCCCAACTGGTCTGAGGAAATTTTTCCAGTCTGATACATTGGGAATACTTTGTTACCCAGTGGACATTGAATACTGTTTTAAGCTTTCTTTGCTTTTTCCTGTTTTTTTTTTGTTTTTTGAAAACTGTGTGCCTTAACCTGTGTCAAATAAATTTATTATCTTTCTTTCTTTCTTTTCTTTTCTTACCTTTAGAATATGATTGGTTTTCAGACAATTGGAAACTGAAACAACTGCCTGTTATTAGTATAGGACTACCGTGACAAACAGTTCAACGTGCTCTCAGAGGCATCTGTATCGATACAGAGAACAGTCACATACAGGCAGATGCAGGTACGCACTTACGCAAACTGATCCAGGCAAGTACAGAGAGTGATCTATGCACTTACTTGCAAAACTATTAGAAAAGAGAATCAGTTAGCTTATTCCTAAGCAATAAAGCAAATCTCTTAAGCCAATAGATGGCGCAACTACTAGTCTAAATATACCATTCCAATCCCACGCGAGTTTAACTACAGCCAAAATCTAGTTACCAAAATATTTATAGACGATGTTTACTCTCGGTTTGTTGATGTTATTTTTCGTCACGTCAGCATCATAGTCAATAATTTTCATTTCAAACACCATAAAAACCATAGCTTTATTGGTTCGATAAAATACGATAACATTGACTCCACACCGAATCTAAATCTGTCTGGTGGACCCGGACAAATTGACATTGATTGCCATAGTAATTGACCTTATATTTAGCACAATATCTTTATATTGGCTACATTTCGTTTTAGAAGTAATTCGGTCAAAAGTATCTATGTATGTATTACGTAAGAATTAAGTACGCTTGCCCGTAGTAATTTAGCCTTATAAGTAGGTACAGTCATCCTACTGCCCCATATTTTGAGGCTATCATTTATTGAGGGGTCTGCGCAGCATGTCTTCGCGTGTAGAATGCGAGTTTCTTTCTTCCACCGTAACTTTTAAATGCCTGAACAGATTTCGATATATAGGTTATCGTTACAATCAAGAAGTGAGTTAAAAAAAACTTAATTTATACAATACAATATGGGTATGTAACTGAAGGCCTTTATGAGCACATTCCAAAACTATATAATTTACTGGCATACATTTTTCATTACATTCATTACATTCATACATTTTTCATAGGTAAGGTGTACAGTACATGCAAAACAAACATTTCATCCCTACGCCATCCACCCCTCGCCTCGCCGTGAGAGTATAAAATTAAAGCCACCTAGTGACCTAGCATGACAAGTTTTAAAATAAAATTTGTTACTAAAATGTACAAAATAAAATAAATAATTATCATTCATCTAGCTTTTTTGATTTTTTTTTATATAATTGCGATATTTAGGTCCCTTTTAGATAGATGGATAGCATTTGCTTTATTGTTCACCAAAACTTAACAAAGCTCATTTACATTTAATTTATAGGGTAAGGCGGCGGCGGTCTTATCACTAATAGCGATATCTACCTGACAACCGTTGTGACGGCTCTCACCCTGAACTGCTTCTAGAACCGACTGCACAGATTAAAAATATCTGCTATAAAATAAATATAATTAGCTGCTAGTGCCAAATAAAAATAGGATTTGCATGAACAGGAAGATAATACGTTAACCAGGGGAAGTCCGTGGACTGGTTTACTGCAATTAGTATACCTTTGCAGAAAATGAATTCAATCTGCCTAGCCTTTTCCCGGCTATGTTGGGGTCGGCTTCCAGTCTAACCGGATGCAACAGATTGTTTATACACAAATAACATACATTTCAAAAAATTATAAATAATGACAAAATATATCAACGAAATTTGATAAATAATAATAATTTTTCAATGGTAGCAGATTTATTTTTGTGATATCACAAAAATAAATCTAAAAAAAAAAAGAAATAAAAATACGTTTATTGACATTACAGCAGAAAAATACACCAAAGAGGCTCACTAACACCTCTAACCGACACTCTGTCATATGCAATCCTATAATATTATAATGTGGTATTTTCTAAATAAATGTCTTCATTGATTTTTTCCCCAGCTATCATGTTTTCAAAACATGGTGTCATGTTTATAATTTGCATTCAAAATATGAACGTTAGTCTGCGTCCTGTCGTTAACTACGGGATACATATACATATTTATAGTGAACAGAGCTCGCAATTTTAAATATACCTATTGTTTCACTATAGAACAACATCCATATACAATATATTATCTGAGTCATTCGGTTTCGCAGGTGCTCAAATACTTTAAAGGCGCAATTACACTTGGTCGTTAGCCCGTATTCGGGTGCTTGAAAGACTTTACTCCAATTCGTTCACCCGATGCATTTATTACACTGGTCATCGCACTGAAATACGGGTTACGAATAGTTTGAATGAAGTCGAGTACCTGCGCCCGCGTTCATCCGCCATTCGGGTATCAGAATTCGGAAAACCCAAACGATGAAGCTGGACTAGATTGTCCGAAGACACGGTGGACTCGGGGACGTCCGCCGCCCCCCATCCAGCAGGACCCGAGGTGGTGGCACGTAGTGTTCCACGCGCGCCCCTATTTGACGTCGCGGGGGGAGTCTCACACCTCACTCCCCCCGCGGGCATGGAGTGGCCCGCAAAAGCAAGCCGGCAACAGGACCCCGTTCATTTCCACTTGGTCGACAATCAACGCCCAAACTGTTACCATAAAGTCTAGTTCCTGGCGTTAAAATTTTTCATCTGTTTTAAAAAAAAATCAGCTGTTCCACACATTTTGACTGTGTAAGTTTTGCACGTTTGTAAAAACCTCTGATTTGTTCTAAATAACCGACGAAAATTTCTAAGAACTGGTCTAGAATCATGTGCTTTACATGGTAACAGTTCGCGCATCCATGTCCCTTATCTACACTGATTTTTTTTTTCTGTAGGGCATCTCATAGCTGGTCTCTGGGACCATGACTAGTTAACCGGTCAATCCTGTGGCTGCCTTAAGCTGCTAGACTCAAAGCCTCCAGCCAGGGCACACATAAAACTAAGCTAAAAAGCTAGGGTAAACGCTCGCTAAGGGCACCCCCTGTGGGGTACGAGCCTCGGCTTAGGGCGTTAACCGGAGGGAGGACATCAAAAGATGAGACGGGCTGGATCAAAGGGTTTTGATCATTATTATTAATCGGGGAATTTAAAGCTACGTGCACAGCTGCAATAACTGCTGGCACCTCGTTTTCGAGCAAGGGTCGGGGGGGAGTATTATTTACTCGGGGGCGCGGCGGTCGCGATCGCAAAGGACCTCGGCGGCGAGGTCGGAATGACGGGAGGCGTCTGTGTTTGTATAGTGTACGTGTTTCTATCTACACCGTCTATATCTTTAGACTTTTATAGATAGTGTTGAGTTGCACAAGTGATAGATTTTGCGGAAGTTTACATTATACCAGAGTGAGTCCAGTGGGGGTTGAATTTGTACGCGAAAGACATAGCGAACAAATAACATAAGGTACTGTGTTAATTTACATGATGAATGTGAAAAAGATAGACAGACTGAGAAACCGTGTAATAAGAAGCAAAACAAAGGTTATAGACATAACGTGCAAAATTATAAGGCTTAAATAGCGATGGGCAGGGCATATAATAAGAGAAAAAGACAAGTGGAGCAAAATTGTGACACGATGGTATCCTAGAGAAGGTAAAAAGAGGTAGACCACAAAAAAGATGGGAGGACGACTTAAGACAAGTGGCAGACGTCACATGGAACAGAGTGGCTCAAGAAAGGCATGAGTGGAAAAGGTTGGAGGAGGCCTTTGTCGACTGGCAAACAGATCTACAGAAAATAAGAAAAACTCAAATAAGAGACTAGGATAAGGTTTACATTAAACTTAAGTTTTCTATGTATATTTTGTCATTTAATTGTAATATGGATCTGAATAAAAGGCTATATTATTATTATAAGAATAGTGTTTACCTGTTACCACCGGCATGTGACTGATGCGTTATGATGTTTTAATAATAATTCTTTGCAGTTTGTGGTCATTATAAAAACATTATATATTATGCTCCTAGGTTCATCTTAAGAATACTTGTGTAAAATAAACAGATCTGCAAGAACGTTCCAATACTTAACAATAGAGATGTGAGATAGAAGTGTGAGATGATGAGATGATACGTCCATTTTAAAATCTTATGGTAATGTCTAATCTTATTTCAAACGGAGTATAAGTACCAAAGACAATGTTATATCTCCTAGTGATCAAAGTTTTAAAATATCAAATAAGTTTTTGGCATGATTGACTGAACACCATGTACGTAATCAGGGGTCGATTACCTTTATACATATAAGGTACAATTATGTAATTAGCTACACGTGGAAAACTGTCGCCTCCTTAGCCACAACTTGCAACATTTTGTTTCTATCAGGTGAAGCCAAATGCGTAGTACAATTACTATATTATATACAACATGTCCCGGAATAAACGCACACCACCAAACACCCCAATTAGAATAAGTATTATGTTATAATCATAATATATAATTATAAGGCATTGTTTATTTATTAAAATAGTTATAAGTACCGATTGTACAAGAAAAAAATTGAAAAGGGTATGCTGAGATGGTTTGGGCATGTTGAGAGAATGAATGAAAGGCGACTAACAAAATGTATTTACTAGGCTGATGTAAAGGGAAAGGCCGGGCGGGGACGCCCTAGGAGGACATATACTGACCTTATTGGTGATGTTCTTCAAAAAGGCCAGGTGCGTAGTACTCGCAACCGGCGTGCGTGTATGACCAGATGTATGAACGTAAACGAGGCAAAAGGACTATGTAAGGATCGTAGCAGGTGGCGTTCTGTAGTTTCTGCCTACCCCCATGGGAAGAAGGCGTGAGTTTATGTATGTATGTATGTACAAGAAAATTGTTGTCACATCATCTTTGACACACAGTTGCACACGCATATTTCTGGGTCTAGCGTAGTAGGTACTTCGTCCATTTTGGTTTGTTTTGACTGTACAGTGGAAGTGTAACTGTAATTTACGTAGTTTTAATTAATTATGGTATAAAAAATTATGTATATTAAAAATGACAGTCAAAGTCAAAGTCAAATCATTTATTTCAAATAGGCCCATGTATGGCACTTTTGAACGTCAAAAATTACAAAATAATAAAATTGATTCTAGTCCCTTCCAAAAGGTAGTTTTCGTATGGAGAAGAATGGGCAAGAAACTCCACCGTTACTCTTTTAAAATGTTTTACAATATTGTTTGTATATGTACGTACATTTGTTAAATAATTATTATATGTGAAGACGATGCACCTAGAATAAAATTACTATACCACAATAGATAAAAACAATTAAAAATGAAGCAACGATAGATAATTTAATTTGTGATAGATACATGGTTCTCACATATTTACAAACATTGTAAAAGTAGACGATTTTCCTAAAATTTTACAATTAATAAGTCAGTGTGTAAGGAAGACAGAAATCGATTCAGTAAAAAATTGTGTACAAACTACTTTCATACAACAGATAAATAATTCCGGTATCTTTGCATTTCCTTTAGAACGCAAAGGCGTTTATTTTAGGTTACCATTTCAGCACTGTATTGCGCTCCGCACTAGAAATTGATGGATAGACATTGATGGGTAGTTACTGATAGATGGACGAAGATCGCAAACGTATGTATGGAAGTCATAAGTTATTTCCTGTACATTAAATAAAATATGAATCATAGTCTACACGCAGTTTCATTAGTTCCCAAATTAAATTAAACAAATCTTTTTAGATATCAATTTCAAATAATTAATGATTACATTTGTCTTAGTTTTTTTTTTTTGTTCCCTTTTATTTCTATTTGCAATCGGTCGTCAGACCATGAGCGAATTCGTTGCATGACGAGTGGCGTTGTGGCGGAGCAGCCAGTGCTGCGCCTCCCACTTATAGAAGGTGGTTCCTCTTCAGCCTTTTTACAGCCGCTGTCGGGTTTAACAGTTCAGCAACTAGTGGGTTTGTATGCAAGGTTAGGCGTGCCTTGTGTTGTCTTTTCTACCGCTCGATTTCAAAGTTTACTGATGGCATTTGTAGATGGTCGTGGATTTCGTCGTTCCTAGCAAACCAAGGTGTATTTGCTATTGATCTTAGAATACCATTTAAGGGGACGATAACCGACTTTTAATGATTTTATACTGAAGATGACGTCTAAACGAGTAGTGTTAGTGATTTGGAAAAAACATGTGTTAAATAAAGCATTTTCTGAATATTTTAATATAGGCATATTTTTGATTATGTTTATATACGTAATGAAATTAATTTGTAAAGTTATGTCTAACGCGGATAAAAAACTTAGAATGACGCAAAATCTATCAAGTATATTTTTCTAAAAACTTCACCATTTTAAAGATAATTAAATTATTGATCTTTTAGTATACGTGTTTTATTAAAATACTTTTTTTTTTACGTGTAATAAATTAATAAAGCGTCTAATTTGGGACAGCGCTCCTTGATGGGCGAGTCCTATTACTGGCTGGACGTACGACGCGTTGCGTGAGCTCAGTACAGAACACGCAAGGAAACCATTCAAGGTCGCTGTCATATATCTGCGTCTTAAGACTCTCTGCAGGCAGAGTATGTTGGTTTTGCTGGCAACGCCCCACAATAACGTCTTAGTAGTGAAGATTTATTCCCTACAACGACATGAGCTATTTTGCATTACCAGCCATTTAACGAGACTCTAAAACCCAAGTTTCTAAAACAAAACGTAAATTATTTCTGCACTGCTCTCGTTAAACATGTAATTGCTAAAACTAGCTGATGGAATGTCCGTGAGAAAGTTTTCTGAAAAACAATTTTAAAACTTTATATTTAACCTATGAGTCCACTGGATAAAATGACTTTTAAGTCCAGCTCAGCTTGTAAAAATGATGTTATCTGGCGTCAACAAAGTTGTGTAGGCGTTGCTGAAAATACAATGGTAATTAGTCAGAGTTTAATGAAAATTATAATGTCTCGGTTCGGCGCTCGCGCAGACACTTCCCTACCTCGTGATCTACCTAATCTATCCATATCTATGAGTACTAAGCTAAGCCAGCAGTAGTCATATACCATTTTATACTTACTTGAGATGAAGAGAAAGACACTCTAGAGCTCTCGCCGTAATCAATTTATTGTGAAAGGATTATGTGGCATTCGTGAATACGAACATTAACACTAACAATTGTTTAATCCTTTGACTTCAAGAGCACTTTAAGCTGCAATAAACCATTTGGAAAATGATACGGCGAATGCTTAATTGCGCAATACTAATTAAATACTTAATTACTGCAAGTCAAGTAATTGCGTTGTGAAGGCACGAAAATAACGATGGACATATTAAAAGTAAAGTAAAAAAGCTTTATTCAGTTCACAAAAACACGGCTCTATATATATTGGCTGTTTTCAACCTGTATTTGGCAAAAAGAGAACAAAAAATGTTAGTTATCTATTTTCACTTTGTTAAAATTGTTTATCAAATTAAAAACGTACATAATGTATGAAATATCGAGTAATCTTCACGTTCCACAGCCTACGTCACAGATGACTTCTAAATATTAATTTAGTGGTAACAGAAGTCCTAGCACGAACGCGCGACGTAAACGTAACGTAAATTTTGACGACATCGAAAATTTTACTAAATATTCTATACCATATTGCTTTAAATTTTGCGACAAGCAAAATTAGTATGAATAACAAACAATATGTATTACGCGCGATCCGAGTATTTCCAATTTTAAAATCTGTCGAAATTACGTTTCGTTTAGAGCGTTATCATATCACACGGACGATTTGTCAGCGTGTTTCCAGCGAGGCTTTGTTAACGTGCTTTCCGCGGGTGCAAAGCAAACTAACCGCGACTACGTGAAGTATACGCCGCGTTTTCACAATATTGTACACTCACTTTTGTCGCTCTCTCTTGTACACTCACGTCAATCACTCTCGTTACACAAACGCGGCGAACACGTCATGCACACGTGGCGTGCAACAACACGTAGCGTTGAATTATCGGCTCGCTGGTAACTCGCTCCCAAATCGCCAGTGTGATGAGGC
This sequence comes from Agrochola lychnidis, assembly GCA_963680765.1. Taxonomy (NCBI): domain Eukaryota; kingdom Metazoa; phylum Arthropoda; class Insecta; order Lepidoptera; family Noctuidae; genus Agrochola; species Agrochola lychnidis. Next base: position 10,067,411 of record OY796857.1, read on the forward strand.
CCTTACTCCACGCGTTCGTGTTATGCCCGCAGTAGACAGTACATATCGTAAATAACATTTCACCAGAGTCTTTGACTTACACACTTTTCATGCCAATTTTTTTCACATGGCACAACATTTTGAAGGACAACTCCATACGTAAAAGAGTAAAGTACTTACGTCAAAAATAATAACAACATGAATGAAGATGCGTCCTACATGTTTGGCATCCATTTTTGATATTTTTAATTTTTGGACCAATTCTACTAAATATTCTTAGTCGGTGCCTGGACTCCGGACAGTGATCAAATCAATCGTCGATTTATTTATTACACAAAAAGGCTATCGGCCAGTGACATGTTTTTAATTGGACAGTGATGAACAAAATGCTTTTGCATCTGACACGAATATAGTGTGACCTATTTTTGTACACACCCACTTACAGAATCTTCATCCAAATGCTTTTTCAATAATGTAAGTGTGCTCAAATATTTCATCATTTTCCCTATTTCCTGTTTGTATGTGCCGTTAAAAATAAACAAACCATTAGTTTACACGATAATCATTTACACCGTCTCCTTGCCAGAGAAGTTTTAAAATACATGAAGGTGTAAAATGTGTGATTCTCCTGCGATTTCGAGTCTCATGGAGTTCTTGATCAGTGCCAAATTGTCTCGGCTACAGTCACCCTTCGGTATTCTATTCCTATTTATAAATTAAAAACGGTCTTATGTGTGCCAAATGTTAATAAAAGATTATTGGAACTATTAGGTACAACATTCAATTTCTTGCTTGGAATCTCGCGTGTTAACAAATGTGATGCGCATTGGTCGGGTTCACTTGTGACGTATTTTTAACCGACTTCAAAATCGGAGGAGGTTATATGTTCGTCTTATGTTTTTTTTAAAATGTCTTTTCATCTAAATTTTCGTCAATTCTGAACGGATTTTGAAAATTGGTGGCTCCATATACCTACCTAAATTTTATTAACTTTGCTTTGGTAGTTTTTGAGTTAGCTTCGATAATACGTATTTAATCCTTTTTGTGTATCTTGATGATGTTATAATACTTCCTGTCATTGTTGTTTACATAGCAAGTATTGGTATATGAATTGGTGTGGGGTAGGTACCGTAACTGTGACAAGATAGAAAAAAAGTGACAAGAGAAAACACAAGTACAGATCCAAAGACACCATATTTTTAGTGCTGTTGTTGCTGACAGTACCTATTATACTTACTGGTGTATAAAAAAAAAAATACTTTCCATTTGACTTTCCATTAGGTACTACAGTCATGATTAATGAAAAGTGAGGAAATGTTCATTACCACAGAAAAATAAAAAAAACTGTCCGTACGCTCGTAAAGAATCCTATACTTTTCAAAGAGTAGTTTTAAATATAATAATTTTCTTTGAAACTAAAAAAAAAGAAGTGGTTTCTCATCAATTAAGGGATTTATCAGTTTCCTAAAAATAGTAGCACAGCAAATATCGGCAGCACTAAAACGTTTTATCAAAAAAATCTACCGCAAATCAAGAAAGAAAAACAGGTATAATAGATCTCAGTAGGAGACCTCAATACAACATAAATTGATAAGTACATTATAAGGAAATAAAACAGAAATACTTACATATAAATAATAGATGTAACCTATTTACAACGACTCGACAACTTCTTGAGACCTTGAAAACTCCTTTGAAATAAATGCAGCTGGAAAAATGTTTTTAAATGGAAAAATAACGATTCACTCTCCATCCAGTAGATAGTGCAGCCATATACCTACTTATCAGAGCTATCCAAATTCCAGCGCATGTTAAATATGTGACGCAAGTACGTAACTTCAAAATAAACTCTCTAAAATAATTATGTAGGTATCTACAGTTTACAGCAAAAAATTATAATAATAAAAACTGTTAAATATGCACGACAGTCCGTTTCAAATTCCATAGATATTTAAACCGCATGCTAAGGCCCGAACTCCACCAAAGCAGAGACGAGACTAGAGGAGAGGAGATGTGTTTTAAACAACCAATAGAATTTCATTATTCACACATCCTGTCTCCACTCAGCTTCAGTAGAGACCAGTGAGCGGAGATGTATCATATTTGTACAGAGCGATCGAGGCGGAGATGTGAGCTGTGCCTCGCCGAGTTGGGTGGTGGCGGTACACACGGCTACACATCAAGCTATACATTTCCAGTATAAGCTGACCTCGCATTGTACGGAAATCCTATACAATGCGAAATCATCATAAACTGGAAATGTTTAGCTTGATGTGTAGCCGTGTGTATGTCGTGGCCAGATCTTAGAATTGATAATTTCATGAAATGATCGACTATTTCATGAAATGGTTGTGTTTCATGAAATGGCCAGCTAAAATTGACCATATCGTTCAAACGTCAACGTTTAATGATATGTCAGTCGACGTTTGGCCATATCACTAAGTAACTATCTATGCAAATATTACTAGCATTCATTAACTTTTAGTAATCTGGGCCAATGGATAAATAAAACATTTTAAATAGCTTTCATTCCAGAAGAAAAATAACAATTAGCAAGATTTGAATAGTTAAATGAACCTGTGAATTACGTTCCAAACTCCGTGGTTTTTTAAGGTTGCGCTCGTTTTTCGATTGAATTTCATAAAAGTCACGTAGCTTGATATAATAACGATACTTCACTGCACTTTCACATCAGCGCCTCTACCGGTGAATAATCTAACTATTTTACGATATGATCACTAATGTTTGGCCACATCATGAAGTAGTCGTGCGTTTAACTGTTCATATCGTCAAACGTTGCGTATTCAATGATCTGGCCAGACCACATCATGATGTGGCCAGCGGTCGATGTTCTATTTCATGAAATGCAACCTTTTCATGAAATGGTTCATCATTTCATGAAATGATGAATTCTAAGATCTGGCCACGACATGTATAAAGCTGAGATGTAAGCTGTGCCTCGCAAGCTGGCGACGACGCGCAGTGGAGACGAGAAGAGATGTGAGTGACGTGCAGTGAGCGGCACTGTAACAGTTCAGCTCTAGCCAGCACACATCTCCGCTCCAGTTTAGTCAGTAGGTACGCATCGGGGGCACAGCTTCGGTGGATACACCTTAGCTGAAAAACATCTCTTCTCCTCTTCGCTTCGGATATCTCCGCACATCTCCGCTTTGGTGGAGTCCGGGTCTAATTCACCAAAATTGTCAAAACAAATGGACTTATCATATTTGGAATAATTGTTATTATTTAGAACTGTCAACAATAGAAACAATGATCTTCCGTCTAATGGAAAGAAATCCGTGCAGAATTCCAGATTCCACTGGCCCTTGAGCTAAATGTCGATGCCAAGATGGTCCCTGAGACGGTCACGCGTATTTTATATTTATAAAGATCCACATTGCACACTATACACACGACCATTGGCTGTGTCGCCGTCCGTACGTTAACATGTCGCACGCGCGCAAATTTATCGATACAAAAAGTCGTTATACATAAAAAATCGATTAATTAAAACCGTATCCAATAATACCTGTGCAATTCTGGATTTTTTTTTCCATAAAAATACAAATAAACATCAGTGAAAATGACGGATAGTTACAATATGAAGGAGTTCAGTTCGACGTAAGTTTTATTTTATTATTTACCTATTTTACTATAATAATAGTAATGGTTGCCATGAATGTGAATAAATCGTGAATTAAGTTAACCAAGGAATGCTTGTTTAAATTAAATTCATTCTGAAGTTAAAATTAAAAATATCTATAAAAAATCAATTCTGTTCAATAATTAATTAACTTTGATAGGAAAATTTTACGCATGGATCAAGTATAAGATCATTTGCTTCAGAAATCGAGTCCTCTATTTAACATTAAAACTATTTGTAGAACATAGAGTTGTAAACACAATTTGTTATAACTGAAATGGCGCCATTTGTTGTGTAATTTTCACGTGTGCGGGTAACTAATAGTCGGTTTTACACTTTCTTGCTGAAGTGGCCGCCATGCGTGATGATATTTATTACAAACTGTGTAATATAACGTAGAGTAGTTAAATTAAAACAAGCCAATCGTTACTTTTTAATCTCGTAATTATCATTACCAAACATAGAATTGATATTCTGTACTCAATCAACTTTCATCTTTTTTTAAAATTCGGTAAAGAGTTCCTGCACGTAAGCATGACCTTCATAGAAACGGGTTTTGTCGACGGAAGAATAGACAAAATGACAGATAGTGAATAGTGATAGTGAATCTGTCATTTTTGTTTATTTTTCCGTCGACAAAACCAGGACTTGGGGGAGACTTTTGCACAGCAGTGGGAAATTACAAGCAATGATTTAAAAAAAACTTTTTCGTAGCTACTGTGCAATTTTTATACAGCTAGACACCATAAAAAACCTCCCTTTTCATGATTTTAGTTTTAAATGTTCTAATCAAAGCAGAGCTCCTTAATAAAAACAACAGGAAATTTATAACACTACAAAACATACAATGGGCAGCTTTATCGCTTACTTAGATTCAGTTTGAATGTCAAAGAGGGAATATACTCACATAAAAGATATTGTGTGGAGCTGTTTCGTGGAAACCCATTCAATTTTCATCACACATTTCACTAATATTCGATATTGAATACCTAGTAAGTTACTTCTACGAAATTCAATTTTAAATAGAACTTACTATATACAGAGGAAAAAATAAAATAAAATATAGGAACAAATCATTGGGCATCAAAAAATTCATCCGAATCGCTGTCAGTGGGAAAAGTGCCCAAAAGGCTGGCAGCATTGCTTCATAATAGATGTCCATTTTTTATCCGACTTCAAAAAGGAGGAGGTTCTCAATTCGACTGTTTGTTTTTTTTTGTATGTCTGTTATGCGATTACTCCGCCAATTATGAATTGATTTTGATGATTATTTTTTGTTTGGTAAGTCATACTTCAGAAGTGGTCCCATATAAATTTTATTAACTTTGCTTAGGTAGTTTTTTTTAGTTTTTTAATTAGCTTCAGTAAGACATATTTTTCCCACTTAGCCTATGTGGATGATAAGTTCTTTTCACTGTTATTTACACACGGTTACACTATCAAGCTAAACATTTCCAGTTTATGCTGATCTCGCATCGTATAAGATTTCCGTACAATGCGAGTTCAGTTTATGCTGGAAATGTATAGCTTGATGTGTAGCCGTATGTACATAGCAGGGCAAGCATAGCCTTTCAATAAGCTGATACTAGTGCTGTCGACAAAAAAACTTTATTTCGCATACTGTATGTTTTGTGGAGAATAACCCTAAAGCCTAGTTTCACAGTAAAAATAATAACTGTAATGTTTACTGGCATAAAAAGCTATTACTATAATTAGATTACTGTTATTCTTTTAACTAAAACATACTGAAAACAGTATTTTCCAAACTCGTATAACAGCGCAGGGAATGGCCCTACAGATTTGGTACCATTATGAAAAGTAAAGAGAATAACATGTTCTAACGGAATATAACTTTTTTTGTTTGGCCTTTTGGACTTTCACATTTAGCCCAAAAATGTATGGACGGTGAATGTCCTCCTTTCGGAAGTTAGTGAATGATCTCCTCAAATGAATGATCTCCTCAAATGAATGATCTCCTCAAATGAATGATCTCCTCAAATGAATGATCTCCTCAAATGAATGATCTCCTCAAATGAATGATCTCCTCAAATGAATGATCTCCTCAAATGAATGATCTCCTCAAATGAATGATCTCCTCAAATGAATGATCTCCTCAAATGAATGATCTCCTCAAATGAATGATCTCCTCAAATGAATGATCTCCTTTACTTTTCACTTTATAGTGTTTTTTTTTTGAAGTCGGTTGTTTTAATGACTTACTTTCTTATGAATCAAAACTATTGTATTGCGAGGTATAGAACAGCCGTACCTTCCTGTTTGAGTAAGGAATTATCCTACATAACTTAGTTAATAAAATATTTTAATACAAGAGAGAAATGTTATCAAGTCAGAACAGCGATTGATTGTTTAACCTATGAATCTAGCTGTTTCATCTGATTACGATATGAGAGGGGCAACTGATATTGAGGTTTATAAGTTTGGCAGCTCGTAGCCACCTCGTAAATTACATCATCAAGTTTTCTAGTTCAATAACAGTCAATGACACTAGTGTTGCACCTTTCAACTGTCATTAACGAGACACAATAGAAATTTAATTGTTATCCGCCTCAATGAGGCGTCGTAACAGATGATGAGTTATGGAGTATGTTTTTTGTTTTTATTGTTATTTGCCACTAGCGTCCACCAGCGGCTTCCCCCGCGTGAGTTATTTATAAATTATAGCCTACCATAGCATTCTACTGGTGAAAGAATTTTTGAAATCGGTCCAGTAGTTTTTGAGTTTATTCATTACTGGCTGTGCCCGGCTGTTTCACCCGCATAAATCTCGATCCAGTGGGAATATCTGGATAAAAAGTATCATATGTCCTAATCCAGGTCATGGTCTACCCATGTGCAAAATTTCATCCAAATCCGTTTATCCGTTTTAGCGTGAAAGCGTAAAAAACAAACATCCAAAAAATTTAATCTTAAAAAAAAAGTTGTTTAGACAAACAAATAACAAATCTTTTTTGTTTATAATATTAGTATAGATTATTGTCCCACTGCTGGGCAAAGACCTCCACACTCTCCTTCCACCTCGAATGCAATCAATTAATCAAAATCAAAGTCATTTATTCAAACTAGGCTGAGAATCAGCACTTTTCGAATGTCAAAATTACATAAGACAGTCCCCCAAAAACGCCCACCCCTCACCACTTCCTAGTGCTTTAGCTGGGAAGAAGAAGTGGCGCAACAAACTCCCCAGCAGCAATTAAATTAAATGCAGATTTAAGAAATAACATCATCATTTTATCTTGTGACTTTCTATTGTTATTAGATAGCATGTATTCAAAGGGGCCTCTAAATATTCCGTCTTTGGCATAAAAAATTTACTAAATGATATTCGAAAATACTAACTGAGCCACTTTTCGTAAGCCTCGAATTAAATCAAAACGAGCAATAGCAAATCTGCGTTTTTACCGTTAACGAATCAATCATTATTATTTTGACACGATCCACCACTCCGTCTCCGTCCACTGCTGGATATAGGCCTCCCCGAAGCACCGCCATTTCAACCGGTTCTGTGCTTCGCGCATTCAGCGGATTTCTGCGGCCTTCACCAGGTCATCGGTCCACCTTGTGAGAGGCCTTCCAATGACACGTCTTCCGGTACGCGGTCGCCACTCCAAAACCATCTTGTTCTGCGAGCAATGTGCCCTGCCCACTACCACACGGACAACTTATAGGAATTCAATCTAAGTGCAAAATTACAAAGTTGTGACAAACACTGGAACCATTTGTCATGTCTACGGCCTGTTGCTTCACAAATAATCAACAAATATGGCCATAGTAATGGCATATGTCCAAAAGCGACAATGTATCACTAGTCTATCACGTTCTTATGATAACACGTGCGAGATAGGAGATAGATCTCATCGGCACCGACTGATAAATATGACGCTTTTTCTTTGAAAAGCACGCAGGGCTCGTGAAAGTTATGTATTACCTATCAGCTTTATATTAATCATTAGGTGTCAGCCATAAGGGGGGGCTTGTGGCTAAGTTACAACAGCTGCACGGGTCGATCAATCAGGTTAAGCTACGCTTGCCGCGGTTGGTCTGTGGTTGATGGGTGACCATCTTTACATACCAAGACCCCTCCGTGCCTCGGAAAGCACGTTAAGCCGTTGGTCCCGGCTGTCATTTGTAGATCTTTGACAGTCGTTACGGGTAGTTAGAAGCCCAAAAAGTCTGACAACCAGTCTTACCAAGGGGTATCGTATTACCTAGTTACTAGGTTGTGGAGGTCAGATAGGCGGTCGCTCCATGTAAAATACTGATATTCAGCTGCATCCGGTTAGACTGGAAGCCGACCCCAACATGGTTGGGAAAAGGCTAGGCAGATGATGATTAGGTGTCAGCCATAAAGTTGTGCATAATTGAGAGGGTTTATCATAGAAGTTGGCAACGTCGTGAATAGCTGTCAAATATTTACCTGTTTTGTTTAATTTGGCAATATTACTGTATGGAATAAAAAAAATGGCTACCTAGGGAACTAAAATATTGATTATGAAATGGAATAATTAATATCGTATTACCGAATATTTAGTTTTAGATGTAAAAAAAGTATTTGAAATCTTTCCAAATGCCTTTTTTACACCTAAAATCGTTACAACATAAAATTCAATGTTATAATATTGCAATTCATTATTAATATTCTAGGTTGCTAGTTAGCCATATTTCTTATTTCCATACAGTAATATTGCCAAATTAATCAAAACAGCGAAATATTTGACATCTATTTGCGACGTTGCACACTTTCAGAATAAACGCTCTTAAGTTTTTATTTTTTATTCTGTAATTTTGGTAATAATAAAAATGCGTGGCTGCCGCGGTCAGTTCGTGGATGGGCGACCATCCATTACATATCGAGACCCCTCCGTGCCTCGGATAGCACTTTAAAAGCCTTTGGTCCCGGCTGTCATTCGTGGATCTTTGACGGTCGTTACGGGTAGTCAGAAAGCCTGAAAGTCTGACAAAGAGTCTTGCCAAGTGATACCTACCGTGTTACCCAGTAACGCGATACCACTTGGTTGTGGAGGTCAGGTGGAGGCAGCCGCTCCATGTAAAATACTGATATTCAGCTGCATCCAGTTAGACTGGAAGCCGACCCCAACATAGTTGGGAAAAAATTAAGTAGACAGTTAATAACAAAATTTTTGCGATCGCCATACGACTTTTCGAGTCGTCACAGATAGGAACATCTACATATTTCCGCAAGTATACTCTGTTAGACGAGTAGACTTTATAAAAAATTACATTCTTGTTGTAAGGATTTTCCACTACCAAAGGGGGGAGGTGGAAAATTTCCAAAATCCAATATGGACGTCAGTAGTTTATGCCTTAGGTAATCGAAACCATGTGTGACAGTAAACTGTAAATACATTTGGCAATTCGGTAATATGTATATTTGTTTATTAAATATTTGCCACCTTTAGTAGGTAATTATGTAAACTAATTAGTAATAATGAGTTATTTGCTATACTCCCGATAATAAATCAATAGTCTTCGATTACCTGATCTAGCATAATTATATTGACAAAATCATTTACATAATACACTTCCGGAACTAAATGGAACCATCCTGCATTGTTTTTTTTTTCATAGGTGTGTAACTTTTTAAATGTTCATGAATTCAAATGTGGAACAATGATGACACCAAAATGATGGCCAGTATGTCGACTTCAAAACAGCATAAAAACTTTTTTAGAATCATCATTATTTTGATGTTTTAGAGGTTAAACCTACATGTAAATATGTACGGACGCTCGATAAAATTAACTTCAATGAATGGTTATAATTGTCACAAAATTTGATGAACACACTTTACAACATAAAAATAAAATTACAGATAAGACGTATATAGAAAATGTATACATACTAAATGATTACAGTTACAACCATGTTATCAATAAAGCCTTTAATTACTGCAGATAGCAATTAAAGGTATTAAAATAGTTTAAGTTACACTTAAGCGATACCTCAGCTAAATTACATTACACCAGAGGCTTACATTACAAAACGCTAAATAGAATTTATCGTAATATGATCAGGACCTACCTACCTATCTAATTATGCAAACTAATCAACCTACCTACTCCTTATAGTACGTAATTTATGTGGATATAAAATATTATAAATAGAAATGATCATCTATGTAGGTAAACTAAATTATTTCAAGGGAACTCGCATTGACGGTGGAAAAACGTGTTTTATTTTTGTTCTAGGTGCATCGTCTTCACATGTATAATTATTTAAATAATGTACGTACCTGTACAAACTATTGTAAAACACTTTAAAAGAGTAACGGTGGAGTTTCTTACCCATTCTTCTCCATACGAAAACTACCTTTTGGAAGGGGCGACTAGAATCAATTCTATTATTTTGTAAATTTTGACGTTCAAAAGTGCCATACATGGGCCTATTTGAAATAATATATTTGACTTTGACTTTGTTATATTGTAATGAAAAGCCAACTCAAGAATAAATTGTAATGTCTATCATGATAACTTCCTTGATGACCATCATAACTTCAAAAGAGAGAGAAAATTACAAAACATATATAGCTACATCTAAACTAATATTAGAAAGAGAAAAGAAACTAGAAAACATACTAACCTACATTAAAATAGTCCTTAAGAAAAATGCTAATCAATAGGTATTGCTGGCAACAATTCAATTAAGCTGTTAGTTTTTTCTATAGGACCACAACCTGTTAGAGCATCTACTGTTATTATTATAATCAAATTCAAGATATATAAGTTCTATTAACATAATATTATACATAGTAGTTCCACTGGGTAAAAAACCTGTTCTGTGTATTTTAATGAATGCTCTGTACTCTTCTAACAATAATGGTTTCGTAGAAAAATGTTGTGTGACTAAATAGAGGATAGCCAGAATCTTATAAGTTATTTTATTAGTATTCTAATAAAATAAGTTATAAGATTCTGATTATCCTCTTGCAAAACGTAGAACGATTGTATTAAAATATTATTATAATTTTGTCTGTCTTTTTTAGGGTTCCGTAGTAAACAAGGAACCCTTATAGTTTCGTCATGTCCGTCTGTCTGTCTGTCTGTCTGTCCGCGGTCTAGCTCCGAGACCCTTAGTACTATAAAATTGTAATTTGGCTTAGGTATACATATTAATTACGCCGACAAAGTGGTAAAACAAAATTATGAAAAACATTTTTTTTTAGGGTACCTCTCATATACGTAAAGTGGTAATGTTTATTTTTTTACCCCATGGTGAGGGGTATCATTGGAAAGGTCCTTCAAAAATATTGTGAGTTTGTGAAAACCATTTTTGGATTCAGGGATTCGTTTGTGAAATATTAAGCTTTAAAGTGCTAAGTTTTGTTAGAGTCAAGTGTCGTCGTCCCCCCCTGCCGGCTAAATGGTTGGTTTTGGGTGTGTGAAAAAAATCACAACAGTAGCTTATATAACGAAATTAAAAGGAAAACTATCACAGCTAAGTAGACTCTACAGGTTAACGAGTAATAATCGACCAACTTAACTTTGCAGTTGCAAAAACATGTTTTCCCATACATTCCGTATGGGAGAACATATTTTTCAACTACAAAGTTAAGTTTGTTTTTGGGATAAATTCATCCCAACTACGGAACCCTTCATTGTGCGTGGTCCGACACGCACTTGGCCGGTTTTTTTATTTATTTCTGTTACTGAATGAGCAATCATCTTAGAACTTGACACAGTTATAAATAAAATCAGGATTTCCTCACAACAATGGATTAGGTATGCCGTAAAAGTAATGCGTTAAAAAATTATATGGTAAACCGCAACAAAGGATAAAGATGTATTTTTTTATGAAGCTTATAATTTAATGAACCTTAAAAACCATACTTCTCAGTGTGATAGAAACGCTGATGGCTATCTAAATCGTGCTAGCTTAGAACTCATCCACGAGTACTTAAACGTTATCAGTAGCGTCCTTAAGTATCTTCAACATGCAGGAATCAGGGCACGCAAGAACAGCACCATAGAATGCTAGATAATCTCATTCTAACTTCTCTGCTGTCCTTGTCAAAATCAAGCCTTAGGCAATCGCAGACCAATTCCCGGCCACAGTAGGCGCGGGCTTGCGGACGGTGAGCAATGGGTAGCTCGCCGTCCGATAAGAACCCAGACCCCAGGCCCAGTTCGACGGCGCGTTGTGTTCCACGCGAGGCGAGATGTCAGCACAACTGAAGAGGTCCGCTTGGGCCGATGCCTGCCGGGGTTGCGGGTTTATCCGAAAGGGTTACCGTGGCCCCTGGCAACATACAGGCAACTGAAGGAACACGGGTGGGTTTTAGTCAGTAGGAGTCTGGCCCAGAGCGAGAGAAGTTATGTAATAAATCGCCAACCAAAAAAAAAATGGCCGCGTCCTAAACAGAAGCGATCGTCGCGTCCATATTAATGTTATTTTTTCTTCGGAAAACCGAAAGGCGTCCTCTGACGGCACGACCGCGCGTTCCGGTTCACCGGACACGAAGTTATGCGATACATATAGGGAGCGAGGACAGAAACTCATTAACTTACCATGACTACGGACCCGCACCGTCCGTGTCCTACCTGCTGAAAATGGTCCAATATGAAAACCCAATTACTTACACATAGAAAAAAAAAAATATACAAGGTGGAGATGACATTACGACCATAAAAACTACGTATATCTAATGACGTTCTTAGTCCGCATACGAAAATTCAATAAAATATATCCAATAGTTTAGTCACTATAGCTAGTCAAAGATTGGCAAAACCCATAGTTGGCACATCACTACTATTTAGTTTGTTTGAAAAAATCACTTTTTTTAATTCGATGCCAGGATTTATTTGATGGTTCCAAAATACTCTTATGTATTAGTATTGCCAGTGTTTTCATTTATTGTCGTATTGTTGTCTCCACATTGTACCTATATATAAATAAACCAGTTATTCAGTTAAATGTTCTGAATGAGTAAAATGTACTTAGGTAGGTAGTGATGTACGTTTTCATACGATCGTGGTCCGTGATTTATAAATCACTAGGTATATAGATATATAAGTACCATTCGGAATCTTGCTGCTGTGGCCAGAAATAAATGCGGGTTGGCGTTAAAATCGTTTCGAAAATATATACTGGTGCGATTTTGTCCGGCGGTCTTTGAACGTGCATTCTTTAACTTTAGACGCTAGTTACATGTTCCATTTGTGATTTGCGATCTTTTACTTATCTTAAAATCTTTTGATAAATTTCCCGTAGGTATACTTTGGACTCCTATAAAAGGACTGAAAGAGTTATAAAAGCGAAAGTTATTTCAGCTAACAAGATCAAATTATTAAGAATCTATTTCTATCACAGCTTCACAGCACTACATCTCCATTAAACCAACATTTCGCGTTGAAAATCTAAATGATATGCAAATATTTTATGAGCTACGAAATAACATTCAAAATGAAATATCTCTTCCAGGGCCATCATAACAGAAAATGGAATCTATCCGTCAACGATATCCATTAGCACAATCAACACAAAATGTAAAGAAAATGATTTGGAATTGAGCACCTACGATCCTTTTCAAAACAGAAAACTGGAGCATCCCAACTCGTAAGTACCTAAGCAACTGTTTTATCTGCCAGACGGTTGCACCAATCGACATTGAAATGAACATAACGAACCCCACTGTGATTTTACGCTACTTCATTAAAAAAACGGTAATATAATTCACAAGATTGATACGAAAGCATTGATTCTGAATCTGAATGATTGCAATGTAATTGAGGTAATAAAAAATGTATAAATCATAAAACGTGGTAGAATAAAAATCAACTGCTTTTGAAGCCACGATAAGATGTTGAATGGCATTTAGAACTTTGATGTTTATTTACGTCAATCAATTATCCAGTACTTAACAGATTCCTGTTTGCAACGAATTTTAAATCATCTACCATTTTATCATCTATATCATATTTAACATTTCTTTCTAGAGATGTGAGATCATTTGCAAATCTCCTGAAATCATCACTGGGTTCCGGAATTCTGGCCATGCCAGCTGCATTCAAGAATGCTGGTACAATAGTTGGGATTGTCGGAACAATCATTTTGGGATACATCTGTACACACTGCGTTTATTTACTGGTAAACTATAAGCAACTAATTTATTAATATCAATAAACAGATATTCCTAAATTTGAAGTCAAGAATGTGATCCAATTAGAAGATGACTAAAACGTTCCTTATAAGTACCAAACATATAATTATAGAACGGTGTTATAATGTCAACTTGTATGAAAACCGCATTGTGGTAAAATAGGAGATAAGAATAATGATACGGAAATATGGAATTAATTACATTGACACCTGACACCTATATTTCTACTCATAAACTGACGCCTTCAATTTAATAATATATCTTTTTAGATTATAGTGTCATTTTTTACCACACATTCGCTGCAAGCCATGTAGCCCTTTCTGTATCAACATAATCATGATAAAAATTTAACACTTTTCAGGTCAAAACTTCACAAGAAGTATCAAGAGTTACAAGGGTTCCATCATTAGGTTATGCTGAAACTGTTGAAGCAGTATTCGCGACCGGACCTCAACCGTTACGAAAAGTGTCTAAAGCATCAAGGTATGGAAACTCAGTTATATTTTTAGATATTTTAGTATCCTCTTGCAATTGTGTATTCATTTCTTTGATTTATTTATAGCTATAGCCTCTATTATTGGAACCATAAAATGCACTGCAATAGACATTTCCATGTCCTTTGTTACCAAACCTATGGCTAATATGAATTTATGTTGATACTGCATGAATCAACAAAGGAAGGTCTTATTTAAAAATTAATTCTGAAAGTCGTAATTTAATAATATTCAATTCAACACTCACCAGTGCATGTAGTATTTAAATGCAACACCTTGGAAGACAATAGTGTTTGAATACATGATGTTTTATGTTTATTTCTCGTTCATTTTCATGTCTATACTTACCACCTTTCCGTTTACTTACCGTTACCAAACAATGATTTTCAGCTTCAAGTAATATTATGACTATAGCTTTATTATGCTTGTATTTGATTTGTAAACTATCACGTCAACGCCAATGTATATATCTCTGTAATGATACCATTTAAAAATAATTAAAATAATTTGAGACCAGTAGTGGCAGTATCAGTTTTATTGAAGCTCAATTTTATTTCTGGTTACATGAATACTCGACTGGTGATTGACAAATCAACTCGCACTACAATTTGAGTTTTGATATTGATAGATATGAATAGAAATAGAGTGCTTCTATTTCTATTCATCTGCTTCTTTCTCACACATTTTAGACTAAAAAAAAATGTTTCTGTACCAACACATAACGTAAAGAGCTTAGCGTCGTAGACATCGGAATTATTATGTGAATCCATAATTGTCACAATTATCTCCGTAGTTCTCACATTGCCAGCATTAATGTCTGCACCACATAACACACTATCATCATTGTAATCGCCAACTCATACAACGGTGGGTCCATCACATGACCCATGGAAATAATCACGTTGTCAATGAGTGACATTGTTTTGAGGTAATGAAACCAATCGATACCTAAGGTCAAGCATTGCAATAGTTAGGAGCAGTATACTATTATTATCTTGTCAATATAGACTTTATAAATGGTGCTCACGTGACTGTTGATTCACGTTTGAGTATCAGGACTGTCTCTGCATGCAGCGGTGGATTTCCTTTGCAAACTATTGCGGTCGTCTGCCAAAAGTGATTTCTAATTTTGATCTTAGAATTAAAGAAAGGTTGGAACAGCTGCTTATCATTAAATGTTTGATAGAAGATTATGTAGAGATACTTGTCGACTATTATAACTAGAGGTTGTAACATCTATGAGACAACTTCAAACACTAGAACAGTGATGAAAAGGATAGTAAAATTGAAATAGTGAAAATGGGCTTTTAAAATGCAGAATCACATTAATCCAATACTGAGTGACTTATCATCACCAAAATTGTTACTCTTACAGCCAGTATATTTGAAGTTACATTTGTAAATGACGCTGAACATTGACATCACTCTTGTTGACGGCGCCTAATGTTTGGCTCCTCCTCAAAAATAAATCTACCTATCTCAAATAACTAGAGACAAAATAAACAATACCTGTGTCACGTTAACGCAGATTACGGAAGTGGTGTTAAATATTAAGAGACATCATGATATTCATATTTCAGGATATTTATAGACTGGGCCATGGCTTTCACCATTCTTGGCGCCTGCGCAGTGTATGTCATCTTAATCGTGGATTCTGTAAAACAGGTATGTTGGACCAATGACAAAACATTCGTCTTTTATGCACTTGGAAATTAAAATTATACGAGAAGACAATACAGCAAGAGAAGATTTGTAAATGTCACTCTTCGTAAATAAAATTGGCCCAAATCTATGAGAATTTCGTATTATATTCATAGAACTAAATTCTTATACGTTGTTGCTATCGCGTTTAAAGACTAACGCATACCTATCTATAACACTTAAAACTTTAAGATCTTGAAAAATAATGACCTCGTTAACATGACGGATTTAACTTTTTAGCGAGCGAGGTTTATCTAGCTGTGACTTTTTCATTGGACAAGTATAATTCTGTAATAGATAGGTACCTGCTATATAACATAATAGGTACTAGGTACTAGTAGGTACTAGTACCTAGTACCTATTATGTTATATAGCAGGTACCTACTATATAACCTAATATCCTGCTATATTAGACGCCTCCCACAAGATGGACCGATGACCTTGTGAAGGCCGCAGGAATCCGTTGAATGCGGGAAGCACAAAATCGGTCTAAGTGGCGGTGCTTGGGGGAGACCTATGTCCAGCAGTGGACGTCTTTCAGCAGAAATGATGATATTAGACGCTTAAAAATATCGTTGGCGAAACTACTATATTTTCAAATTGTTCTCAAAATCAGTTCAATAAAATTCTGGATATTGCTTTTTCTGACCAAAAACTTGCTAAATCTAATGCTGAAAAAAGTCAACAAGTGTTGCTCAGTGATTATGACTTTTCTAATATATAATTTCTTCTTTTTTTACTGAGCGCATATTTTTTGTGATGAATAAAAAATGGCGAGTTGAGCGCAATAGGGTCAAAGGGCCTACCACCAGCTCATAAAGCAGTATTATTTTAATATTACTTCAGTGGGAGAAAGAGATGGAGCTATACGTCCAGCACGCGTAGCATGACCACTGTAGAAACGAGTTTTATCGACGGAAGAATAGACAAAATGACAGATTCCAATCTGTGCTGCGTGCTGGACGTATAGCTCCATCTCTTTCTCCCACTGAAGTAATATTAAAATAATACTGCTTTATGAGCTGGTGGTAGGCCCCCTGTTTTCATCTCATGCTGAACAAATGTATTTTGTAACCTTTTTAAATACAAACGTGTTAGTTAAACCTCAAAATAGCAAAAAAATATGCATTTAATATATGTAATAGTTTTGAAACACACTAAAATTGTCGCCATTTCTATATTTTTACAAGCAATGGCTTCGAAAATACTATATTTGATATAAAAAAAATTGGCAACTCTAGGTACTAGCTATAGAATTATACTAGTAGGTAAATATTAGATTTCTTATGCAAACCATTTTCGTAAGAGGCGTCCTCTTTTTTTTATACTCCCGTATTGTACAACTAGGTACTGCTCAAAATTCTACCTGCTATCCTTCACCTTTCTCGCTACCCTATTACCGACAAAATGGGACTTAAACATATTATTATCTGGCGTATATATGGGTGTGCTAGACACCTGTGCCCAAACGCTTCGGGAATTCAAGCTTGATTTTTCAATTTTAATTTCACAATTTTAAAGGTTGCAATCATTATTCAAATTGTATTAATTTCCTTACAGATAGTCGACTTCTACGACAAGGACAATGAGATCAGCGAAACGATGTATTGCCTCATGGTCCTGGTCCCTGTGCTTCTCTTCACGCAAATCAAAAACCTGAAATATTTGGCGCCGTTCTCTGGATTCGCAAACGTTCTGCTGGTTCTCACATTCCTCATCTGTTTATACTATATCTGCTCGGACTTCCAACCTATCGACTCCATGCCGATGGCCGTCGATATCGAACGACTACCTCTCTTTATCGGGTAAGGAAACTGAGGCACTTATCTTTACTGGATGCGTTTTGCGTATCTATTCTATACCTATCAATTTAAACCAAAGAGTATTGAGAAATGGACTCTTCAATGTTAACACTTTCTACTCTACCCACTTTTCATAGAACTCATACGCCATGCCGCCATACATATTGGAAGTGAACCCTCCGGGAGGGTTACCGGCATTACGTTTGCGCTAGACTAAACCATCGCGGACGGTCAACGGCATAAGGTTTAAAACCGTGTTATATAAAACACTGCGAAACGAAGTAAAATTGTGTTTTCAGTATAAGTAGTTTCCAACCTTTTAATTTTTTTTGAATATTTGCCACCGTGAACAAAAAAATAATAATTAAATGCTTGGTTTTCAAACCAACGCTTTAACTAATATAATACATCTTGTTAAAATATACATCAGAGTTTATTTTCACGGTATATAATGCTGTATTCGCTAAGAAAAACCTACATTTAAAATGAGCACTCTGCGAGGGCTCTCGGCATACCATATGTGACTAGGTGAATCCTCCAGGAGGGCTCCCGGCACTAAACGTGTTAAAGCAATGACAATATTTTGACTCGTGCCCTAAACTGTAATTTTTATTTAATCATCATCATCTTCCTGCCCTCGTCCCATGTTACTTGGGGTCGGCGCAACACGTTTCCTTTTTCCATTCTCCCCTGTCAAACGTCACGCTATCATTCACTCTCTTCTCTTTCATATCATTCCTCACACAGTGTAATTTTTATTTATGCAATAATAATAATTATTTGTTAGGGAAGTAGTTAATTGACTTGGTTAATCTTTGGTTAATCGACTGAACAATTCACATTAAAAACTAGTTCACAGTGATTGTTAAACTACTTACCCATTAGGTACTTAGGTATGTTTAGTAGACGCGAGCACAGTATTAGAAAATATTGGGGAAAAAAACAGTTATTTCCTAAATCGTGTTGCAGAGGATTTTTAATTTTTGTTCGTTAGGAAAACATCCTCCTTGTTTACGTGTCCTCTTACAACTGGCCGAACGTACACACGGCTACACATCGAGCTATACATTTCCAGTATAAGCCGACCTCGCATGGTACGGAAATCCTATACGATGCGAGATCAGCATAAACTGGAATTGTATAGCTTGATGTGTAGCCGTGTGACCTACTCAAAAATTTTGCGAAAAGCCACTAAGGTTAATTTTTTGTTGTATTTTTTTTCTGCCAAGTAAATGGCTTCTGTTTTTATTTTATATAAAGTTGCCTGTTACCTATACATATATTCTATTACGCAAACTCTTTAGCAATCGTAGATAATGTCCCCAGTCATCAAACATCGCAAACGTGCAGGTTACTACGATTTTTTTTTATGTTGTTAGCTCATCATCTGTTACGACGCCTAATTGAGGTGGATAACAATTAAAATTCTATTGTGTCTCGTTAATGACAGTTGAAAGGTTATGTCCCCTAAGAGTAGTTTATACCCAAGTTTGCAACCCTGAAAACCTTGTGCTACTCCCATGGTGCTCGAAAAAATATACCTTAAGGACGTGTTTTAGGTATCTTTGTGTTTTGTTCTCTAAATTTGCTACAATCTGAGCCCAACCCAAGCACTCTAGGCCTAATGGTTGCGAAGATACAGCTAGTCAAAGACATAGCTAGGCTAGCCCTTTTTTTCCATAAAGTGAAAAATTATCGATATACATATTATGATTTTGTGCTCCATCGTATCCATCGAAAATCTAACTACTAATCTGTCTGAACCATTACGACGCCACCATCGAGAAAAACGGAACGTTCGCAGTGGTCGATAGTGGCATCGAAATTATTCAGTCGAGCCATTGTGGCGGAATACTTCAGCTATGTTTTCAACCTCTTTGGAAAAACGTAGCTAGATTTTCGTCGGATACCCACAAGATGCAGCTTTGAGGAGCACTAAATCATAATAATTTATTATATATCGATAATTTTTCTGGAACAAGTGCCAGAATTTCGCAGTTTTTCGAGCACCAAGGGATTAGTACAAGTTTTTCAGGGTTGCAAACTTGGGTACAGCCCCGGATCTACGGGGGGGGGGCAAGCCGGGGCCCGTGCCCCGGGCGCCAACTTCAGGGGGCGACAAATTAAAGCGTAGCAGACAAGTGCACCACCCAGCACACATCAACATTGCAATAAATGAGACGCGCAGCACATTTATAATAATCTTTAAAAAAAAAAATCTTTTTTACAACAGTTTTGACGCCCCTGAATTGGCGCATTATCGATCGATACAATTTGATTAATATGTTGCTGTCAAAATTTTAATTCTAAGAAAATTTTAATTTTGCGGGGGCTAACTTAGCGCATCCCCATAAAAGATTGGCGGGGGGCGGCAGACGGCAATTTTTGCCCCGCCTCAAAAAAATTCTAGATCCGGGGCTACTTGGGTAAGTATAAACTGCTCTCAGGGGACCTAACAACATTTAAATCATAATTACATGCGCGTTTGTGACGTTTGCCTTTTTTTGTGTCGATTTTGACTGGGCTATTTAACGATCTCAAACAGTAAAATTTTTTACGATCGTGAAAATGAAAATTCACATTTACACTTATAGATGGATATCTTATGTACCTACCTAAATAAAAATCCCTTTCAAATCGCTAATTTGAACTTTAACTTCATTCCAGTACAGTTATATTTGCTATGGAAGGCATTGGCGTCGTGCTACCGGTTGAGAACACCATGGCTCAGCCGACCCACTTCCTCGGCTGTCCCGGCGTTCTGAACATCACCATGTCAGTGGTGGTACTGCTGTACATGTTCATGGGATTCCTGGGCTACGTACGCTACGGAAATGACGCTAGAGGGAGTATAACTCTCAATCTGAATACGGCTGAACCGTAAGTATAATTTCAGTAATTTCTTATTAAGAAAGCATGTTTAAGGATGGCCAACAATTTGTGCACAATATAAGTAGGCACTTAATTAAAGTTACCTGCATAAAAATATTAGGTAACTCGGATGGACCGGACCGATAATATTTCCCCTTATCTGCGAGTAGGTATCTTACATACAATGTACCTAATTAATCATTTCTAATAGGAACTTACAAGTGAGCTTGTAAGCAGATGGCAAACGACTTTTGGAAGCGCGTTTTTTTTTTGTTTTACCCTTGTCTTTGACATTTCTTTGACATTGCTATCATCTTTCTATATAAGTATGGCCTGCCAAAGGTCCGGGACCCAGGGCTCCCGGACCTTTGGCAGGCCATACTTATATAGACCTTGTATTATTATACCTAATTCAAAACACTGGTCACTTTGTGTAAAATTAATTAGAAACAGTCATTAAGGTGAATCCGCAGTTGTAGCCGCGAAATTCAAATTTTCTTACGTATTTTTGCAATTTGCAGGTAAGTGTCAGGTTGTATCTTGATCAAATATGATTCGGGAATATAACAGATAATTTATTTACCGAATTATAATCATTAAATCTCTCTAAGTTAGATTTGTTAGACTCATTAAATGTTCCAACTGCAACGCTAACTATCATAAAATATGTGTTAATGCAACCTTAATCGACACTAATAAGCAAACTGTTTTATGGCTGTGTCCTTCCTGTCGGGCTAAGACACCTCGCACTGATAACAGCAACACCCCTGCTCGTCCAGCGACTACGAGCGCTGAGCTCGATATCTCGAACATAAACACCCAATCACGCGGCTACAAACGCATGGCCATCGGTTCACCCGCTAGAGATGTCGCCGAAAACTTAGTGTCTTTTCCTGAGCTTGTATCTGAGATTCGGCTTATGCGATCGGACATGGACGAAGTCAAAACATCACTGAGTTCTTTGCTCGACGGTGTTAACAAATGCAACGCCCGCCTAGACAGTTATGAGGTAAGAATTAAATCCCTCGAGCAAAGCAATTTGCAAGTTGTTATTTTAAATGAAACAATTTGCAATTTGAAGGATCAATTAAACAATCAAATGCAGTCAGCAATGCGTAATGAGATTGAGATCATGGGCATTGAAGAACTTCCCTCCGAAAACCTTCAACACATCGTCCTGTTAACTTCGTCTAAGCTTGGTGTTCAGTTGACTGTGGACGATATCGACTGGACAGCTCGGGCCGGCCTAAAGAAATCCTCTGTGACCGACTCAAAGTTTCCTAGGCCAGTTATCGTCAAATTACTAAGAAGAGCAAAACGAGATGAGTTAATAAAGGCATCCAAAACTAGGCGCAATCTCTCTTCCAAGGACATTGACATCCAAGGACCTGTGCGTAAAATCTTTGTTAACGAGCATCTAACAAAGGATAACCGCATCTTGTTTCGTGAAGCTCGCGCCCGGGCACAGAGCGCGGGTCACAAATACTGCTGGACAAACAACGGGCGTATACTTATCCGTAAGATTGAGGGGCAACCAGCCATTGCAATCAAGAGTATTATGGAACTTGATCTTTTTCTCGGTACGCAGATTAACCCTAGTCTCATACTCGATACCTGAAACTAACTTTTTATTTCTATTTTCATTGTTAATTATGTTTTTTTGTAAATGTATAGTTCTTTTCTTATGCAAAATAATAGATAAAAAATTCACAACACTCCGACAAAATCAACTTTCGTGTCGCAAATACCGTTTCTCACTACACAATCAAATAAAAACACATAAAACACACACAAATACACTTCGAACTAACATTAAATTACAAACCTCTTCTGTGTTCCATTACTCTCTGCACTTCTCGGACAGGCGTGTTAGGCAAATACCTCCAAGCAAATCTGCGGCTTTAATTATTCCCCTGTCAGCACTTACTCTCAATAAAATTATTGATAATGGATAAAACCGATCTGCTAACCGAAATAGACGAGACGTTGAGCATATCATGCCGCACTGTCGAGAAACTTGAGTTGTGCGGGAACTTACTTCTGGAACATAACTTCAGGGTATTACACTTAAATATCAGGAGCTTGCAAAAAAACTTCCTCAGCCTGCAAGCATCGTTATGCCGGCTTGACTTTCAACCTGATATAATTGTCTTAACAGAATGCTGGTTAAATGAAAACTCCGTCATTTACCAATTGCCCGGTTACAAGAGCTACCATACCACCAAAAAAATAAACAGGAGTGGCGGGGTTACTGTTTACGTTAAGGATCTCTGGAACGTGTCAGTTTCCGAACCAGAATTTGACGATGCTAATTGTCTACAGATTGAGCTTCACAATAAAATTACAGTCCTTGGTATATACCGCTCACCTTCATTCACCAACATCGAACGTTTTTTAAATTCTTTAGACGATTCCTTAGACAAACTAAAAAACGAATCATGTGTCATTGTGGCGGGTGATATTAACATTGACATACTAAATGACTCACCGAATGCCGTCCATGCAACATATCAATGTTTGATGGCTGAACATGGGCTATTGCCAGCTATTACTCACCCTACTCGGGGGAAAGCCTGTCTAGACCATGGCTATATTAAACTCAAAGGCACTACCGCACAGGGAATCGTCTGTGAAGCCTCGGTAACGGATCACCACTTAGTGCTGCTCGGAATCAACTACTCTAATCCTAAAGCCAAAAATAAAAACAGATTTAAAATTAAAACTGACTACTCCATGGTGGTTGAAGAATTAGGGCAGCTCGACTGGGCTGACGTTACCTCCACAACAAATATTGATGATGCAGTACTTCTTTTTAATAGGACCCTGTCAGACATCATAAACAAACACACCTCAAAAATTAAAATCAGTCGTTCAAAATTTAATTTAAAGCCCTGGATTACGCCAGGCCTTATTAGATGCATCCGTCATCGAGATATTCTTCACGCTCAAACAAAACAGCAACCAAAAAATGATGTCCTAAAAATTATCTACTCAAGGTACAGAAACTACTGTAATGACATTCTGCGTCAGCGCAAAGCTGATCATGACAGGAATAAATTAGAAAGTAATAGTAAAGAACCAAAAAAACTCTGGCGGACTATTAAAGAAATATGCCAAGTTCCTAAACGAACCAGCGATAACCAAGAATTGCTGAAATATAAAGGAAACGACATTATCTCTATCGACAAATGTAACGAGTACTTTATCTCAGTTGGTCAGAACCTTGCAAACAACATCTTAAACGGGCTGGCGACAACTGGGAACGAACAGTGCCTTGGTCCTCAACATAAAAACCCACCTAAAGACTCACTGTTTCTACATCCTACTGACCATCAAGAAATTGGTAACATCATAGACAATCTCAAAGACAACAGCGCTCCAGGTCTCGATGAATTTCGGCCTCTGCTCCTTAAATACATAAAGAAACACATACTGGAACCCCTCAAATACATATCGCACGTCACAAACAATAGGGTATCAAGTCGGAAAATGCCAATTTTTTTTTTGTTCCGTTTCGGAATCTAGATTTTTTTTTCTACAAACTGGCAAGACAATGGTATTTTTAGGGCAAATAGTTTCCGAGATATGATCATACATTTCTTTATTGACTGTTCACTCGTGTCATTCACGCACCAATCAATACGGTCGCATTCTAGTTGAGTCAGTTGCCGCTCACCGATCGTCGGCGTTACACGTATTTATTTCGAGTTACGACGTCTTTGCGGAGCGAAAGCATAAAATGTGAGTATTCTATAAAGTATTATTTTGACTTAATACTCTATTGCCTGTTAGATATAACAAAAATCGCAGTATTATTTTGTCTTCATACCGTATTGATTGTTTTGTTTTGATGGATTTGAGATTTTCACCGAAATTATCTCTAAATGATACTTTATAGCCATCGTTTTGTTTGAGATAATACTGTATTGCACGTTAATTGTTGCACAATAACCGAGTGTTAAATGAAGTTTGTTACTTTTTTACTATGTTTTAGCTTAACTCAAAATTATGAAGAGAAATAAGAGGACAGAAAAAATGCTGAGGGCAGTTCATGATCGCCAAATTACACCTGAGAGCAACTCAAATGATGAAAATGGATCCCTTTGCAGATAATGATGACATTAATATTTTCGTATTGTACTGTACGTATTTTCGAGATGAAAATTGTCGGTCTCGATCTATGTCAAAATCATCGGGTAGTCGTCAAACATGCGAATTTGTACTTGTTGTTCTGAAGGTTTCTCATCACGTAATAAATGCAACAGTTTTCTTTGCTGGGATCACTTTGATTATTAAATCAATTCCTTATTAGAAATATTTGATAGTTCAGAAATTGTTGATAGTACGTTGACTGGTGAAACCAATAATTTCTTAGCAGACGTAACAGCAACAAACAACGATTAAGTTTTTTTGTGGGTGAATCGATAAATCCAGAAAAACGTATTAGGCAATTGGCATTTTGTATTTTTGCAATAAAATTAAGACAAAAATATTGGCAAATACAGTTCCTAGTCTATATTTTTCTTGCTTAACTTTATTGCAATAAATTGAAAATGTGCCAATTAAACTGTGTTTATCGTATTGTCTTTTGTCGATTCGCCCACAAATAACCTTTCAACTGTCATTAACGAGACACAATAGAATATTAATTGTTATCCACCTTAATGAGACATCGTAACAGATGATGAGATAAATGAACTTCGTGCTTTTTCGCATAGATAAAAATAATATTGATGTGTAACATTTTTCCTCTCGCTTTCCTTGTATGACCAATTAGCGCGCGCAGTGCTAGAATTGGCCGTCAGAAACGACCTTGAAGAGGCCCCGCCCCATTAATGTTGCTTATTAACTTAAATGTTGCTTATTAACTTAAAATGTTACTTATTATATTACCTTTAAATGTTGCTGATTACCAACGTGAGATGTCAGATGTTACACATCATATGCGACAACTGTAAGGCTCGCTCGATTTTTGTATTTAAAAGTGACGAATCGCCCGTTTTGAGCGAGTAAATTCGTGCGAATCGAAAAATAAGTCTTTTTTTATGCAGTATTACATTATTGAGTTATTATGTTTAATATTCTTTTAACTGTAACTGTTTTTTAACGTTTTGGGATACTTACTTTAAGTGTATTTTAATAAACCTGTTTTTGGTATTAAACAATAACTACGTTTTTTTATTTAGATAGTCCCGTACTGTTAGAGTTAAAACATCACATTTTGTATTTTTTAATGTATCATTTTAAATAACTACTTGATAATATCAGATTTTAATCAATTTCGTTCGGGCTAGACAGTCGTAACTCAAACATTTTAGCAGTTTGAACTGCTTATACAGTATTATCTTCACCCGACCATATAAACGTGCTAATAAAATTAAAACTACCACTGATACAAGCACTAAACTTACTAAAAATAAAGAAGGATAATGTACCATCAAATCTGTATATAAATTAAGACATTAAAATCCTTACTTCAGGAGTTATGAATTTTCAAACTTTCAAAACGCGATATCTCAAAACACTGTTTTTGCAGATAATCCCCTTTTGTTTGTGATGTGCGATATGTAATCTGAGCATGGAAACTGGAACCGTTCCTACTTGCTGGAAAACTGCTGTTATCACGCCCATTTACAATAGTGGTGCCAAGGATGCTCCTGATAACTACAGGCCAATTTCATTGCTTTCCGTGACATCTAAAATCCTAGAAAAACTCATAAACAACCGCCTCGTAAGCTTTCTAGACGAAAACTCTTTACTCTCAGAGCGGCAGTTTGGCTTTCGGCGAGGGAAGTCTACTGAGCAAGCCGTGAGTCTACTGACTGACATAATCTCTTCAAACATCGACAAAGGCCGCCGTTCAACTGGTGTCTTCCTTTCACACAGTGTCAATTCCTACACTGCTTAAGAAACTAGAATCCTTTGGTGTCAGAGGCCTGTCTTTGGATTGGTTCAGCAGTTACTTGTCTGGGAGACATCAACTCGTCAAAATTGGGGATAGCGTCAGCGGGAGTCTTCCGGTTGTCTTCGGGGTGCCTCAGGGAAGTATTTTGGGACCTACCCTCTTCATCATGTACATGGACGACATTCTGAGGCTTAACATTGCACAGTCGGAAGTCATCTGCTACGCTGATGATACTGCTATTATTTTTCATGGAGCTACTTGGGAAGAGACTCTGAATGCATCTGAAAAAGGGATGAGTATCATAGCAGCATGGCTCGAGCAAAACCTCTTAACATTGAACTTGAAAAAAACGAATTTCTTGACCTTTCATATCACTCGATCTAGTAGACCAAACATCGACACACTAAAAGTACACAACAGCAAATGCAATGGCTTAACAGCAGCAGCCATCTCCGCTAGCGATTGCACCTGCAACGAAATTGTCAGAGTAGAAACCACAAGATATTTAGGCGTCATAATTGATCAGAACCTGTCTTTCAAAGCACAAATTCGAACACTCGCAAAAAAGACTCGCAAGTTCATTTACATTGCGAAACTCTTACGAGTCACTGCTCCTAAGAACATTTGTTTACAAGTTTACATCTCGCTATGCCAATCTGTCCTACAATACTGTATAAGTGTCTGGGGCAGTGCCGCCAAGACAAGCATGCTGGAACTGGAACGGGCCCAGCGGGCTGTCCTCAAGGTACTTCTGGGTAAGCCGCGGCGTTTCTCTACTGACGAATTATATTTAGAATCTGGGGTTTTACGTGTACGTCAGCTATTCATCCTAGGGTCACTTCTAAACCTTATAAAAGTCAACATAGAACGTTCTAGCAGCAGTAAGAGGGGTAGGAAAATAGCTGAAAGATTCCCCCTTCCAAAAACAAAAACCCTCTTTGCGACCCGGTTTTCGTCGTATTTACCCAGACGGGTGTTTAATGCTATAAGCAAAACGTTCACTGTACCGAATAACTACTCTGAGGCCAAAACTAAATTAAAAGAATGGTTGCTGGGCCGGACTTATGAGGAAACAGAAAGTTTACTTTGCTGCACATGTTAATACACACTCTCTGAAGGAATACATACCCTCACTTACACTCACACCACACACTTACTCACCTTAACTGTTTTTGTATGTATAATTTATGTTATTTGTTTTTTGTACTTAAATTATTGTAAATTTAATAAGAACTATGAATAATAATATTGCGCTAGCAGAACGCATTAAAGTTGTTAACTTTGTGTAGTGTTTGGGTCACCAAGATACAGGCTGTGCCTAGTTTGGGACCCGCTGTCTAATTCTAAGTTTTTTGTTAGTGAGAATTTCATACCATGCTATTTAGGTTGTATATTTATGAACTTTGTGTGAGCTAAATAAATGAATTTGAATTTGAATTTGAATTTGTTCTATAATAAGAACTTTTCCATAAGAGATTTGTTTTTATGGAACAAATCTAATTTAGATTCGCATGCTACTGCGGATCCACCTTAATATTTTTTTTTCTATTTTAGTTTTCATAGTAAAATGGCTTTCACAAAGTTTGGTAAAGCCAGCGTTTCATTTTTTATTCAGGACAAAAAGTTCTATTCCTATTGATAGTTAGTATAGGTAGTTTACCTAAAGCACAGGCGTTGACATTTTTTTGGGTCGAAGTTACCTACCTAGAACGCTATTTAATTAATTTAATCATACTTTTTTCAGAGCTGCAGTAATTGCGAAGGTGTTCATCGTATTTGCTATCTTCTTCACATACACTCTGCAGTTCTACGTTCCCATGGAGATAGTGTGGCGAAACACTAAGGAACACGTCACACAGAAATACCATAACCTAGCGCAAGGCGCCATTCGAGCTGTATTCGCGGTTCTCACAGGTTAGTGAGGTATTCCTATCCTAATTTAACATCAGACCATACTTCTATAGTTTATGGAAGCATAGTACATAAGTACTTACTTGCTTTTATTGTTTCTTAAGAAAATAGAGAAACTTCAAGCTTCACATTAAATCTATAATTTTTTGTCCACAGTTATAGCAGCGGCTACTTTACCTCGTCTGGAACAAGTGATTGGCCTGGAGGGAGCATTCTTCTACTCTTTCCTGGGCCTCATTGCGCCATCTTTGCTAGACATTATTTTTAACTGGGAGAGAGGCCTCGGAAAATACAATTGGATTCTCGTCAAAGACCTAATATTAGTAGTATTTGGAAGCTTCGTGCTGGTCGCGGGGGTAACTCAAAGTATTAGGGAAATTATTAGGACTAACTAGTAAATAAAAATAAGTCGTGATAAATGTGTACTTTAGATACTTTATGTAAATATAGTTAAGTGCATTATTATTATAAGTAAAATTGTTTTGTACTTAAATAAGCCGAGTGTCCTATGTTAGCAGATAAATTATATTGAACATTATAATATGTCCTGGCTTATTATAAAACGCTTTGACTCAGTGTTGAACACTGTAAAAAATATTATTCTAAAAAATAATAAATACTTTGTTAATTATTTGTGACTCTTTATTACCTTAAAAACGCATAAACAGAATTGCAACTTGATCAGTCTAAGCTTCGGCCAAACCTGAGCGATCACAACGCGGGACGCGGGACCGCCATAAAATAAACACGAGCAACGTCTGCCACGCGGTAGCCGCTCCCGCTTCGGACCTGCGTACCGCGTTCACAGTCGCTTTGAACGCGGTACGCGGTTCACAGTCGGTTTGGCCAAAGTTTTAAGATACCAAGCAAACCGCACGTCCGTGGGAACACTTCCCAGGAAATAAAGGCACTGTTAAATTGTTACCATGGCCGTGCGATTAATAAAATACAGGCTTATTTTATAGTAGTTCTAGCAACACTGGTTTATGTGAGCAATACTTAGGCCGCATTCCAAGTTACGCCAAAAGTGATTATATCGCGAATCCGACCAAGTCCAAAGTCACAATTATTACTTAATAACCCTTATATTTTGTGACTATTAAATTAGGTTGGATTCGCGATATTATCACTTTTAGCGTAAGTCGGAATGCGGCCCTAGTAATATGATGCCAACATCAAGATAAAAATATTTGTCAGTGTCAGTCGTTGTCAGTGGTTTTAAACGAAAACCTAGAGAATAGACTGAGTTTCAGCATCACAAAAGTGACCACTCTCCCCTCTCCCTTCCCTCTCTCTCACTCTGCGTCCCTTTTCTGCATGCCTGTTATAACAAGGCGACGCGACGTGGATACTTATTCCAATTTTAATTAGTATAAAACATTGACAATTACAGTGAAAAATGTTATGATTTGATAAAAACGATGATGATGACAACCTGACACTGACCAGCAAATTCCAAAAAACTTAAGAAAATTTGAATTTCGCGGGCTACCTTTGCGGATCCACCTAAAGTCAAAACATCATTGGACCAATCCAATCTGAATTCTAGAAAAAGTCACTACTGGTCGAACATTCCATTAATCTCTCTCGTACGTCTTTTCGGTCTGCACTGCACAACTGAATACGGAACGTGTACATTCTAAATAAGTATAATGGACCATTCAGCCAATCTCCGAGACAATCCACTAAGCCAATCTTCTATTAGCCTCGTGTAAATAGAGACAGTCCACTGTTACCAGTGACGGATTAACCCTTAATCGAATTAAGCAATTGCCTAGGGCATCACGTCTGGGGGGCACCAGAAGAAGCACAAAAAAATTCCCTCCTTGGGGCATCACGTCTCACTCTCACGTCACCAAAAACAACACCAAAAAAGTTTTTAGGAGTAATTTGAAAATTCGCGCGTTTTAAGTTGACATAGAATCCGACCTAGGGCGCATTCCGAGTTACGCTAAAAGTGATATATCGCGAATCCGACCAAAGTCCAAAGTCACAATTATTACTCAATAACCCTTATATTTTGTGACTATTAAATTTAGTCAGATTCGCGATATTATCACTTTAAGCGTAACTCGGAATGCGGCCCTAGAGTCATAACCCCGCTCCCGCTTGCCCACTCGCTGCCCGCTAGTGCATTCGGTAATTCGAATGCACCGGAATTGCGATCAGCCAATCACAAACCACCCCTTCACTCTTATTTATACATGATGATAAAATTGAATCAGCTTTCCCTAATGTAGAAACAGCCCTGCGTATATTTTATCGCTTATGGTTTACAAATTGCTCAGCGGAACGTTCTTTTTCAAAATTAAAAATATAAAAAAACTTTTTACAAAAAAAACTTTTTACAAAAAAAAAACAACCGACCTCCAAAAAAAACACTACAAAGTGAAAAATAACTTTAATTTCGGAAGTCGGTGTCTTGTGTTTTGTATTTTCGTTTTTTGCCACCGACTTCCGAAATTAAAGTTATTTTTCACTTTGTAGTGTTTTTTTTGGAGGTCGGTTGTTTTTTTTTTGTAAAAAGTTTTTATTTTTCACTTTTTAGTTGTGGTACCTACCCCACACACATTCGAATACCACTACCTGCTACCAGTGCCAGAAACTTATCATATCATCTACAAAGCAAGTGGGAAAAAAAATACGTATTTTGTAGCTAACTCAAAAACTATCAAAGCAAAATTAATAAAATTTATATGGGACCAATTCGAGAGCACACCCTTTCAAACAAAAAAATAATTTTCAAAATCGGTCCACAATTGACGGAGAAATCGGTGGACATACATAAAAAAAAAAAAAAAAAAAACAAACATACGCGACGAACTTATAACCTCCTCCTTTTTGGAAGTCGGTTAAAAAAACAACCGACCTCCAAAAGAAACACTACAAAGTGAAAAATAACTTTAATTTCGGAAGTCGGTGTCTTGGGTTTTGTATTTTCGTTTTTTTGGAGGTCGGTTGTTTTTTTTTGTAAAAAGTTTTTTTATATTTTTTATTTTTCACTTTTTAGTTGTGGTACCTACCCCACACACATTCGAATACCACTACCTGCTACCAATGACAGAAACTTAACATATCATCTACATACAAAGTGGGAAAAAAATACGTATTTTGTAGCTAACTCAAAAACTATCCAAGCAAAGTTAAAATTTATATGGGACCAATTCGAGAGCACACCCTTTCAAACAAAAAAATAATTTTCAAAATCGGTCCACAATTGACGGAGAAATCGGTGGACATACATAAAAAAAAATAAAAAAAAAAACAAACATACGCGACGAACATATAACCTCCTCCTTTTTGGAAGTCGGTTAAAAAAGGATAAAGATGATACAAAAAAGGCTCGATAATTTATCGATATTATACATAGAGTCCGATATGTTAGAAACGTTAGACGTTAATACTATCTTGCGTGAATTCAATGCCCGGAAAAGCCGCAAGGCGCATTTCAATAAATAAATAAATTATGCTTTGGTTTTATTGTTGTCGCACCTACTCCACTTCTAAGGTATCTACGTAACATCTCATCATTTTATTTTACAAAAAACTAATGTTTTTGGGCGGTAAAGGTTTAAAGACCGGTTCTATTTGACATACGGATAGGGGGGCCCACAAGCGTGGATTACTTAGGGCATCAAGTAGTCTTAATCCGTCACTGACTGTCACTGGACTGACTGGGAGAGACAGAGCAGACAGCATTGAATTGTCCTCAAGCCATTTTGCCTTTTCATTTTACTGGCCTATGGATTGGCTTAGTGGTCTGTCTCGGGGATTGGCCTACTCTAAATCTGTGGTGATTGGCCCCGTCTAAATGGTCCATTATTCTATGGATAAAAATCACTAACTTGTTCCCTGACAGTTGACATTGACATGACAGTAATTTTGGCTGCGTTTCGAGTTACACTGTAATCGATTAGAGCGTGCTAACACCCGTACCGAATGGGGATAAAAACTGCCACTTGCTCACTTCAGATGGCGCTGATCTCCAGCGTCTTAAATTTTGACAGCTAGCCTTACATTTTTTGTAAACAAGCTTCTTTTACGCATAATTAATTATTGAGCCCAGTTGTGCAGCTGTTTACTGCAAAAATATGGGAACCCATGTATTTGCCAAAGATGTTATAAGAAGAAAACTGTTCGTTGAGACGATGCGCCTGTGTCCTTTAAGCCTTTTACAGGAGAAAATAGTTTATAAGTGATGCTCCCAAGAGAACTAAGTCTGTTTTCATTACATACAGGCACTTGTGATGTGATATTATGTAAATTATAGTATTAGATCAGTGCTAGAAGTATCTCTGAGGTTTTTCAGTCAGGAAGATTCATTTATTTATTTAACCATTTATGCACACACATATAAACAGACAAGAACCGAGTTAGTTTTCAACTCTGCACGCGTAGCATGACCACCGTAGAAACGAGTTTTGTCGACGGAAGAGTAGACAAAATGACTGATAAACAATCACAATCTCTAATTTTGTCTATTCTTCCGTCGACAAAACTGTTTGACGAATTTGTTTTTATCGAATTTGTTTTTATCGAATTTGTTTTTATCGACTTTGTTTTTATCGATTTTGTTTTTATCGACTTTGTTTTTATCGACTTTGTTTTTAAAGTATATATATAAACAAAAGTCGACGATAAAAACAAATTCGATAAAAAATAAGGCGATAAAAACAAAATCGATAAAAACAAAGTCGATAAAAACAAAGTCGATAAAAACAAAGTCGATATAAACAAAGTCAATAAAAACAAATTCGATAAAAACAAATTCGATAAAAACAAAGTCGATAAAAACAAATTCGATGAAAACAAATTCTATAAAAAAAAAATTGATAAAAACAAATTCGATAAAAACAAATTCGTCAAACAGTTTTGTCGACGGAAGAATAGACAAAATTAGAGATTGTGATTGTTTATCAGTCATTTTGTCTACTCTTCCGTCGACAAAACTCGTTTCTACGGTGGTCATGCTACGCGTGCTGATCAGGTTTATTTATTTATTTATAACGGCTTTTTATAACGGGTTATTTTTATCGTACGCCTCCAGTCTTTTCCACTAATGCTGCTTTTTTACCAGTGGTAGACGCTTCCCCTGTCCTTAGCTCGTCTTTTATAGTGCTACACTCCAAGTCTCATACATATTAATCTAGTTTTCGTATAATTTGTGATCGACACAAAAGTAAACAACAACAATGGCGGTTTAAAGACGTACAACTGTGCTGTTACCTGTGAGCTTTCAGTTTTAACCTCATTGTTGACAGCCCTCTGCTGTCATAATCATGATATCTAGGGGTGCGTTCCGACTTACGCCGTAATCGATTTGAGCGTGCTAACACCCGTACCGTGTTAGCGTTATCGCGATAACGATGTCCCGTGAATCGTCATAGATGACGTCATGACATGCGCCATCTTGCGATAACACTGACCATGCCCTAAATTAATATCACCGTGAGCGTTGTCAAAAATGACAGTTGTCCTGTTTTGTTTTGAGTTGCATCTAACGTGGCAATTTCGAAATTGTGCTTCTGGCTACAGTTGCCACCTAACCAAAGAAGAAGAAATTTGTGGTGTATACTCAAAGAAATACTGTAATCCAACCATCTTGTGCAAATTTTGGGGTTATGTTATAAGTTTTGACAATGAGCGACCACTTTGAGCAGTGTGAGCACGTTCACGAGCGTTCCGAGTTGTTGACAGCTCTGAGCTGTCATAATCGTGATATGTAACTAGGAACGCGAAGTATCGATGTGAGCGCTGTGAGCGATTAAGGTCTAACTCGGAATGCGGCCTAAATCGGAACGCAAATTATTGACGTCAGCGCTGTTAGCGAATAGATCCTTTGATATCAGCCATAGTGATGGGTAACTCATCATTTTTATATGAGGTTGAGGGAGTACCTCATTTTACCTCGCGAGGTCCTCACGAGGTACCCCTCATTTGAGGCGAGGAGTTGTACGTCGGCGTATTCACCTCACGAGCCGAGCCCGAGTCGAATTCAGCTGATAGTTCGAGGCAGCGGCAGCGGGGCGGACGGGTGCGTCGACTCATAAGTACTCACGATTCTGATTTTTACGTCTCCCTCATACACATATCTTTCTTTCGCTCATACATTTTTGATCGCCAAAATAAACGAATCAATGACACTTGATTACCAATCTAATGCAAATGTTTTTAGAGTTCATAGTTAACGTTTAGAGTTCACAGTAATAGCTGCTGTAATGTTTACTGTGTTTTCAAAATTTCGAGACCTCACCTCACTCATTCTATATCTATAGCTCACTCAATACTCACTCGCAAAAAGTGAGGATGCGTGAACGAGTGAGGTGGTTCAATGTTGAAATTCGAGTAACTCTTTCAATTTGCGATCACGAGTACCTCAAACGAGGCACCTCATGAGTGAGGGACACATCTCTAATCAGCCAGCATAAATGGCGGCAAAATCAAAACGTTTGTGCCTTCTATTTACCAGTTGCTCGAAATGTTTTGTAAACATTAAGCAGAACAGTATCAAGATTGAAGAAGTTAATTGTTATGCTTAATAACAATGTAAAGAAGCCGCGGAATACTAAGATTGAGAATCTCTTTCAAGCAGTCAAGCACTAGTTCAAAATAATTAGCAATTTGTTGCAGATAGCTACAATGACTATTTACTAAAACACACGTACTATTTTAGGAACGATTGTCATCGCCCAAAACAGCGAAAGGTAACTACAAATCATATAACTACTAGACTAAAATAAATTCCTCTCACTCACTGGCCGGTAATTGGAATTCACAGTATTCGCCAGTTAAGCACGCAAAGCAACCTCCACTGTGATTTAAATATTATGCAATAACATTAAACTGAAGTTCGAGTGTAGTTTAGAGATTTTGGGTGTTTTTTGCTGTTTTCTACATGGACAGAAGATGACTTTCACTAATTCCAAATTAGTAAGTATATTATTTATTTACACAATTTTGAGGTTATGAAACACACACAATTGATAAATTAATCAATGGTTCTTATCTAAATTGATAGGGTATTGAATAGATAATGCCTAATGTAGGTTTACTTGTATCAAATATGTTTATTCTGTTAGTGTTAGCACCAGTGAAAGAACATCATGAGTTTGGTAAGTAGCGTGTTTCGTGACGCGAGTCGAATTCCTTTGTGTCAAATTAATAATTATGCCAATCATTTCATTGAACGATCAGTCCAATCAGTCAGCACATAGGTAGTAATGTCAGACACGCGTGATATTCAATCATTTGTTTATTTAGCATTTGATTGAGAGTTCAAGGTCTAATCTACGCTTGCTAGTCGTTCGCTCAATCCTATAAACTCGAAGTTCTCCTAAGTTTGACCTTAAACAGCAGTTTGCATATTTACCCTCTACTATATGGTCGTACGTAAAACGAAGTTTCCGTGTTGCTAGTGTGATTATTTTAATCGCGCAAACTTTTCAAGAAGTGTGTTTTTATTTATTTTAATCAGTAATCGTGAAAAAGTGTCAAAATGAGTAACTTAGAAGTGGCTGTGACTGACTTTTTTGAAAACATTCCAGTATGTACCAAATTTACTTCATATTCAATTAATTTGTGCTATTTGGCAGGTAAAATGTGTTATCTGAAGTACCGACCTTCTTGTTAAATAAAACCTGTTGCTAATGTGCAAAAATTGTCCTTTGACAAAATTACTTTACTTATTGCTGTGACAAAAAAATCAGACATCTGTATCAAATAGTTTCTTAATTAAAAATGACCAAACTATTGTTAATTCATGATAATTTATTCATACAAACTTTTATAAAACGACCCACTGACCAAATTCCAAGTTTCACTAAATATGTTATCAAGAAGGAATAACTTTTACTTAAGTAAAAAATCAAAAGTACAATTCATTATCACTGTTTGGTAATCATCACATGTCTGAGTATAATATAAACAAAATACCTATCTATGGATTAACTCAAACATTTTCTCTTGAAGAATAGGATAATAATTTACACCTAAATGTAAAATTCAGTACATGACGTTGTACCTACTCCGCAATAACAAAGTCATATGTATTCATGTTCTGAAACAGAGTTCACAAAATGATTTAGAATAATTACCAATTGTAGTAGGTACTACATATTTTGAAATGTTAAGTATTTACATGTTTGTGGTAGTATAGATTACACATTTCAAAATGGAAATGGAAGCGCCTGTCACTCTCCATACAAGTTTAGACATGATTAAAAACTTGCTGACTAAAATTACGTCAATTTACGTCAAGCGCTGATTAATTTGACAGGACTAAACTAATATTTATCTTCTGTCCTTTTCTTAATGGAATAGAAAGAAAAAGATGCACTGAACTTAAATTTAGTTTAGTTTGTGAACAAGGGAATCGGCACCATTAAATAAGTAAAACAAAAATTAATTTAGCATAATTCTAATAAGAATTCTTTTTACAGGTTTTGCCGTTAGTGTTTGGCGTTGGAACAGTAGTAGTACTTGTAACAGTACTTGCCAACTGGATCTGGGGGGGTCAGAAACAAACAAAAGAAGCCCCAAAGAAGAAAAGTTCACAGCTAGTGGCATTAGTGGACCCTAATGTTAAGTATGCTCTGCCACTCATTGAGAGAGAGGAGATCAGTCATGACACAAGGAGGTTCCGTTTTGGTCTACCTTCATCGGAACATGTTTTAGGTGAGTACATTAAAGTTTAATATTTAATGAGTAAACAGATTGAACTCTTGTAATAAATTAGCACAAAAAAAGGGCATACTTTACATTTATACCTTTCTACCCTCATTAACTTTGTTTATTAATTCGTTAAATTTAATATTACATATTTGCAAGTAGTTTTAATGTTATTCTCTGGGTCATCCAGTCTTGTGTGTATGCCTAAATACCTTCCAGCCTTATAGTTTCACTGAAACTTAAGAGCTTAGTAGAGGAAGAATATGTATGAGATTATTATTTTAAGGAGACAGTACATGTTCTCTTCCTGCCAAAAAGACAGCAAGTACTATGTCATCAAATATAATATGCCATTACTTATTAACTTAATTGTGATTTAAATAAATTATAATAATAAATAATATATTGGTGTAATATATTTTACAGATGTTGGGGTTTATTTATAAACATTGCATGAAGTTAATGAGGCATTCAATTTTTTTTTTTTTACAATTCATACTTTTAATGCATTATATTACCTACTTGTACTCCATTTGCGCATTAGACAAATAACGAAAGTTATTATACTTATAATATTGTTGAAATTACTTCACTTTAGACTTATTTTGTTAATGTAAATGGTAAATAGATAACATTGCTTTGTATTCATCTTGAAATAACGGAATTTATTATATAATAGGTTTATATCGAAATAACTAAAGGGTGAAAATGAAAACAGTTAATTGTCTAATGTTGCAATAAATGGAGTGTAGCTTTAGGCAACATTCTTAAATAAACTCTATCAATTAGCACTAAAATTATGAGTAGGTATCATAATTAATCTTCATTTCATTCATTGCTCAATCATTTTGCATGATAACCATGACTGTCCAAATTAATAATTCAAATTGTCACTTAACTACAAACAAATTCTGTCTTATCATCTAACAAAAATTGATAACAAGAAATACTTTAACTATTTTATCTACTAAAGGCATTTAAATGATTTATCATATGAAATCATTTTTATTTTGGATTTAAATTATTGAATGTATTTGAATTATTTTATCATTTAAAACGTTCAAATTCCAAAAACTTGTTTGTGATTACCAACAATTATTAAGAACTTTTTGTTCGTTTGTTAAGTCCTCCCATTGAAATATAATAGACTTAAGAATTGTGATTTAATTAATTTAATTGTTTCAATAATATTCCAATTGAATAAAATTTATGTGACCACAAAATTATCAGGACAATATTCATAAACTGCTCTTTGACTTGACTTTGCTTATTCAGCGTCCCATAAGAATATGAGCTTTATTTTAATAAAGTTAATGTTCATATTGTTATGAAACACTTATTCACATTTGCCAATAAGTTTCTAAGTAGCTAACTATGCTATTTTCTAATTTAAAACCCTGTCTTTATGTTACAGGCTTGCCAATTGGTCAGCACATCCACTTGTCAGCAATGATTGATGACGACCTTGTTATCAGAGCTTACACTCCAGTTTCCAGTGATGAAGAGAAGGGATATGTTGATCTTGTTATTAAGGTAAAAAAACCCAATTATGTCATACCTACATTCAAAATGTTTTACATACCTATGCGCGCTGATTAGATAGCAACACGTAATCAGACACGTAAACAAACGTAGTAATCTCAATCTTGACATGTTTTCTGCTATCTAGTGATACGTTTCAATATTTTAGATTAAATGTCTAGAATATTTTATTGCAATTTCAAACGTATTGTAGGTTTGTACTTATACCAACATTACACCTACCTACACCTACCTTAGTCCTACATTTACATAATTTCTTGAATGATGTCATCTTTATGTAAGTATCTACTTAAACAGTGTGCAAAAAATCGTGGTTGGACTCTAAGCCGACGTTTGCACGGACGTAATAAAATCGCGGCGATTTTTTTTCGTGCACTTGATTTTCAACGCTCTCCTTAACGCTGAGAGTTGAAAATCCAACAGTGTGTTTTTTCAACGCGCTGGGACGAGAGTGCGTCCCAGTGCGTTGGATTTTCAACACTCGGCTTAACACCGAGAGTTGAAAATCCAGTGCGCGATAAAATCCCGCCGCGATTTTATTACGTCCGGGCGAACGTCAGCTAATTATGATAACGGCGCAGGTCAAAAAAAAATTAGGTACGTCTTCAAATTGAAGGTACTTATGTTAGTACCTATGAAATCTGCGTTTTGTATGGAGAATTTTAAAGAAGTTGCATTTTTCATACTAACATTTTCCTAATTTATATAAAAACCATGAACACTAATGTTTTAAAACTTTTATGCACTAATTTTTAAAAACTAAGTAATATGCCAATTAAATTAAGCGACAAAAATAAGTTTTGGCTAAGTTAACAAACAAATAGTGGTCATTTCTGCTAACAAACGAGGAGTCATTTTTATGGTATTTTTTATGTTTAGAAAATTATAAGTATTAAGGTTTTTTTTTCTATTGGTAGTTGTCTATGATGGTCATTATTCGAAATAATACCAAGCAATTGATGAATATTTTAAATCATAGAAGTGACGACGTTCTCTGTGAGAAAAAAACGCCAATTTCATATGTGAGGACCCAATATAATCGGTGACGTAAATACGTAGCGATCTCAAGTTTATCGCCATTTGAATGACTGAATAATTGTATTGTTTATCGTGGCTTTACTGTTCGCGTATCTTACTGATAATACCACTGTAATAATAGATATAATAACGAAATCACTAGTTATGTGTGTATGGGCCCAACCCGAATTTACAAATTTATATTCTATCTTTACGAGATTCATATTATTGAATTAGAATTTATTTATTTGTAAGAATGTAGTTTTACATAGTATGGTGTTAGTATTTTTGTTAGTTCTATACATTCTACATTCTACCACAAAGTATATGGTGTACAAATATTCAATTGTCAATCTTAAACTAAGTAGGTACAATATTAATTTTATGATTTGTGATTAACAATAGGTCCATTTAGAATTTGTCTTATTATAATCAGGTAATCATTACTTTAAAATGTCAAAATTAAGTACATGTCATCTTGGATTTTTACAATATTCCATATATTCATGAATGTCATAAAAACAATGATCTAATAGCCAACTTATCAGCTTTTTCTTGAACATGGGGATGGGAAGTTCCTTAAATGAATTAGGTAATTTGTTATACACCTGAATCAGGGATGTAACGGATATCCGCATCCGCAACTGCGGAGCATCCGCATAAATTTTGATATCCGCAAAACATCCGCATCCTCAACTTTTGATTTTAAAAGCTCCGCATCCTCATCCCCATCCTCATAATGTCTATGGGGATGTGACCCTACGTTGTTCGCACGAATAGTGAATTTTTAAAAACTCGCGCCGAGCTAAGTGTAGGGATGTTAAAAAATAATCGATTTTTATTTAAATCGATTATTATTTTCTTATAATAGATTTTTTATTGTCGATTTTTATATTAATATTAATCGATTTTTAGTAAATCGATTATATAAATTACGTGTTTACATCGATTTTCAGAAACAGCAGTAAGTTTCAATTTTATCAACAGCGCCGTCTATGCGTTGGATGAAAAATCTCGAATTAAGTTCATAAAATAATAAAAACGGCGCCATCTGTAGGCATTTATTTTTTATTTGATTTATATTTTAGTTTTTGAGACAATAAGTTTGTCATTTTGTTGGGATGCTCATCATTTCATTTTTATTGCAATAAAATAAAACGTTTAAAATTACTAGTACTAAAATTTGTATCTATAATGCTATTGGAAATTTTAAAGGAATATTGCCTTTGATTTTTAGTTTTGAATTGGTTATTTTTTTATTCATATTATTTTATTTGATTTTTTATCTGAAAAATTGTTACTACGAATCTCTTAGGTTTATTATTGGAATTTGAAAAGCATGTTTTTTTTAAATAATACAAAATAATCGATTTTTTCGCAGAAATCGATTATTTATTTTTAATAAAATCGATTTTTGACAAATCGATTAATTTTGAATCAAGAAAAATCGATTTTTATTTAATCGATTATTTTCCATTAATCTGACATCCCTAGCTAAGTGTTAAGTTACGCGTTCCTATTGGCTGAATTCACAATGTCCTTGTTTTATGACAGATGATTGGCCGCACGTGGCAGTGGTGGTACGACTGTAGTTCCACATGTCACAAATTGAGTTACTGGGTGCCGAGTTGCGTAATATTGTTTACTTTTTGTTTGCTCGTAGAAGTGAAGTTTTTTGTAGGCGAATTACGCTACGGTAACCTATCAAATGATTACCTACAACCTATAATACAAACATTAATACTTTAAAAAACAAGGGCTATTTTTTGTACAACATCCTCATCCGCACCCTCATCCGCATCCTCAATAAGGAATTTTCCAATATCTGTATCCTCATCCGCATCCTCATCCGTTATATGACATCCGTTACAACCCTGACCTGAATGGCATTCACATAAACATTCCTCCTAAACATTTGTAGTCTACATTGAGGTATATTTAGTTCATGTTTGTAGTTTTTCCTAGCAGTAGCCTTTGTTATGATCTTTACAGTGTCAAACCTTAGCCAAGACCATTTAACTATGAAACCATGTTAAAGTTTTAACAAACACCTTAACATTCTATCATAATTATCCTACGGTAATATCTTTAGGGACATCGTAAATCGTAACACGTACCTACCTATAATAAATTATAATAATTTTAATAATGACGAGTTAATTATAATAAATAAAAGTTTAATAATGGCGTTCAGATCAGCATTATGTCATAAAGACAAAGCAATTATTTCAACAAGATCATTTACCGTATTTACATGACTTCTCGTCTGTAATACCCGAAGGGTTCATCATCATTATCCCCAGTCCGACTTCACCCACTGCGGGCATAGCTTCTCCAAAATTAAAATTGAATTTCGTCTGCCCATCTCGTCGCCGGACGACCGACTCACCGACATCTCGTATTCCAGTCCTTAGACGCCACTCTGTCACAGTCTTACTCCACCTACTATCACTGCAAGTTGTCAGAATGCCCGAAGGGTTAAGCAGTACCTATAGTAAAACCCAAATTTCGCCAGTTATGTTTAACTCCCGTGTCATAGGGGGGCGAACCTATTGCCAACGGGCACAAATCCAAACTCCGGACTACCGTATTTAATTTTCAGTACCTTGGCGACCGAGCCTGCTCTGGTCAAAATAGAGAATGTTCATTTCATGACACAATAAAATTTTAATTGTTATCCACCTCAATGAGGCGTCGTAACAGATGATGAGATAAGAAAGTACATACTAATTCCATGCTGCCATGATACTTCATGATAGTAGGTACTTACTAATTCCATACTGCCATGTCATTATTATAAGGTATCTTGTTCTAAATTTTGGGCGACCGAGCTCTGCTCGGGTGAAAATACGGAGAAAACGAATTTTCCCAGATATCAGATCTGATCAGCAACTTTCATCGAAATCGATAGAGCCCTTTTCGCGAACATGATAAAAAAAAATATATATACAATATACACAAATATTGATCATTTAATAGTATTGAATTATTAGCTTTCAACGTCTCACTATAGGTCAAAGGCCTTCCAAACCTATTTATATAAAACATTTTATTTCAGGTGTACTTCAAAAATGTGCATCC
Organism: Agrochola lychnidis; assembly: GCA_963680765.1. Taxonomy (NCBI): domain Eukaryota; kingdom Metazoa; phylum Arthropoda; class Insecta; order Lepidoptera; family Noctuidae; genus Agrochola; species Agrochola lychnidis. The sequence continues at coordinate 10,110,159 of OY796857.1, forward strand.
TAAATTCCCCGATGGCGGGAAAATGTCGCAACACTTGAACAGCTTGAAGTTGAATGACACAATCGACGTGCGAGGTCCTTCAGGAAGGTTGCAGTACGCCGGGAATGGAACCTTCCTCATAAAGAAACTGAGGAAAGACCCACCCACCAAAGTGCTGGCTAAGAAACTTAACATGATCGCAGGTATTTAGAGTTCGACGCGAAGTGCGTTCACCGATAAGAAGGCGTATCGGATACTTACGTCACTCACTCTTATCAACTTCATAAGAAATGACATTGAAAGACCCCATATTTACATAACGTACGATGTACTATTGAAGAAACGCATATCTGTACACTGTAGGGACTATTCTTACTTGCAGCGCTCGGCCTTTATAGTATCACTTACCTTCGAAAAAAAAGGGTCCTGTACATGGGATTTTGTTTTCAAAATGCTTAGATATGCGTTACCCCGATGATACATCCACATTTCGCCAGTTATGTTTAAGTCCCATGTAATAGGGGGCGAGGCTATTGCCATTAACCGGCCGCAAATCCATGACTCCGGGCTGCTACTGAGAAATTCCAGATAGACAAAACCTAATAACACTTTGCCCAACCCAGGATCACGAGCTCAGCAGTAGTTCTTGCGAACAATAGACCAATGAGGCAGTCTCCATATTAAATCATGACTCACATTACAAATGTTTTGTAACATTTGCATCTTATTAATTAGTCACACGGTCACACCGAAAGGTGTTACAGCATGATTTCTTAACATAACTCTATAAATATTAGTTTAATCTTACTGAGAACCGTCTATTACTAAATTGTAGGCTATTAATCAACTACCATTAGACAAATGAAATGGATAATTCAAAATCCAAATGTAATAGGCTCAATCTACTGTAACATCAAATGGATCTGAAATTATTACATTAAATATTTATACATGACGAATTACAATAATACTCTAATTATACACGGTGTTCATTTTACCAAAACGTCGCCTCCTCGTGCTTTCAAAATGTTTTACACCTAAAATGAATGGTTATTAGTTATTAATCATAGTTTTGTCTCGGCAGGTGGGACTGGCATCGCGCCAATGTTACAGCTCATCAGGCACATATGCACAAATGCCAATGACCCTACAGAAATGAGACTGCTGTTTGCCAACCAGACCGAAGACGATATTTTATTGAGAAATGAACTGGAAAAGTTCCAATCTGAACACCCTGATCAGTTCAAACTGTGGTACACCATCGATAGGCCTAATGACGGTGAGTCACTGCATTTAATTACCTACATACGCATAAATGAATATCTAATCTTTAATTGTTCAAAGCAGAGGCATAATCAATCACGTAAATATCTTATCAGAAATCGATGAATTGCTGTCATTAAACGAGTTGTAATTGAAATCGATTTATATTCGAGGAGATCACGTAAATATCTTTTCAGAAATCGATTAATTGCTGTCATTAATTGAAATCGATTTAGGTATATTCGAGGAGATCACGTAAATTTCTTCTCAAAAATCGATGAATTGATGTCATTAAACGAGTTGTAATTGAAATCGATTTATATTCGAGAAGTTCACATAAATATTTTATCAGAAATCGATTAATTGCTGTCATTAAACGAATTTTAATTTAAATCAATTTATGAAGAGTTTTTCGGACTTCGGACTTCGACCCAAAGAATGCCAACGGCCATAACAGTATAAGACTTCGGACTTCGACCCAAAGAATGCCAACGGCCATAACAGTATAACTACGCGCACAATTTCTTCTGGCATTCTGTCTTAGCTACGATAAGAGGCAACTATATGAAGCAGGAGACGAGTACAGTACTCAAAATGTTTCTGGCTAACCCAGTTCAACTTAACGAACTTGGAAATAAGTAGATATGACAAAAAATATTAGTATGTACAAAAAATCTGTCGATTCATCGTTATATTCAGAATCTATACTAAATCAAGGTTACTTGTAATCAAAACGAGTTTTAAAGTAAATTATCATTCATTACAGGTTGGAATTACAGCGTCGGTTTCATCAACGATGAGATGATCAGTCAACATTTGTTCCCGCCGGCGGATGATACACTTGTCCTTATGTGCGGACCCCCTCCTATGATCAATTTTGCCTGCAATCCTGCCCTTGAGAAAGTAGGATTCAAGGAGTCACAACGTTTCGCCTATTAAACCGGAATTCTACTGACTTTTTGGGAGCAAGTGTTTAGAATAGATTTCTTTGAAATGTTAGTTGTTGTGATTTTAACTATTTTTAATTGGGTAGTTATCAGCTTTGTAGTTTAAACGTAACCAATGATATTGTATTAGCTTAAACAGCTCAAAAACGTAGACTATATATTAGTGCCTCAATGTTGCATTTTTATGAAAAAGTAAACTGCCAATTCCATATTTTTATTTGTACGTAATTTTTATGCAAAGAATGTTACGCACTAGTAAGGCAGGTGGCGCCACTCTGCATATCTATGATATCAACATATTTTTTTATTCATGACACTTTACCTACCTTGTGCGTTGCTCATTCAAACGGGAACACTTGAATCCGAGAAGATAAAATAGAAAATAATATTTAAAAAAACTTGTTATATTTATATGTGAGAATAATGTATTTTTTGCAATATTTAGTGCTTAGTTGTTGATGTAATTTACTTAAGTACATTCTAACGACTGTAGTGAGTAATCGCAGAGCAAGAATAAAATATTATTGTTATATTTCTGGCTTCATATTTTAACATTAATTTGATGCGTAACTTGGTATCGTAAATTGTATCAGTATTACGAGGTAGGTAGTAATAATGCCTATAAGACTGAGAGGTAGTTTCGTATCCATCGTGAAAATTCCGTACACTGAGAATGTGGGTTGATAAAACTGAATTGTCCGAAGTATATCGTTGGCTGCCTTCCAAATAGGACCTGAAATGTTTTAGGGAGTTAATAAACGATTGAAAACAACGCGTTTAACATGTAACTTGCTAAAATATTTAAAACAAATTAGATTAGTTAACCTGATTAAAATGGCGGTAGTCAGAAGATTTTGAACGTTTGGTTCTAAATTCTGTGTATTATGCTTAATCCAGCAAAAGCCAGCATGACCTTGGCTAAATACGTATCCTAACATTTCGATTTGCAAAAGCAATGGGCATTTATATTGTAGTTCTACTTTTGTAAGATTGAGAATAAATTTTAATATTTACCTTCTAAACGACAAGACATCGCGCGGATACAGAGTAGCTTTGTTTGTCTTACTTCTTTTATGAAATAGTCGCTCACGAGAGCCAGCATCGTTATTAATATGAAATAGTACACAAACCAGAGACCGATTGTAACAATCACAATAGTTGAGATAAACTGAAAAAGAGAATAATATTAAATCCTACATAAACTTAAACTACGTAAACTAAAATTTTTCGTCATTCGTAATGGTAATTAAAAAAAAAACGGCCAAATGCGTGTCGAACCATGCACAGTGAAGGGTTCCGTAGTTGGGATGAATATTTTAATGTACGCACGCACAGTTTTGATTTTATCGACCGCAAAAATAAGTTTGTATTTCATAGTAGATATTTCTCGAAACACGTTATTGCTGCGGTTGTAACCGAAAATATTCCATATCTCAAAAAGACTTAAATAAAAAAGTAACTTAGAAACATTATCATCATCTATTTAATTATGCGATCTAACGTTAGCCCCCCACACGCTAATGTGCATTGATTTATTTGGGTTATTCCGTTAAAAATTCTAAGGTAGATACTCGGAAACGTATGTCCGAGAATTCACCGTAGGCCTAGTTGTATAAACGGATTTTATAGGTTTAGGGCGGATTCTCGGACATAGGTACGTTACACTTAGGATGGATTTTTGGGGAAGATAAACGGAATAACCCATTTTTTTTCTCCCTCGTTTAAATGTATGGACGGAACCACCCCTAATTGTTATTTCACTAAGTACACCATTGTTTAGCGATGCGCAGAATACACCTAAGAACGTGAAAATGGCGATGAAAGTTGGAAAGATACAATTTTCATCGATATAGTGTAAATAGTCTCCGAGTAAAATGGCTGTGTAACAGCCGGACGGATGGACATGACGAAATTATTAGTTCTATTTTTGCTACGGAACCCTATTTTAAAGTAAATGATAGTACTAATGTAACCTCCGAAAGTATCGCTTCCAGACATTACCTCTAAAAATTATAATAGGTAATTTTTTCGGTTATTCAGAATTTTCTTTTGCGTAAATACATTGTGTAATTACCTACCTCAGAACGCAATCCAATTATAACAGCAAGTGTTATCAAAATCACCCAAAAAAACGAGGTTGTCACAAGGTTGAGTACCTACAAAAATAATCAGTTCATATAAGTAGGTAACGTTACTAGTTAAAAACATATGACTAAAATAAAATAAAAATTGGTAGATATAATTATATACCTACCGGAAAACTGAACATCTCTGTAATAACTTTGTACAACTTTAACAACTCCTTCAAGTAAACGAGGAATTTCGCTAAATCTAATTTATTACTATCCTTTAAATCTGCAGAAATAATAAAGCTTTCATTCACTGCAATTGGATTGCTCGGTTCTTCGTTGAAGTACATTGTAAATTCAACATGGAAATTATATTCTACAACTTTATTTAGGAATCTTAACCGTATCGCTAGGTAAAATATCAAACATGAACCAAGAACTATCTCCACATAGACGTTCAGTAGTCCTATTGCTGCGAAAACTGTCAAAATAGGATATTCAACGGTATTCAATCCATGGGTTAAAAAGCCACATTCGAACATTACTATAATTAACACCAGGACAATTAAATTCCAATAATATTGCTGGTCTTTCAAATGTTTAAACTCTTTCAGTGCTAAAATATTGTCTAGTTTTTGGAGCTTCAAACAAAAATTTATAGCAGATTCGCTACAACAAAATCTGGTATAGATGGTGTTGGACAAGTACGAGGTATACTGCACAATCGTTCCAATAAGACTGGCCGTGTACATTGTAGTGTCATGGTTATAATATGTCGTGTAGTAATATAATGCGAAATAATAAAATGAAGACGTAAAAGCAGCAATGCAAAGTAATGTGTAAAGTTTCTGCCAAACAGTCGGCGGTGTAACCAACTGGTCTCTCATACTAATTCTTGAACAGCCCAGAAACATCAAAACTTTGTATAAAGGAGAAAAACACTTCACTAAATTTGCTTCAATTAAATTATCGGCAAGAAATCGTCGCGGTTGCATGATATAAAATCTTCCAGTATTATATCAAAAGGAAGAGGTGGTATCGTATCAAAGTACAAGTTCACATTAACTTGGCTTTAGGAAAAGGTAACAATTTACAAAATAATTCTATTAAAACAAATTACATAACATAAGATAATATCGCTGAAATTGGTCCACTGTCCAAAATTATTAACGCTATAAATTAGGTGGGTACCTATTTAAGCAATATAAATGGATTACTATAATTTCATTAGCATATTAGGTAATTCATGCAATACGGAACTTAGAATAATAGAAAAATATAATATACGGACCACCTCTGAAATGAAATATTATAATTTAGACTATAGCCTGCGATAACTTTACACATTTCCCGAGGGAGTCGTTATTTAAAATCGATAAATCAACAACTGTTTCATTAAGTTAGTAGGTACCTATCACAGAGGACTTATGTTCTCTGCTAGCTTCTAATTCGCTACAATTTAAAAGAAGTGAAGATTTATATAAATCAACATGAACAAAGTAAAGAATATTGAAGATCTGTCCGCAGACATGCTAAACGATGACTTCCTTCGAATTTTTCAACCGATTTTCGTTGTACTGCGGGTCTTGGGATTTCTCCGTGTAAATATCAAGTACAGATACCCTACAGCCCCTTCGACATGGTACCATGTATACAGCAATGTGTTCTGGTTACTAAATACGGTTTGTATAGTTTATTTCTTTCTTCACTGCGAAAATAGTTTTGGCTCTCCATACGCCAACTCGACTCTCAAAGTCGGTGTCCTAATGAATGGAATAAATGGCGTTCTAATAGTTTTCCGAAATAATCTCCAAAGAGGAAATAAAATTGGACAAATGTACGTAAAATTACAGAAGATAGAACGATACCTTAATATGAAGAATAGTAAAAGTTCAAACAAGCAGCTTGAAAGGCAGTCGACTTTTACTATAGTGACCGCTTGTTTTTTCACCGTCTTGTGGATTTTATTGTATAAAACAGTGTTAATGAAGAATATATGTATACCGTTGATGGTAATCATGACAACGGGTGTAATGGGGCTGCACGCTGAAATGGTAGAGATTTATTTCATCATACAACTAATAATTACAAGAGTAAATTACATAAACGATCTCCTACGACAAAAATCTTCAGGTATTAGCGAACCGATGGAAAAACCAATTAATGATGGAAAATTGTTTTTTCTTATGAACCCATGTGAAAGGCCTGTCAATGAAGTTCCAGGTGAATTGGTTTCGGCCATTCATTGTGTTTTTGAAGCTTTAGCAGATTTTACGGAACTTTTTCAACTCTCGGTAAGTTTCAGTATTACAATAGGGATGATGTAAAAAAAAGTGATTCTATTTAGAATCACCTAATTTTTTTTTTTACCCGGCAGGCATCATCCAGGTCGGTCAGTCAGATACTTAATAAAAAATATTAGATGATGATATTTTTTATTAATATGATAACGTTACATAATAAAAAATACTTAAATAAAACGCATTAAAGTTGGGGAGTGGGGGTCGCTACGTCACAAGTAAGTATAAAATCTACATACTTACCTACTCGTGACGTCATGGCAAATTTTAACTCAATGTATCGCAATCTTTTGAATACGTAACAAAGAAAAAAAAATACGTGTCCAATTTTTTTTAATAATCTACCTGACGGACAAAAAAACAATTTTTAGTCATCATCCCTATTTGCATTGATGTACTATCGAAGAAACGCATATCTGAACACTGTAAGGACTATTCTTGCTTGCAGCTCTCGGCCGCTAATTATCTACGAAAAAAAAGGGTCGTATGCACGGGATTTTGTTTTCAAATTGGTTAGATATGCGTTACCCCGATCGTACCTATGATTTACAACTTTACTTTCTATCTGTAAATAACTTTAAATGATCTTCTTCATGATATTCTCTTTTGTCAACAGTTATTTTATTTCATCTGCCAAATCTTAGCTTGGAATTTGGTATCCATACATTACGTAGTCACTTCATTGAAAGAACAGGTAAGAAAAAACAATGCAGATGTACCATTTAAAGAATGATTAGAAAATAATAGGTACGTACAGTCAGCAAAAAAGTTAATAATAACGAAAAAATAATAATAAATAAATAAAAGATCTAGGTATTCAGTAAACAACACTTCCATGGTAACAATATGACGCTGATAGCGCCTTTATTTCGTAGAAGTAAGAGCGGTTTTCGTATTCAAATGTTACTACTGGCGTGCGCTGGCCGTAGGTACTATGAAATACTGAAAACCAGTACCCTAATTGCGTCATACAACACAATCACAATCTGTTTCGATTTGAAATAGATTGCTAATCCATTGCTTCATAAGTTGGAAAAAATCTGCTCAACAACGTAAATAACGCAATGAATGTCGTTGAACTGTCAAAATGAAACAAATTAGGCATAATAAGTTACGCAATTAGGGTTCTGATTATCGAATAGTTTTCTTTCAATTCAGATGTTTTGGTAACAATATAAAAGTAAGTTTCTACTCATACTAATGAATAGTCTTAAACTCCCCAGAAAGCAGCAGTAGCAGACTTCGATCTGATGCTGTGTGTGATGCCTCTCCTGTTGAATAAACAGTTCCTAATGTTAACATTATGTTTGAAAGCTGAATCATTATCAAGAAAATTAGAGGAAGCAAGGAAACTCTGTATCGACATCATTTCATCATCCCTTAATGACGGTAATCATTTACACGTTATTTCGAAAGCGCCTAATGCTTTAATCTTTTTACCCGACTGCGCGACAGCAAAGTCAGGGTTATGTTTTTCTTTTTAACGATGATTGTTTTTTTTTTTTATTTGATTATTTTAATTGTCCCCATTACTTGTGTAATCAAATGGGCTACGGCTATTATCAAGTGCTTAGGCAAACAAATAAGTAAATTTGTTTGTTTGTCCACAGAGTTTCTTGCCCGTTCTTCTCCTTATGAACCTACTACGCTTTGGAATGGGCAACTAGATTCATCTTTCTGATTGACCGACCCCTTGACAGTTCAAAAGTGCAATAAATGCTTTGAGTTTGTACTTACCTATCTTGGTTTCGACCTTTACCTATTCTCACTTTGTAAATGGTCAGCTTTTGAGCTGGTGGTAGGCCCCCAGGACCCAGAATCCGTGCGTTCTCTTCGGACATACACCTAACTATCTACGGGCAGGAAGATATCTAGAATTCTAATTCTAGATGTCTTCCTGCGCCCTAATCGCGTACCACACGATCAATCACAATCTGTTTCATTTTGACAGTTCAACAACATTCATTGCGTTATTTACGTTGTTGAGCAGACAAACTTTTGGAACATATGAAATAATGGATTAACAATATCCTACAAAATAATTCGATTATGATTGATCGTGTGTTACGCATAATTGCGTAACACGATCTGTCTCTGTCAATTGTTTGAAGAAAACCGAGATAGGACGATATTTCAAATAAGTACGATAAGGCAGTTGTCCCACCGCCCGCGCCGGCGATGAAGCGACTAACTATTGGCTATTTTCTCGCTCAAGAAACATACAATAGGTATACATTCCATATAAACAAAAGAGATGCATATATTAATAGTTGATCGCTGACTGTTCACACCGCCGGCGAAGACTCGCTCCACTAGTTTGTTACTTGCTCAGCGATGCTCGCTTGGCGGTCAGAACTCGCGCCAAGAGACCAAACAGCGGTAATTTCGCCCCGAGTGAGTGGTGCGAGTAATCGCACGTCGCACTCGAACACTCGCTGATAGCCCAGCGACAAAACTATCGGAACTACACACTCGCTGCTCGCCAACTCGTTTTCAGTTGCTAGCTCTACTCGCTAGTCGTTAAGGCTCTTTCAAACAGGCGCGGTGCCTTTGTGTCGCGCTGGTCTACACAAGCCTTTAATCGCCGGTGGTGGGACAACTGCCTGAAGCTATAGACAGAGCCATCCAAGAAGACGCATCCCACTCTTTTTCCTAAACGCGATTGCTGTACTGTAAGCGATGAGGAAGAAGAACGATGGGGCGCGTCTTCGTGGATGGCACTAACTATAAATGTTTAGTGATTTGTGGTGCCAGCGGGGTATTTGATATCATCAGCCTATAAATGTTCCCACTGCTGGGACACAGGCCTCCTATCTGTGAGAGGGAGCGGCCGTAATCCACCACGCGGGCCAAGTGCGGATTGGTAGATATCACATGTCTTCGAATTTTCGGTTCTAGATATCATTCGGTTATTTGATATGATTGGTAAGAAATCTGAACTGAAATATTTATATTTACAGGCAAATCCCGTGACCATGCTAAGCAAGTCATATTACTGGTGGAAGGAAGACGAAGTGTGTCCATTTACAACATTTGTACGCTGGGCACCCGACTGCCACTACATCTGTTAGCTATTACCGCGAGTTACACCATAGTACTGCTACAGTTTGCTTTGCTATAAGTGCACCTATTTACAAAGAACTTAGGATTTGGCATCAGTTATGAAGATAATTAAAGATAACACTAAAATCGAATATCTTTCCAAAGATATTCTTAATGAAGAATTCCTAACGTCTATAAGACTTATGTACAGTTTCCAAATGCTGATGACTTCCACCCGTGTTGACATCAAAGACCGGTTTGTGACGACGCCATCGTTTGTTCAAAGATGCTCTACATTACTCAGCGTAATTCTGCTCCTTGGATTAGACTATGTAGTGATCGACAAGTATGACACAATCCTTTTTGATAACGAAACTATCTACTATCTGAGCACTTGCGTAACAGGACTGCAGACGCTAACATTTATATGCAATATCATTCACGTGCGTTTCATAAACGGAGATGCCAATGTAGATTTTTTCGTGAAACTGCAACAAATCGATAGGTGTATGAATATAGATCGCAACAAAAGTATCACTGGTTTGATAGTTTGGACAAATATTTTTACACTTGCGTCGATTCTGACTATCTTCATTGCACTGCTCGGTTTAGCTGGTGCAAATGGAACAGCTGCATTTTGGCCGTACTTAGGAATAGCATATTCTCAACTCAGCTTCGTCATGGAATTAGTCTGCTGTTTAAATATTTTTATGTATTTCTACATACGTGCTGTGTTCTTGAATTCAATAATTAAAAACTATTTGGACCAAAAGAAGACGCAAGAGATTTTGTATTCAAGAAAGCATTTATTTTCTTCATTATTTCCTACGAAAATGGTTATGAGGCGCCTGGCTGCTGAAACTCATAATTTCATATCAAGCGATACTGATGTTTATTTGAAACAATTAATGGATGGCTTTTTCAAATTTCAAGACATCTACAAATTCCAAGTAAGTAAAATATTGCTTATTTGCTTTACTATTAAACGAGCAATATTTGTTTTAAATATATATTTGTACTCACGTTCTCTAAATCGGCTCTAACGATTTCGATTAAAGTTGCATTTTAAGGGTTTACGGGGGCGAAAAATCGATCTAGCTAGGCCTCATATCTGGGAAAATTCGTTTTCTCTATTTTCATAGCCTCGGGAATGTGATACAACGTTGGTATATCTGTACGATATGTTTATTTCTATTTTCACCCGAGCAGAGCTTGGTCGACCAGTACCCTAATTGCGTAATACAACACAATCATAATCTATTTCGATTTGAAACATATTTCTAATCCATTGCTTCATAAGTAGGAAAAAAAAACTGCTCAACAACGTAAATAACGCAATGAATGTTGAACTGTCAAAATTAAACAAATTAGGCATAATTGTTTACGAAAATAAGTTACGCAATTAGGATACTGGTACTGATACTAATACTACTACTATTTAATTTACTAATCTATTTTGCTTTTTCAGATCTTCATGTTTTCTTGTAAGCTGGTTGCATCGAGTATTTTAACATTCGAATTTTTACTTTTTGCCGTACAAAATGATGTAAGTCTTAGTAAGAATAAAAGCCCGAAACAAAGATAAGAGATTGCTCATAATGACTCTCACTTATCTTCTCGGCCACCGACCGATGACTTTTTGTCTACTGCATAGATACTCTCGCCATCTATCGGCAGTTAGACGCCGACTTTACCCTTAGACACATTCGAGAAAGTAGAACCACCCTCTCATCATCAACGTATCAATATGAAAAGTATGTAGGTATTTTAATAATCTATATCTGACTTAATGCTTGTTTTACGTTCACAGACAGTAGGACTGTGGGATAGCCTGACGCCATCATTTTTCACAGTAATCGACTTGGTGATGGCAATTTTGCTGGGAATCCGCTGTGAATTATTTATGAGAGAGGTGAAAGAAACTAAGCGGTTGGTGATAACTGTTATGTCGATACATTATGATGGTAATAATTATTCATAATATCTAAATGAGTTAGAAATAGAATGTTAACTACCCGGCAAACCATCTCAACAAATGGTTCTATAATAAAATTTACGTAATTACTTATCGAGGGTCTTTCAAATGTGACAGGCTGATATAAGATCTTTTTAAGTTTAAGAAATTTAGTTTATCCATTTTTTTATTGCATTCCAGGCAGACTAAGGGAGAAATCAAAGAGAATGTTAAAGCTAATAGAAGAAACACCACCGCGCTTCTCCGTTTACGACATGTGGCAACTAGACGCAAACATATTGTTACAGATGTTCATGTTGGTCACTGGCCTTATTGTGACACAGATGCAATTTGCGTTTTTGTAAACATCGAGAACTTTTTCAGAAAAAAATGGAAAGTTATACTGCCGCGCTTGCAATAACTGCAGTAAGTATAATTTTTGTCAAAATTGAGTTAAATATAGATTCGGAATCAGCGTAATGAGCTGATTCCGAATCTATATTTAACTCAATTTTGACATTAATGATACTGCAGTTATTGCAAGCGCGGCAGAATATTGGTGAGCAACTTTAGTACAAAAAAAAACGAATATTTTGGTAAAATTGTTTATTTAGGTTTTTAATGGCCATCTATAATTATTTTGAGATTTATGTGATTTGATAATAATTCTTATAAATCTTTTGCTATTAGTTAATTATAAAATTGTGTAAAAATACATAAAATTATTGTGTACAAAACTACAGTCTTATGTAAAAGAACAATGTTCAATGAGGCACTCATATCTCTTATATTTTAAACCTAAGTAGCTAATAAAACATAATTATAAAAAATCTATTGGATGGAATTATTTATAAAAATCTATTGGACGGAATTATTTATAAAAATCTATTGGACGGAATTATTCATAAAAAATATTATTAGACACTAGATTGTATACAGCTGCACATAAACGATAATTGTATATAAGTGTTTTAGTTGCCTTAAATAACTATAATAAGTAGTGCCTACTTAAAAATTATTGATTTCAGATCTCTTATTACATTGTGTACCTACTAAGAAAAAGCTGTCTTATTACAAAATTGCTTTACAATAAGGTCACTTGTGCATTTTTATTTTAATCTATTGCCAGTATTTTGTAAACTTTACAAGTAGCTACAACTGAAGTTCTGATTTACAAATTAAATTATTTATGTCTGATTTACAAAATGCAATTTATTTGCATGTGGTATACCATTAATTGAAGCAACAATAAAAGTTACACCATCGAAACAGTGTTTAGTATGTTACAAGTCATTTGTTGCTTCAATTTTATTGCATGCCACAGTTAAGAAACTTGTATCGTGAAAAAAAAAAAGAAATTCAACAAAAAAAAAAGAATAGAAAAAGAGATTCATTTTGTCAATATTTAACTTACTAGTTAAAATCTTCATAGAAGTTTTATTTGTTTTCAAATCACTTACCCAGAAATTGATACTCAATCAATTTAATATCAGAACAACATTTTAGTGAATAGAAGCACAATGCTTGATGCGATTAGTAATGCCATTGTTGATAGTCTTGATGCACCATTACATCTGTGGTCGAGGAAGCAGAAACACCATAATGTTTCATCATACCAGTCCCTGAAACAAATGAAGTTAATCACAATTAAAAATACCTCAATTAAATACCTATGTATGCAAGTGAAATAAAAACAATAGAAGAAAATTATATAAAATCTTGTAGCTATTCCAAATAATATTGTTATTCATTATTTGGAATAGCTACACTACAGTACAGTTAATAAGTTTTACACAATGGCCATAAAAAGGCAAGATAGCTTGCTCCTAGCCAAGAACAACATAGCTTTCAGTTAAGAATAAATACAATATTTACTAGAAATGCGCCGAATATTCGTTTTATATTCGGTATTCGGCAAATTTTGAAGTATTTGTATTCAGCTGAATCATTCGGTTGAAATGCTGAATGTATTTGGTTTAATTGATCTTTGTAAATCAGCCTTTAGGGCAAAATAAATTAAAGGAATCCCATAAACTAACAATCGTATTTAATAGAAATCGTTTATTATAAGGTACTCAAACAAAGATATAATTAAACACAGGTAATCAAATACAACCTAGCATTAATAGTTACATAAAATCAAGTATCTTAAGGGGGATGCGCTAAGATAGCCCGGAAATTCAAATTTTCTTTAGTTTTTTGCAATTTGTAGGTCAGTGTCAGGTTTTATGTTGATCAAAATATGATTCGTGACCGTAACAAATATGGCTTTTCATAATTATAATCACTAAAATCAGTACTGAATTCAACTCAAGAACTGCACTAAAATCGGGCACCCGTATTGTGTTTTCATACGCAATGACAGTGGTGGGATGCAGCGGGTAGCGGGAGGCGAGTTACCACTCACTCCATACGCGCGCGGCACTTTAGAAATCTAGCGTGTATAAACTTGTTTGCGTGGCAAAATTATAGCACGAGGAACCAAATTATCCAGTAGTATATTCAGTTCGGTAAGAACTCAATCAAATATTATTCAGTATTTGGTTATTCAGTGAAACCACTATTCGGCGCATCTCTCATATTTACCTTTTAATGTCAAGTTCCTTTATAGTGTTATTGACATAGTTGGCTAAATTCACATCCCTTGCAGCTGGTCGACACCCTTCATATGTATCAGCAGGTATGTCTGTCCGGAATGCCCTGAAGTTGCTCAAACAGTCCCTTGTTATCACTTCTTGTGCTGAAATGGAAAATTTTTTACTTATGAAAATGGGTTGTGCACCAAAACCTGAGGAAATACACAAAGGAGAAGGATGAATGTTTTTCTTCTGCAAAATGCCAAAATGCAGTAGAAATTAGGGGGTACACCATGGGATGTTCCCAGAGTAATTCGAATTCCTTGGGAAATTATCAATGAGGTTTTTCTAACTGAAAAAGAGGTGTCACATTATTATAATATTACCTCCTTTTCTTTCAATAAGTTTGACACAAATATCTTCATTATCAGGACATGGGTTACCAAGGTAACCCACTCCGCGCCAGTTGAACGGTTCCATACACCCTGGAGTAGCCGCCGTACACTGATAACACCATAGTGCTAAACCTGAAAAACCAAACAAATATTAGGTAGCTACTTATTATTTTACTATATTTACGTTTTTTTTTTTCTATATTTTAGTTTATAGATACTTTGCAGTGCAATGCTACTCTTCGGTAAAAATATTATTGTTTAGTAAGTAGGTACTTAGTGTACAGACTTTCCAATCTAGTTTCATAAAAGTATTATTTTCTGATATGCATCACAATAATATGTATTGTGTATGTTGTAACATACATAATACATATTACGACGAAGACCAAGCATTTACAATAGACTTGATTACTTGAATAGTCTATCGACAATCAACAATGTATTCAAAAACCACACCCATACTGTTGCAAAAGAAATGATTTTACGTGCATTGGGTACTTACTATCACTAAAATACGACAGAAATGTCAGAAATAATATTAGATATTTCATTTTGTACGTGTTACTTGTCTTTTAAATTTAAATCGCTGCGTTTTGAAAAGCACAAACAAAAATCCTCTGACTTCTACGGCGAAGCGACAGTCAAATAGCAACTGTCAATAATGTCACATCAGTGTTGCCAACCCCTACCAAAATTTTCCCCCAAGTTTTTTTTTAAATCCCCCTAAAAACCCCAAAAGTAAAAAAAAAATTGTGCGCAACTGCCCAAATCGTTCGTAACTCATAAAATAAAACGTATACTTGTTTGTTTTTTTTTTTAATAAAAGAGTAAGTACCTTAATACCTACGCGGCCACCAATCATCTCAATGTATGTTTATATTTATGGTAAACCCTATAATGACATTTGATTTCAACTAAACATTGCATTCTTAGTAACAAGCAACAGTACTAGATGTCGCTAAGCCGCTATTTCAAAAATAAATATGATTCAAAAATAAGTAAGATTGAGTAATACTAGAGCCTATATTTTCAATAAAATAAATAAATATTAGTAGTTAAAAAAATACCCCTAACAATAAGTCACCCCTAAAAAAATCCCATCTTACTTTTTTATCCCCTAAATAGAGGGAAAACCCCTAAGTTGGGAACCGTGTGTCACATTGTCATGTGTGGTGTCATAGGCCGCATTCCGAGTTACGCTAAAAATGATAATATTGCGAATCCAACCAAAGACCAAAGTCACAATTATTACTCAATAACCCTTATATTTTGTGACTATTAAATTTGGTCGGATTCGCGATATTATCACTTTTTAACCGACTTCAAAAAAAAGGAGGAGGTTCTCAATTCGTCGGGATATTTTTTTTTTTATGTATGTTCCCCGATTACTCAAAGACGGCTGGACCGATTTGAAAAATTCTTTTTTTGTTTTGAAAGGGTATACTTTCAAGTTGGTCCCATTGTCATTTGGTCACGATCTGATGATGGGATCTTGGAGAAATCGAGAGAATTCTTCAAATATTAAAGACACATTGTTGTATATTGAATAATTAAGTTAAATAAGAGCCAAAGTAGTAAACGTCATGTTTTTTTTATTTTTGTGACAATCAAAAAGAACACAATGTCAATACGAAATTAGATTATTAAGAATAATAAATACAAACAAGTATTTAATGCATACTTTGAGTATTTACTACATACCCCCACTTAATCGAAATAATCTAAGATCTATAAGCGAGACATTAAGATTTAAAGAAGCCTATAATTAACTAAATCCCATACCCTTAACACATCTTAAATGTGATACACGTCCTAGGGCTTTTGTCAAAATGTCAGCGCTCATATCATGCGTCTGAATGTACCGTAAGTCCACAATATTCTTAGATACAATCTCTCTAATATAATGATGTTTTGTATCTATGTGCTTAGTCCTATTATGGTGAATAGGGTTTGACGCCAGCTTTTGCGCCCCTTGACAGTCGTTATAAATAATAACTTGTCCTACCTTGCCACTAATTTCTTGCAAGAGTCTGCGCAAAAAGACAACTTCTCTGGTTACGGCACTCAGTGACATATACTCAGCCTCGGTTGAAGATAATGCAACCGTTGGCTGTTTCTTTGACTCCCAAGAAATTAGTCCTCCAGCCAATTTCACAAAATAGCGTGTATACGAACGGCGGTCAATTGTGCAGTTAGCCCAATCGGCATCAGCGTATGCAGAGATATATTCACCAGTCTTCCTGTAGACAATGGAATAATCTATAGTACCCTTAAGATACTGAAGTACACGCTTCGCTGCTGTCCAGTGCGTTTTGTCATAAGTCGTATTAAACTGACTCAAATAACTGGTAGCAAACGCTATATCTGGCCTAGTATTAACAGCGAGGTACATCAAGCAGCCAATCAAGTTCTGATAAGGATAATCAGGTTTCTTACCAATTCCAGGTTCCAAATTACTGCTCGCTAAAGGTGTATCAAACGTTTTACACTGTTGCATTTTAAAACGTTTTAATAAATCGAGTATAAAAGTTTTTTGGTTTATTTCAATTATCCCATTATCGTATTTTACATTTAGAGATAGGAAATAATTTAGATTTCCCAGATCTTTTATACCGAAAAATTGTCTCAAGTCATGTTTGACTTTGTCATACGTCAAGTCATCTTTGTGCAACAAGACAATGTCATCGACATAGACAGCTAGTATAACTAGTTCAGACGAACCAAAAAGTTTCGTATATACACATGACTCTGAGGAGGTCCTACTGAAACCCAAACTTTTAAGAGTTTCGTCGAGCTTTTTATTCCAAGCTCGCGAAGCTTGCTTCAACCCATAGATGGATTTCTTCAGAAGACAATCTTTTCCATCTTCTTGTGTAAATCCAGGAGGCTGTAGCATGAACACTTCTTCCTCTAGATTGCCATTAAGAAATGCTGTGTCCACGTCCAAATGCTTTAGCTTATATTCGTTCTCAAAGGCAAAAGCTAACAGCATACGTAAGGATGAATTCCTCACCACAGGAGAGAATGTTTCATAATAATCCACTCCTGCCTCCTGACTGTAACCTTTAGCTGCAAGTCTTGCTTTATACTTTACAGAATTTCCTAAAGCATCTCGTTTCAATTTGTAGACCCATTTACAAGGAATAACTTTCTTATTTTCAGGTCTATTGACTAAAATCCAAGTTTTTCTTTCTATTAAGGAATCATACTCGTCTTGCATCGCAGCAATCCAACTATCTTTATCTTCTGCGTGCATGGCTTCTGAGTAGCTAGATGGATCTTCATTTATTACCTCTTCCGTACAGGTCTTGTATAACAAGAAATCTGGTTTCTTCCGTTCTCTCATTGGATAGCGACGTTCTTCCACTGACTCACCGAGAACACTGTTGCTTTGTTCTACTTCTACATCTGAAGCATCATGAAACCGATCAGGGGAAACGTCCGGAACATCCATGGAAGTGCTTGCTGTAGGAACATCCAAATTAACTATCTGTTCAACAGCATTGCAAGGATCAGTGCTCAATCGTAGTGGAACTACTGTTTCTTCTTGGCTTCTAGAAGAATCTGAATTTTCTTTTAAACTTGTAAAAGAATTTTCAAATAATACTGCGTCCCTCGCTTTAACTAAGCGACGTGGGCATTCAGAACTACGAAAGAAGTAACTGTGGATATCATCAGCATATCCTACAAAAATGTGCTCCGTAGATTTGACATTAAGCTTCTTTCTTTGACAATTGGGGACATGAACCATCGCTCGACAGCCAAAAACTCTTAAATGTGAGAGGTTTGGTTTATTCCCATACCACATTTCAAAAGGAGTTTTATTTTCGAGTGCACGATGAGGAGACCTGTTTTTCAAATAAGCAGCAGTTTGAACTGCATCTTGCCAATATACTTTGGAAAGTTTACCTTCAGTAAGCATACAGCGCGCCTTTTCAACCAGTGTGCGATTTACACGTTCAGCTACGCCATTAGATTGAGGGCTATAAGGAGCTGTCGTTTCATGCTTAATTCCTTTTGAAGTCAAATAGTCTCTCATACCTTGGTTCACAAACTCAGTCCCGTTATCTGTTCTGAAAATTTTAATTTTTGCTTCCTTCTGCCTTTCAACTGCATTCTGAAATTCACAGAATTTATCTTTTACTTGAGTTTTCGACGAGATAAAGAAAGGAAAAATCGCTCTCGAAAAATCATCAATAAAAACCAAAAGATATTTGTTTCCCTGAAAAGAATCGTGTGACATCGGACCACACAGGTCCGCATGAATTAGTTCCAACAAAGCTGTTCCTCTTTTAAATGGAATTGCTTTGAATGGTTTTCTTGACTGCTTGCCTTCCAAGCAATGTATACATGGTTCATTGTCCACCTTATCATAAGACACACCTATAGCCTCACCTTTTCTAATTTTATCCAGACCCATTCGGCAAAGGTGTCCTAAACGCCTATGCCAAAGTCTGCAATCTGACGTATCAAGGAGCGCATTAGAGGCAATTCTCTTAGGAACATTTACAGTACAATTTAAAGTGTACAGCCCACTACTTACAGAACCACGCAAAAGAGCCTTTCCAGTACAAGAAAAATTTTCATAAAAATACAACCATTTTTATCAAAAACTACATGTAAACCATTTTCACAAGCTTTCCTAACAGAGAGTAAATTACAATTCAGGTCAGGCACGGCAACAACACCAGTCATTGTTCCTTCATAATCTTTAGTAGAAAAAGAAATATTACCTATACCTCTGCAACTTATCTTCTCTCCATTTGCAACCGTTACAGTATCATTACTACCTGCTTCATTATTCAACCTTACGTTCTCTAGGTAATCAATATTATGGCACATGTGATTGGTCGCAAAGTTGTATATTGAATAATTAAGTTAAATAAGAGCCAAAGTAGTAAACGTCATGTTTTTTTTTATTTTTGTGACAATCAAAAAGAACACAATGTCAATACGAAATTAGATTATTAAGAATAACAAATACAAACAAGTATTTAATGGATACTTTGAGTATTTACTACACACATCTATAGCGATTTGGGTATTTTTGATGAGCAATTGACATAAGGCTATTGTAACTTAGATAAATTACAAACCAACTCACTAAAAAGTGAAAAAATACTTTAATTTTGGAAGTCGGTGTCTTTGGATCAGATCAGTATTTTAGTTTTTTGACACCGACTTCCAAAATTAAAGTTATTTTTCACTTTGTAGTTTGGAAGTCGGTTGTGTTTTTTGTAAAAAAGTTTTTTAGCGTGATTCGGAATGCGGCCATGGTGTGTGTGTTGTGTCACACTGACAGTGTCACATTCAGTGTTGCCAAAATGACAGATTGTGATCCTTTCAACTGTCATTAACTGAGATCCTTATCAAATCTTCACCATTTTTTTTGTGACCATCATAGAGTTACTACCTTTAAAATAAAATAAACCATCGAAATCGGATCTCATAAGGCGGAGATATCCAGTAGCCCCCTTTTTTGCCCCATTTTGGAGGAAGTAGCCCTCCAATCAAAAATCCCCGATGACTAAAAATTACAAAAAATTCGTTAAACCTGTACACCAAATTTCGTCCAGATCGGTTGTAAAATACGACCTGTAGACGAGTACGTACAAACTGACACACGAAAGCAAATTTTGCCAAACCTGTACCCAATTGCGTAACTTATTTTCGTAAACAATTTTGCCTAATTTGTTTCATTTTGACAGTTCAACAACATTCATTGCGTTACTTACGTTGCTGAGCAGATTTTTTTTCCAACTTATGAAGCAATGGATTAGCAACTGTTTCAAATTGAAACAGAGGTGGTTGTGTTGTATTACGCAATTAGGGTAATGAGCTCACATTTCGCACGGACGTAAAAATATCGCGGCGGGATTTTTTCGTACACTGGATTTTCTACGCTCTGCTTTTAGCGCCGAGAATTGAAAGCCCAATTGTGTATTTTTTCGACGCACTGGAAACACTTGTATTCTCTACACTCGACTTAACACCATGAGTCGAAAATCCAGTGCGCGATAAAATCGCGCCACGATATTTTTACGCCCGTGCGGACATGGGCTTATTCTAAAGAGAAATGATTTGACTTTTTTGTATGTATATGTGTTTGTTTGTTTGTAATGAATACACTCAAAAACTACTGGACCAATTTAAAAAAATCTTTCACAGTAGAATGCTATGAGTTAAGCCGGGTCTCCTGCTCATGTTTTTTCGAAACATTACACAAAAAAGCTAACACATAAACATTTATTTTCATACAAAGCATAGACAAATGTGTATGACCACACCTCTTTGTTGCGATGTTTTTGTGTAAAATCACCTGTACCCTAATTGCGTAACTCATTTATTTTCGTAAACAATTTCGCGAAATTTGTTTCATTTTGACATTTCAACAACATTCATTGCGTTATTTACGTTGTTGAACAGATTTTTTTCGAACTTATGAAGCAATGGATTAGAAATCTATTTCAAAACGAAACAAATTGTGATTGTGTTGTATTTCGCAATTAGGGTGCCGGTTTAGCATATGCTTTAATTTATAAAGAAGCTAGTTTTTGATAAAACAAAATTGCGGCAACAAGATTTAGGCCACGCGTCGAATGCCATAAAAACTCAAAAAAATAAGGAATATTGAACAAGTTATGTTTTTATTGAACTTTTCAAATCAGTTTCACATATTTTATAAGAGTTGGTATTGAACATCATTTCTAGTTAAGGTCATCATCACCCAACTCCATCTCCGGGCCCTCGCCTTCCTTTGGAGGGTACACACTCGCTCTAAGCATATCCATGTCTTCCTGATTTAAATCAATACACATTGTTCCAACTATGTCTTCTATACCAATTGTACCATCATTAGCCATATCTACTTCTTTAATGAGATTATCTACTATCTTTTGTGTCATTTTATGACCCTGTTTAACTAATATTTCTCTCATTTGTTCGCGATCCAGTGATGTTGTCTTCGCAGGGTCAAAAACTTGTAATGCAGAACGAATCTCTTCTTCAGTGGGAAAGTCCCTTTGCCTCATTGTAACCATTTTAAGAAACTGGTCATAAAAGATATGTCCTTTTTCATGAGGTGGTCTACAACAATATTGTACTAACTCCTGGAGTTGTTCCACCGTATACGTCATAATAAGAAGACTTTTTAACATGTAAGGTAGCTCTGCCTCGGTGACATACCCATCCAAATCAGAATAAGCTGGAGTGTAATTCTGAAAAGCTTCCCATAGCTGTTCTACTTCGGCTACCTGATCAGGTCGTAATTCAAATGGTGCTTTCATAGCTTCAGTAGAATCACTGAAATCATAAGGTGCAGCAGGATCTGGAGGTGGTTCTGGAGCATACTCTTCCTCTTCCACAACGTCCTCGGGTGGTGGCAATAGGTCGACCTCAGGTTTCTCTTTTTCTTCATCAACATCATGTTCGCCTTCTAATCCTTCGCCCATAAGCTCTTCTCCCTCCGCTTGTTCACCCTCAGCATGTTCCCCTTGAACGTGTTCTCCCTCTAGTTCTTCACCTTCTACATGTTCACCTTTTACATGTTCACCTTCTACATGTTCACCTTCTACATGTTCACCTTCTACATTTTCAGTTTCTACATGATCTCCTTTCACTTCTTGTGTTCCAGCAGTTTCACCTGTTTCTCCAACCACGGCACCTTCGCCTACCTCTCCGACCTCGCCTCCCTCAGCTACTGCGATTCCTTCACCATCTTCAACAGTTTCTCCAACCGTAGTTTCTGCAGCTTTACTTTCTTCAACATCACCAGCCCCAATGGCGGGAGTCTCATTCTCAGTACCTTCGATGACTGTTTCACTTTCCATAGTGAATTATTTAACTACTTTGAACTAGAATTTTGAATATTGTTTATTATTAATGACTTATTCTAATTTATACTAAAAACTTGTCACCACATCGAGGTTTACTGAATTTTGAACGGAGTACGACTATTAGATTATCAGTTATTTTGCCATATATATTGAGACTTTCCAATGATATGAAATCTAAAATGTCTATAAAATCATTAAATAACTCATTGCGTATATTACCCATGAAATTAAACATTTAGGAAAAAATTATATTAAAATAGTTTGCGTCAAGTTTCTGTTGACATCGTGATTTTGGTGATGCCCAATATAAAAATGTACTCTGTGGTGATGCCTGTCATGTCCAGTAGTCTCATGGAATAAGTTCTTCATAGTACAGTCAAGTATTTTTTAACTTCGTCAGTTTTAACCGATAAAACGTCTCAACGAAAATTCTATGCTGTATCAGTCAGGACTCAGGACACGTAAAACCTTTTGAAGCTACGGCATTGAGCAGAATATTGCATGGAAAAATATATTTAATTTAGCCATTGACCAATGTCGAGTTGACCTTTTTAATGGTCTGGCCATTTTATGAAATATAATACTTTAGGGTTCCGTACGTCCAAATGAAAAAACGGAACCCTTATAGGATCACTCGTGTGTCTGTCTGTCTGTCCATCTGTCACAGCTGATTATCTCCGAATCTTCTGTTGAAATTTGGAACACAAGAATAAACACGAACGTGTAACTTATTTAGATGAACTTTGCGTTATACTCGTGAACGGGTGCTGCGTGTGGTGACTGGTCGTCTTGCTGATCATGGTTTTGTTATTTTAACTAGTAATTAACTGTTTATTTATTTTACCTCGATGATCCTAGTTTATCATTTATAATAACTTCCAATTACAGCTTTAAATAGCTTTATGTAAGCGCGTACGCCCTTTATGCCTGGAGGCTTTTATTTAGAAATTTAGTTCTATTTACGTTTAGTTTTTATTTTTATTTCTGCTTGAGTATAGTTCTCGATGTTTTTGGTTGGTATATTGGCGTGTGCTAGCTGACATATGGCGAATAATTTATCATTTAAATTATGTTTTGTGTTGCATAATGTAAGTTATTTTGTATATTATTGTATAGAATCATTTTTTTAACTTGAACAGACAGCTGTGCTGCTGGGGAGTTTGTTGCGCCACTTCTTTTTTCCATCTAAATGCACTAGGAAGTGGTGAAGGGTGGGCATTTTGGGGGACTGTCTTATGTAATTTTGACGTTCGAAAAGTGCTGATTCTCAGCCTAGTTTGAATAAATGACTTTTGAATTATTTTTTTTGGGTTAACTTTTGTGGGAAATATAAGAAAATAGTTTTGCAAACTATACCGTGTAACATATCAAAGGAAGGGCTTGTGATGAGGATTTAAATATATTTTTTTATAATTTTAAAATAAATAGTTGTTTAAAAGAAAATACTTAGTGGAAATTTGACCATTTTAGGCTCAACAGTTGAGCTGAGCCAAAATTAAAAAAAAAATACAGAGCATAGTTCTATACTTATAGATTACAGGAAAACCTATAAGAAGTCTATGGTCTTAAAATAACCTGGTAAATCACTCAGTATAGTGCGTACAAACGTACATTTTGATGTCCCATTCATCCCCCATACATTCCTACTGCAAAATGTAAATTATTTATTATAATTATTACAATTTTAATAAATAACCTACATTTTGCAGTAGGAATGTATGTAATAATTAATTAATTGATTGATAATAATTGTATGTTTTCCAAGTACAATGATAAGTTTTTTCTTGGGATG
This sequence comes from Agrochola lychnidis, assembly GCA_963680765.1. Lineage (NCBI taxonomy): Eukaryota > Metazoa > Arthropoda > Insecta > Lepidoptera > Noctuidae > Agrochola > Agrochola lychnidis. The sequence continues at coordinate 10,134,311 of OY796857.1, forward strand.
AATTCATCCCAACTACGGAACCCTTCATTGTGCGTGGTCCGACATGCACTTGGCCGGTTTAAAAAAATGTAATTGTCAGAGTCAGTGGCAGCAACCCAACAGCAACCTAACTGTGCGTTCGCACTGGCGAAACATTTACAACGAAACATGTTGGAATCTCTATTTTCTGTCAATTTTCCATACAAAGTTTGACAGTCACTAGAGATTTCAACATGTTTTGTTGTGATGTTTCGCCAGTGCGAACGCATAGTAAGGCTGCGCGCTTTGGACGCGTTTTCGTACGAATTTTACTTGTGCTAACACAACGAACATGCACGAACGATCCTTTCAAGTACTAAGGGAGCGCGCAGACTGAGTGCGAGCTAGTCGTACGTATACCTTGGTGTAGTTCCGACGTCCAAATACAATCCGAACTTGTTGGAATTTTAAAACACTTTCGTTGCGTGCATTGAAAATTAGAAATGGATGTGGAAAAATTTTGTAATTCGGTTTACGGACATAAATGTTTGTGGGATCAGAGTGATTCAAGTTCGTGAAATGCGTGAACTCATCGAATTAATCATCATCATCATCTGCCTAGCCTTTTCCCAACTATGTTGGGGTCGGCTTCCAGTCTAACCGGATGCAGCTGAATACCAGTATTTTACATGGAGCGACTGCCTATCTGACCTCCACAACCTAGTGACTAGGTAACACGATACCCCTTGGTAAGACTGGTTGTCAGACTTTTTGGGCTTCTAACTACCCGTAACGACTGTCATGACAGCCGGGACCAACGGCTCATCGAATTTATGTTTTTGTAAATAAATTTAACACACCCATATGGTTCTACGACAGCAACGACGCCGCCGCGATGTCAGAGTTATAAGAGAATTGTTATATTGAAGATACAGATTATTATTCATCGCGCTCCAAAGAAAGAGGACGTCACGAATACGATATCACCCTACCTATTTGACGGAGAAAAACGTATTCAGTGTTCGTACGACCACGATCATACGTTTACGTACGATACAAATTCGCGTCAAAAGTGAGCGCGGCCTAATACTTACCTAATCAAAATTATTGAGCACTGTGATTTTGAAAGTGATGCTAAAACAGAGGTAAAATAAATGTGAAAGGACTGTAAAGCAAATGGCGGGATGTCATATATATAGGGTGGCAGGACAATCGACGCGAAAAATTTCAACGCAGGAGGGTTCAGAATCTTTGAGGAGTGGCTTGAGAGGCGCCCACGGCGCCCTCACCTTCCGCCTGACGCAGGTCCTCACCGGACACGGCTGCTTCGGGAGGTTCCTGTTCAGAATAAGGCGGGAGGAAACGCCCGGGTGTCACCATTGTGTGAATCGCTCGGAGGACACGGTGGAGCATACGGTGGAGGTCTGCCCGGCTTGGGCGGAGCAGCGCCGTGTCCTCGTGGAGGCGATCGGCGGCGGTGATCTCTCGCGTCCGGCCCTGGTTCAGGCCATGGTACGGAGTGAGAGGAAATGGCAGGCCGTCACCTCCTTCTGCGAAGCGGTAATGCTCGCGAAAGAGGAGGCGGAACGCGTGAGGCAAAGGCAAATTTCGCGCCCTCACGCCCCTAACCGCCGCAGGAGGAGACACCCGGGGCGGGAATCGCGAGCCGATTTCCGGCCACCGTAGGCGCGGGCTTGCGGACGGTGAGCAATGGGTAGCTCGCCGTCCGATAAGGACCAAGCCCGGGTCGACGGCGCGTTGTGTTCCACGCGCGCCTCAAAGAGATTTCAGCAGAATTGACGGGGTCCGCTAGGGCCAATGCCTACCGGGGCTGCGAATACGGGCCGAAAGGGACATCGTGGCCCCCGGCAACAGGGCAACCGAAGGAACACGGGTGGGTTTTAGTCAGTAAGAGTCTGACACGCCCTCCGGCTCCACCCAGAGCGGGAGAAGTTATTTGATAATTTCCCACACAAAAAAAAATAAAAAATAGGAAAGTTCAGAATCCTGTCCTGAATCCATGGGAACAGTTTTCGCGTCGATGTCCCTGCCACCATGTATAATGAACTAAACGTACAAATGAATCGGTAAGGCAGATTCTATCGTGCAAGGATCAGACAAAAATTGCCCTTAACGTGATGAACATATTTGGGCCGTGTCTGTACCTACAAAGTGAGTACAATACAACCTTGTCCGTTTGTTTCAGGCGGTTTCTCGTTTGTTTTGAACCAAAGATTATAGAAGATCATATTTATGAATACCAACTATAAAGGTTTAATTATATAAACTAGGAACTCGGACGGACAGATAGAGTCTGTCTAATGAAAGCTGAGAGTGATTTTTTCACGTTTTCATAAATTGACAATACTGCTGCAAGTATCACTTGTTGTCAGGTCAGTTGTTGTTTTTATAACCTCTTACGAAAACAAATTTGTGTATATTTTGTCGTATTTCAAGTAAAACAAAGCCGAAAACTTTAAGAAGCAGTGCGAGAAAGTTGATATACACTATGATAAATAATTCCAACCGAGTGAAAAGCGAACGCGAGGATGCATTTAACGAAAAAGTACAATTGTTTACAATAATTTAGAAAATTACTGGTAAACAATTGAATTCGTTTTGATACTAAGTAAACAGGATTTATATTTATTAGACTTGGTCCATCAGTCTATCAGTTTTTATTGTGGAATCATAATTGATATAGCGATGAGAAATCGCGTGACATCAATATACAAATCTGTGTTATTATTTATGTAATCCAGTTTAACATCCAAGGTTTTCTGCTATGGAACCTAAATTATCAAATTGGAGTGGCCAGCAAAAATCCCAGACATGAATCCATAGAACATGGGGCATGCTTTAAAAAGCGAATCCGGTAAAGTCTCAACTCTCCTTAGACCCTCCATGATTTGGAAACCGCTCTGGTACGAAATTCCCCAAATAAACATTAAGAACATCATCCAGCTCAAACAAATAGCTCAAAATGTTTTAAACAAGAGTTTTTTTTTATTTTTTTTATTGAGCGATTTATCAAATTTATTATAAGCACAAATCGATCAGGCCTAATATAATTCAATTCTAGACAATTTTAAAATTTACCTGAGGAAACATTTACAAAAAACGATCAGAAGAACATAATAATCAAGTTACAGTTAGTTAGTATGTACTAACTAATAAACTATGTAATCTGTGAACTTACTTTTTTTTGTATTCAATCTAAGTAGGTATGTTACTGAGTATTTCCTTTCCTGTGGCGCAAAGCTTATGTTCGTCCACTACCTAAGGTATCTAATCCCTCTCTTCCTACCGTCCAATTCTATTCTTCCCTCCCTATCCAAAGTGCTCGAGGCCTGTGTCCACAAACAATTTATTCTCCAATTTTGTTCATCGAAACTCACTAATTAGCCCTCTTCAATTTGGGTTCAGGCCTGGGCACAGCACTGTTTCCGCCCTCCTTAAAGTGACTGGCGATATAAGGGCAGGACTAGAAGACACCAAAGTTACTGTTCTAGTGTTGGTTGATTTCTCGAATGCCTTTAATACCGTCAGTCACGACATCCTGTAAGCTATTCTGTCCTATGTTATGGTCTCTCCCGAAGCACTGGAATGGTTCTCCTCTTACCTTCAGGAACGTCAGCAGTCCATTCATGTTGGGGATTCTTCATCATGCTGGTGTGATTTGGAAGCTGGCGTTCCACAAGGGTGCATTCTTTCTCCTCGTCTGTTCTCTATTTTTATTAATCTTATAACTTCCGAGCTTCCGTGTGCGTATCATCTGTATGCAGATGACTTGCAGTTGTACTGTCAAGGGAGGGTTGATGAAATACCTGACGCTATTGACAAGTTAAATAGGGATTTGGCAGCCATAAAAACCTGGTCTGATAGGTTTGTTGTTGCAGTAAACCCTAAAAAGTGTCAGGCGATTATAATTGAGAGTCCTCGCAGTATTGGTAAGATGGATGGTTCAACCTTGCCACCAATTCTCTTTAATGGTACGATCGTTCCACTTAGCACTGACATGAAAGACCTAGGCTTGCACATCGATGGTACCCTGAACTGGCGTACTCAAGTCGCTAGGGTCAGCCAGAAGGTTACTGGAACGCTGCGGGCTCTGTACCGACTAAAAAATGTATTACCATCAAGTACCAAGACAATGCTTGTGCAGTCCTTAACTTTCCCTATCATCGATTATGGTGATGTGTGCTACTATGACCTGAATGCAGATCTCCGCGACAAACTTGACCGTCTTCTCAATAACTGCATCTCATGGCGTTATGGAGAGTGTGATTGTCGCTACCCAGCGCTGGGCTCGCCACAATTGCGGCGATAAGACCCCTCTTTAAGGAGTGGCTTGAGAGGCGCCACGGCGTCCTCACCTTCCGCCTGACGCAGGTCCTCACCGGACACGGCTGCTACGGGAGGTTCCTGTTCAGGATAAGGCGGGAGGAAACGCCCGGGTGTCACCATTGTGTGGATCGCCCGGAGGATACGGTGGAGGTCTGCCCGGCTTGGGCGGAGCATCGCCGTGTCCTCGTGGAGGCGATCGGCGGCGGTGATCTCTCGCGTCCGGCCCTGGTTCAGGCCATGGTACGGAGTGAGAGGAAATGGCAGGCCGTCACCTCCTTCTGCGAAGCGGTAATACTCGCGAAGGAAGAGGTGGAACGCGTGAGGGAGAGGCAATTTTCGCGCCCTCACGCCCCTAACCGCCGCAGGAGGAGACACCCGGGGCGGAAATCGCGAGCTGATTTCCGGCCACCGTAGGCGCGAGCTTGCGGACGGTGAGCAATAGGTAGCTCGCCGTCTGATAAGGACCCGGGTCGACGGCGCGGTGTGTTCCACGCGCGCCTCAAAGAGATGTCAGCAGAATTGACGGGGTCCGCTAGGGCCAATGCCTGCCGGGGCTGCGAATATGGGCCGAAAGGGAAATCGTAGCCCCCGGCAACAGGGCAACCGAAGGAACACGGGTGGGTTTTAGCCAGTAAGAGTCTGATACGCCCTCCCGCTCTGCCCAGAGCGGGAGAAGTTATTTTGATAATTTCCCACCCAAAAAAAAAAAGGTATGTAACACAGATACTGAACTACCCAGACCCAATACACTCTGTACGTTCAGAATTGCGAATTCCGATTTTCGTTCTTAGATGTACCTTACCTAAAAGTATATTTAAATATGGGGAAGTCCCCAAAATTATTGCGGGGAATTACCTCTTTTCAACAAGTGACGAAGTATAGATATACATAGGTAGGATGGACTATATTCACATTAAGGGAATCCCTTAACTTTTAATTTTTTTCCAGTCATTCGCAATTTAAAACCATGTTTATTTTTTCTTTATGTTTAAATATTATTTTAAATTAGTTTTATACTGTGATTTTAAACAATAAAAAACATTGTTTTATTTCAAACTGTTTAAAATAGGTGTATTAAAAAAACTTTTTTGTTTTATGCCAACCCTGCTAGCTACTAACATAAATTCTGATTTTTAATTTCCTAGACTAAAATGACATTTGGTTTCGACATAGTAAATTAATAATCTAGTTGCCGAATGACTCACCTAGGACTATTTTCTGCAGGAGGACCTTCACTGTAATGTTGTCGTTGTTATCTCTGTAAGTAATATTAAATAATCATCGTGTTATTTTAAAAAAATGTCTATCGCTTGGTCTATCAAATTAAAAATCAGAGTTTAGTTACTAATTTATTAAAATAGAGTGGCTCAGCTTAGTCGAAATAAAGTATTATTTTAACTTCTAATAGGGCCACATTTTCGTGGCATGTTGGAGCTTTTTGCAAACGACATTTTACAAATGCAAATCAGCAAAACTGACACCATATTCTGCCGCCCCGTGATTACGTTCTTGCGTGTTTGTGTTATAATAAGGAAGCAGGAGCTGACTAGCCGTGGGCCGTGATGCTTAAAAAGCGCTAGAAATGCCTAGGTTTACCTATCTTTATAAATACAGCTAATAGGCCTGTGTCCAAATTTTTTTTTTGTCCTTCATAAAGATTATTAAAAAATATTGAACACGTATATTTTCTTTTTTGACGTAATCAAAAGATTACGGCGATACATTGAGTTAAAATGTGGCACGACATCACACCTTGCTAGATTTAATACGACGTTGTGACGTAGCGAGCAAGCAGTATTTTTTTTATTATCAGAAAGACGGACTAAATATATATATTTTTTTACCTAGGCAACTACCGTATTCTTCTGTACGTGTGTATGTCACTGAACTCCACCTAAACGGCTGGACCGATGTTGATGTTTTTTTTTTCGTGCGTGTTTGAGTAGCCTGGATGGTTTAGATTCAGAATTGAGCCCGGTAGTCGGTACGTTGCGTGCATTCAAAACGGTATTCTGTTCACGACACGTTATGCACAATTTCTGAGCTAACCTAACAAAAACCTACCACTTACTAGGCTTGCATGAATTCACGATAGTATTTCAATCATTAAATATTATCCTACTAATAAGATTTGGATTAAATTTGGCACACAGATAGGTATAGTATATAACATGAATTAACATAGAGTATACGACTTTTTATCCCGTGGGATAATTTCCGATCACCACGCGGGTGAAGCCGCGGACAAAAGCTAGTATATTTGTCTTTTATTTAAGTGTAATTGCTTTGATTCCCTTTTTGTTGAAACTTGCTCGCGGGGATGCTCCTGGGTGGTACGGTATACCTATTCCTATCTAACAAATGTCTTATTTCTGCATGAAGATAATTTAAAGCGACTAACTGCGCCACAATGCAGACCTTTTTTCTTGCATGTCGCAATAAAACTCATCGAAAAAGAAGGCCAGCGGCAAATTGTGGAACTACAGTTTTTTTTTTAAGCAGGGATTTGGAATGACTTAGACACTAGCGCCGCGAAAAAAGGACTTCGGTGGTGGCGCGGACTCTACATTCTACTATCCAATCATAGCGTATATGTGTCATCACAATGGCTTGTTTTTTTTTAAGTGAAAACTTCTTTAGGCGCGTTGGGCATTTTTGAAATGGGACTAAACCATTGATTTCACAACCTATTACCGACACCGTGGAGTAAAAGACATCATCGTCGATAACCGCGGTGCGTGGAGTAAAAGACATCAACGCATTGATTACCGCGGTGTCGATTTTTTTTCAAGTTTTCACTTCTGTCGGCACTCCCGGAGGGCCAATTTTTTTTGTTAGATTATAAATGTATTTTTTTTTTTTAGTTAGATTACAAAGAGCCCTTTGATGTAGTTTTCCGTACGATAAATGATAAACGATGATAGCTGAATGATGTTTATTTCTGTATGTTCATACACGTAGATGAAAACCGGTCAAATGCGAGTCGGACTCGCACACGAAGCGAAAAAAATACGTTTCTTGTATCACCCCCTTTAATTAATTAACTTTATAGAAAAAAATATTATTTGTTGTTATAGCGGCAGTACCTATACTCCATTTGAAATAAGATTAGACATTCAAACAAACCTTTTATACAGTCCGTTCAATCAATTCTGACTTCTATACCGTAGCATGGCATTAAAAGTAAAAAACGTGGTTACAATACCAACTGTTTACTGCAGCTGCCATTTGTCATGCCACCAACGCAATAAAAGTCAAAATCAGTTGAACGGACCGTAAAAAAGGTTTAGTTAAATGTCTAATCTTATTTCAAATGGGGTATAGTAATACACAATTAGTGAAAATAATAATTTAACTGACTACCTATTACCTATAGACCATTGTAGTCTGCAAAAAAATAAATAAATAAAATAATAAATTACGGTTCATGAGATACAGCCCGCTGACAGTCAGACGGACGGACGGACATTGGAGACTTAGTAATAGGGTTCCGTTTGGCTCCCTTCAGGTACGGAACTCTAAAAACTCGATGAGGTCAGAGTTTCTTATCTGACTACTCTGAGAAGAAACACCGAAACAAACTCAGTTTTTTTTTGTCTTTGGATTACAAATATTAAAGGGCTATTCCGTTTTTGTTTTTCAATGATTGAATACTTACCTACCTATAATGACTTTCAATTAATGATTTATTATCTACATGATACGAATACTTAATCAATTTCCAATTTCAGATTATTTAGAAGATAAAAAAGCTTGGGATTGAACTGCTTGCTCTGCTAAACCTTGTGATAAAACCATAAAACTAGACATTTTAATTATTATATAAAATCAACATTAACCAGTTTTATATACACATTGACATTGTTGAAAATTATATTCAAAATGACATAATTACTTTGTAAAGTACTAGGATATTATTTTAATTATTGTGAATATAATTTATTGACTATGTGGATATAATTTTATTTCTCTGCTAGTTTTAGTGATGGTCAGGCAGTTTGAGTAGTTTATGCGGCCTACCCAAATGTCCTTTCTTTGGTATTGTTCATCGAGTTGAGCTCCTTAAGTTCTGAGTTGAGCTCCACAATTACTGACAAATGCTTGCACTGACTGGACAAGTCGACTCAAATCTGTATGGTTCTTTCCTCAAAAGACCTTTTCAGACACTAATCTACATGGTCCTCATATGGCCTAACCAAGATTACTTATGTCTGGACTTTAAAAGAGACTGCGACCTTTGAGTTTGTTTCGGCCTTTCTTCTCAGAGTAGTCAGATTGGAAACGCCGAACTCATCTAGCTTATTTTTAATTAAAAAAAATTATATGACGTGTAAAAGTGATTCCGATATCCTATTTACAGAATAAAAAAATCATTTCATTTCAAGAATAATAAAAGTATCTAGGTACCTGTTACATTCAAATTAAATATTACGTATGAAACAACACAGCCTTCTATGGTGAATGCACAATGTGTGTATACATAATATCAAAGCGACTTTTCCGCGCCCATCTCAACTCAAGTCACGCGGTCTAGTGGGCGGAGTGGGCCTAGTGCACTAATGCATTTTCTGATGACTTTCTGCAATAAAATTGACCAGTATAAAGAATGACCCGCATCGCACCTTTCTCTCGACGCAGCAAGGTAGATTAGGAGACAGTTCAGCGGTCAGTAAAAGTTTATAGTAAATGGCTGAGTGCACAAAATTCTAACCTTCCACGGCCATCGCTTTCATAAGGCTCATTACATGCTTTGATTCTCCCCGGGAGTAACGGTCGGTGGGTGAGCGGTTGCAGTCCGCTTATAGCGTGAGCAGAAGTTTCGACGCGCGGTAACGTCGCGCATGCGTACCTCACCAATGTTTTTGGCGGGAAACGAATGTGTATGTTCGAAAATTAAAATAATTTCATATTTTTAATTCTTTGTGCCAGTTTTGTGATTGTTTCTGAACACGAGTTTGAAACAGTAGCAGCTAAACAAAACAGAACCATTCATCTTATAATCATGGTAAGTTAAAAGTTTGAAAAAAAAAACTTTATAACTTTTATGCATGTTTAAGGATATGAAATATAAGTAGGTTAATTAGTAAGTTAACACCGTAAGTAAGTTACATTTTTCACCGGTTATTTTAAAAAAAATCTGCTGTTCCATACATTTTGACCGCGTAGGTATTGCATTTTTCTATGAAACAGCTGATATTTTTTTAATAACCGACGAAAAATTTCAACGCAGTGGATTCAGAATCATGTACTGAATCCATGGTAACAGTTTTCGCGTCGATGTCCCTGCCACCCTGTATTTATTAATCAAAATAAATATTTATTTTTTATTAATTAGGTTTATTAATTCGAAATGTAAAATATGCCTCAACGATTTTTTTCTATTATTTTAGCAACCTTTCAAACTACTGGCTACTGGCTCAATTTGCAGCAGCTGCTAAACTTTACTAGAGCTATAATTAATTTTGTAAACACGACAAGTAGTTTACATTGCAACGAGCAAAAAAACCTACTTTGTAAGAGCCACCGTGTTGTTGTTTCAGTACATAACAAAATGCTGTGTAGAAACTGTGCTTGAATACCTAGTTGGTAGGTACCTAGTAATTACAAAAATTCAGTTAATATTAGGTACAGACGCCAGCACATCAAGCTACTACAATCTGTCAAATTTATTCAATAGATTTTCAACTTTATCGCTGAAGTCTAAGGTTCAAAGTTGATTGGGAAAATTTGACAGTTTCGGGTAGCTTGATGTGCTGGCGTCTGTACATGCCAATAAAACCTAATAAATCCTTTTCATGATCATTCAATGTCTTGAAAAATTGCCCGTTATCTACTAGACCAGTATAACGATAGTATAACTATAGGGCCTGCTTTACCCCCTTCGTATATGCCACCATACTGTATAACGTCTTGTTCCCAAGACGTCGTCTTGTTCCTATGGGAAAAAGGCGTGTAGTCTACGTATATCTATAAGCTTCGGAATGGAACAGAATTAGTATGAAATCGTAATTCTAATTTGAAATTGACTTAATTTCATACAAATTCTGTTCCATTTTTAGGGTTCCGTAGTAAACAAGGAACCCTTATAGTTTCGTCATGTCCGTCTGTCTGTCTGTCTGTCTATCTGTCTGTCTGTCTGTCTGTCTGTCTGTCCGCGGTCTAGCTCCGAGACTTTTAGTACTAGAAAGCTGTAATTTGGCATAGGTATACATATTAATTACGCCGACAAAGTGGTAAAATTAAATTATGAAATACATTTTTTTTTAGGGTACCTCTCATACAAGTAAAGTGGTGATGTTTTTTTTTTATTTTTTTGACCCATAGTGAGGGGTATCATTGGAAAGGTCCTTCAAAAACATTGTGAGTTTGTGTTAACCATTTTTGGATTCAGGGATCCCTTTGTGAAATATTAAACTTTAAAGTGCTAATTTTTGTTAGAGTCAAGTGTCCCCCCCCCCTGCCGGCTAAATGGTTGGTTTTGGGTGTGTGAAAAAAATCACAACAGTAGTTTATATAACGAAATTAAAAGGAAAACTATCACAGCTAAGTTAGCTTTACAAGTTAACGAGTAATAATCGACCAACTTAACTTTGCAGTTGCAAAAACATGTTTTCCCATACATTCCGTATGGGAGAACATATTTTTCAACTACAAAGTTAAGTTTGTTTTTGGGATAAATTCATCCCAACTACGGAACCCTTCATTGTGCGTGGTCCGACACGCACTTGGCCGGTTTTCAAATCAATTTTCGTTGGGTGAGTAGGTATTAGTGCGTATACTGAGAGAATGAAACAGAAAAAAGGGGTGAAACAGGCGTATCTATGGAAAAATGGAAATCTGACAATATGACTAAAAAAAATTGAGCAAAGACACGAGGCTCGGTTATACACTGACGGCGTTTCTGTGGCTGATGGCACGCCAATAATATGGGAATTGATGTAGTTACCCTAGGTGCACAAAAATTAATTTGTGTCCCAGTGTCCACTGTGTCCAGCCTTCTGTTACATAAATTCTATTCACACACACTATGAATCATAGGGCAGTTACAGATAGTCGCGTAAGAAGTGTAGCCCACTTTTACTCATCATGTGATAGGAATTAAACGGATAAACACAACGGCTTTCTTCGCGCACTTCCGAACGAGTTTTACACGTACAAACTATACATAAATAGGTACTTAGTTGTAAGCTATCCTAGAAAGGAATCGAGTAAACACTATAGGTAGGTAGTCCACTCGATAGTCAAACCTCGAGTAAATGTTAACTGCAATAAAGTTCTGTTTTATTAACATTGCATGATTTCGTTTTAAATAACGGTTTGAACTTTTGAAGTAGACGTAAATGGATTTAACTACGAACTATAATAATAAATATTAAAGTTCATTCTTTCCGTAGGTACCTACTTATTATGAAAAAGATGCAGTAAATAATTTGTAACAAAAGAATAAATATTCAGATAGGTACCCGGTGTCGTGAGGCTATAATGTAGGGAAAACAAAAGAAACCAAACCAAAAAATCTGCTGTTTCATAGAAAAGTGGTCAAAATGTATGGAACCGCAGATTTTTTTTAATACTCGACGTAAAATTTCACCGCAGGCGGGTTCAGAATCATGAACTGAATCCGTCGTAACAATTTTCGCGTCGATGTCCCTGTCACCCTGTATAATAATATAGTTTCCTGCAATAATAGAGACCTAAATACTATTTTTACTTTATTTCAGACCAAATTACAAGATCCTGAACTTGTTAGTAAAGGTCTTAACCTAATGTTAGTAAAAACCACACTATACAAAATTGAAACAACTGACACCTACAAAATACCTACATTTATTTTTTTCGCCATCTACTATATTTTTATAGGCAATGGTGCCGATTCTCTTGTCACAAATGCTTCTAAACTAGACTAAAAATCACCAAAATTTGGTTTATTCCTGTCAAACGACGATTTCCCATTCTGAAATAGATAAAGTGATACACCTTAACTATATTTTAGTTTGACAGCACTAAGATGGTACTGAAATATTAATTTAGTGAAAATGGCAATTTTGCTATTCTGAATTTGAAGTTTTTCACCTAAAATTTAGATTTTCTAACTAAATCTGACTATTTTTAATCGCGACTAAAAACGTGTGAAATGAAATTGGTTATCATGAACTTTAAATTCACCCCAACACCTCAACTTCAGATGCAAAAACAGTACTGAATCTTTTTTTTTTCTTTTGCTTATATCTCGAAAACGATGTGTCCAATCGCAAAAATATTGAAAATTTCGACCCCCTTTATTAAATCCTTAAACCCCTAACACTCTACATGTAGGTAATAATTTTTCTTATTTTCCATACAAAAAGTGAAAAATTCCATATAAAACACGTCGAGGCTACCCCTTCTGCGCGCCTCCAGCTCTAAAAAGATTCACGTATCACGTGTGGAGATGCGATTGTCAAATTCGACTTAGATGTGTCAAAATTTATTTTGCAGAATAGCTTTGAGATTCTCATAGTCAAGAGTTAGGAATTTTAGTGATAGTTTAGTTTGGTGTACAAGAGAATCGGCACCAATGGCTAAGAAAATACTATATTTGTTTTTTTTAACAGGCAACCCTAATGGTGCACCTGCCAAATAAATTGGTATATGGGCAGGAGAATGATGACTTAGATATGTAGAAAACGAAAGGATTAGAACTACAACTGACCTATTAGGTACTTACAGTAAAATTTTAGATTTCGCATCTAATTACCAAATTCATAAGCTTTGAAGAATTTACCTATGTGCAAACTGCAAAGCTGTAGCAAGCGTAATAAAGTAAACATTATAACTTTTGCGCAGATTACAATCGCCCACAAACTATTTAGTTTAAGTCCATACTAACTAGTACTAGACAGCTAAAATGTTTAGGAAGCGAGCCACTCCATAAAGTATGCCCCTGTGTTGTTCTACTGGTCGCAAGCGCAGTCAAGCGCTACTGCTGACCATGAGATCCATGGTTCGATTTCCAAGTCGGGCAAAGTGTAATTGAGTTTTTCCATCTGGAATTTCTTAGTAGCAGCTCGGAGTCTGGATTCATGCCCGGTTGATGGCAATAGGCTCACCCCCTATTATGTGGGAAGAAATGTGGGTGGACTTACTATACTTAGATCCACTCGTACACCTCTACCTAACCCTTCGGGAAATACAGGCGTGATGTTATGTTGTTATGTTCATAAAGTCACAAGTTGCATCAATTGGTCAGAGCCCGTTATTTATTGAACGGCCATTAATGAAGGAAGGCTTTGATTCATGCTCGGATGATGGCAATAGGCTCACCCTTTATTACGAGGGAAAAAATATGGGCGGACCTACTATACTTAGATACACTCGTACACCTCTACTTAACTCTTCGGGAAATACAAGCGTGATGTTATGTTCATAAAGTCACAAGTCGCATCAATTGGTCAGAGCCCGTTATTTATTGAATGGTTATTACGGAAGGAAGGCTTTGATTCATGCCCGGTTGATAGCAATAGGCTCACCCCCTATTACGTTGGAAGAAATGTGAGTGGACCTACTATACTTAGATACACTCGTACACCTCTACCTAACCCTTCAGGGAATACACGCGTGATGTTATGTTCATAAAGTCACAAGTCGCATCAATTGGTCACAGAGCCGGTTATTTAATGAACGGCTATTACTGAAGGAAGGCTTTGATTCATGCTCGGTTGATAGCAATAGGCTCACCCCCTATTACGTTGGAAGAAATGTGAGTGGACCTACTATACTTAGATACACTCGTACACCTCTACCTAACCCTTCAGGGAATACACGCGTGATGTTATGTTCATAAAGTCACAAGTCGCATCAATTGGTCACAGAGCCGGTTATTTAATGAACGGCTATTACTGAAGGAAGGCTTTGATTCATGCTCGGTTGATAGCAATAGGCTCACCCCCTATTACGTGGGAAGAAATGTGGGTGGACCTACTATACTGAGATACACTTGTACACCTCTACCTAATCCTTCGGGGAATAAATGAGTGATGCTATGTTCATAAAGTCACAAGTCGCATCAATTGGTCACAGAGCGGATTATTTAATAAACGGCCATTACTGAAGGAAGGGTTTGAGTCATGCTCGTTTCATGGCATTAGGCTCACCCCCTATTACGTGGAAAGAAATGTGGGTGGAAATTCAAATTCAAATTATTTTATTTCACATAAAGCTACAAGGGCACTTATGAAATGTCAGAAGCTAGGTGCACGGTTCCAATTGGTCGCTTCCTATGGAGAAGAGCCGGAAAGAAACTCCACAGTTACTCTTTTAAAAATAAAGGGTTTCTACAATGTTTTCAAATTACAGTGTTAATAGGTATGAGAGGACAGTGACCTATACTTAGATACACTCATACACCTCTGCATAGCCCTTCGGGGAATATAGGCGTTATGTTATGTTGTTATGATCATAAAGTCACAAGTCGCATCAATTGGTCACAGAGCCCGTTATTTATTGAACGGCCATTACTGAAGGAAGGCTTTGATAAACGGCTATCCATTCCTGAGGATTGCCTCAACACTATGTTACCTTAAAGATTGGTTGCATCCAAGTTATCTACATACTCACTTAACTTAGGTAGGACGTACACACGGCTACACATCAAGCTATATTTCCAGTATAAGCTGACCTCGCATTGTACGGAAATCCTATACAATACGAGATCAGCATAAACTGGAAATTTATAGCTTGATGTGTAGCCGTGTGTACCTATGTCCTTTCCATTGTAGATTGTGTAATATGGATAATCTCTATTTATGTATTAGGTCTGGAAAATATCTACTTAGATATTAGGTACTAAATCGAAATTACTTGATATCGTAAAACAAGAATTAGGTAAGTACCACTTAATTGCTACGGTATCAAAATAAGAGCCTAAAGAAGATCATAAAAGCTTCACTATTAATGTATTAATTGATTGGGATCATAAAAATCGTGATCGATAATGCAATAAAAGTCGTAATAAATAATTTTAAATTAAATAATGTTTTATAGGTCTTCTGCAAATACTGTAAGTACGTAGGTATAAATAAACTATAAAACCAACGGCCATTGCGCGGTTTTATCATTTCTAACGTGACGATATGATCGTGGACGTTCACGTACACGTCCAAGTCACGGCATCATGATAACACGGGGAAGTAAAATGTATGGAAATAATGAAGACGCTTTTTCCGACAACGATAACGTTATAACGTAGTACGTGCTACGTTATAACGTTATCGGCATTTCCATACATTTTGTGAACGTGGACGTTAACGATGATATCGTCACGTTAGAATCAGTGCGCTTTTATCATTTTCTTCGTAGAGTAGTAGAGTATTTCCGTACATTTTACTTCCCCGTGTTATCGTGAGACCGTGACGTGAACGTGGGCGTCCACGATAATATCGTCACCTTAGAATAATAATGTAATATTCTAAGATCGTCACAAATAATAAGAAATCATGATAGAGAGAGCTGGTTTAGGGCTGTGTTACCAAAAATTGTCGTTTCGTTATCTGAAAATAATATAGTGAGTCCCTGGATAAGGTGCACTTACGAAAATGGGAGAAATTAGACGATTATTCATTGACAAAAAAAAAAATGGAAAAAATCGTAAGTAATTATTTTCCAGTTTTAGCTTTTTTAAAGACCTTGGGGATCTTTAAAACACAAATTTAACTTTTTATTAATTGAGTGAATTTTGTTAAAACAAAAACAATAATGATGGCTGATAATTGATGTTGCTTAGCAAATAAAAAGAAACACTTAAAAAACAGTCATCGTTAAAATAACACGTTACATTGAAGAAATTATAAAAAAAAAGATTTTTACAAAACAAAGGTCCGATAATTTTTTGGCCGATTAGTAATGGTCTAGTTTCACCCATTTTTGTTTGTGCACTTTATCCAGGGACACACTGTATTTCATCCCTTATCACCAAAAGGGAGTGAAAAAGGTAGTATGACACATTTTTTTTACAAGGCATATGAGTCCTAAAACTAACAAAAATGTTTGTGAGAAAAATCAATTTTCTCGCCGACTGTAGGTACCATTTTTTACAATAGTTGAATGATGAGGACATCAATTCTAGCTTAAATGGTTTAGGTACTTAACTGCACTTCTACCCCGTCTCTTCCATCCTAACATAACATAACATCACGCCTGTAATCCCCGAAGGGTTAGGCAGAGGTGTACCTATAAGTACACCCACATTTCGCCAGTTATGTTTAAGTGACATGTAATAGGGGGCGAGCCTATTGCCATCAACCGGGCATCTTCCGTCCTGTATCTAAATAAGTTAAGTTCTTACATGACAATAAGTAAGGTAGTACTTACTTATAAATACCTACTTACTTATTTCTATGCATCAATACATTGCCCAGCAGCATCCTTACAAATTCTTAAGTGCCTATAATAATGTAAGTACTGAGATTACCAATCCGATGTAAACTATAGAAATTATGGTGATGTTCGGTAGCAGACGTTTTACTGGCCGGTGATGATACTAGTTCTTCATTACACAACAAGATTGAAAGAAAAACAAACAAAATAGCGAAACCTGTCTATGTCATACCTCATAAAATTTGTTCATGCCTATGCTTACCAAAGAAACACCTTCGCCATACAAAGATCGCTAATTGGACCGCAAACATATCGTATGAAAATCAAACGTTTTACCAATAAAACATAGATTTGTCATTAAACGATTACACTTGAGGCGTGTCAATGCCAGTTTTTGTTGTCATTAGCTATTGTAAAGTGGTGAGCACAAATCTCTTGCATATTATTTTTGACATCTGTTTAAGAAGAAAATGTTTGCTTAGGTGGCGAATTGGGTAGCTTTTACATTGTAGTTTATTTAATTATTAAAATCAGATTAACTGAATTCGAAGGTATAAGAAATTGCAATACATACGCAGTTAGACCTATCATGAAGGAAATCAAATCAAATCAAACTCATTCGTTTGCAAACATGGGTAATTAGTACATAGATGTTTTCTTTTTTTTTATGTATGGTAATGCTCCTCCAGGTTTTTTTGGGAAGAACTGATTTACTCGTACAGAATGGTAGCCGTGGTATTTAAAAGTTATAATGGTGTTCCCAAACAGCAACTACTCCAGCACGCGTAGCATGACCACCGTAGAAACGAGTTTTGTCGACGGAAGAATAGACAAAATGACAGATTGTGATTGTTTATCTGTCATTTTCTCTATTCTTCCGTCGCAGCACGCGTAGCATGACCACCGTAGAAACGAGTTT
Organism: Agrochola lychnidis; assembly: GCA_963680765.1. Taxonomy (NCBI): domain Eukaryota; kingdom Metazoa; phylum Arthropoda; class Insecta; order Lepidoptera; family Noctuidae; genus Agrochola; species Agrochola lychnidis. Next base: position 10,151,889 of record OY796857.1, read on the forward strand.
TGTCGACGGAAGAATAGACAAAATGACAGATTGTGATTGTTTATCTGTCATTTTCTCTATTCTTCCGTCGACAAAACTCGTTTCTACGGTGTTCATGCTACGCGTGCAGAAGTTATGGGCCGGTCTCCATAGAAAGTTTTCTGTAGCTGGACCGGTTAAGGAGCCCCATCTGAAATTACAACCTTGTACAGTATCTGTTCTGTTCTTGTTTTGGACAAATAAATGATCTTAACTCATCTCCTGTTAAGTATCTGTTGCTATGGTATCTATCTTTATCAAGTCGTCGCATCGCATCAACGCTGAAAAGCGATTGGCTTTTCATAGATTTTCTTCATTTTTACTCCTTCGCACGTCTGTTCTTTAGAAAGATAAACACAAGTCATTCAAACAAAGAAAGCTCCAAAACAAAACAAATGAGTGGGTGCACCTACGTACATACTCCTGGAACACATTTTCTCATAGATCTATTAACTATGAGTCCACATCGCGTGCGCACATAATCTCGCAACTAATAGCATAATCTTCCACAAATCCTTATAGATGGCCCAACATTCTCTTGTGTTCATGATGAGGATTGCTTTGTGTGGCTCGGTTATACGTTGTTATCATATTTCATAGGCTCTGTGTTTCGAACAAAATTAAGTCGATCGAAATAAATCATTATGCCTTACATTTCTTTTAACTTTTGTACAATTCGATTCAACTGAGAATAGGAATGACCTTGCGCCATATTGTGACTTAATAGCAAAACAGCACCTCATTTACTGATTTTAGAGCAAAATCAGTAAGATGTAACAAAAGAAAACGTAACGCAGTAACAATCCAGCTGAACGTTGTTCAGCTGTTTTACATAACGGAGCTATTTTATAAAACAGCTAGCGGTTATGTAAAACAGCGGATTTAACAATCCATCTGCGACATGTCTAACAATGGTGTCGATTCCCTTGTTCACAAACTAAACTAAATTTAAGTTTAGTGCATCTTTTTCTTTCTATTTCATTATGAAAAGGACAGAAAATAAATTTTAGTTTAGTCCTATCAAATTAATCAGCGCAATTTTAATACGCGTAATTTACATCAAAAATTGACGTAATTTTAGTAGGCAAGTTTTTAATCACGTCTAAACTCGTATGGAGTAGTGACAGGCGCTGATTAATTTGACAGGACTAAACTAAAATTTATCTTCTGTCCTTTTCATAATGAAATAGAAAGAAAAAGATGCACTGAACTTAAATTTAGTTTAGTTTATGAACAAGGGAATCGGCACTATTATCCACCTTTACTACAGCGGTCATATTCTAATCAGTATGAAGCTCGCGAGCTATTGTTATCACAAATAGAGTAAGTTCTTTGATAAGTACTCTTATCAAAGAATTAATCTGAAAAAAAAAACCGAATGTTAAGGTGGTAACCCTCAAACAATATCATGTCTGAATAAAGTATTCATAACAATAGACTTTTAAATTAAGCCTGCATAAGACTTAATAATCTAAATGAATGAACCACGCACTACGATTTTCCCGAGGATTAGGTTCATTCGCGTGATTAAATCGAGCGCGGTGTGAACTTGAAATCAGTGCGTATAATAAGTTTATGATTAGCGAGATCTTGCTCAATAAAACATGAGCTGAATGCTGACGCCTAATGGCTTTTACCTGCTTATAATGTACTTAAGTAGGGTTACCATTTGCCAGATACTTGCCGCATCTGGCAAGTATTTCAAGTATAGAGGTTTATCGTACACCCAAAGATTCCTTATTATGTTTAAGTCCCATAAAAGTAATGCAGTGCATGGCTACTCTATTGCCATTCCATCCTTCTAAAACTTTAGCAGTAAATCGTCTTAATTTATCCAAAGCTAATTTTAGCTGCTTATGTGTCTGTACATTTGCGGTTTTCTTCAGTGGTTTCATGTGATTTCTGGTTGTTCTTAATTTTTTTTTTTATATCCTTTTCTTTCTACCTTTTCTTTATGTCTCTTTTCTATCACAATTAACCGGACAAAATCTAGACTCTGGAAATTAAATATTTGTTCTCTGTTCAAAACGGTAACCCTGTTACAGTGTACTACTTACTTACATGCATAGGAGCGATGACATCGTGAATTTGAAATATGATTCATATCACATATTTACTACTAATTACCAAAATAACCGCTTTAACTTTATTGTACATGACTGAAAGCTTTCAGGTGGTACTAAATAATGAATATTGAGCAGACTCCTAATTAATATAGGTGGGTACAGGATTTAGATTTCGTTTCGCCTCTACAGTCTAAGCCGAGACACCAAGTTGCATAACTACGTTTGTTCTGCCATATTTGGACAGCCGAATGCGCATCGACTAGAGTTCAAAGGACCCAGACAGCTTCATTATCTTGATGATCGTTATTTAGTCATTACCTATCTGTTTTTTCCTAAATGTTTTAATTGCAGTCTTCTTATTATTTTAACAAGCACCCATTTAACATATTACATAGATTGACCATTATTACCTACATCTTTAATATTTTTCCTAATTAGACCGACCGTACCATATTCACTGCACGAATTAATAATTTACCTTGTATTTTTATGGGTATTCATCAATTAAAAAGTACAAGTAACAATTTTGATCTAATGGACGAATCGTAAAATAAAAAATATGGCTCTAATGTTTAAGCTCCACCAGCATGCAAATAAATTCTACATCCTCATTAAGTCGCACGTCTGCCATAAAATAATCTGATAACTCATCTCGGCGTGTCGTGATCTGACCGTGGACTAGTAACATCATAAATGTAACAACTGCAATTATTGATATCATAACAAATACCTGCCGAATTCTTGCAGCACGCATGTCGTGACCGTCCTTGAAGCTTTATCTTAGTGGATCTCAATCAACCTTGTCACTCCTATTATTTTTATAGACTATCTAACGAGAAGTTACTTGCTCGAAATCTATATTATACATTACGCATTAATTAATCTTCCACTAGTTTTTGTAATCACTCTGTAATTCATAAATCTAACCAATTAATCATATGATGTTCAATAGCATCATATCCTTAACCGGCAATTAAATTAAAATATGTATCCGCTGCTACTAGGAGGTATCATCGTATTTGATCGTATCGAATTATTACGTTTGCCATTACTGAGATCGTGATTTCCTCTGTTTGGATTATAAGGCAATTTTATCGAATCATCAATATGAATGGGCATGATAAAAGCGAATTTATATGGGCTATCAATTCTGGCGTTGCACTGATGCTTGTCATTATTGAACGAAACTTTGTATAATATAGAACAGGATCAAGCGAAGGTGTGAAGGTCGGTGTTTGCGCAATAAATCGAACCGCATCTGGCAATATAGTTCCCATTGTGGATCTATGACGTGGATCACGAACTGCTATTGCTCCACTTCCTCGGGTATGTTAGCCACTAAGTTTTACAGACGCATCTACGAGGTCCCTTTACTGCAATGAAAGAGACCTTCTCTTTTAGTAACAGCCTTAATTTAATCCTACACCCACATCTAGTTGAAGGCGTCTATCATTTATCAATGCAATGAGGCGTTTCTGATGCAACTGTTCTTTAATCTTCTTACCTGAAATTATTGTAATGAATTTGGTTCAGCGAGTCTACAAGTGCTTGCACTGTAAAGTCATTTCGTCATAGTGTATCCGTGGGTGGCCCATCTTCAATCCTATTTGAGATAATCCACAAATATACTAATTTATAAGAAAATGTAACCATATTAAATTCGAAATCCAATCCCAGTAGGTACGAACGTGTCGATATTTCAGAACAGATAAAACTAATGATATTAGTAAGGCACGACGGCTCTGCAGTTGTGTTTACATACAAAATAAACAATTATGTTCTTATTCAATTAGAAATGTTTGTTGGTATTATAGACTCGTCCAATGTGCAGGCGTTTCCTCTCTATTTATTTTATCCACGTTTCAATAGCTAAAAGTATGTGATTATAAAAGTAACTTTCGCCGTCTACACACGTTTACATACAGAATCGATAATGATGCGGAACAATAAGCTATGTATTATTGGTATTTTTTAAACCTACGCCCGCTGGCTTTTAGATCCGTCTGGGGAAACCAAAGGGTTTATGTTGAACTCCTACCGACTAAAACCCGTTTGTTCTACTACCACAAGTCGGGAGCCCGGGAGATATATGACATTCGCCGGTGTCGTCATTTCACCAAAACTTAATTTACAAATTTTCACTTGACAAATAACGATTGGCAAAAATAAGATTTGTTATTTCATCATTATACAACGACAAGTTTGCCAAATAATTCACTTAAGAAATTAATTATCTGATAAACTTTGTTTTAATAACGTATTACTTGACAAACAATTCATTTTTTATTCATGTTATCTCATAAAACAACGTTTGGAATAAAAACGTTTTACATATTGCATTACGCAATTTCCTAAAAATTTAACTCATTAAATAGTCAAAAGGGTAATTTTAATTTAAAAATCAACATAAAAAATTAAATGCCAGAAACGACTTGAGCTAACAGAAAAAAAAAGCTACCCGAAATCGAACTATGTAGTTATATTAGGTTAGGTTAGGTTAGAACTGTGACCCCTACGCACGAGCCGAGCGAGCGAAGCGAGCGGTGCCGCGGCAGCGGCCGGCGAATGGCAAAAACGACTAGAATATTTAGAAAAATATACTTTATTAGGTTTAAAGAACTTCAGTACTTGCCTATAAATTATTTGACCCAAATGGAAATTGCAACCATGATCACTTTGTGATAGGTTTAAAAAAAAGAAAGTGATTAAACGTGATTTTTCAAAAAGAATCTAAATATTAAATGAAAAATGTATTAATGACTAAATATCGTGCGAAACATTTGTAAAGAGAAGCATTTGTTAAATAAATGTTTGTACAACGAGTGATTATAAACTAAAACATTTGCGGAATAAGTTGTTTGTAAAACAAATAGTATACGAAACGTTGGTTGTAAACCAAAAATTTGTCAATGGTGTTTTGGTGAAACATTAGTGAACCACATTCGCCGCACCGCGTTTACCTGTGACCGGGTCTATTTTTAGCCTAAATCGAATGACATCATTATCAGCATGGCTCTGTACCTTAGATGCCAAATTGCCAACCTTAGTTCGCTTTGTGGAACGCAGCTTTCTCGGGCCGGTGGTTAGCTGGAATAGCTAGGCAGTTTATCATCAGTGTCTCCTATTAAAGTTCCTCTATTTTAATTGTTGCATTAGACGATGCATCATCATCGTCGGTGTCTGGTCCCACCTTCATATTTTCTTCTTCACCTTCATATTTCTTCCTTTCGATTAAAACTTTGCCTATTTGAAAGTTGGAAAGACCTAATTGTGGATCGAAGTTCTCAATGCCAGACATAAAAAACCATAACACTTAAGCAACTGCTTGAGTTACAGATTTCTGTTAGAGTCAAATAATTATGTCACATGAGTCATATGTATGACTCATGAAGTCGCGATGCTTACTTTTTTATGTTTTTTAATAGTTTTTGAAACACACGTAACTGGAAGGTTTCCTAAATATTAAGAATTCAGTCATTATTTTCTGTACCTACATGGATATTACAAATATAAATTGAGAGAATTGTGGGGTCATTAGATGCGGATCTTACACAAGGCGCAAACGCATCTTTTGATCCAATTTCACTACCTTATAAGTATTGTAATATACCAAATTATGTAGTTATGTATGCCATACTTAAATTGCTATAACAACAGTACAAATACCCAATTTTATTGTCAGTGAAAGTATATTGTGGTCAACTTATTTCAGATGAGTCACCCTTTATAATATCTACCTTTACCTTTCCAAAACAAGTATTTTGGAAAGGTAAATATTAATATTATATTATAGTATAGACTCTATAGTATAATATAATATTAATTTAATATATAATATAATATTGTAAAGAGGTAAGTGTGTTTATTTGTTTGTTTGTAAGTTTTTATGTAGGGGGTAATCTCCGGAACTGCCACTCGGATTAGAATTATTTTTTTTGCATTGGGTAGCCCAATTCTCGAGGAAGGTTATGAAACATCATGCTACATCCCTAAGGAGCCGAGCAGAAAGAAAAAAGTCAGAAAGAACGCTAAGTGATAACGAAGTAAAAGCGCGGGCGGGCGGGTGTTTCGGAAACCGATCACGGGCAAAAGCTAGTTCATCAATAAACCTAAATATTCTCTCATAATAAGTTCCATGGTAAATTGTTTCTGTAAATAAAATAGCCGTACGACCTGTTGGTCGTAAGCGATGATAAGCAGTAAACAACTCTTGCGTAATATCTTTGATATTAATTAACAATTACAACGCCGATGACCATTAATTATTGGCTTACATAATACACTAGAAACAAACGTAGTACAAGAGGTTTTCTATAACTATATGTCGGTGGACTGAAAAGTGATGTGATATGGGCATGAGATGCAGAGCAATGAGGAACCTGTCGTGAGAAATTGTTTGAGTACGAATGTGGATGGACAAGAGTAGGAAGACCAAAGGATGAATTGTTTGACTGACGATGTGGCTAAAAAAAGAGTGAGTACTGAGAAAACTGCTAGCAGATGTATGGAAGAAGGCACAGGTACAGACACAGACAAAGACACAGGTACAGGCAAAGACACAGGTACAGACACAGACCCCAAATAAAGTGGAATAAGGGCAGAAATATGACGATAATAATGTGAACTTTATCGACTATATATCCTGTATGTATGTAGCCTGATCATCACTTACCATCAGGTAAAATTCAGGCCAAGAGCTTCCCCGTTGCGGTAAAAAATGTAATTGTTAAGGAATAGAAAAATAATTAACAATGCCTACATAATAATCAACAATGATTGTTCTCAGACAGAATAATATGTACTTTATTAGAAGAACTTTTAGTAAATGACGAACCTAGAGTCCTAGGTTCGTAATTTATTTAAAAAAACGAGCGAGCCTTGCAGTAGCCGCTTGTGCTGTGTAACATCTGACATCTTGACTGACATACAATTATGTAAGATATAAACAATATTCATCACCATCACCGTCACCGTCATCGTCACCGTCATCGTCATCATCATCATGATCATCCTGTTTACAACCTCTCCTAAAATGGGTTGGTACCATCTGACGGCCAACTCAAGCACCGCACGCGCTCATTGATCAAATCAAATAGCGCGCGCTTCCCCGGCTCCCTGTTACACACTTCCGTCCCTTTTCACGAAATCACTCCCACAGATTTGATTATTTAGATTTTGATTGCAGGAAAGCGAGTGGAAAGATGTTACACATAAATAAATAATAATCATAGAATCTCCAACACAACTCCAACAAATTGCGTGACCCCCTTTCATTCTGGACTTACAATATTACTAATATTAACTGTCTATAAACAAATTTATCGACAAGATCTTACTAATTACCTTCTGAGTCTACGCAGTGATTGTGGGTAACTTTGCCTTCATTTGAGACTAGATTTATTTTTACATACTCACATTTGTAACGAACTATGTAGGTAGCTATGTCCCAATTAACTATACTCCGTTTGAAATAAGATTAGACATTTAAACAAACCTTTTTTACAGTCCGTTCCACCGATTTTGACTTCTATACCGTAGGTATAAGGATGGCATTAAAAGCAAAAAAAGTGGTTACAAACCAACTGTTTACTGCCGCTGTCATTTGTCATGCTGCCATCGCAATAGAAGTCAAAATCGGTTGAACGGACTGTAAAAAAGGTTTAGTTAAATGTCTCATCTTATTTCAAACGGAGTATAAGTGTATCGAATATCCGTTCGTGATGGTAACTATACCCGTAGAAGAGCATGATTATGATCACATTTCAGACGTGTACTGTCACTGGGGAACCCATTAATCTATTTGAACTGCTCAACCTATCGCAGTCTATCCAGCACTGCATTGCATCAGACTATTTAGTTCCATAATCTGTTGCAAATGGGAAGCATAAATTATTATCATCATAGAAAATGTAACACTTTGTATACAGAAATTAGAAGCTACTGGCCGTACCCCGCAGACCTTACTATACGCCCCGTATTGAACCCGCTACGATTCTGACTGGTTAAACGTATCATACGCCTAAAACTTGAATTGTTTTGTTCTGCCTGCTCTTGTCCCTTGTTCCATTTTGCCCTGTTAGTTGTAAACTTGTCACTTTTATCATGCACCCCCTTTTTCATTCATAATTTCACGGCCTTGCATTCCGGTTCATACAAAACGATTTTTTTTCAAATCAACTCGTTTAGAAACGGCTGGAGCGCTGAGCAATTGTTAGGTCAAAGAATCAGCACTTCCATCCAACGTGGCAACGCTGCCATCCTTTTGGGTACTTTTCCGACTGACAGCGATGTGGACGTATTTTTTTATGCCCAATGAGCTCTTCTCTTTACTGTTTTTTCCTATAAATACTTGTATATAATATATATATTTTAGTGATAGTTTGTAGGTATATTATATTTAAGATTTTTCAAGTAGGTATTTACCTAATAAATAAACACTCACTCGTATTGTACCTTTAAAATAATATATAGGTTCTTTGAATCAATCTTTGAATTTGCTAGAATATTACTTATGTTCGCACCTTAACACGAAGGACTTTGTGTTTATCATAGTCTCAAATCGATACTTGTCAGATTCTATTTAGGAGTTATGACTAGGCGTAGGTAGCTACTAAAAAAACAAAAATGTTTCTGAGGCTACTTCAATTAATATTAACCTAATTAATGTGCTCTTCATATATTTTATCATAATTTATAACCCATAATAGAGTAATCATAGCTTTTTGTCAGTATTTTTTGCAGACTCAATTTAAATATCGATATCTTATGAATGGGTATCATTACACGTGAATTATAGCTACTTAATTACCATTCTGCTTTAATTATACATGCACGTTATGTTATGAGGTTTATTGGGTTCCGTGGCCGTAATATAGCCATTAACTTTGACCTTGGTAAGATGTGAGTGCGCCTTTTCTAGTCAAGGGCAGATATGTTGGTCAAAAGTAGGTGATGATGTTATTAAAATCTTTGGTTTACTTTCCGTGGTACTGAAATAGGAAAATGGTTTCTGGGTTAAGATAGATATACGGTTTTTATTTAGAAGTTCAGAACATAATAAAGTATAGAGGTTTACACACTGCTCTACCTGATTACCCACAAATACACTGAGATCCACAGTTGTTTTACTCGCAGACAAAATATTCTCATTCATTCTCGTATTCATGAAGGAAGGTATTTCATTGATGTTACGTGTCGTGCAGTGGCATCCAAGAATGCGCCAGTACGTCTATTTGCCAGTAGGCTTCTAAAGTGTCAACAAGGTCACCGCACAGGGCTCGCGGAGCAGAGGTTACAAAGATTGGCTAGAAGAAATATTATACATGTAAATATTCTAAAACATTAAATTTTATAGGAGCTGGTTCATCTAGACAATTTTGAGAATTATCACGTAGTAGATATGCCAAATATGTAATAATAGTGGACGCATAAGTTTGCTAATGGGATTTTATTGCTACGACATGACATGACAGAGGTTAGACGTTGCTGACGGCAAACTGCCTGGTTGGTCTAATGGTCGCATGTCCTTTTTTTTTGAGTGGAAAATCATCAGACTCTTACTGACTAAAACCTACTCGTGTTCCTTCAGTTGCCTACATTGCCAGGGGCCACGGTAACCCTTTCGGACAATAACCGCAACCCCGGCAGGCATCGGCTCTATCGGACCCCGTCAGTTCTGCTGACATCCCTGTGAGGCGCGCGTGGAACGCAACGTGCCGTCGACCCGGGCCTGGTCCTTATGGGACGGCAAGCTACTCATTGCTCACCGTCCGCACGCCCGCTCCAACGGTGGCTGAAATCGGCCTGCGACTCCCGACGCCCAGGGCGTCTCCTGCGGCGATTAGGGGCGTGAGGGCGCGAACTTTGCCTCTCCGTCACGCGTTCCGCCTCTTCCTTCGCGAGCATTACTGCTCCGCAGAAGGAGGTGACAGCCTCCTATGCCCTCTCGCTCCGTACCATGGCCTGGATCAGGGTCGGACGAGCATGAGGTCCTGGGTTCGATTCCAGGATCGATCAAAGTGTTGTAGGGTTTTTATAGATCTGGAATTTATCAGTAGCATCCCGGAGTCTGGATTTGTGCACGGTTGATGGCAAAAGGCTCGCCCCCTATTACATAGCGAAATGTGGGTGTACCTGCTACAGGTACACCTCTGCCAATCCTTCGGGAAAACAAGGCATGATGTTATGTTATGATAACCTATACTATTAAACGAGTAATATTTGCATATATATTTATTTGTTCGTTATAGATTGCACTCACGTTCTCGAAATCGGCTCTAACGATTTCGATGAAAGTTGCAATATAGGGATTTACGGGGGCGAAAAATCGATCTAGCTAAGTCTCATATCTGGGAAAATTCCTTTTCTCTATTTTGACAGCCTCGGGAATGTGATACAACGTTGGTATACCTGGACGATATGTTTATTTCTATTTTCACCCGATCAGAGCTCGGTCGACCAGGTACTGATATGACATGATAGAGTTTAGAAGTTGCTGACGACATGGATTCACCAAAGACTATTTTGGAAGTCGTCTGCAGCCTGCAGCAGAATTCTAAAGTCAATCAGGCAGAGAAAAGAATTCGGGAGGTACTTAAATATTATGTGGAAAGATTCTACTAAAAGAGGATTCAAAGTCAAATAATTTATTTCAATTAGGCACATAAAAGGCACTTTTGAACGTCAAAATTTACAAAAAAAATAATTGATTCTAGTCGCCCCTCCAAAAGGCAGTTTTCGTATGGAGAAGAATGGGCAAAAAACTCCACCTCTCTACTACTCTTTTAAAATGTTTTACAATATTTTGTATACATCACTACATAGTACAAAACAAAGTCGCTTTCTCTGTCCCTATATCCCTATGTATGCTTAAATCTTTAAAACTACGCAACGGATTTTGATGCGGTTTTTTTTAATAGATAGAGTGATTGAAGAGGAAGGTTTATATGTATAATAACCCGGTTTATACCCGTGCGAAGCCGGGCGGGTCGCTAGTTTTAATATAAATGTGATTTAATTATATGTGATGATTCATTGTGTGAAAGATGATGAGGAAAGTGAAGGATAAGAACAGGAGCATCTTGATGAATGTGGGTTGTGAATGTTTTAGTAGTAGCCGTCAATAAAATAACAGAGACGGTGTAGTATCCCAATTCAGAGAAAACTAATCTAGCCAAATAACTAGTGAGAATTGATGGTTGGTCTGGACGAGGCCATGTTTGGCACTCTAATGTTGTGGATGGATTAGACTTTTGTGATTTACTGTTAGCTCAAGGTCATAGTGGCGCCTACGCTGAAGATTAACCTCAATACTCAGACATAATAATGTTTCAACCATTTTATCACCAAAATAGTATTGTGTGGTTGACTAATGGGCAGTAGATAATAAAATAAAAAAATAATAAAAATTTACATTCAACTAGCTTTTGCCCGAGGCTTCGCCCGCGTGGAGGTCGGAAATTATCCCACGAGAAAAGCACTACCGGGATAAAAAGTATCCTATGTCCTAACCAGTACCCTAATTGCGTAACTTATTTTCGTAAACAATTATACCTAATTTGTTTCATTTTGACAGTTCAACAACATTCATTGCGTTATTTACGTTGTTGAGCAGATTTTTTTTCCAACTTATGAAGCTTTGGATTAGCAATTTGTTTCAAATCGAAACAGATTGTGATTGTGTTGTATTACGCAATTAGGGTACTGGTCTTGGTCTACTTGGTCTACTAATTGCCAAATGTCATCTGTTGGGACCTTATGAGTATCGTGGTTATAGAGGGATAATAAATGAAAATCAGGTGTACAATAAAAAGTCTATTCATATGACCATGAATCTTAAGCACAATGACGCTTCTTATATTAATCACATGGTACACAAGTTATTGTCACGGCTCTGGGAAAACGACTGGCCGCTAAACCTAATGCGCGGGGGACATTGCATTCTGCACCGCTAGCATTACTGCTACCTGTAGTCCCTAAATCATCCAAATCCATAAAGCCGTTTTGGCATTAAGGCGTAACAAACAAACAAACTCACTTTCGCATTTATAATATTAGTTAGAATTTTAGGAGTTAGGTTCTAGTGTGGCGACCAGGTACCGGAAGACATAGCGTTGGATGGAAAAGTGGACCAATGACCTGGTGATGGCCGTAAGAATCCGCTGGATGTGAGAAGCACAGAACCGGTCGAAGTGGCGGTGCTTGAGGAAGGCCTATGTCCAGCAGTGGACGTCTTTCGGCTGAAATGATGACGATGATGAAGTTAGGATTTGCTAAACATTCTATACTAACTAAAACATGGATTAAATAGATTAGTAGGTACCTACTAGTCTTCTCATGTCTTTTAAGCATATCTGTTGAATATTAATCTTTGCTTTAGCTATGCAAAGGAAGCAATTTGCAGCGGTAACACTCTCTATGTCTATAAAAGCCCTTTTATAGGCAAGATAGGATGGCATATACCGCTTAAGTAACTTGCAATTGTTTACTTTATGCATCGTGTGTACGTCAACACGTTCAGTTCTGGGAGCCCTCCTGGAGGGTTTACCTAGTCGGACATGGGATGCCGGGAGGAGGGCTCATTTTAAATTAAGGTTTTTCATAGCGAATACAATATTATAAACCGTGAAAATAAAATCTGATGTATATTTTAACAAGACTTGTTAGTTTCAGCGTTGGTTTTAAATCCAAGCATTTCATTTTTTTAAATATTTTTCTTCACGATTGCAAATATTCACAAAAAAAATTAAAAGGTTGGAAACTACTTATAGCGACAAGACTCCCTAACACTATTTTACTTCGTTTACAGTGTTTTATAACATGGTTTTAAACATAATGCCAATAATGCCGGGAACCTTCCCTGAGGGTTCACTTCCAATATGTATGGCGGCATGGCGTATGAGTTCCATGAAAAGTGGGTGGAGTCGAAAGTGTTAATAGTGCGTTTCATCTCATTAGGTAGACTGCATGAATATGTTAGAGAGGTAATAATATGATAATTCTTGTTTTCTGAATAAGACCACCAATCTGGCCACCTATCAAGCGGTGACCCTAGAATAAATTCGATTGAAATAGGAGAGATGCTTATATTTTGTAGAATGACCCTATTACCGCCTGGACTGCACGTTACATGAACAGCTGACATGATATTCCACTAAGCTGTGTAGAATACTTACGTTATGTCATTACTGTTTTGCTACATACATTTTGAAATGTATACCTAGAGATGGCATACTAGACAGTACCTCTATCTAGGTAGATAGCCGGAAGATCAGGGCTGATTCGTTGTGGACGTAACCAACCACGACGCTTCGGGCTATGCCCTCAATTTGTAACGTTATCTAAGCTGAACTTTGGTTAATGTATGCAAACAAAGCTTAAACTCTAAACTCAAACCATTTATTTCAAATAAACTGATTACAGGCTCTTTTAAATTGTCAGGGGGTCGGTAAGCCCAGGCCGATTCCCGGTCACCGTAGGCGCTGGCTTTCGGACGGTGAGCAATGGGTAGCTCGCCGTCCGATAAGGACCAGGCCCGGGTCGACGGCGCGTTGTGTTCCACTTGCGCCTCAAAGAGATGTCAGCACAATTGACGTGGTCCGCTAGGGCCAATGCCTGCCAGGGTTGCGGGAAATTCCGAAAGGGATACCGTGGCCCTGGCAACACACAGGCAACTGAAGGAACACGGGTGGGTTTTAATCAGTAAGTCTGAAACGCCCTAAGTTATTTGATAATTTCTCAGCAAAAAAAAAAATATGTAGTCGGTCAGTCAAAAATGAAGCTAGTTGCCCATAAAAAACTCCACGGACACTCTTTTAAATCAAAATATGGTTACAAAATAACATTACGCCTGTAATCCCCGACGGGTTGGGTAGCGGTGTACCTAATAGTATCACCCACAATTATGTTTAACTCCCATTAAATAGGGGACTTAGCCTATTGCCATTAGTGATTAAAGAAACACAGCCACATACATATTGAAGAGTTACATATAGTTTGACCCCTGAGTAAATATCGCCATTTCTTCTCAGGGGTAGTCAGATAGGAAAGGTCGACTCCATCTGGCTTATTTTTGTTTTATATGAAAAAGTGATTCCTATTAAAAGAATTTAATCAACCAGCCACAAATATAGATTCCGGGATGCTACTGAAAAATTCCTGATGGAAAAACCCAATGACACTTTGCCCAACCGCAAAACATCGCCAAAAATTGGAAGTGGGAATAGCTTTGAGATCTGATTTTCACACTACATAGATCAGTTTTATTTCGTAAACGTAGGTCGTTAGACTGCATCGTTTTGGACAGGGTCATCTTTTCAACTGCAACCCAAATGGTCTTGTTGCAGATTTAATGCCAGCCATAATATTCACATTCTCACTTAAGATATAGGTTATAGATTTTATGCAGAATTCTGAACATCAGGCTTTTGTTATTGGCAGTCTTGTCAGTACTGATTGTTGATATAAAAATATATAAGTAAGCTATGTGTAACATGGTTAGTTTAAAGCTTGCAACACCACGAATGCAGTGCCCTTCCCTGCCGGAAGAATTGTAACAACTTAATATGCATTAGGCGCTTACCAGCTGCTTATTTGAATGGTAAGAGTACACTGATGTACAAATAAGAAAATATATCTACTTGTCTGTTGCCTTATTGGCTTAGCCTCGTCCTTACTTTGTCCTTGTTTCCGCCTTAAACAGAAAGATCCAAGAGAAAACGAAAAGAGCTAATATAAGACAAGGTTCTCATGATGCGCTAATAACTACAGCATTCTCTGAGAATATTTCAATAACTTTTGCACTCTTTTGGCGAGGCCTTACAAAGACACCATTAGAGGCAGATTTATATGAGACAACTATCAATGACATTAAACCACCTGATTTAGTTAGTAGAACTATATTTTCATATCAATAAGATGACTAATTGACGTCAATATTCAGTAAACCTGACTTAGAATGCGAGTGGGCTTGTATTATTTGCTTTACATTTGCCTTGGTGTTTAATAGTAAGCAAATACTGAACTCTACACAACTTTAAATGACCGCCAAAAATGACTCATGTTTACGTACATGTTCCAGTGCATTTACTTTTTCTATAGGACATAAAAAGAACGGTACGTGATTCTTATAAACGTTTTCCTCTTATTGGAGACATGTAAAATGTACATGTAAAATTGTAAATGTTTGAAACTAAACTTAATGATTATGACTTCGGTAATCCTGAATAGACATTGTCGTAAATATTCCCTTTACTGTTGTAGGGTGTGACAGTGGCTCAACTTTTAAATGAGGCCTCCATGTTCCGCAGTTTGTCTAGAGTTCCAGACTAATAATTCTCTTTTGCAAAAGCAATACAAGACTTGCCAGCTGCAGCACGCGTAGCATGACAACTATAGAATCGGATTTTGTACGGGTTTTGTCGACGGAAGAATAGACAAAATGACAGATTGTGATTGTTTATCTGTCATTTTATCTATTCTTCCTTCGACAAAACCAATTTCTATAATTGTGGTCATGCTAAGTAGGTAAGCGTGCTGAGATTTAGTTAAAGGAAAAAAGTTTTGAGCGTGAATGTAAAAGCCAGTACCTTAATTCCGTAATACACGATCAATCACAATCTGTTTCGATTTGAAACAGATTTCTAATCCAATGTTTCATAAGATGGAAAAAAAATCTGCTCAACAACTTAAATAACGCAATGAATGTTGTTGAACTGTCAAAATTAAACAAATTAGGCATTATCGTTCACGAAAATAAGTTACTCAATTAGGGTACTAGTCAAATAAAAGATGATTGGATTGTGTGAAACATGATGGAAAGCGAGCAAGTAAACACTGTGAAGACTCCCGACAAAAATATGTGGAAGAAAATACTAAAGATAATCCGCCAACCCTAAATAAAATTGAACAATGTGTTCTAATGTACAAAAACTAATTCTTCCCAAGAGATTTTTCATATCGAATAGGTAGCTACTGGAGTGCCAGAACTAGAACATTACCTAGACAGTGGAGAAAGAAAATAATAAGTGATGGAAATCCCACGTCAAATACAACAATGTCACCTAAAGCCTAAACTATAAGCATAAGGTCCTTGACGAGCCACGTGATGCAGTTTCGTGACCATTCTTGAGCCGACAACGGTTATAGAGCTCGTGACAAATTCTTGATGCTTGCTCCACTTCGACACTTCGTACAACTAAGCAATATAATACAGGGATGATACTTTATTAGCTCCACAACTTCTAAATAGACCGCTGAATTGTTAATTAGAATTTCAGAACTCGCTTTGTTTGGAGTCACGTTTTAAAATGTATCTTCAAGAACCTTTGACAGCTGATCGACTGATTGTTCGTTCGAGCGAGCGGAGCGAATGCTTGAATTCATTATAGTGCACACTACCGATTAGTTTCACAGGCTGTTGTTTTTAAAATAAATAAAACATTAACAGATGTTATGACTGTTATTTCTGATGAATCAATGCCAACTTCACCATTCAACAAGATTCAAACTTAGAGTAAAATTTATTATCAAATTCGTGATACTTATCAAGTTAATGACAACCAACACTTTAGGTTATATTTAATTTATCAGTGAAAATATAAACCATGTTCCTACTCCTTGATAGTCTATAACACATATTTTGTCTCTTCTGCTAATCTAGTCATTTCAATTCAAAATATAAATGATGTAATCACAATATTATATGACTGCAAATTCCAGGTCTAGGTCAATTAAGTACTGTACGGACACTAGGACAGTTTGTTTGTTCATCAGAGTCATTCTGCATTTTGTGGTGAAGTTTTTGTGTTGAATCGAGTTGTACTTGCCACAAATCATTATTACTTATGTTTTTATTCTTATTGTTATCCTAATTTGTAATTAAGTCTTCTATTGAAACTGAAGAGATTATTTCCTTAATCGTACGTGATCAAGTACCGAAAATAAATTGAATCTCTTTAAAACTCTTATTCGTTACATCAAAATTGTCCGCGTAAGTGAGTATACGGATATATACGAACAATTTGCTTTGTCTTCTGTACCTAATGATGATCACCTTGGTGTAATGTTCGGAGTGTGTTCGAATCATATGACTCCATTAGAGGAGCTTCGTCTCGATCCTCGACAGATCTATTTGTTATCACATAAGGTCACGGTCGTTAATATCCAGTTTCAACATTGCAGACGCCATTGAAAACTATTGTATTATTAAAATTAGAACATTGTCTGCAAAAACGGTGTTAGTGTCGGATGTACAATACTCGTCACGACTTTGACGAGACGGGGCATTGCACTTTGTAACTTATTTTTAGCTTTTAATCTAGATCTAGATCCGGATAAAATCCTACTGTACATATGAGATGTTCACTAGTCACGTATTTCATAAGGTTTTTTTATGGAAAATAAGGTACCGGAAGACGTAGCGTTGGAAGGCCTCCCACAAGATGGACCGATGACCTTGTGAAGGCCGCAGGAATCCGCTGGATGCGGAAAGCACAGAATCGGTCGAAGTGGCGGTGCTTGGGGGAGGCCTATGTCCAGCAGTGGACGTCTTTCGGCTGAAATGATGATGATGATGATGAAGGTAGAGTGCGTTTGATGACTTTTTGCCAGAGTGCTTTTGATGTGGGACCGATGTTTCTTTTCGTTTTTAGTTATCCTTCCTTATCAGCCGATCTAAAATCTCACCGTCCATCACCGTCCGAGTGACAACTCGGTAAAAGTGTCAATCCTTCTAGCATTAGGTGGAATGACAGCTCACTTCACATTAGGTGAAATGACAGCTCACTTCAGATTAGGTAGAATGACAGCTCACTTCACATTAAGTGGAATGACAGCTCACTTCACATTAGGTGGAATAACAGCTCACTTAACATTAGGTGGAATGATAGCTCAATTCACATTAGGTGGAATGACAACTCACTTCACATTAGGTGGAATGACAGCTCATTTTACATTTGGTGGAATGACAGCTCACTTCAAATTAGGTGAATGACAGCTCACTTCACATTAAGTGAAATGACAGCTCACTTCACATTAGGTGGAATGACAGCTCATTTTACATTTGGTGGAATGACAGCTCACTTCAAATTAGGTGGAATGACAGCTCACTTCACATTAAGTGAAATGACAGCTCACTTCACATTAGGTGGAATGATAGCTAATTTTACATTTGTTGGAATGACAGCTCACCTCAAATTAGGTGGAATGACAGCTCACTTCACATTAAGTGAAATGACAGCTCACTTCACATTAGGTGAAATGACAGCTCACTTCACCTTAGTTTTCACGGAGAGATTTTTACAAAATTTACCTATTTCAGCAACTGAAAAACCCTTGAAAAAGTGTAATTGGTAGAGGCAATTGACCGATTATCTGGGACACCACTGGCTAACGATTGAGAAAAACATCGTGAAGAAATAGACCTAATAGTGCAACTGTGGTGACCAGTGCCCAGTAATCATTTGTTCAGCTAACCGCAATAATCCGCAATACTTGTTGTTGAGAGACCCCATACTTATCCGTTTTTAGTTGATCGTCAAATAATGATGAGTTGAATGATTAATACAACGTGTTTTAGTTAACTCTTATGCAACATGCATACAAATAGAAAGGGAGGTGGTACTTAAACATTAATTGTCATTTAGGATAAGGAAGTTATTCAAGTGCATTATGATAATGACCTTCCAACAAATGCTCAGACGCACAATGCAAGACAGAACAAAGATTAATAGACAGTCTGTTGTGTATATTTGTGTAACAATTGATGTTTAACACGTTCAGTGCCGGGAACCCTCCTGAAGGGCTCATCTAGTCGCGTATGAGATGGCAGGAGCCCTCGTGGAGGGCTCATTTCAAATTTAGGTAGTTTTTTGCGAATACAGCATTATAAACTGTGAAAATAAAATCTATTGTATATATTAACACGATTTATTAATATATACGTTGGTTTTAAAATCTAAACATTTTTATAAGCAAAATTTTTTTTTTGTCTGGATGCTATTTTTTTTTTTATTAGCCTACTCTGTCCCACTGCTGAGCAAAGGCCTCCCCCAAATCCTTCCATGCATTCTTTTCCAAGGCCACCTCCATCCAACTCTTGCGGTACGCGTCTAGGTCGTCTCGCCACCTCTTCCTGGGCCGACCTCGGCGCCGCCGTCCATCCTCAGGCACCCACCATGTGGAGACTGTTGCCCAACGGTCACGATGCATGCGGCTGACATGACCCGCCCAATCCCATTTTAGCTTGGCAGCCTTTTTGCCTACGTCTAAGATCCCTGTTTTGGAGCGTAGCGTGGTGTTGCGTATTCAGTCAGTTCGTTTTACACCTAGAATGCTGCGCTCCATTGCTCTTTGGCAAACCTAGTATTTTAGGGTTAGAAAATCATTTTCACGGTTACAATATTAACAAAAAAAATTAAAGTTTGGACACCCCTGTCTCGGAATTAGAGCGAGTTATTATACTTTTCTTATTTTTTTATTTTTTTCACGTCCCCACCCCACTAGTACTTACATGAAAATACCCCCAGAGATACTACGTATAGCGAAAACACCCCCTGAAAACACTATTTTACTTCGTTTTACAGTGTTTTATAAAAACATTGTATATCGTTGACCGTCCGCGATAATTAACTTTAGCGCAAACGTAATGCCTGGGTCCCAGTGGGTTCACTTCCAATATATATGGCGGCATGGCTTATGAGCTCTATGAAAAGTGGGTGGAGTCAAAAGTAATACAATTTTGAAATAAGCATTGGAAATGCAAAACAATCTCGGTGGGTAACTTACTTACACTCTTCTTATAAATTAAATAGGCATTAGAAATTTTTAAATAGCTTTCGATTTCACAAATAACTGTCATCAAATGCTATTTTAAAGGACAACGGGCTTTCATATAAAAAAACCAGCATCAACAGAAACAAAATCTATCCCATATTATCACTTTATCACACATGTTTACCTCATATTATATTTATCATTATTTGTTTGTTTGATACTTCTGTAGGCTGAGAGACATAAGGCAATTATATTTTCCTTTAGCAGTAATTAAGAAAACAACATTATGCGTTTTAATGTTAATTATTAACCGTCTAAATCGACTATGACTGACTAACCTAACCTAACCTAAAGAAGCGCCGTGTCTGTTGTACGCCCGGAGTAACAAAAATTTCGACTTTTTTTAATTCTGTCTTTTTGTGTTTTTTCAAAAAGCAATGACGTACTTATTTTTTTATTTCATCATCATCATCATCATCATCAGCCTATAAATGTTCCCACTGCTGGGACACAGGCCTCCTCTCTGTGAGAGGGAGTGGGCCGTAATCCACCACGCGGGCCCAGTGCGGGTTGGTAGATGTCACGTCTTCGAATTTTCGGTTCTAGGACATGCCGGTTTGCTCACGATGTTTTTCCTTCACCGTTTTGAGAGCAGTGGTGATGAAATAATTTACACAAAGTAATTTTTATTTGATGCTATAGAATTGTAGTATACCATGGTCTGACCAAAGTTTGTTCTAGCAAAACTGTGATTTAAATGTCACCGTTTTTTAAAAACATTTTCTAAAATACCTATGTTTCGCTTATGCGCGATGGACGAAAGAATAGTGTACGTATTGTTCGGTCTTGTAACAGCAAAGAAATACATAATGACATTATATATTATGTATTTCTATATGTTTTTATTTTTTGTTTGATTTTACACGATTGACAGCACATAACGGATTTTTTTTGTTTATAAACATAACATAACATCACGCCTTGTTTCCCCGAAGGGTTGGGCAGAGGTGTCCCTGTAGCAAGTACACCCACATTTCGCCAGTTATGTTTAAGTCCCATGTAATAGGGGGCGAGCCTATTGCCATCAACCGGGCACAAATCCAGACTCCGAGCTGCTACTGAGAAATTTCAGATAGAAAAACCCAATAACACTTTGCCCGACCCGGGAATCGAACCCAGGACCTCATGCGTGTTTATAGTTGTTTTATATATCAATACTAAAAACGGACATATAAATTGTTTCTGTTGGTTCTGGATTAATTTTGCCGAATCACTTTTCTTGGCATAGGTATGTCTATACTCCGTTTGAAATAAGATTAGACATTTAAACAAACCTTTTTTACAGTCCGTTCAACCGATTTTGACTTCTATACCGTAGGCATAAGGATGGCATTAAAAGCAAAAAAAGTGGTTACAAACCAACTGTTTACTGCAGCTGTCATTAGTCATGCCACTAACGCAATAGAAGTCAAAATCGGTTGAACGGACTGTAAAAAAGGTTTAGTTAAATGTCTGATCTTATTTCAAACGGAGTATAGGTACGTTTGATGTGACACAGAGAATAAGTAAACTACTTATCTAAATTGCCGTTGTTTTTAATACATTAGGCTGACCTCAATTTCCTTTTCTTATCTTGAACAATAACAACGGAGCTAGAAACTTAATTTGCCTTTTTTTGAAAAAGTTTAATTGCTTCTTATTCTTTTGTCATCTTATTTTGTTATTAGGGTTCCACATGAACTTCATATCAGGCCGTATGGTTTTTTTTAAGGAATACTAGATTCCGCCAGCGGCTTCGCCCGCGTGATATCTTTATAAATTATAGCCTATATTAGTGATAGTAAAAAAATCTATTGGTGCAAGATTTTTTTATAAAAATCTGTTTAGTAGTTTTTGAGTTTATTCATTACAAACCAAATACAAATCTTTTCTCTTTATATAATACTAGCTGCGCCCCGCGGTTTCACCCACATCAGTCTCGATCCCGTACGAATATCGGGATAAAAAGTATCATATGTCCTAACCCAGATTAAATTCTACCCATGTGCCAAACATCCAAATCCGTTCAGCGTGAAAGCGTAACAAACAAACATACCAAAAATCACATTTTTTCTCTTTATAATATTATTATATTTAGTTTAGATTAGTGTAGCTGTAGATGAATGACTGAAAAAGCCAAGACAACGTTGACCAGTGTTTGAGTTTCCAATGTCAACGTGGGACAATAACCCAAAATCCCACAGACTTAGCGCAATAGGCCTGTGTCAAAAAAAAAAATTTGTCCTTCTTGTGGATTATAAAAAAATATTGAACACGTATTTTTTATTTTTTAAGTAATCAAAAGATCGCGGCGATACATTGAGTTAAAATGTGTCATGACGTCACGCCTGCTAGATTATACTCGTTGTGACGTAGCGAGCCCCCACTCCCCAACTTTATGCGTGTTTAAGCAAAAAATTCGTGTCTAATATTTTTTTATTACTAGAAAAACGAACTAAAAAGAATTTCTTTTTTTTTACCTAGACAACTATCTACCCCATTAGTTTGTACAGCAATAAGTATTCCTTTTCAAATCATTGCTGTTCAATATAAAACTCAAGTTTAGCGACGGCAGCGAGCCTACGTGATGCTGACTGCTATGCACCTACATAACCATACATAAAATTGCACAGTGCAAATATCTTTACGTACCTATACTCCGTTTGAAATAAGATTAGACATTTAACTAAACCTTTTTTACAGTCCGTTCAACCGATTTTGACTTCTATTGCGATAGCGGCATGACAAATGACAGCTGCAGTAAACAGTTGGTTTGTAACCACTTTTTTTTGCTTTTAATGCCATCCTTATGCCTACGGTATAGAAGTCAAAATCGGTTGAACGGACTGTAAAAAAGGTTTGTTTAAATGTCTAATCTTATTTCAAACGGAGTATAGTTATATGTATACTTACGCAACGCCATTGACTGAAACATGACCTTTCAATAGTTTCAAAAACATAGCTCAACCCCTAGGTCAATGTCTCCACTCCTAAAAACACAATACACCGTAAGCAGGTCCCTAAACCAGATGAAACGTTCGCTCGTCTCCGTTTCGCCACCGCTCGGCACTCCGGCGCAGGTCCAATTCAAACGACAGTCATTGTGATGCAACCGCGCCAGCGTGAGAGCACGGCGCTGCACGTCTAAATGGACCGACGGTAATCTAAATATTAGTATAAGTATACCATTGTTGGCATGTTGCTCATCAGGGTTTGAACCGTATATTAACGCACCGCACATAGAGCCTATTAAAACATTGTTTCATGATGACGAGGAATTTTCTTTGTAATGATTGGATCTGGTGGCTGCGTCATCATGCCTACTAGTGTCATTTTATGATATGTAAGCATATAATAAAAAAAACTGTCCGATCCGAAAATTAACAAATTTCGATTTTCCTTAAAATTACCACATAAAAGACTCACAGTACGACAGGGCACAGGGTTTTTTTTACATTTTGTATAAATTAAATAAATGAACCTGTTAATAAAAGGATGCTAGAATAGGTTTGAGGAGTACCTACACCTAGTGTCATGCAAATTCGGAAACTACAATCCGTAAACAACAAAAAAACAGATTTCAATAACTGAATCTGTTTTGAATTCACCATAAGATAACTCAACCAACTGGTCAACAAAAATGGCAGCCTGCAAACTTCGTCATCAATAATTTTTTCTTGCATTGTTCAGTAGGTACCGGGAGCCCTCCTGGAGGGTTCACTCAAGTCGCATATTATGGGATGCCAAGAGCCCTCGCGAAGGGCTCATTTTAAATTTAGGTTTTTCTTGGCGAACTTGGCATTATAAACTGTGAAAATAAAATCAGTGTATATTTTAACAAGATTTCAAACCTAATGCCGGTGGCCCTCCTGGAGTCCACTTGCAATATGTATGACGGCATGGCGTATGAGCTCTACGAAAAATGGGTTGAGTCGAAAGTGTTAAGCGGCATTTGTCTGTCTGCTGAGCCTGCCTGTACTTGATAGGTCTGTACATACTTAGATGCTTCATTGACATGCAGGCTGACCAATGACCATTATTCACGTGAGCATTACAAATCATTATGTAAACAAATCGTCATAGAAAAACCATCTTTCTTCGGCGTAGGCGCAGTAATCGATCGTCCTATACCTACCTACTTAGCAAGTTGTAAATAAATGTATTATGTCATTCCATAACACTTGTGATAGGTGTCGTAATTATGAGGTTTCTAAGGAATGACTACCATGAACACGTAATCCTCTTAAAATATTTGATCGATTTAATAATATTCCCAAAATAAAGCACTTGAAATCTCTTAATCATCTTGATCTTGACATTCTTGACTTCATGATTCACTGGGTTTTTTTGTGATCTTAATTATTATCCTCAGCCTATGTGATATGATTCGCTCGTGCCTTCCTTCTCTATGGTTCTATGAGAAGGGGCCTTAGCCCGCAGAGGGACAATAATAGGCTGGTACCTATTATTATTCGGCTGCAGTGGGACAATAATATTACGAAACAGTTACATTTTTATATGGGTTTTATAGTAAAATAACGAGAAATCGGGGTTTAAACGCAAGCAGTTCGAAAAGGGGCGGGGCCACGCCAAGGTTACGGTCAGACTGTTTTTTAATGCGTTTGACAGCTGTCAGTTGAAGGGTTATTTGACTGCAGTGTGACAATAATAGACTGGTATTACTTAGTATTTGGTCAAATTGGAAAAGCCTACCGAAACCAAGATAAGATTTCTTGGCTTGTATCACCAACCCCGGATAAAATTCCAGTAAACTTTTTACATAGTCAGATAATTTCAAACAATCTCTGTTCTTTAGGCTATTACTTAGTAACCTGTACCCTAATTACGTAATACATGATCAATCACAATTTGTTTCGATTTGAAACAAATTGCTAATCCATTGCTTCAAAAGTTGGAAAAAAAATCTGCTCAACAACGTAGGTAAATAACGCAATGAATGTTGTTGAACTGTCAATATAAAACAAATCGTTTACCAAAATATGTTACGCAATTAGGGTACTGTATGTCATGTAGTATCCTGTCAATCTTTATGACCTTAATGACCTAATATTCAAAGGATAACCAGATAGATTGGTTTCTAGACAAACCAGCAACTCTTAAAAATATATTTTGCTTCAAAAAATGTGGTGTTTTAAATTCAGAAGTAGGTACATAAATAGAAACCTCGGTATACACAGGTTCAAGGGCTCAAAATTACCAGAAATTAGAATTAAAACGGTGTCACTTTAATCTACCTTGAAACTAAACGATTAAAGGCATTATTCATGAATGAAATATGGCGTGACCACACGCGAAGTCAACATTAACCAGGTAGATTACTTAAATCTAACTTTAAAGGAACACTCTATCTACCTATACATGGCTAGTTCATGACATAATGATATGCTACAAGAAGGTAGTAAGTTATATCCAGTGAATCAGTTACTGATTGGCCTTTTCTGGATACAAAATCTGTTCTCCTGAACCAAGACATAAAATAAAATAATATCCGTAGAAGTTTCTATTACAATCTTATTTGTTCATCAACGGTTATTTGGTAGAATTAATAGACTTAATTAAGCCTATGGCTATTTACTGAACATTGATTTTCTAGCAAAATACCACGATTTTAACCTTTCCTTTTAATCACGCGAAACTGCGAACCTAATACAACATCAATAGGCACCCAAAACTTTCCTTAACAAATAATTACCTATACCTTATTCAACTTGGTTTTGATTTATATATGCAAACGGAATACGTTAGGTATACTTAGAAGTCAGCCCCGAATCAAAATTTTGCCCCCACTGGGAATCGAACCCGGAACCTCTGGGTCTCAGACAGGTGGTCTAACCGCTAGATCACAGAGGCGGTTAAAAAAGTGGCGGTTTTGACCAGCTTTTCCTAGCAAAAAACTGTTTTCTGTTTTCAGATGGCATCAAACAAAGTCTTCAAGAGCACAATCAGCGTACTGCTGCTTTTACAAATGGCGGCGCATGTTTCGGCGGGAACGCAGTTCGCTTCTCACGTCAGCGTGAACACGCCTGCGCGGAGCTTCACGCACGGGGTCGGTGACCCCTTACCATTGCTCGCCAGGCGAAATTACAACCGACAATCTGCCTTCCGAAGCTTACCGCGTAAGTAGATACCTACCTATTCATTCATTTATTTACGAGTGGACCGGTCAAGACTGCTGCAGAGGCGTTCCACACGCAGTCCCAAAGGACAAGGATAAATGCTCAGAGTTGATGATCAACTTTAAGCAGGTAGGTACTCGTAAATAGGTATCAAATGAAGACGAATCAGACAAAAAAGAAAATACTGGATAAAAAAAACTTTTTACAAAAAAAAACAACCGACCTCCAAAAAAAAACATTAAAAAGTGAAAAATAACTTTAATTTCGGAAGTCGGTGTCTTGGGTTTTGTATTTTCGTTTTTTGCCACCGACTTCCGAAATTAAAGTTATTTTTCACTTTTTAATGTTTTTTTTTTGGAGGTCGGTTGTTTTTGTTGTAAAAAGTTTTTATTTTTCACTTTTTAGTTGTGGTACCTACCTACCCCACACACATTCGAATATCACTACCTGCTACCAGTGACAGAAACTTATCAGATCATCTACATACTAAGTGGGGAAAAAATACGTATTTTGTAGCTAACTCAAAAACTATCCAAGCAAAGTTAATAAAATTTATATGAGACCAATTTGAGAGCACACCCTTTCAAACAAAAAAAGAATTTTCAAAATCGGTCCACAATTGACGGAGAAATCGGTGGACATACATAAAAAAAAAAAAACATACGCGACGAACATATAACCTCCTCCTTTTTGGAAGTCGGTTAAAAATCGTCAGAGCTGTTTTTTTTTTCATCTCTAGCCTTTACATTAAGTTCATACATTGACTGCCACCTGCCACTGAAATAAAACGTGAATAACTCTATATTCTGAGTCACTAACTGTAGTAGCAGGTTATACCTACTATACATAGGAGAGGTACCTACAGTGAGTCTAGTACTTACCTACATACATTACGTGACCTACCTTCTTAAAAAAACCGCGTGACTGGCAAGGTCAAATATTAATTAGAAGAAAGTCAAGACAATCAGTAGCGGATTTGCCTTAAGGTTGAACTAGTCGCGGGCTCGAACTCATTGGTGGGCTTGGTCAAAACTATCTCACCTGGCATCGTGTCCGACAGAGATAGTATCAGTGATGAGCAGTTAGACGCTGGTCTACATGTAAACTCTTGTTCGCACGCACACAAACACCGTTCAGAACGATTTCAGTAAAACGAGCGCGTAAAAAATTACAAAAAGTCCTTTGGAAGGTGGAGTTTTATGAAAAAACTACTGCATAAATCAATTACGAATAAAGTTTATTATAATCTTCGACAATTGAGCTTTGTCGGAACGAGCTTTGTTTTGGAGATTTTATACTTCTTTTATTACTTATTTACTCCCAAAGTTGCGTTAAAATTAGCAGGAAAAATCTTTGTTGGCTCATAACTTTTTAATTGCTTTTTTTTTACTATTCTGCTTCTGTACAGACAAAATTAATAATAAGACAAAACGATTTCATGTTTTACTTTGGATGTACAATGTTTAACAGTGGAGTAAAACCCCCCCGAAATTTGTCTGAAAAAAGTATCGGCTAGTTGCGCCTTAATGAGTGGTTTTCGGGGACCTACGCTACGGTATTAACATGTACTTCTCATCTAGATTACAATTCAATGCATAAGAAAATGAGAAAGTTCGAAAGGTTGCAAATCATCTAAACAAAATAAAATACGAGTAGGTACCAGAAGATAGCGTGTGACCATTTATTTTGACATTAATTTGCACTTTGTTATGTGAGCACGGGCGATTATTACCACTTTCTCGGAAACGGAAAAGGCATGGGTATTATTAGTGTATACACAATGTATGACTAACTTTTACCTGTCATTTAAATAGGGAGTCGACGAAATAAGGAACCTACTCAGGTTCCTTATTTTGACAAACCAAATGCGACTGCGTGACACCCCGATAGGGAAACCACCCTAAAGGTTAAAGTAATATAAAGTTTAGATACCTATGGCCTCATTGATGGAGTGGTCGCAAGCGCGACTGTTGAGCATGGGGTTCGATTTCCTGGTCGGACAGAATTTTCCATAAGGAATTCTATAGTAACAGCCCGGAGTCTGGCTTTTTCAGTTAATGGTATCTGATAGACTCGCCCCCATGAGACTTAAACAGAACTGGTAAAATATGGATGTAACTTTACACCTCTTGTCTAACCACACCTAATTAATTGTCTACAATTTCAGTTCCACCGCAAACTCGAGGAACAGGCTACCCTCGAGTGAAGCCGACGATACCCTTCAACAACGAAGACACCTTCCATCGCGACAACTCACTGAACGGAGCACCCTGGCAGTACAACAATTACATGGGTACGAGTGTTCTTTATGTGTTTATAACATTACCTAATTAATGTGTCTACCGAGAACGCTAGATGAAGATGAAATCAACAGAGTTAAACACCCCGATGAGCCTTTTTTGGGACATGATAAGTACCTAGTAGAAATTATAATGCAAAAGGCATAAGGCAGACTGCCTTCTCCCTTCCCAATGCCTTGAGCTTGACTCAACAATATACCTACGGTGTACCTATAGGTTTGTCGTGGGGGAAAACTCTAAGGGTGGAAAGGTACCCTAACTAATGCAGTCGTGGGTATCCACTAAAGCCACTAAGATGAAGATACCATGGCCGTCGCACATACAAAGGGGTTCCAGAACTCCAACGCGCCGGTGCCCTTTGTGCTACGCTGAAAGGGCTCGTCTCGGGAAAAACAATTCTTCTACCTCCTAACAAATACTTACGCTACGCTAAATGCAGCCAGAAGTTGCAAAATAAATACGCTGACCAAGGGCGGATCACGGGGGCACGTGCCCCCCCCCCCCAAACGGTAAAATAAAATCGAATTTTCTGAATGGACTGGCCTGAATGCATATCTGTCAAGACGTTGTTTTAATGATGAACGCTGAAGAGGCTCCTATATCTTCATTGAAAAAGAATTAATTCCAAAAACAGCAAAGTGCAATACTAGAAATGGGAGACACTTCTTATCTGTCTGGCCCATGTGCCCCTCCCAGAAATAAATCCTAGATCCTCCCTTGAAGCTGACCACAGCGTAATGTCCACAGCCAGAGATACAGTTTCAGTAAATATCTACATTCACTCAAGGATAGTTACGGTCTTAACGACATTTTATAAAAACACACTATCTTTTTTACAGATGTTGTAATTCCTCTGTTGCCACCATCGCCATACAAGATAGATTCTCCTGACCCGGAGTCGTTGTGGCCTGAAGGTCTGTTCATACCACCGTTCAACCCGCCACGATTTGGGGCTGCTAGCAACCGCCGCAGTGAGGTATTGTCAGGTAAAACTTACTGTAAATAGTACCCTTTATAATACGTTGAACTTATTCGTTGTTTATAATACGTTAAAATAATATTGCTTTATGAGATAACGACTAAACTCAACGTATAGCAGTATCGGCTGGACTAGAGTATCAGCTGGAGTCTAGCTTATACAAGCCTTCCTAGTAGATGCAGCTTATGCCTCCGAGTCGGAAAGTAGGTATACCTATGCAATTCCAGAGCCCGCTCATGTGACTATTACTTATTTAATTGTAGGCACAGATGAATACAGATAGGACACTCCGCATTTTAAGTATGAAAGCTACAAGTAGGTACGCGGCGGGCTCGACTTGTCGAATTCAGTGGGCGTAACGTAGTCAGAAGATAATTATGAGTTACGCGATAGAAAGAGGTGAAACTTCTATACACCGTTTGAAATAAGATTAGATATTTAAACAAACCTTTTTTACAGTCCGTTCGACCGATTTTGACTTCTATACCGTAGGCATAAGGATGGCATTAAAAGCAAAAAAAGTGGTTACAAACCAACTGTTTACTGCAGCTGCCATTTGTCATGCGACCAACGCAATAGAAGTCAAAATCGGTTGAACGGACTGTAAAAAAGGTTTAGTTAAATGTCTAATCTTATTTCAAACGGAATATAGGTAAGTCGGTAATTAGCGATGTACGACCAGAATTGCACTTTATTGTGTCGTAGCAAGAGTCGCTTTTAATTTAAATGATTTTGCGGACTGTCCCATCTGTACTAATTTGTCGGCAAGGTATTCATTTGTTTCACAATAATGATGTTGATTTAGACTTCTGCCTTCTGCCACTGCCGCTGCTACCATCCATAGTTCATATTAGTCAATGCACATCTAAACTTCATACTGCTGTTGCCCACAATCGTGCTGCCAGCATGCTGTTGGTTGTCGTCTTCAGGGTGGCAAATGGCAAAAAGTTTTTGCACACACTAGTAGGCCTTTACGACCTTGATTTATGGACAGTCACAAGTGATGCACAAATGCTATAGGCTCATACATACTGCTCGTCGCAGTAGCAGGCAGACAAATCAGGCGCCAATTGATAACCTTTATTTATTTGCGGAATGCGTTACTACGCGCTCCATCCGCTTTGAATCGTGCTTCAGTAGAAACCAGATGCAGCAGTGCTTACTTCCCTCGCATCGCAGTTAGTCTCCTAAATAATATTTACCATGGAACTTTTGTTTTCAGAAGCCGAATCCTTGGACCCCTACTTACTGGAGGGCTCAGAAGCAATAGCAGCAGTCAAGAGGTCAACTCGCCATGGTCTTTACTACTTCCACGATATACCTCACATCGAGTCACTGCTCGCCAACCAGGAAATCAGAATCGAGAACAATTTGAAACCTCATAGAATAGCTAGCATACGTCATACGTGGCCCTATAACCGACCTTAGCGTACCCCGAACCGATGAATAAAACACCACATAAAAAATGCATTATATATTTGTATACAACTGTAAAAATACTCAATAAAAAAGTCATTAATATTATACACAACGAAATCTACCTAGTTTTATTTTTCATTCACAAAACAATGGTGCCAATTCCCTTGTTCACAAACTAAACTAAATTTAAGTTCAGTGCATCTTTTTCTTTCTATTTCATTAAGAAAAAGACAGAGGATAAATTTTAGTTTAGTCCTGTCAAATTAATCGGCGCCTGTCACACTCCATACAAGTTTAAACGTGATTAAAAACTTGCCGACTAAAATTACGTCAATTTACGTCAAGCGCTGATTAATTTGACAGGACTAAACTAAAATTTATCTTCTGTCCTTTTCTTAATGAAATAGAAAGAAAAAGATGCACTGAACTTAGTTTAGTTTGTGAACAAGGGAATCGGCACCATTGTATAGTATAAATACATGTAGTATGTACATTAGGAATGTACGTGTGAGCATTATGTATAAGTTTTGTTCCATGTTTTTGTTTACTGAATAACATTTCGGTCGAAGCTATCTAGATTAAAAATTTAAGCTTAAAAAAATTATTGTAGAAAAACAGCCTCAACAAAAGTCATTCCAGCTATTATTAGGAGATTAACAAACACTTTAAAATATTATTGAGAACCATACAGATCCAGACACAATAATGTCATATTGTAATAGTAGATATATAAAATAGTCATTTGTAGAAAATTGGAATGCCTATTAGTGGACGGAATTAATCAATTAAGTACCTAACTATTATTATCAGCTACCAAGTTTATTTAGAGATCGTCTAATTTAAAATTGTTTAGGTAACAAACATTGTTTACATTGTCACAAGTTATAAACATTTGAAAAACATAGAAGACATAACATACAATTATTTCTAGTTCTCTACTATAGTATACATAATTGCTATCAAGGCAGTGATGCGTTTACATATTGAACACTTTCTTTTTAATCCTTGAAAGATTACAAGTCTATAAGTATATTTGAATCTATACTAACTAAATATACATAATTACAAACAAAATAAAAAGTTTTTAAAAAGTACCTAATTTTAGAAGACAATTCACATACTTTTCAAAATCCCTGTATATTACACACATAAACGTCTCCAGTTTCTTGGTTCATAATATTGGTCATACAGGAACAATGAAACAATATCATAATGATGATATCATTAAGTTACATTTTGTTATCATCACAAATAATGATTTGGACAACTCGCTTTGTGGTTGAAGAATCACTAAATGTGACACCTAGGGTTACCAACATTTCTTCGGCGAAATATAGTATTTTTCAAAAAATCTATAAATTAAAAAAATATAGTGCACTTCAAAAAAATATAGTATTTTATGGAAAAACCTAAAGATAGACAAAGATATATTTTTATAAAAAGTATATTTTTTTGCACTTCTTGCATTAAAAATAAAATTCTAGTGTTGTAATGCTTTATTACATTAAATGTTTAAATTAATGTAAATCAAAAGCTCATTTTTTTATTAATGAGATATGCTTTTGTTTCTTTCTTCTCGCCATTTCAAATTCATAACCGAAAATATCCTTTCTGTGAATGCCGAAGTGGCGGGATAAACTTAATAACTCATTTTCAGTATTTTTTCAAATTTATATGCTGCCATTTTTGACCTGTAGTTTTGTTAGTAAACTCACTACATTCTTTTACTTTTGCAAAGATTTCATTTAATATTGTTATTTCAGAGTAGTAGAGTAGCATTCGTATTTTTTTAAGGATTTTTTTGTTAGATTTCAGTATTGCAAATATAGTATTTTTGCGTACTATATATTTCTTCAACAGTATATACGTAAGTACGGAGACTCAAAATATAGTACAATACTATATATTATAGTACGGTTGGCAACCCTAGTGACACCATACTTACAATATACAATTCTTTTAAACTATCTAAGTCATTAGAAATGATAAAAACTTACAAATACGGAATGAGATTCGCTTTCAAAAAGAGTTTAAAAAATAAATAGGACCCTGTAGATTCCCAAGTTTACTCCTAAGTTCAAACTGAAACTTAATTTCAACTTGTACTTGTTTACAGAGCTTATTTTTAGAGTGCCCGGAACAATTTCAAAGTTGTGCAGGTATTTAACAAAAATACAATGCAAATATGGTATAAAAGAGGAGAAAATATCAGGTAATTTATAAATAATTTGCAGTACTAAAGAACTTTTAAAATACAAGACTGAAAAGGGTTAACTCGCAATGATTATGGTTTAGACCTAAATGTAAAGGAGATCTATTACTTTTTTTGGGCCTTTTCTGAAAGCCAACGAAAAAAAATGGTATGTATGTTTAGAACTAGCCATTTGGAGCAGTAGTTAATAGGGCACAAAAGTTGTAGTATTACTCTAAGTCAGGTTACACAAGTTCGATGATTTGTCATTTTCATACTATGGATTTCTGAAAATGCTGAAATAATATAAAATAATGATAGATATATTGCTAAAAACGAATGATCAGAAGTCATTATGAGGCAAAACATGTTAGTAGCCCATCATTTTTATACCTCTATGTATAAAAACTGAGATTGTGTTATTTTCGGTTAAGTTATAATTTATAATACAGTGATAAGCATTATAAAAATATTTCGCGGGCTTTTGGTGATCGCTCACCGCCCGCAGAGGTATTATATAATTAATAATAATAATATAACATAATTGTTATTTATGTTGCAGAGATATAGATTGTGATATTATAAATAATTATAATAAACCATAAATTAGGTTATTTATAATTATTTTCACAATTTCACTAAGATTATAGTATTACGGAGTTGTTAATATCCCTGCGACATTAACAGATATGTCAAGTCAGACAGTCATAAAATCAGTTGTTAATTATACAGAATACACAAATTTTTTGTTTAATTTGAAAATGACTGTTTTTTAACTTGTCCAATAGAACAGACAATTACCCTACAGCTTTTGCTCTATAATGACAATGCTTAAGATCTTTAGTTCTAGCAATTTTATCATTATTTTATGTTTCTCTGCACTTTCAGATATCAATAAATGTATGAAAATGATGAATCATCGAACTTGTATAACTTGGCTGAGAGCAATCTTACAACTTTTGTGCATATTAAATATTGCTCCAAATGACTTGTACTAACCACACATACCATTTATTTTTTTGTTGGCCCTTTATTTCAGAAAAGGCCCAAAAATATATGGAGCCTGAATGATCTCCTTTTACATTAATAATTTTTGAATATTTATCAAAAATAGATCTTGTTTTTAATTTAAATCGAGAACAAGTTTGATGATCAGAAATGTTATTATGACAATTAAAACCTTAATGAGCTGTAGTTTGCCCCATTTTTACATAATAACCAGATCTAAATAACAACCTTTATCAATCAAATTAGAGCAGCAACTGCTTTAACTTACATAGTTATCACAATATTTAAAGTTCTTTAAAAATAATAGTTGTATATAGGTATTAATATTGCTAATGCAAGTAAGAGTGAATATGGAGAGACTCCAACTGCTGAGTTACAAAGGTCACCATTGCAGAAACACATGTAAACCTTTTTACGGTTCCACATAGTGTAGGCACACCTTTCTTCATAATCGCTTGGGGCACGCTGTAGGCACATTCGTTCAGTTGCTGACCCATAATCTGTGAAATGAGAAATTATTTATATCAAAACTAATATGATAAAGAGAAAAGATTTGATTTTTTGTATGTTTGTTTGTAATGAATAAACTCAAAAACTACTGGACCGATTTAAGAAATTATTTCACTATGCTATATTATCACTGAGTAACATAGACTATAATTTATAAAGATATCACGCGGGCGAATCCGCTGGTGGAAGCTAGTCGGAAATAATCACCAAGAGAGCTAGGATGGTTTTATTTTAATGTAGTTAAACCATAATTCCCTCTTACTTACACACATTGCTTAAAGTTAAGAAATCGTTAATGCCAGTGTTAACGAACATTTTTTTTGTTCAACCTTATCTTTACTTCCACACACTGTAAAGTTTATAAGGGAGAATATAGTTAAGTAAATTAAAGATAACCATATAGGTGACAGGCTCAAATTTTTAAACTTGTTGAAGTACAATTAAATAAGGTAAGTACAAAAATACACATCAGCTCACCATCAGATCTGAATGCCCCCACCGTGCCTTCTATTAGTTTTCCGCACCATCCTGAGGGACAGGCCACAACATGGATTCCTTGTTCAATCACAGTCTCTGTCACATTTAGTGGAAAAGTATCACCACAGGATCCAAGTTCTCCTCGCGATCTACATCTTATGCATCGCTTAAGTAAACCTGTAACATTAAAAATATTACTATGTAACAATATATTTAGCTAACAAAAAGTTTTACAAACTTTCTAATTTTACAGAAAATATATTGATACAAAATCACACCATTATCAAAGAAACGGCTGATTTATTAGCTGTTCGTACACAACCAAGTGACTTACACACATTCCTAGCAAGCTATTGTTGAACAACTCTCACTTTACCTTGATAAATATAGTCGTGTCAAAAGTATTAGTGAAAACTTACTTTGAACTTCCTGTGCAACAAAGAATACCAATATAGTACAAAAAAACACTCTACTGTAGTTCATTTTGTATTATTATAATTAACAGAAGGGACAAAATACAAATACATTAACGTTTAAAACTTTTCATTTTTTTATCAAACTCATTTACAACCACAACCACAACTTTTACTACCGACCCACCGTTCCGCTACGCGTCAGCTGTCAGATCAGGCAGAAACAGTCAGAAGTCAGTCTCAAATGACATTGACATATGTCAAGTTATGTCAGCTTGTTAACTGTCACTGACACTAGCAACGCTGACTTGTGCAGTTTGATCGTCTGAAGTCCCCCTAAGTGAACCGAAACACCCCGCCACATTACATTTGAGTATGACACATGTCATTTATAAGAAAACTTAGAAATATACAAATAAATGATATTTTTCACTTCAATAGCTTTTCGCGTTCGCATTCCAAACGATGGTATTCATGAATTCCTTTTTTATTTACTTTCAGCGGATCTACAAAAGAAGATCTCCGATGCCAAGCAATACATACTCCTGCACAGTAACATGTCATCGCCAGTGACAGTACAAATCCTAGATAAATTGAATAACGAATAAATTCTGAAACAAAATATGTAGGTAGTTACAATCGTATAAGTAACCAATTTCCTACGATAATATAATTTATTTATATACTTTATTATACACCAGAAAATACATTACACAAAAATAAATTTTACATTTATAATATTTATTATAATATTATATATGGCTCCTGAAATACAGATACTCTAATCCAGCTCTGGAGTAGTGATATGACGGATCGTTAAAAAATGTGATCCGCGGATACGGATACGGATACGGATCTCAACTTTCTTCAGGTTCAGCTCAGCAGGAATTATTTATGATCCTCATCGTAACTGACTTTTGGGGGACAAAGCTGCCAAGTTACTCTTTTTGAAATACAATTTACCATTACTCAACATTAATTATGACGTATATTTTTTTAAAGTTCTTGAAGACAACATAGTTTTAATTGATGTGTTAACTCACATAATTTTTTCGATTAGCATAGCACAAATATTAGAGGTTTGATCTCACTACAAAGATAGTTTAATTACTACCTTATAACTTAATTTACAGGTACTTACTCTACTTGAATTATAATAAATATGATTAAACTTTTTTTTTACTAATTTGGATTGAAGTTAACAGTATTTCATTGTTAAAATTTCATACACGTAATGAAATGTATTAATATAAAAGATCCGTTCAAGATCCGCCATAAAGTAACGGATACAGATCTTTATTCTCCCTCGGATATCCGCGGATACGGATACGGATATCCGGCACATCACTACTCTAGAGCTAGGGTCTCAAATATTTCTGTAATCTTTTTATGGCAATAAAGAATTTATTTATTTATATATAAATATTAAATAAAAAAAATGTAAAAGTTATGTTATGTTTGTTACTCAATCACGCAAAAACAGCAAAACGGAATTGGATTAAATTTGGCACGGATATAGTTTGTAACATAGATTAACATATGGGATACTTTTTATTACATTTTCCATTCATATAGGATAATTTCGGACCTCTACGCGGGCGTCGCTGCGTGCAAAAGCTAGTGTTTAATGTGTATGGTTTACCTTGATTCAACAATTTTGACTTTGACACGACTATGACTTCAAACTCTTGAATTTTTTTGCCATTTGACACACAGGAATAATTACCTTCTTCATTTTTACTTATGTGTAAAATATGCAGGGAATTATTAGTATCCACTGTTATATGAGGTTCTTCTTCATTCTTACATTTTATATTATTTCTGAAAAATTTATTAGTAGAACAAGTTAATCTCCCAAATAACGATACAATATAATTACGTTGGTCTAGTGGTCGCAAGCGTTACTGCTGAGGATAAGGTCTTGGGTTCGATTCCCAGGTCAGGCTAAGTATTATTGAGTTTTTCCATCAGGAATTTCTCAGTAGCAGCCCGGAGTCTGGATTTGTGCCCGGTTCATGGCAATAGGCTCGCCCCGTAGGACTTAAACATAACTGGCGAAATATGGGTGTACTACCTATAGGTACCATCGCGGAAAACCATAATTAACCACTGTAAGGACTATTCTTGCTT
Organism: Agrochola lychnidis; assembly: GCA_963680765.1. Lineage (NCBI taxonomy): Eukaryota > Metazoa > Arthropoda > Insecta > Lepidoptera > Noctuidae > Agrochola > Agrochola lychnidis. The sequence goes on from OY796857.1 coordinate 10,189,348, forward strand.
ACAGCACTCGGCCGCTATAGAACCGGAGCGGTTACAGATGTAGTCATCGTATGCACGGGATTTTGTTTTCAAAGTCGTTAATTATGGGTGTCCACGATGGTACACCTCTGCAAAACCCTTTTGGGATCAAATACGTGATATTATATTTATTTTATAATTTATATTTTGATAAATGAAATATATAATCAGCGCTACCTAAATAATGAATTTAATAGTTTTGCGTCTTTAAACCATTTTATATCTGAATTTAAAACTGCTTCTGTACACGAAAGAGTTACATGACTGTTTTCTTCTACTTGCTTCGTAGCTCTGTGTTTATTTTTATCTATAATTGTCTTGTGCTTCACTGTAAAAAAATAAAAACCTTTATTAAAACCTGTGTATAGGTAATTTTTACCGCATCCGGTAAGGTTAGACTTTCCAACACAAATTCTGTACCGTGAAACATGCCAACTTTGCCTACTTTTTTCGAATAATTAGAATTTTAATACGATTTTTCTATGGAGATGTATTTTCCTTCATCAGTTACAACTGTAAGATCATATGCATGTGTTAGTATAACAACATTTAATATTTTTTAACATCTAATTAAATATTTGTTCGAGTTTGTTGACGGGCAAAGTTATCTGGAGTTTTAGCCAACTTTGCCCACATTGATTTTTGACGCAAATATGGCCTATATGCAGATGACTAAACTACCACAAGAATTTTGGTAAATATGGCGTTTACTTTAAGAATGTAAATGACACTATGAAAAGTTTCTTGTTATAATGACTAAGCAATGTTAACCTGACATTGTTTCTCTTTTTCATACAATCGTACTCACTCAGTGCCAATAACTAATGTCGTCTATGAATTTTATTAAGTAAATACCTATATTATGTTTAAAATTAGGGAGTGTCTCCGCTGCCGGTGCCGGTTCCCATAAATAATGCCATCGGGAACCGGAATGACATTACTGCCGGCAGCCGAAAATAAAAACATCGCTACCGGCACATTACATACTCTGTGGCCGGCACCGCCGGCTCCCAAAATGGACACCGGCGCCGGCAGCGCGGCGTTTATGGAAACGCCGCGCTGCCGCCGCCGGTGCAAAGTTTCCCTTGGGGGTAGTGTTGGCATGTTTCACGGTAACGGGATAAAAAAAAAACAAACAAACCTTCTGATAACCACAACGGACTCGTCAGAAAATACCTACAAAGTCCAAAGGTCGGTATGTATGGCACGGATATTTAAGGCGTGAGGGTAGCCAGCGAAATTCAGAATTTCTTACGTTTTTTGCAACTAGCAGGTTAGTATCGCGGTTTACGCTGGCGCTTTCGCCTGCATGTGCGCATTTTTTGAATACATATTTTACACTTTATCATACAGTCTTGCAAGGTCTTCAAACGAATGTTTAAAGCATATGTCTTGTACCGGCTTTATACTAGATGATTAAAATGCCACAGACACAAATATACAACCGATACTGAATAAAAAAATGCGCTACATAGAATACAGATCTTTTGTTACTACCTCTTTTTATAACATGGCATGTTTCTTCTGCTTCAAAGTCGGGGATATTTCTCATAATTTCACTAATTTTAGGTACTGTTTTATTGAGTAGTAATGAACGGCATGAGATATCGTAGCCATCAGTTAAATATGACATGACAGCTGTGTTAGATACATCTTCAATGGGCATTATCTGTAATTTAAAAGGCATGAAGACAAAATATTTAACAGGGATCTTAGGTATGCTAAGCCATCAATCCTCAGTAGGTACGTGCACCGTTCACCTGGCTAGAGTTAGGCTAGGTGGTGCAAATCCAATAGGTCCCTAATTATGTTTATAAAGTGCATTTTATTCGTTTTTACCTCAGAGATGGTATTGATAACACTGGGTTGTAGACGACATCTACCTATTCTTTTGCGTACACCTTTCTGATGGTCAATTTCGTTACATTCGCCCCAGTTTTCCCAAATGGTTGCTACTTTAAAAGTTTTATTGAAATCTCTTCTTAGTGATTTGAAAGGTTCGTCTTCGGACATTTTAATATTATTATTTATAGTATCTAAGTAATTGCGTTTGTATTCTTGCCACTGAATGAATGTTCCAACTTTGGGGCTGACTTCAACATTAAAGACACCTGTTAATAAAAAAATATGTTAAAAACTCTGAATCCAGGAGCATAATTAATATGTGGTACAAACAGGTTGTATTTAGAAACGTGCCGCCGCAAGCAGGCCTCCGTCGACTACGCCTTACTTCTTATTTATTTCAAGTTTTTTATTTTTGTTGATGGAATTCTCGATTCCGTACTTCTCATTTCAGAATTAATAATAAGTTTAATTTTATTTCCAGTAGGGTTTTTTTCATGATACAATTCGAGTAATCTCCTTTTGTAATAGTAAAAGTCTTTCTGGGACTGACCTTCGAGAATGTACATGAAAACATTTCCTTTTTCTATTATTTCAGGACTTTTACACGTATAAATTCCTGAATTATTTACATTGAAATCATAAATATACAACATATGAATAGGTGTTATTATTACTTTGGTACTAAAATCATAATTTTCAATTTCTGACAGTATTTCTTTCTGTTTTTTGTTTTCTCGTGACGTATAAAACCACCATTTAGGATAATAGTCGCCTTCACCATCACTGAAAAAAACATTGGATGATCAAACTTAGTATGTACCTAATGTATGTAGGTACCTACGTGTATGTAGCGTGGCGGTCGGTAGCATATAGTGGAAAAACGCCCTTTGCAGCAACGCCTCCGTGAAGTGCCGAATAAAAAGTGCACATTGGTGCCGATACCCTTGTTCACAAACTAAACTAAATTTAAGTTCAGTGCGTCTTTTCTTTCTATTTCATTGAGAAAAGGACAGAAGATAAATTTTAGTTTAGTCCTGTCAAATTAATCAGCGTTCGACGTAAATTGACGTAATTTTAGTAGACAAGTTTCTAATCATGTCTAAACTTGTATGGAGTAGTGACAGCCGCTGATTAATTTGACAGGACACATTACTTACCAAAAATGACACCAAAGGTGCACTATAGATCCAGTTATAACATCCACTAATTTCGGTTTATTTGTAACCATTTCAAAAGATGAAGAATTATCATAGCAGGCTGTAACTTCCAAATGAGATGTATTTGCAGTTGCGCATTTTATAAATATATCGCAAAAAGCAAATATTATTATAACTTGATATAATACCATGATATTCTGAAATTAAGATTTCACTAATTTAATATTTAGAACCTATAATAACATGAGATTGTTAGTATTTGAGAGTAATGCCAGTGATAATCTGTGATACACGATCAATTTATTCGTCCAATTGGTACGAGAGTTGAGGTGTGATCAAATATAAACTTGTATAAACTCACAGGCCACAGAATCACCACACCGGCCCACCGTGCGCTGCCGCCGCCGCCTCAGCGACGATGTAGACGGCAGTACAGCAGGACAAAATAATATTTGTGCTACGCAATTAGTGTTGAGCGCAAATACGGCTTACACTGGCCATCACTTTCTGTTCGCATTCGGGGACCCCGGAATGTCAGAAACGAAATTCCTTCTCACGCATGAATTAAAACGAAAACAAATTTTTCGCAGCCGCCATCTTGGATTTACATTTTGACTTCACTATCGGCTTTAGCGCATCGATTTACATCGACTTTAGCGCCCTCGAAAACCATAAAACGATACCCATGATGAAAAATATGAAAATTTTCAGAGCCGCCAATTTGGATTTACATTTTGACTTCACTATCGGCTTTAGCGCCCTCGAAAACCATAAAACGATACCCATGATGAAAAATATGAAAATTGTCAGAGCCGCCAATTTGGCCTCACTATTGACTTTAGCACACGTACGTGACGTGACGTCACGTGACGATTTCCACAGAGTACATTTTTATACGATTTCTGCCAGTTCGCAAGCCGCGCTAAAACTTCGTTCAAAAAAGCCTTAGAAATGCCTCATTTTGTGCCAATGTCAACCATTTTAGAGTAATTTGAAATTTTATATTTTAAAATATATGAAATATAAAATGCTAAATGACTCGAAAATTGTTGACATTTGCTTAGGAGCCAAAAGGGGTAATTTGGTTGTATAATGACCTCTCCTACATCCCATGGAATGCCGACATATTAACCAATGACCCTGTCTATATCGGATAAAAATAAAATCCTGAAGGCAAAGTGGCAACTTACTTTTTTTTCTGCAAAATCTTTTATGGAGCTAATGCTTTCAACTCCGGAACCGAGAATATAACCATAACCTTGCACACGGTGGCGTAATTATTTATTTATGATTTTTTGGCATATTTGATTTTTTCAGATAAAAAAATCATACCGCACTAAATCTCGTTACATGAAGTTTGTCAAAAAGTCACAAAATCACTTTGCCTATCAGATGCCTTCATTGATATAACTAAGCCTAAACTGGCTATTAGAAAAAACCGACACTTAAAATATATATTCAAGACAATGGCACGTAATATCGGAGAGGCAACCGGATGGCGAGTGGTAAACTGGTAATCTGGGTATTGAAGCGGAGATATGGGGGATGGGGGACTAACATTTTTTTTTTTACATGGCATTCATAATATACATTATTTAAATTATAACGATGTTGGGGGGTGGCAACCGGATGGCATTGATGTAAAAAAAAAGTTACGCTCGCATCCCCCATATCTCAGCCCTCGTCAATTTGGAGCCCATCCGGTTGCCTCTCCGATAAAATTTTTCGTGCCATTACTTTAACTAGTAGAGAGTGCCTCCGCTGCCGGCGCCGCCGGCTCCCAAAAATAATACCATTGGAAACCGGCAAGACATTACTACCAAACATCGGCTGCCAGCACATTACATACTCTGTGGCGCGGCGTTTATGGAAACCCTTCCAGTATTCAGAACTCCAACTAACTAACCCTAACTAAAGTATTTTTGAAGTGAAAACTTCTTTAGGCGCGTTGGGTAATTTTGAGATGGATCTAAATAATTGATTTCGCGACACTGTTACGACACCAGCTTTTGACCATTAAAAAGACATCAACGGGTTGATTACCGAGTTGTGTGGAGTAAAAGACATTTTTATTTTTCAAGTTTGTCACTTCTGTCGGCACTCCCGGAGTGCCATAGTTTTTTTTTTCTATATATTCTAGTCGTTTTTGGCACTCCCCGGCCGCTGCCGCGGCACCGCTCGCTTCGATCGCTCAGCTCGAGCGTAGGAGGACACAGTTCTAACCTAACCTTTTTTGCGAGTAAAAATATTTAACCTAATCTAACCAGCACCCTAATTGCGTAATACAACACAATCACGATTTGTTTCGATTTGAAACAGATTTCTAATCCATTGCTTCATAAATTGGAAAAAAAATCTGTTCAACAATGTAAATAACGCAATGAATGTTGTTGAAATGTCAAAATGAAACAAATTTCGCGAAATTGTTTACCTAAATGAGTTACGCAATTAGGGTACAGTTCTGTTTCGGGTGCCTACTTAGTACTTGATTACTGGAATATGGAAATCATTGATTATAGAAATATAATACTGAATAAAAGTAATGCTTTATTACATCTCTTTTTAATTATGCCTACCCCGCCTATCTACTCCAATATGCCAAATTGCCAACCCCGTTTTCTGCTTTTTTTTTCCAAACTCAGCGCCAGCAGCCAATTCAGCAACTGGTGCCGGCAGTCAATTCAGGAGCCGGCGCCGGCAGCGGAGGCACTCCCTAAAATATAAGCTCCTATGTCTTCGAGAGCCTTTATTCCATCCCTGTGCTACGTAGATTTTACACTCATTCCTCGAGATATTCTGTTTTTTTTTCATATTGCGGTCCGGTGCCAGTGCGGATCAGTCGAGACAAGAAGCATAATTTTAGTAAAATTGTTCCATTTGAATTATTTTCTTTACTTATGTTAGATACACACGCAGCGACTTTAGTTGCATTAAGCTGGCGATTATGCTACGGTTTTCTAGAAGAGCGGTGACCGTAACGTAACGCCGTAACTTTAGACCTTCACTTGTTTCTTTGTACAACGTCTCAGTGACGTCAATCAACGTTACGGTCTTACGTTACGATCACCGTTCTTCTGGGAAACCGTAGCTTCACAAAATCTTACGTTCAGAATATTTTCTAAAGCTACGGTTTCCTAGAAGAGCGGTGACCGTAACGTAATGCTATGGTTTCCTAGAAAAGTGGTGACCGCACTTGACGACCGCACTTGGCTGTCATTAAAATTATGACAACAGCAAAGATTTAAATCGTAAGATTCGCCCTACCGCGCCAAAAGATAGTCGCATTTCTGTTTCATTTTGAAAGGCGCAGTACCTACACTTGTTTATCATGGAAACTATTTAATCATGTGCGAGCTCACACTTTTCAGTATGGACACATTTTCTTGTGACTGAATTCGGTGAGGGCAAATATAGCGATTTAAATCTATGAGGGGCGGGGTTTGCATTACGGTGTCAGCAACGCTCTCTAGGAAACCACACCAACTTACTTTCATAATCAACGTTTCAATGTCGTTATGCGCCATAAATTGCAGACGCTACGTGAGCGGTCACTGCTTTTTTAGGAAACCGTAGCTTAAACATCCATGGTCCACACACAGATTTTGAAATCGCTAGCAACAAAAATCTGCTGTGAGATTTTGAAATCTCCAACAAGTCGCGTGTGTATCTAGCATTATTTTTTAGGGTGGAAAGAATCGAAGAACGTTAGCGACAGAAGTACGGATGGAAATAGAAATTAGAAATAGTTTGATTTTTTACATACAGGGCTTGAACATCCTTGTAATTTTTTTCAGTACAAATACTCAATAATTTCATCCAAAAAACCTCCGAAAAATAATTTTAATTTTAGTAATATTTGTTTTGTAGGTATTGATACGTTACACCACAGATAGTATCCGATCGTATTAGTTCTTGGCGCTCTCATCTTCAAATTAAATCAAATTTACTTCATCAACATGGCGGATAAATCAGAAAGTAAGTTTTGTTTATATTGCTATAAATTAAATTGTTTCAACTATTTCGATTATTTAAATGTTGTGGGACTAAATGCTTTTTTATTTGTGTACGTACCAGTATTTATTTGAGATTCTTATAACGTGCTCTCCGCTGTAGCTACGATTGTAATGTTGTTCGCTAGATTCAAAATTTGAAAAAATTCAAATTTTCAGCCGAAATGTCAATCAGTTTATCATTGGAACTGAGAAATAAAGTGTGTTACATACTTTTATGTAATAATACGTTTTTGTGAACGTTGGTATATCGTACAAATTCATAGTTCTATTTCCTCGACTTTGAGTTATATAAATTGTGTATTATTTTGTTTAGGAGAGCATGAAGGAGAGGATTTTTCGCCCAGATCACATTATCGAGTCAAGGATGAACCAATGGATATGGATTTTCCCGAAGAGGAAGACGAACCTCCAGCGTTTGGCCCTGCCGCGCTTGGTCTTCACAGGGTTGGTACTAAGTTACCGCCAAAACCAGCACCGAGTGAACCTGTCCAAAAGCTGAACGCGCGAGGCATGCCAGCTCGCATCAGAAAGAAAAACAGATTCATATTTGTTGACGATTTTGTAAATACTTCGCCACCACGTCAATCACCAAAGCGAACTCCGAAAATTATCTCTAAAACTCCCAACAAACAATCAAGTACTAAAAAACAGAAATCACCATCTAAAGTCCAAAGGGCAAGTGAAAAGTATGATGAGAAATCTGAACCTGTTGGACCCCAATCACCAGACACCAAATCTGGACATAGAATTGGAATGAGGTTAAGGAATTTGTTAAAGCTACCAAAGGCTCATAAATGGGTGTGTTTTGAGTATTTCTATAGTAACATTGATAAAGTCTTATTTGATGGAGAAAATGATTTTATGATTTGCCTGCGAGAATCTTTTCCACAACTCACAAACCGAAAATTGACACAAGTACAATGGTCTAAAATTAGGCGAATGATGGGCAAGCCCCGGAGATGTTCCCAAGCATTTTTTGATGAAGAGCGGAGAGAACTTGAAAGGAAACGTAAGTTAATAAGATTTATACAGCAAAGAAAAGCAGCTGATATCAGTGTCAAAGACTTGCCAAATGAGATACCAATGCAATTGGTAGTGGGAACTAAAGTGACAGCAAGATTACGTAAACCACAGGATGGTTTATTTACAGGATGCATAGATGCAGTTGACACATCCAACAACACATATAGGATAACTTTTGAACGCCCAAAACTAGGCACACATTCAGTGCCAGATTATGAAGTTCTATCCAATGAACCTCCAGATACTATAAGTCTTTCCAGTATAGCAAAGAAGTTTCGACCACGTTTTGTGCTTCAAGACATATTTAGCTTGTATGAACCAACAAACAATAATTCTCAAGGTGACCCGCTTATTGGTTGCTCAGACATAGCAAAACAAATGGATACTATAGGCAGTTACCCTTTTGCACTTTTAGAACTCATTGTCAAGTTAAGAAGAATATTAAATGCTAAACGAGACAAAATTAATTTGTTAAAGGAATATAACTGTGATGCAGAAAAAAGAAAATCATTTGGTCAGAAAATGCCAGAGGATTTTGAACGAAAATATGCTGCAGTTGTAATTGACTTGGAAAAAATGAATATGGATTTACAAGATTACATAAATGACGTGCAACAATACTGTCAACAAATTGCCCCAGAGCCTAGCTTAGCTGCAATGTTAGTGCCTTCACACCTGAGAGAAATATGTCGCGAAAAAGCATCTTTGTTAGTAGAAAAAAATAATAATGGGTCTATCAAAGACCCCAATTTAATTGATCTTATCACAGACCTTATTGCTTTAATGCTTCAAGTTAAAAGCTTATCTGATTCAGATCAGAATGCATATGAATTAACTGTTTTGCAAGGCACAATGGAGCAAATAAAAATGAAATTAGAACCACATCATCAAAAACTATTTCAAAATAATGTAGAGATTCATATGCACAGGATTCAAATGGGTCTTGGGCAAATGACCCCAAACAGCTATATTGCAGGTACATAATGTGCAATATGTATATTTATTTATGACGTTTTGAACATTTGCTGGATGCACAGAATTTTATTAAAAAAAATAAATTAACTTAAAACAATTTTGTTTCTCAAAATAAATATTATGTTGTGGTGCATAGTCATACTACCTATGATTTAGATTTGTGTAATTCTAGTGGGCAAAAAATGTATGATAAAAAATCACTTTATATGATAAGAAGCTTATTCTAGAATTGTAATTTATTTATAATTTGGTTACATGGGCTTACAATATTGCTCAGTGCCATAATACTACTGGTATTGGTCAGTCAAATGTATTATAGCCTTGTAATAAAATATGACAAGTTTTATCTGATAGTTTTATATTAATTTCCTCTTTAATTACACACGTTGCTAACGATTAAGAGGGCGTACAAAGTTACACTAGCGCCATTCCTTTAAAAAAATATTGTCTCGTGACTGAGAAGGAATTATGAATAACGGCTAATAAGGACCCTCGGTAAGTGTGAAATTTCGAAGAATTTTTAATTCTTACATTTTATAAAACAAAGTCAACCGCCGCGTCTGTCTGTCTGAACATGATAAACTCAAAAACTTCCGAACGTATTTTCAAACGGTTTATTTCCGAAGCTATTTTGACCGGTATCACATAAATCCATAAGCAATAAAATGTTATTTAAATTGGGTATTTAATTTAGATTAAAATATGCCTGGACATCATATCATTTAAATTAATAGTTTAAAAGATAACACAGATTCAAAATAACGCGTAGCAAAATAACTATGGTTGACGGCATAGCGGTAGGAGTCGATGAACTTTTCCTCGGCTATTAGGTATGTTATCCCGGTAGTACGTTCCCATGGGATATTTTTGACATCCATGCGGGCGAAGCCACCGGCAAAAGCTAGTAGGTACCTTTTATAAAGTTTTATTGTGAGACACGAAGCAACGAAATATGATCTAGACTAGAGGAATGTGGCCGCTTTTCTTTAGATCGAATTTAAAGGTGTTGCGCTAGTGCACCGTTGTACGCCCTCTTAAGTGGTAGGTAGATAGCAGACACTGATATGGTATCAGAGGCGTGCAATCGATCAGGTACTTGTACAACAGTACCTACCTAATATTTTATTTTGCCAGAGCTAAGACTTGTCAGGAAGAGCTTCTTGTCCAAGCTTGACGACTGGTGATCCGAACAATAAATTTTATTCTAATATTTGTACCTACACGGGTTCACATCTTAGTTGATGAACTGCTAAGTCGAAAGCGATTTGAATCGTCTGAACAGATTTTCAATCAAATTGAATTTCAAATTCAAAGTAGGCATTTTTTGTTTAACAACAAAAGTTCTTCAACTAAAATTGAACCCAGTATTAAGATTCCGTAGGTAACCAAATTGCCTAAATTCATTAATGTAGGTAGATATAGGGTTATCGGCAGTGACCGTTGAGTAGGTACGCATCCCACAAGGATGTCTACAGTCAAGGTCAAGGTGCTCTGATGATAAAACCAGTTTTATTTGCGTTCAGACTAAAACCCAACTACGGACAAAAAACGCGTTTTTGTCGTAGGTTTTAGTTTTCAACTTTCTTTTATTTTGGGGTTAGGGATCATTGAGGGTAGGGCAAATCAAATTTGATACCAGATTCACCGGCCAAGTCTAACTCTTTGGATTTGGATGAAATTTCATCGGGAGTTTCCTGGTGCAGCTACCTAATTAATTCTGCTTCTCCATCTTAATGCCCCAACCTAAATATGATTAGATTATAATAATGCCAGCTAAGAAATTTCAAACGAAATATTCAGCTATGGAAATGATGTATTTCTCAATGTCAAGATTAAATATTAAAATAATCAAAATCAATTTCACAATAATGATACTAATATCACTTTTTTAATGATGAAAGACTACATTCTTACAATACCTACTTACTTACATAATTTGTTTTAAATGAAATTTCATGTTAAACACAGATATGTAGAAAAAAATATTTAAACAAAAATACATTTTCTGAATAATATTGGCTACTCTAATCCAGCTAATAAAATTATAGGTACAGTTTTCTCAATTTAAACAAAAATCAGTACAATTAATATTTTATGTTTTATATTTGTTTAAAGTTTCTAGTAATTCATCAGCTTCCTCTGAAGTTTTCACCCGAATTAAGATAGGTGTAGGTGGGGGCTTTGATTCTGGTGTGGGTATGCATACCAACATGACATTGTTTTTACCCATGCGTTGTGTAGGAATTGCAGACACCAGTATCAAATTAACTAAAATGGTGCCCAAGTTCGTGTTGGCTCGAACTAGGAGCTGGTGTTTACCACTTTCCTCAATTTTCTTGATATAAAGTGTACCAACACCTTTGTCAACAAAATTGCCATCTTTCTTTACAAAAACTTTGCAACGCTTATCATAAACTGTGTTGTCTTCAACAACGGGTGTAAATTCTACTTTAGGTGGTGAATCTTCTTCTTCGTTGGTTTCTTCAGTAGTATCTGTGTTTTGTTTGACATTAGAATTAAAGCTGAAAGGCTTTCCAATCCCAAATGAAAATGGTGCTGCTGTTCCATTGGCAGCTGTTGTACTCGTGGTTGTAGCAAAAGAGAAAGGAGAAGAAGTTACAGCACTTGCTGTACTTGATGTCATAGCTCCAAAAGAAAATCCTGCAGTGCTGGTTGAAATTGTACTTGAAGTATTAGTAGATGAACCAATCCCAAAGGAGAATGAGCCTGATTTTTCTGGTTTTTCAGTTGGTGCAGTGGTATTGCTTTGAGTAGCAAATAGAGATTTAGAACTTGGAGACACATTAAAAATAGATGATCCTGCCGTATTGTTTCCAGTTGCAGTTACTGGCTTAGTAGCAGAGTTGCCAAACTGTGTTTTTATTTCTCCTGAAGTAAATTTATTTTCAAACTTTTTATCAACATCTTTATCTGAACCATATTCATCCTGTATTTCTTTTAAATACTTTTCATAATCTTTAAATATTGGAGTAAGTATGCAGAGAGGAGTTTGTTCTACATGCTTTTTTATCCAATCTGATACAGATTCATTTAAACCTTTTAATTTTGAATAATATTTCATTTTTTTGTCATTCTTGGTGTCCTCAGGCTTTTTATCTGTGTCATTTAGATTTACTTCTGGTTTTGATGCCATACCAAAAGTGTTAGACATTGGTTGAATTTTAAATGGTGTTGAGTTTGAAGTAGTTGAAAACAATGACTTAGCTACATTGGCGCTGGTAGACGGAATGTCAAATTTACTGGAGGTAACCGGTGCAATAGATGATTTTGTGGAATCAGTATTGTTATCTGTTGAGCTAGTAACTGTTTGGATTTTGAATGGAGAATCTTTAACAGTGGAATCAGCTTTTGACGTCATAAACATGGATGGAGTTGTGGTATTTTGAGCAGGAACTCCAAATAGGGAACTTGAACCTGTCTGTGTTGTTGGTGATCCAAATGGCGACTTAGTTGGTGTGGTGGTAGACTGATTGCCAAAAATACCACAGCTAGGACCTGCATGTGGTTTATTTGAAAATAAACTGGATGTAACTGATGAATCTGCTTTGTTGGATGCACTGTTACTGTCATTGTTGCCATTAGTTAACTTTGACAAAAAGTCAAATGATGCTGGTTGTGCTTTATTGAAGCCACTAAATCCACTGAAGACACTTTTCTTAGGCTGAAATGTAAAACAAAAAGCATTAAAGAGTGAACTTGTAACAGACTATCATTTTATTCTAAAGTAAATGTCAGTAGCTCAATATCTGTTACTTAGAAAAGAGTTTTAAATTTCTTGTATTGCCTTCCGGAACTATCAATGGGTGGACAAAGGTAGAGGCCGTCTATTACAATAAAGAATTTATAAATGGAATAATGAAGAAATCAAAGATAACTAAAGATTAACTATATTTAATATGAATTAGTTAAGATAATATTTCTAGCCCTAGCCGATAACATCTTCTTTTAGACATTTTCATTAGGTATATTTTACAACTTGCAACTGCAGCATAATTAAATATTTAATTTTACCTCGTCACCGGCAACTTGTGTACGCCTTTTTGCAGTCCTGATAACACGTTTTTCAAGCATTTCCTTGGGTGCAATTTTGAAACTGCCCATTTCTTCATGGTCGGCTGGGTCATCCTGATCCCAATTATCGTGATTCAATTCGGTAGTGGCTTGTCGTTTGACAGACATTTTAAACTCTCTTCAACACTTTTTACAATATCCGTAGTAGTTTTTATACAATAGTTTGTCGTGGCGCCAATCACCATGAAAATTTCAGCATGAACATGTCGTTTTCAATCTTGTAAAATATTTCAATCGCATCTATTCTAACTAATTAAATTCAAGCTCTAGATTATAGAACACTATCAGTCAAATCAATTAATGTCTAAATAACTGTTGTCAGAGTAATATATAGCAATTTTTTTAAAACAAGTATAATCGAGTTAAAACTTCCACATAGCGACGAGCGACGGACGACATTGATTGAATGAATGAAATGAAACGCGAACTAAATGAATGAACACATTTATTGAATGAATGAACTCAGACATCACGGTTGGCGATACCCACGGAATTAGTAAGTACGTAATATCCACACATAAGTGCGTTCGCACTGACAAAACATCACAACAAAACATGTTGAACAAAATTTGACAGGCACCAGAGATTTCAACATCGTTTTGTTGTGATGTTTCGCCAGTGCGAACGTATAGTTACATCAACATTACCAAACACTAGTGTAACTGTGCGTTTGCACTGGCGAAACATTTCTCTAGTTCCTGTCAAACATTGTATGGCATTTGATAGAACACAGAGATTTCAACATGTTTTGTTGTGATATTTCGCTAGTGCGAACGCATAGTAATACCTATTACCAGTTTTTGAAGGGCAAATTGTATGCCTTTGGGCATGGCAGGGGTGGGACACTACCATACTAGACAAGATAACAGTAAAATTTTGAAGTAAAGCGCCATCTGTAATCATCTGCGCAAAATATTTAGTATGTTTAATTTGCCATAGATGGCTCTTTCGTCATAAAAAATATTTCAAACAAAAAACATTAAATTAATGGGAATATTTAATTAGTTTTAGAAGAAAATATTTTAATTCGTTATAAATATGATGGTGAGTATCAACAAGTAGTCAAATAAATAATAAATTATCAGTGTTTTTTCATTTTGTTCTTATTCATTTTTTCGTATGGCAATATTGATGTAACATCAATGGGGATAAAAACTGCCATTTGCTCACTTCAGATGTCGCTATCATTGTCCGTCCGTAAATTTGACAGCTAGCTGTCAATATCCATACATTTTTTGTAAACAATCAACTTCTTTTACGCCTAATTAATTAATATGCCCCTTTGCGCAGCTGTTGACTGCAAAAATCCGGGGACCCATGTATTCCCCAAAGATCTTTAAAGAAGAAAAGTGTGGGAGAGAGGTCTCCGAAGAAAAAATTGGAAACCAAATAATTCGTCGAGGTTATGTGCTATACATTTTAAACCTGAAGACTTCTATCAGACAAATGCGTATACAGGTGATGCTCTTTTTCATAATACAGAGAACTTAAGTGTGTTTTCATTATAGGTATTTGTGAATATTTATTTATATACATTATACTAAGGTTGTGTTGTTAAGATTATCTTTTAATCGACCAAAGTAAATACTCGTATGTCTAAGTAGCAAGCATCTATGCAGCATTCGTTTTATTGCATTGTATTTAATACTTTCATACCAAACTACCTACTGCCTAATATTAACACATATCCTGCACTAAATCCTACCGAAAGGACTGGCCCGCAGTGGCAGTGGACAAACGTGTGTGGAAAAGGGAATGGGAGGCCTTTGCCTAGCTGTGGGACATTACGGGCTAAATAGATAAATATATCTTCCACTCATCATATTTGTATTTTATGTTTCGCACATAGATAAGTAGATCATAGATCCTTTTTGTCTGTTCTAGGTGATGAAAATATTTACAAAAGGCTCAGGAAGACTGCTGTACCCTCTATTTTTTCTTCTACTAAAGTCAAACCAGTCAACCCCTTAGCTGAAGACAGAGCAAATAGACTTACAGAGAAATGAGAAAAAACAATGTTTTGATACATATAGTAATAAAATTGCTGGACCAAGCCATGTTCAAACCCGTGATAGTTATGAAGAGCAATATAAAGACGAGGAACTTACAATGTTTAACGAAATATAAATTTTTCCTAGCACACCATTGGAGCCAGATGATGGGCCAGAGCGGGACCAACATACTGTATCATCAAGACATACTCAAGTGAATTTTGTGTACATTTATGGATCTATAAAGAACTATAAAAACAATGACAGTATCATTGCTTTCTACACAGGTTTTGAAACCTATCAAAAGTTCTATTTTGTGTGTTCGACATTAAGTGTAATGGCTCACAAAATAAAGTATTATGGAAGTCATGTGAATAATATTACTATTGAAAATGTTATTTATTTCAATGTACTTTAATTTTTTATTTATTATTTAATGTAAACCAAATATTTGATCCTAGTTTATTGCATTATTGCTTTGTTTTTACATAATTCTAAATCAGCCATTATTAGAAATTAATTGCAGTCATAAAAATGTAAAATTCTAATATACAGTGCGTGGTGTTAGCTTTTAAGTAATTGTTGCACTTATAAATGTATATTGTGTAGTTTTAAAAGAAATGTAATGTGTAAACAATAGGCTAACCTATTAATTAATAAATAAATAAGTCAACACGTTCATGTTGAACGTTTGTTAGGTTTGACAAAAAAATTACAGTTTTGTGCCCCTCGCATCAGATATTTTTTGTTTGTCTTATGAGCTGTAACTTTAGAGAATGTATTATGTAATATGCATTGTGTACAAGGAGATAAATAAAACATTGTATATAATATTCATTGGTTTTATTACAGTATCATAGTATTTATACAAGTATTTATCTTAAATTGCTGGTTGGAGATACACAATATAAAATGATGTTGCTTTTGTTTGTTTGAACATCATTAATTTTTCTGTACATATTTTACGCATAGGTAATTATAATCTTTGTACATACTATATCCTCTATACCGTGGAGGACTGTGAAGATATGTTTACAGTGAGCTCCCAAGCCACTTCCAGCAGCACATTCACAATAACTTTCACATATCATACCAGTTTTATTCATCTTGAGTATAACATTATACATTAATCTTTTCATTTGTGCCTTGCATTGTGCTTGAAAATACGCATAGTTACGATCATTAGCTTGACCAAGCTCCTATTTTCATAGAGGATTTTCCCTTTAGGAGGTATTAGAAACCTGGAATAATATTAACATTAAATTAATAAGTATATTACACGCTTTTTTTTATAGTTGAACTCACAAAGGAAGATGAATGCATCATCAGTTGATCACTGTATGAAAACTTACCTTCAGCAAACTCTTGAATGTGGGTTTTAGATAGCGCTGGAAGATCAGTGCTAGAATTGACATCCCTGAACTTTTCCAGGGCAGGAATGTTAGGGTTATCATCCTCAAGCTCTTCTTCAACTCCGATCAAGTTATTCCTGTCGTATGCCTCCAGTCTTCAACAAAAAAAGGACTTTTAAATAATGTAAACAAAACAATCTATCAAATTTAAAATGGTCATTATTTATTTAACTTTCCACTAAATCTGCTTTTTTATCCGTGGTAGATGCATCTCTTTTCCTTAACTCCGCTTTTAATTGTACTACACTCCAAATCGCATACATTTTTGTCTAGTTTTCGTATAAACAATATCGACACAACAGTGAAAACATAAACAACAATGGCGGACTAAAGACGCACAACTGTGCTGCCATCTGCTATGAGCTTTTAGTTTTTAACCCCATTGCAAGAGAAATTTGAATAAGACAATATGGCGACTACCTACAATTTGCGTGTGCGCTGTTTTGTAGTTTTCGTTCATTTTGTATATTTTCTATTCAAATTAAGCTGTTGACTTGCGTTGATTTGAGTTTTTAGTCATCCGCGGTGCAGTGAATTCGGTGAATTAGTGCGTGAGTTGAGCTTTGCTCCTCCGTTTCATGTGTTCACCTAACTTGCGAAAAGACGCTATTATTTAGTATTATTTGCGATAAAGACGCTCTATTTTTGTGTTATTTGCGATATAGACGCTATTATTGTGTTATTTGCGATTATAGACGCTTATGTGTGTGGTTAACATCATGCCAAGGCGGTGCGAATTGGGATGTTCATACAACCCGGGTAAGTTTTTTCGTCATCAAGTTCTACCTACATATTAATAGCTTCAAGTTTCACTTCATCGCTCATGTTAACATGCTGTGATTTGATTTGGCTAGTCAGTAAGTTTAAATTGTGTCACTATTTCTAGTTGGGAGAAAGTACCTACTTAACTTTTGAGTTATCTTTCATCGAGAGCATCTATTTCCTTCCCACCATAAATCTTGCTGCTAAGATACACTGATAATTATTATTATATTCAATAAAAAAGACAAGCTTTCGAAAAACATCGCATTATCGATTTACAAACACTTCACATCTTCGGTTGGAAACTAGCGTCAGACACTAGTGGCCTGGCATTTTTGATAAACTGGGTCTATGTGGCGCAAACTTAGGGCACACTAAAATATATTTTTCACTCCTCTTGCTCAGAAAGTCTGTCATTGTAGAGTACCAAAGCGGGGAAAAAATGGCACATCTTGCTCTAGGGGAAAAGTAATTTTTGTCTGTAACCAACGAGGCTACAAAAACGAAAAAGTCTTTATTCTTATGTAAAACTAGCTTTTTACTACCACTTTTTTGCAATTTGTTAAATCTGAATTTGCATATTTTTTAAAAATTAAATAAACTAATATTGTAAATTTTTGTTTTAATTTTCTCGCAATCGTAATGAAAAGTAGAGTTTCGGCGCTAAAACCCATTATAACTCTGTTTCTATTTACTATAAAACGACCTCGCTAGAATGGGTTATTTTAGCTCCTTGTATAACAATCTACTATTCTTTTATTTTCCGTTTCATTGCTAATATTGTGTGTCCTCGTCTGGGTCAATTAAACATTATTTCCTTCAAAAATCTTGACTGACTATCCAAACATGTTGGATACAAACTCGCACTTTCAAATAGAAAAGAAAGAAAGAAAAATTGTTTATTCTGCACAAGTTCTGCAAAAAACAAAATTAATCTAAAATACTCACATAGAAAGTAGACAAAAGCCCACTCAAGCGGTAGAAGTTTGTCAATTTTAATCTGATGGTTGATGTTAGGGCCAGATAGTAACTTCTTTGTTAGTAGTGGTGGTTGTCCACTCAGACAACACTCTGACCTAAGCAACATAAATAGTGACTTTTCATATCATTCCTAATGATGCCTTGTCTCCCTTTTTTTTAAATATCATAGCAACTTAGTCAATATCAACACGTAAACTTAATGTGTTTTAATTTGTTTTTCAGGCGTTACATTCCATCAATTTCCACACCCAGAAAAGAATCCTGAAGGATTCAAATCCTGGGTTAATATTGTTGGTGGGAAACTGGAGACTGCAGACGTCATCAAGGTTTACAGAAAGAAAGTCATTTGTGACATACATTTTGGCAACCAGTTTAAGAATCGCAATAACCGTTTAAATGCATTAGCTGTTCCTACTCTACACCTTCGTGGTAAGATTTGCTGTTTATTTATACTATTATACCATCATTCATCCATTAAGTAACGTCTAATTGATTATCTATTATATACTGGAAAGACCTTATATCATGCCATTAACAAGACATATACTTAAAACCCATAATTTTACGTAACATAACATCACAAACTGTAATCTCCGAAGGGCCTAACCCTAAAGGGCCTAAACCCAGGGTGTACCCAATACACCCACATTTTACATGTTAAGTACTATGTAATAGAGGCCGAGCCTATTGCCATCAACCGAGCACAAATCCAGACTGGCTACTACTGGGAAATTCCTGATGGAAAAACTCAATTACACTTTGGAAGACCTGGGAATCGAACCTTGGAACTCATGATCACCAGTAGCACTTGTGCGCATAATTTTCACATAATTATTAATTTATTTATTTTTTACAATTTCCAGGCTTTTCTACGCAAGCTGCTCCTGTGCCTCCTATAATAGCTCCTGAACTTGCCACACCTGAACATATATGGAATCGGCCATCTACATCCAAGCAAATATACACTTGTAAGTACATGCTTGGCTACCTACATTTCGAATTATGTTTGTTTATATTTATTTACACTACTATTATAAATGCGAAAGTGAGTTTGGTTGTTTATTTGTTTGTTATGCTTTCACGCTACTATGGTTGAACGGATTTGGATGAAATTTGGCACATGAGTAGACCATGATCTGGGTTATGATATGACACGTGAAACTTTTTATCCCGATATTTCCACGGGATCGAGACTTATGCGGGTGAAACCGCGAGGCGCAGCTAGTACCATAATACACCTAAAAATTATTGATGTTATTTTATTAAATCTATGGACTTATTACCTAATGTCGGAAATAGACTTATAATAAATTAAATACTTTGTTTTTACTGTTTCCAGGCTTTCCAACACAAGCTGCTCATATACCTCCTACAACACCTACTGAACTTGCCACGCTTGAACATATATGGAATCAGCCTTCTACATCAAAGCAAATAGTCACTGGTGCGTACATTTTCGAATTATCCTACTAATTCGTAATATTGTAAATATGAAAGTTTGTATGTTTGGATGTTTGTTACTTAATCACGCTAAAACAGCTGAACGGATTTGGATGAAATTTGGAACACGGGTAGACCATGACCTGGGCTATGATAATCAGGAAAAAACAGTAACCTATGACATAGGTTACTGTTTTTTCCTGATTTTCCCACGGGATCGAGACTATGACGGTGAAACCGCGGGACGCAGCTAGTATAATTCAGCTATGCCTTAAAATTACACACCTAAAAATTATTGAAGTAATTTATTATATAATTAAATCTATGGATTTATACTTAATGTCCGAAATAAACTTATAATAATAAATTAAATACTTTGTTTTTACTGTTTCCAGGCTTTCCAACACAAGCTGCTCATATACCTCCTACAACACCTACTGAACTTCCCATGCTTGAACATATATGGAATCAGCCTTCTACATCAAAGCAAATAGTCACTGGTGCGTAGATACTTGGCTACTTACATTTTCGAATTGTCCTACTTATATATAAAATTCTCGTGTCACAATGTTAGTTACCTTACTCCTCCGAAACGGCTTTACTGATTTTTACCAAATTTTATATGCATATTCAGTAGGTCTGAGAATCGGCTACTATCTATTTTTCATACCCCTAAGTGATAAGGGTTGTCCACCCCAAACAAATAATTGGCAAAACAACGTTTGCCGGGGTCAGCTAGTAATATTATAAATATGAAAGTTTATATGTTTGGATGTCTGTTACTCAATCACGCCAAACCGGCTGAACGGATTTAGATGAAATTTATCACACAGGTAGTGTATAACCTGGATTAACACAGGATACTTTTCATTCCGGTAATACATTCCGTGGGATAATTTCCGACCTCCACACGGGCGAAGCCGCGGGCGAAAGCTAGTGTTTAATAATTTACTTAATGACCCTCATTGTGACTCACACTTATAAAGTTTACAGCTTACATCACTGACACAAAGTTAATTTTTATTTATTTTGTTTCAGCTCTGCCTCCCATTGCTGGTTTTATAGCGGCAGACCATAATTATTGCAGAAACAATGGCAGACAACAAAGACAGAAATCGAAACTCAAAGGAAACAAAAGTGAGTACCAATGTAGTTTCTTTCAAAAGCTATGAAAAAAAATGTGTGTACACAGAGAAATACAAAACTCATAATAGATATGCTTGCTTGTATATTTCATAAAAAAGTTCTTAAACGTATTTTTGAGGCTGTTTTTTGAATATGCACTATAACATACTAACCTTCAGGGAATACAGGCGTGATGTTATGTTAAGTTACATATTAATATGTTTTTACTACACTTTTAAAACAAAAATAGTAATGGAAGATTGGGTTATAGTGTGAATTTATATCTATATACTAACATTATAAAGAGAAAGAGCGAATTTTGTGAGTTTGTGTATATGTGGAGGGTAATATCCGGAACCACAGCTTTTATTTGAAAAATTATTTCGCAATTTGAAAGGTACATTATTCCAGATGGATGTAGGCTATATGTTATGTAAAAATATACATATAAAAAGAAGTATCTAATAATACTAATGAAATACTATCTTGAATTCATGAAAGCCTATCTAGTGCTGTTTACTAGGTTGCCGGTCAGAACTTGTGTACAACGTGTCGTGAACAGAATACCGTCTCTTCACATGTAAATTGCACCCGTGCAAAGTAAAAGATATAAGATGTAAGTTACCATAAATTTATTTACGATGTAATATTTTTTTCAGAAAAGCTGAAATCTACTTCAGCTGCGTCATCGCATATGGAGAATAAATTAAAAATATCAAGATTACAGATGAAATATTTGAAAACTGAAATTATACGATTACGTAAGAGGTGTGGAAGTTTTAAAGCAAGACTAGCCAGTACTGATAAATTAAGTAAAAAAAATTATTTCAATCGAATTACAAAAAATATGACGACAGCTGCAAAGATCTTTACGAATATGCAATACACCCAAACGCATAAGAGAGCGCGTGGGCGGAGGTTTACTTTAAAGGATAAAGTTTTGTCTCTTTCTATGTACAAGAGAAGTCCTAAGGGTTATACTCTTTTATATAAATATTTTACTTTGCCCTCTGTAAAATCATTAAAAAGGCTTCTGGCGAAAGTTGAAATAGAGTCAGGGTTAAATAAGTCAATATTTATAAAAATGAGGGAGTCTGTAAAAGAATTAAGTCCAGAAGATCGCCTCTGTTGCTTAATTTTTGACGAGATGTCAATATCGCCGCAAATCCATTATGATGGATCTAAAGACAAATTAAAAGGATTTGCTTGGCATGATAAAAAAATTGCTGACCATGTTTTAGTTTACATGGTCAAAGGAATTAAAAGAAAATTTAAGCAGCCTGTGGCATACTATTTTACAAATTCACTAAACAAAGTTCATTTAAAAGCCTTTATTTTAAAGGTCATCAAATATGTAAAGGGTACAGGGCTTAATATTTTATGCACAGTATGTGATCAAAGCACTGTAAATGTGAGTGTAATAAATGAAATAGTCGAAGATACTCGACAAAAATATATAAAAGAAAAAAGGGAATGGAGATATGAAAGTATGGAAGTAGGGAAATCTAAAATTATTCCATTATTTGATGTCCCTCATTTACTGAAAGGGGTAAGGAACAATTTATTAACCAAAAATATGAAATATTTCGACTTTGAAGAAAAGGTGGAAAAGACAGTTAAATGGGAATATTACCAAAAAGTTTATGAAGCAGATAAATTTTATGGGGAGTTAAAAATATGTCGCAATTTAACTGACGAACATGTTTATGCAGAAAAAATAAAAAAAATGAAAGTAAAAGATGCAGTCCAAATTTTTAGTCATAGTGTTGCTGTAGCTGCAGAACATTTAACAGGTAGAGGTGATGTTCCAAATGAGTGCCGTCAAATAATACAATTTACTAAAATGATGAATAATTTATTTGATTCTTTAAATGCAAGCAAATTTAGTATGATTCATGGAAATATGTACAAATGTGGTGTAAGAAATAATTCACCTCACCACGAATTATGGATAAATGCGAAAAAAGTTTTAAAATCAGTAAAATTTATTAAAATTAAAAAAGAAAAAGATAACAAAATCAGATTAATTGAAACAAGCTCCATACCATCGATAAAAAATTTCATCCGAACTATTGAGGGCATGCAACAATTGTGGAAAATATTATCCCAAAAATATTTATTTGATTCAATGTTGACTAGAAACTTTAACCAGGACCCACTGGAAAATTTCTTTGGGAACATTAGAAGTTTCGGGGTGAGAAATACGGCACCTAACACTATTAGCTTTGAAGGTGCCTATAAATCACTTCTTTTAAACAATTATAACTCACCCCATTCTCTAAAAGCTAACTGTGAAAATGATGACAATGACTGTCTACAAACATTGAGCTTCTTTTTGGAAGATACAAAAGAAAAAACTTCTGATGTTCCCAGTAATGAGGCACTACCATTTCAGCATGAAGAAAATGATGAAATTGTGGTGCCTTTTTATTAATTTAAACACCGAGACTGCTGATGCTGGCCAGGCTAATTATGTATGTGGGTGGGTGCTGACTAAATGTTTGAAAAATGTTTCAAAATCATGCAGACACTGCAAAAATGAAATAAATGGCGATAGTCAATTAAGATCAAATGAATATATCAGGGCAAAAGAATATCATAAAGGTGGACATTGTCTGTTGTATCCCACTCAAGAGGCGGAAAAGGCTTTTAAAGAAATCCAAAATATTGCACTGGAAATTTTGAAAAAGAATGTGCCAAAAACGAAGATAAAAGAAAAAATTAAAATGTTTTTGGATATATTTGTAGATTATCCTTTCACATGTGAGACCCACAAGAAAGAATTGAAAAATGTTTTTGAAAACACAACAATAAATGTCTTGGTTTATAGTTGGTGCCGATCAATTAATCGGATTTTATCTGGTAAAATCCAATACCGTGGTGAGGATGATGAAATTAAACTGTCAGCACAAATATATTTCAATAAACATAAACACAACTAAGTATGATTTTTATTTCATTCCAGGTCTATCAAGTACTTTCCAAAATGTACATATTACTGTTCCGTAGCATGTCCGTCTTTATTTCCAATTTTGTAATAATATTATTTGCTACAGATCAATAACAAGTGTATATTTTGTAAAGTACTTTGTACACATGAACAAACAGCCTATAAATATAAATAGAATATCTATTCTATAGACAGTATATTGAGGTATGTATAGGTATATACCTATACATGCAGATTAATTTAGGAGGACGATACCAGATGGCGCTTCAAATGACAGGTTTCAAGGTTGCAGGAAAAATCCAGAGTGGGTTCTCTATTCCCAATCTATTACTTCTATTACTATACTCTATGGGGCATGGCATGTCCCAGAGGCTAGAGGACGGCTTCAATCAACTCAGCCTATCGCAGTCCACAGATAGACAAATGGGCTTATTCCAGGATGCTCCACAACTATAGATGTGAAACAACCGATTTTAAAACGTTTTAAATCAAATGTTGCGGTTTTTTTACCCTAAATAAATCGTTTTAAACGGTTGAAAACTCGCCTACAAAAATAAAAGTGTTTTACACTTCATTACGGGCAATTTTTAGTTTATAGAAAATCAATAGAAAGTACCCATCTACATTGCCTATTACACGAAAACTTAAGTATGTGAGTAGGTATACCTACCATAATTTTGGGTAGTTTATGTATGTGCATGTGTGTGTAGGGTAGGCGAGATGGCAACGTTACGTTGAGTCACGAGTGACGACGTCAACGCGAGTGCGAGAGTGTGAGTTTGGTTTTAAACCGAATCAAATTGATTATTTAAATCGTTTGTAAACAATGAAAAAAATGTTAATTTACCAACAGAGTTTTTAACTTATCAATAGAGATTATAACTTAGGTGGGTAATACCTACGCTTGGTCGGACGGACTAACTAGAACTATAAGTACTAGAAGTATATCACACATTTAAAAATCTTTACTACTTCTCACAGTTTATAGGTACTCCCTACCTCGGTAAAATCAAGAAAATGTAGTTATAATTAAGAAAAACATAGACATCAACACCAACCGTTTTAAATCGAAAAAAATGGTTTATTTCGGTTTTAAACGATTTATTTCGGTATTACACGTTTTTTTTCGTTTTAAACGGTTTATTTCGGTATTAAACGGATTTTTCGTTTTAAACTGATTGGTTTAAACCGGACTTACATCTAGATTCACAACACTTTGTCGTCCGTCTTCCTCATGCAGTCTGTCCCAGCCACCTTTTTAAAGTCGTCGGTCTATCTAGCTGGGGGGCATCCCACACTACGCTCGCCGATACGCAGTCTCCACTCCGACTCGTTTGTTCCACCGGCCATCGGTCCTTTGACAAACATGGCCAGCCCACTGCCACTTCAGCTTGCTTACTCCGCAAGCTATGTCGGACGGCTTATTGGCCTAGGTACAATTTGCAACTACAATCCTGCATGACTTAGAAGCAAAGTGGCCTCAGTCCAAATTCGAATATTTTTAAGCTGTGAGTGTTATTTTGTTCGTCTTGTCAATACCAACGCATTCATATAATTAATCACTAGATAGTATAAAACAAAGTCGCTTTCTCTGTCCCTATATCCCTATGTATGCTTAAATCTTTAAAACTACGCAACGGATTTTGATGCGGTTTTTTTTAATAGATAGAGTGATTGAAGAGGAAAGTTTATATGTATAATAACCCGGTTTATACCCGTGCGAAGCCGGGGCGGGTCGCTAGTATTATAATAAAAATGGCTTCAATCCTGAGTAAATCCACATAATAAATGAAATGAAATGAAATTTTTTATTCTGTAAATAGGATATCGGAATCACTTTTACACGTCATATAAAAAAATATTGAAAATAAGCTAGATGAATTCGGCGTTTCCTATCTGACTACTCTGAGAAGAAAGGCCGAAACAAACTCAGAGGTCGCAGTCTCTTTTAAAGTCCAGACATAATCTTGGTCAGGCCATATGAGGACCATGTAGATTAGTGTCTGAAAAGGTCTTTTGAGGAAAGAACCACACAGATTTGAGTGGACCTGTCCAGTCAGTGCAAGCATTTGTCAGTAATCGTGGAGCTCAACTTAGAACTTAAGGAGCTCAACTCGACGAGCAATACCAAAGAAAGGACATTTGGGTAGGCCGCAAAAACTACTCAAACTGCCAGACCACCAGTAAAACTAGAAGAGAAATAAAAATAATATCCACATAGTCCTCATATTCACAATAGTTAAAATAATATAATACTTTACAAAGTAATCATGTCATTTTGAATATAATTTTCAACAATGTCAACGTGTTTATAAAACTGCTACCTAATTGCGCAACGTATTTTGATTACCATTCAAGTAGAATTTATTTCAATTTGAATCGAATTGCTTTTATTTTACGACTTTGGAATTGCAAAACTCCAATATTTTTTAAACAAACTGCGGTCTGTTTGATACTCCATTGAGTGAACGAAATGCGTCTAAAAAGGCTATTAATCGAATTGCGTAACCATTTTGACAGTTGTAATTTTGTTTCAAACCTTATAGTAATTTGTTTTGTCTGTCAAATGAAACAGAAGCCACTGTAGTGGTCGCAATAGATTTTACTTAGCAATCTTTTTGGGATTAACTCATGAAATCTCCATAATTATTAAGAAAAAAATTAAGTAATAGTCTTCCTGATAAATTGTGAATGTGTTTTTATGTAAAACCTCAATGATAAATCAATTTTATTGGTATGTTAAATATCAAAGCAGCGAGGTCGATTTTTAATAATAATTGTGAAAGTTTTCTTGTGAGTTTAGTGCCTACAACCTAAACTAAAAACAAATATTATGATATTCCAGAAACGAGGTATTTTGGTGGCATTTTAACGAAAGACAAATTCGTACCTCATACCGTAACAAACTTGAGCCACAAGCTTAGCAACCCAGTCGAGCTTGTAATACATTGGAAAAGCAAAAACTTATAATTGAGGAAGAACAAAAAAAAGCAGTTTGAATCATTTTATATTAATGGATTATGTAAGGACATTGATGAACATACCACTATTGCCACATCATTGTCTGTTTAAGGTATGTACTTACTTATTATTTTCTTTCTAAGTGTTGAACATTGAATGTGTGTTAAGTACAGCAACAATGTTACACACATAGGGATGTATTTATAAACATTGCTTATAGTTAAGTGACGTTAAAACCTCAAAAATGTATGATTAAACAGTTGCTCATCATTACATAACTTTATGCAACGTTTATAAATAAACCCCATATTGTTTATTGGTGAATATGAAATGCACCATCAAACGTAAACTTACCATACATTTAAATACCATACATATATTTTCAGTTGCCTAACCTACTACTTGTATGAATTTTTACTTAGCAATTATAACAACAAAGTAAAGAAAGTAGGTAGGCAACTGAAAATATATCTAAGTACCTATCTTAAATGTTTTTCACTTATTGTTAATATTATTAAAAAATCGATCTGCCCAGCCTTTTCCCAACTATGTTGGGGTCGGCTTCCAGTCTAACCGGATGCAGCTGAATACAAGTATTTTACATGGAGTGACTGCCTATCTAACCTCCACAACCCAATAACTAGGTAATACAATACCCCTTGGTAAGACTAATTGTCACTTTCGGGCTTCTGATGACCCATAACGACTGTCAAAGATCCACAAATGACATCCGGGACCAACGGTTTAATATGCTTTTCGAGGCATGAAGGAGTCTCGGTATGTAGAAATGGTCACCCATCCACGGACCAACCCTGGCAAGCGTAGCTTAACCTGATGGATTGCCCCGTGCGGCTGTTAGTACTTAGCCTATTAATATTATTAGTAGGTAAGAATATTTAAGTCAATTGTTGCTTATAATTGACCCAATTGTTGTTTATAGCAGAATATTGCTATTCTGTGGAATATATTGAAGATTTACTATTCTTTTTTTTTCAGGTGTCAGGCTCAACTACATTATTCAAGATTTTTTTTAACTGTCTCTCATACACTTACAACAAGCAGTACATACATAATCCATGATGATTTCCACAGGAAGACATTAGATTCCAAATTCCACTAATCCTTACAGTATGTTTGTTCCAATTCCTTTTTGCTCTATGTCCAAATATTTCATATTAATGTGAATAGATGGTAATGGTGCCGATTCTCTTGTCCAGTGTTGAGTTAAGGTTGTAACAATTTAATAAAACAGTTTTATTTGTTTACCATAATTTATTTCTCTCTGTTTCCTTTAAATCTAATGAATGACAGTTAATTTAGGTAAACACCTTTAAATAGTATCATTATAATTATAAAATTGTCTGTGTTTGTATAAAACAAATAGTATGCCATTCTTAATTATTTCATTTAAAGTTTTTTTTATTTGTCCCTCTATAGTTCATAATTAAAACACTTTATTAAAGTTTACACTGTTATCAATTAACACAATAGTTTATATCACTGTCGTACAAGACTATAATCAAGTTTTCTAAAAAAAATATTTCATGAAGGATCTTCAGTTTCTACTTTTGTACTTAAGAAGCTTGAAATCTGAAGTAGCAGAGCAGCAGTGCAGCACAGCAGGGGCAGTATCATTCATGCTGCCTTCATGTCTTCGTAGGTGAAATTCCCCAGGAACTCTACATTTTAAAACAAAGTCATATTACTTTCTGCTCAAATAAAGTACTCATGTGGCAAAGTAGACATATCAACTAGGCCCATGGCTAGATGAAAGCCATCTATTATCATCATCGTCATGCTGGTTGTATAATTTCTTCTTTATTTAGGGCTGATTTTTCAGTCTCCAGATATTTTATAATACTAAATTATAATGGTAATTGGATAAACATAAAATATATATTATGATGTGTCTGTCAAAAGTTCAGCCAAGGAAATATATTCATAATTGAGTTGCTATGCTTAATTCTTAATGATGTGTCAAAAAGCTTACCTTCAATGATTAATACATAAGATTCTTAATCCAATCCATGTTTGCCACCTTGCCACCAACTTCTTTGTTAGGAAGTCAACAATATTGATATTTGGTAGTGTTCCATTCTTGTGTTTTCAGCACGTCTGTGAAAATATTATGAATATGTTTTGTAGTTATCTGTTATTTGGTTAGGTAGTGGATATTATAGTTTATTTCAGCATCTACTTATGTACAAAAATATCAATTAACAATTTTAGTTAGAATGTGAGACATAGTACGTAACTATTATTTTAACCACAATAAATAGTTAACCTCGCGTAAGATGCCTGTGTCTACGCAACAAAAGAATGATTGTCCGTATACGTAGACTCACCAATAATGTACCTACAGCTACAATAATCTAATGAGATACGAAGGTACTCTCACACACGTTATTCCTATTTATATTGGTTTACTTACTTGTAGTGATAATATCGACTTAGATACTTTTCGCTATGGAGCAAAACAGCCTAAGTCTTAGTCCATGTACTTAATTGTAGTCTGTGATCTTGGTGAAGCTAGTACAAAACGAAGGCGGTGTCTCGAACGAGAGAATTTTCCAAAGTTCTTCCGACTTCCACAAGCCACAAGAATAATGTTCCAAAACTGCTTATTACAGGCCCATGTTTCTGTACGTGAATAGTAAATATAATTTTGTATGTTGAAAAATATAAAACAACTATTAATTTAAAACAAAAACTTTACCGAAATCAACAAAAATAAAATGTAAACAGATGCGTCGCCATGATTGATATCGTATTCTCCACAGAATTCAAAGAATATTCATTCCAGCCCAAATTATTGTCAAAGGTTTAACATGTGATGTCATATGCCTTTCCTTTTCTTTTCCCTACACTCTGATAAAGTTAGAGCAGCAAAGGTATACTTTAGACAGGCAGTAGTTTGCATTAAATCGTCAACGCATAACGCAATGAGGGCAGATCATTCAACTTTTACTCTCAGTGTTGCAATTTTTTTCCCCTAAGTCCACTATAGACTTGCGTCTAGATACATCGAAACGAATCAAAAATCCGATTTCAATCAGAAACGGAATCGTATCGATAATCCGAACTAGACAAACCGATTTCACAAAACCACGGAAGTGTGGTTTTGCCTAAGCAAGTTTTTGTTTATATTTGAATAGTTTTGATCGATGCACTTACAACCGAATAATATTACTAGAGACGATCGAAACTGCGAGCCGGAGCCTCTCCTGAAATCGGTTTTCTGTTACCGACATTCGGCCGCTGTTTTGGGAGTCCATTTGAAGATTTGAGTATGAAAATAAAACATAACTTATGTAATCATAGTATTTTTAGGGTTCCGTACCTCAAAAGGAAAAACGGAACCCTTACAGGATCACTTCGTTATCAGTCTGTCAAGACCCTTTTTCTCAGGAACGTACGGAGGTATCAAGTTGAAATTAATATCAAATACGTCTGTGGTCCCTTAGAGCTCTAAAAAATCAAGCTTCTAAGTCAACACAATAAAAAATTACGGCTATTTAAGCGACATATTTTGGTACTCGCAAATAAATCAAAAACTACCGGGTACTTCGTTGACCTAGACTCATAAAATTTGGCACAAAGCCCGTCTCATTGCACAAGTAAAGGAAAATGACAGAAAATTGTAAATTTTCAGTTTTATCACATACAAAAAGAAAAAACCATTACAAACTTACATTTGCAGTTGGAGAATTGACCGTGACATATATCAATATAGGGGAGATGTTTTTCAACTACAAAGTTGTTTGTTTTTGGGATAAAAACTCCCAGGTTTAGTGGAAATCCCTCTAAGTTGACAACACTGCTTTTCTACGATTTTGTCATAGGCCACAGATAGCAAAGACGTGAAAAGAAAAACGTTTTATTACGTAGTTCAATTGTGGTAGAAAGTATTTTAAAAATTGGTTTTTCATTTTTCGGCAATCATTGTACATTTTTATTTATAAGCACTAGTAGATCATCAGTTGTAATTAAAACAAAATTACATTATAGCACAATAATTTGAATATTAACCATTCATAGATGCTGTAACTAAACATATAAATTTAACAATTATAGACAATTGTATTGAACATCCCTATACAATTTCAGTCGTATGGTAAAAAATGTACATCGCAATTCCAATTATGGCATGCGATTAAGATTGGACTTGCTTTCGATTCAGAATTGCAATCAAAAATAAAATATGTTACGCAATTAGGCTGCTGGGTATATGTTGATTTTACATAATAATTGAAATGTCTAGTTTTATGGTTTTATCACAAGGCTTAGCAGAGCGAGCAGTTCAATCACAAGCTTTTTTATCTTCTAAATAATCTGAAATTGTATAGTACCCTTTTTTATAAAGTTTGGTTTTATACAGATTTTAAATCGTTTAATGGGTAAGTTTCGAATGTCAATGGGGAGTTTGTTGTAAAAGAGTATACATTGACCCATGAATGAGTTGCCTATAACAACATTATAAGCAAAAAAGCTTCAGTCCTCAAAATGTGACATGTAAATGACCTCAATCCATTTTGCCAATCACGAGCCGTATTTTTTAATTTCCAACATGTCTCTTCAGTTCTCAAAATGTGAGATGCAAAATCACCTCAATCCATTTCGACCACTCACGACCCTGTATTTTTTCAACATGGCTGATCCTTTGGTTTTCAAGGCGAATCTGTCAAAAATACAATTATGAGATGCTTATCATAACCTTCAATCCATTGATGAAATACAAAGACGCCAAAGTCCATCATAATTTTGTGATTTTTGTTCATTTCTGATCAGCTTTCATTTTAAAAATAAAGTTTTTTAGTGAATGTTAATACTTATAGATCCGTAAATATTAACATTCACAAACTCAATTTCAATGTCCTAGGATTGAGGTCAGTTTGCTTCCATACCCGTCAATCAATTTAAAGTATTTTCGAATTTCGTAATGGCCCAGTGGCTTCTCATCAGAGATCGGAATTGGGTGTGTGAAAATACCTAAAGTTTGTAGCGAGACATATCATAGAGCTGTTACAACCACTTAAGTTAACCGGTTTTGAATTGTACCGGTTTATTTACGGTTTTTTGTTTTACATGTTCTTTACCTTTGAAAATTAATGTCTGTAATTTTTATGGTGTACATAATTAAGAATATTCTATCTATCTATCTATCTATAAACATAAGCAAGCTGCTAATATAGTTTTAAATTTATTTTTGTTTTGAACTTTTCCAGTTCAAATTCGGTTTTTTAGTTCTACTTGTTCTGTACGTTTGAAACACCGAAACTTACACATCTGCAAGCTGTAATACAGTTTTAGATATTTTTGTTATTGTTGTGTGTAATTTTCGAGGGCTAATCGAGAAGGGCTTTATTTTTAACCGATTTAAAAAAAAGGAGGAGGTCCTCAATTCGACTGTATGTTTTTTTATGTACGTATATGTGTGTATGTTACTCGATTACTCCGTCAATCAATAATAATTTATTATTGATTGATTTAGCCAATAGAATAAATATAAACATTAAATATAAATATGATATTAATCCTTATCCAAATAAATACACGGGTTAAAGTTAGCGTTACCCCAAGGTAACTATTCCACGCGGACGAAGTCGCGGGCAGAAGCTAGTTAAAACATAAAGAAATATAAAATACCATGAATAATCCAGCATGAGCCTAAATCCGGCAGGTGCCTAAATCCGGCAGGAGGTTAAATCCGGCAGGAGGCTAAATCCGGCACGAGCCTAAATCCGGTATGAGCCTAAATTCGGCAGGAGGCTAACTCCGGCATGAGCCTAAATCCGGCAGGAGCCTAAATCCGGCATGAGCCTAAATCCGGCAGGAGGCTAAATCCAGCATGAGCCTAAATCCGGCATGAGCCTAAATCCGACAGGAGGCTAACTCCGGCATGAGCCTAAATCCGGCATGAGCCTAAATCCGGCAGGAGGCAAAATCCGGCAGGACGCTAAATCCGGCATGAGCCTAAATCCGGCAGGAGGCAAAATCCGGCACGAGTCTAAATCCAGCATTAGCCTAAATCCGGCAGGAGCCTAAACCCGGCATGAGCCTAAATCCAGCAGGAGGCTAAATCGGGCAGGAGGCTAAATCCGGCTGGAGGCTAAATCCGGCAGGAGGCTAAATCCGGCATGAGCCTAAATCCGGCAGGAGGCTAACTCCGGCATGAGCCTAAATCCGGCATGAGCCTAAATCCGGCAGGAAGCAAAATCCGGCAGGAGGCTAAATCCGGCATGAGCCTAAATCCAGCAGGAGCCTAAATCCGGCAGGAGGCTAAATCCGGCAGGAGGCTAAATCCGGCAGGAGGCTAAATCCGGCAGGAGGCTAAATCCAGCACGAGTCTAAATCCAGCATTAGCCTAAATCCGGCAGGAGCCTAAACCCGGCATGAGCCTAAATCCAGCAGGAGGCTAAATCGGGCAGGAGGCTAAATCCGGCTGGAGGCTAAATTCGGCAGGAGGCTAAATTCAGCACGAGTCTAAATCCAGCATTAGCCTAAATCCGGCAGGAGGCTAAATCCGGATAAGCCTAAATCCGGCAGGAGGCTAAATCCGGCAGGAGGCTAAATCCGGCAGGAGGCTAAATCCGGCATGAGCCTAAATCTGGCAGGAGCCTAAATCCGGCAAGAGCCTAAATCCGGCATGCTAAAACATACAGTCGAATTGAGGACCTCCTCCTTTTTTTTAAATCGGTTAAAAATAAAGCCCTTCTCGATTAGCCCTCGAAAATTACACACAACAATAACAAAAATATCTAAAACTGTATTACAGCTTGCAGATGTGTAAGTTTCGGTGTTTCAGACGTACAGAACAAGTAGAACTAAAAAACCGAATTTGAACTGGAAAAGTTCAAAACAAAAATAAATTTAAAACTGTATTAGCAGCTTGCTTATGTTTATAGTTCGGTTTTTCAAAGGTAAAGAACATGTAAAACAAAAAACCGTAAATAAACCGGAACAATTCAAAACCGGTTAACTTAAGTGGTTGTAACAGCTCTATGATATGTCTCGCTGCAAACTTTAGGTATTTTCACACACCCAATTCCGATCTCTGCTTCTCATACACGAGATTGTGGGTTCAAATCCAGGTGCCTACCCGGATTTGAATATAATTATCTCACATATAGTTAAACTAGCAGCCCGCCCCGGCTTCGCACGGGTATTAAACAAACATTTCAAAAGTTATATTTTACACACACACACTCTCCCATACATACGAACTTTCTCGTTTTTGCTTGGGGTCATTAAAAAAGAGTAAAATGAAGAAAATTCGAATATGAAATTATATTTTTTTTTTGTTTTTTTTTTTGTATTTTTTAAGCTATTGCATAGCTTTTATTGCGGACTTTGAGCGCGGCGACCGAATCAAGAAATTCCGTAACGTAACAAAAATAAAACCTAACACCCCCCACTCCGCCTACCATGTAATGACGGTTCCCATGACAACGTGATGTCATGGAGGTTACAAATGCTATGCAATAGCTTTATCGCGGCAGTCCCCGAGTGCCACACATGTTTTTTTTCTTTTTTTAAATTAAGGTGCCGACTAACCGAGCGGCGACCATGCGACATTTTTCAAATAACTTACATTTTTAAACTTGTGATACCTTTCGAATGAAATGTCCAAATTGAATAATTTAAAAAGTTTTATAATGGTTTTGAAGCAGACTTAAATATGAAGTCATTTATTTTGATAAGGATTAATTCCAAAGTATAAATAAAAGAGCTTTTATAGCGGTGGCATTTATATATATATTTTTTAAATGAAAAAACACTTATTGTGACATAACTATAATAGTCAGACATGTGCTGTCGTGATATTTTTTGTAGATAATTATATGCTCTGCAAAGACGTAGTACATTATTTTGTTCTATAATCAATAGTTTTCGCAGCGCACGCGATGTAAGAAAGTTTTTTGGTAATTTTTTCACACCTTGGGTTACATTATTGGAGTTTTAGTATGGATCCCTAACTTTTTGAAAATTTATATAGCCTATGTTCACCGGAGATAGTGTAGCTTCCCAACAGTGACAGAATTTTTCAAATCGGTCAAGTAGTTTCGGAGCCTATTCAACAATCAAACAAACAATCAAATCTTTTCTCTTTATAATATTAGTGTAGAAGATAAAATACTGACAATACGACATATTTACATCTTCTGTCTTCTTCATCTTTATCTATGACACTGAATGACTGACTGTCAGATTAATTGACAGATTGACTTAACAAAGCACAGGTCGAAACTACTGGGCCTAGGAACCCGAAATTTTGCACAAGGATTCAAGGGTACATGGGAGGATTTTGTGTATTTGAAGAATCTTATTCCTTTGGTTAATAAACTTGAAACTTGGTACGAATACTTTCCTGAAGAAGTAATAAAGTTTATCATTATTAGTTTTTCAAAACTACCCCTCAAAGCTTACGGCGAAATCATCAGGGTAGACCGCGAATTTTTTTTTTTAATTTTGCAGGTCAGTATCAGGTTGTATGTTGAATTAAATATTTAGTCCAAATCTTTTTTGTCTGTCGTGGTACTCGTCGTTGCCTGTGTCCCACAGGCAAACACGTTTTTCAACGGCTACAATTAGTCGTTCAGTATCGTAATTTTTCTTAATTTTTGCTCATTTTCCGAAAGTCCGAACCATAACGATGTTTCCTTTCAGTGTCAACCCTAGAATCAACTAGCAAGTCAGAGGGTGGAATCGGACGTCTATTTTAACTCCGTGCAGAAGTAGGCTGGGAATATACGTCCAATTATTTCATCAGATAGTCGGATCCGATAGTCTGATTCGGCTATCAGAACAATGCAAACTATTCGACTATTGGTTCGGATTATGCAGACCGCGCCTTCAGAAAATCGGGCCGACAGTAAAATCGTAAACGGATGCGCCAGTTTCCGACTATCGGATCGGACGTGTGTTGAATGTTCAAACAAAATAATGGCTCGAACGCCTTCCGATAGCTGGATCAGACTATCGGACTCGACTATCTGATGAAAAACTTGGAAGTGTATTCCCAGCCTTATTTTGACTCGTACCCATTATGCCAGTTACACACGCAGCGACTTTAATCGCAGACTGTCAAAATCTGTGTGTGAACGTGAGATTTTCAAATCGCATGCAAGTCTTGTGTATCGCCAATCCACCTTTAGCAAGCGCGGTGATTAAAGGATGACCTTTAATCAGCACACATAACAACTCTGAAAGGGATCATTACAGTATTGCCTTTAACCTCGCCGTCAAACAGGCGTCAACCTAATGTAAGAACGTAACAAAAGTGGATCAGCAGGTCCGATAAGTCCACTCGGCTACGGCTAGGCAACACCACGCTTACGGCTCGACGTAAGTGCGCGCGGCAGTAGTGTGCTGCAAGCAGGCCGTGGGAGGAGCGAGAGGGGCAAGGGTAGACGAAGAGACGTAAGCGCGGGGACGACGAGATGTAAGCGCGGAAACTGCAAGTTTACCTGCACCGCAACAGGCGCGGTCCGAGGGGGGGGTCCTGGGGGTCCTGACCCCCCCCAAAATCTTTCACGCTGTCGGGAGCCTGAATGATTTACTTATATTATTAACTTTTGAAACCGTACTTACAGCCGTAACCCGTGGCTGTAAGTACCTGCAGTTACGATAGGCATATTATCCAAAAACATTAAGAAAATAGGCAGTCATGGGGACTGCCGACAGAAGTGAAAACTTAAAACTATGAAATAACGGTGTTTTCTTAATATTTTCCAATTAATTGAAATTAATATTATTAACATTAGTCTGGTTATCACATATATCGGCACTCCCGAGCAACAACAAGCGCAACACGTCATACTCATAGGTGCTGTGCTGTTAACATTAGCCTATCGGTGACGCGAACCCATAAGATTTTCCCCTATAATCGCTCAATGCGCCTGAAGAAGTTTTCACTTCAAATAAAATATCTTGGATGCAAGAGTTTGGGCACCCAGCTCGTACGTAAGGTTTGAAAGTCTAAGGTTAAGGCAATCAGATTCTAAAACCTAAACTGCTGTAAAACTGTTCAGTTAAGCTTTTCTTCATAACTCGTCAAAGTAAGTTCTATTTCTGTATAATGGTCAAAAGAAAACAGAAGCTTTTCAGGGTGGAGTGCTAAAATTTTCAGGCTCGCTTCGCTCGTTCTTGCCTTCTACATTCTCTTGTTTCTTCATAAGTCGACAAAGCAATTGATTCCTAGTTCTTTTGGAATTATCGAAATAAAATCTAACCTATTCTACTGTGTGCAAAATTTTCGAGCTCGCTCTTGCATTCTGAGTTCTTATGATTGAAAATATCAAACAAAACCTAAGGCGGTTTGTTCGTTCGCTCTTCTGATAATCTACTGTTCTAATACACAGCACTTTTTGATTGATAGTATCAATCAAAAAGTGCTGTGACTGGGACCAATTTGCCCGCAAGTACACCTCCCTCCGCCCCCCCGCCGCATGTAAAATATGCATCCCTGAATAGCCTAACTAATGGTTGGTCTAGTGGTTGCAAGCACTACTCGCGCGTGCCCTTTTAGGAGGTACCTCCTAAAACTATTCCTCGGCACCCATGGTGACCCCCCCAAAATCTTGGGCTGCGACCGCGCCTGCACCGCACCACGGTTCGTGAGCTTGTCCCGAGGCGAGGCGATTACGTTACGATTCCGATTAATGTGCGTTGCAGTAGAGAGTTTCACACAAAGAATACTAAATGGCTCGAGTTGATATAGTGACGATCCCTTTCCGAGTTGATATGTGTGCTATCACCTTAATGTTCCTGCATCTTCATATGAGAAGAGGCCTTTGTCCAACAGTGGGACAGTAAAAGGATGAAGTTATTATTCATTCTCAAATATAATCAGATGAAAATATTGGAGCTACCAAAAAGAAGCGTTACCATTGCCATTGCAAGAACAGCTGTAATGTTCTAGTTTGTTTCGTGTAACAGAGTTTTTTCAGTTATTTATTTCCGGAAAAGTTGTAAGTGTGTGTGTATTTGTGTAATGTATAAGCGTGCGAAACTGTGTCTGTGTATGTAATTATTTCAATTCAACTCACTTCGTTGAATAAAGTTGTATTGTAATGTAATTTAACCCAATTTGGTGCAGATTTAAAGTATGAAAGTTATTATAATTTGTTTAACATTATTTTTATTCTGTTATGTAATATACGTCCCGCGCAGTGTAAAGTTTCTGAAGAAAACGTAATAGTTAATTTTGCGTTTTTCGTATCCTTGTTGATGGAAACAAGAGTTTTTTCTTATTGAACATAACATTAACAAAACTATTTGTTTAGATTTCTTTTAAGTAGATAAATAAATACAAACTGTTGATGATTTCTGATAACTAAGAGTTTAAATTAGAATAAAAAGTATGGAAGTATCTAACGAAATAAAGGAAGATATTCGCAAAACCCAGTCGGACTTGAAAAACGCGATACGAATTCATCAGGTTGGTTTAGTGATTATGAATTACTTTTTATCACTATTAATTTAACGTAAAGAGTGTCGATCTTTATTAGTTATTATGCTTTTTCAGGTTTGGGTTACGCGCCTTCAAGAAGATGAAAATGTAAGAAAGATTCATTGTTTTCTTAGCTATAAAATTATCTGTTGGAAATTCTTTATAATATTACGATTTTGCTTTGTTCTCAGAACATTAATCTCAGATCTAAAGTCAAAGAAGCTGAGAAAGAAATTATTGCAATTGGGCAAACTCAAGTAAGTTTAAAGATTTAATTTCATAAGTTCAAAAAATTATGTGATCATTGGGTGAGTATCTAATATTTTATTAAGTATTCATAAATGTGACCCTTAATGCAATAGCTAGTCCATATGGCAGACTGTAAAAAAGGTATAACTCAAGCACAATCTACAACATTAATTAATATTATTTGTATGTATCACTGATAGCTACATCTTGGCTATGTTGCATGATAAGAGAGTAAATGATGCTTACACAGTAGGGTTATTTAGTGTGAAAGTAGTTTTTTAAATGTTTGTTTAAAAGAACTCAAATTCTGTGTAAGTAATTATTTGTATGAAGAAATATGTCACAAGTATCCTATAGCAAAAATGTATCAAATTTTGTCACCTGCTTAAAAATTGTTGTGAGACAAATAAATTTTAAGTTGTTTTCTGTGTTAAATTTTCAAATAGAAGATAAACAACTATTATCTTTATTTTTGAGATTAGAACAAAATTTTTGCAAAGAAGTACAAAACTTCT
Organism: Agrochola lychnidis; assembly: GCA_963680765.1. NCBI lineage: Eukaryota > Metazoa > Arthropoda > Insecta > Lepidoptera > Noctuidae > Agrochola > Agrochola lychnidis. The sequence goes on from OY796857.1 coordinate 10,228,309, forward strand.
CTCTACTTCTATAGTGTCTCAAATACACTAAAGGCTTTGAACTTACAAAAAATATTTCATTCAACTTTTATTAAAATTATGTGTGTATGTCTTCCCATCATGCCAAAGTAAAAACAAGTAATAAGTAAATAATAACTTTTCTTTATCACAGAAACTAGTGGTAGACAGACTACGGAGAGAACTAGAGTTGTATCAACAAAGGTTGAAGGCTCGGAACAAGCACATCAACATTGAAAATGACAACAGATATGTGGCACAGCAACTGAGGGACCATCAGATACAATATCGTAGCAGAAACAGAACCGTATCACTGTTGAAGCCATCGGTACTAAACGAAATACATATTAAAACTGAAAACAATAGTGATGAATTAAAGGACAATATTTCTGATGTGGAGATTGAGATCAAGCTGTCTAATGAAAAGGAAAACTCAAATCATAGTGAAAATGATGATAAAGATAAATATCAGAGGAATTTCGCTCAACTACCAAGCACTGTGAATGATAGCAGAAACAATTTTGTGAATGTATTGAACAAAGTGAAGGAAGCTTTTGGGTAAGAGTATTTATTTAAACTGTTTATTATTATTCAAATAATTATTTACTTTGTATCTTAGTAAATCATTTTTGGTTGACAGTGGATCAAAGCATCAGCACAGCAATGAGTGGCAGGAACAAAAGTCTGATTCGGATTCATCTCGAGGTGCGGCTCTATCACCGACGCCGTCGCCGCCGCCGCTGCCTAGATCTGGCGAACCTGTCACTAAAGAGATCTTTTTGAGGTAATACTAATCATTTAAGCTGAAATCAACGAAATTCAAAATCATTGGAGACTTTTGCTTGCTAGCTAGTTAAATCCTTCTTCTTCCTCAAACACGAAAAACCCTTATAATGGGATAATGTTCCTTAGTGGTACCAACTTACCAAGCTGTGATGAAAAGAAGAACCAGTGGTATCTACATCGCCACATGTGAAAATCTTGACGTCACACAAATCCTGCATCGCGCAATTAGAGTTTACCGCGCGAACGACATATATAATGACTATCCGTCATCAATTGTTAGACAGTTGCCCGCCAGACACGACATCTGTCTGGTCGGAGGATCCTCCCTTTTCAATAGAGGATGAGTGAACTTTACACCCTGTACCTCATACTTCTAAAAACCCATATCTGTAAGTTGCAAGCACATGGCTTACTTGTAACCCACATGTCCTTCAATTAACGAATATTATACATAATTAATTAACATTATTATTTGAATTCAACTACACACGTCAAAAGTTAACAAAGAAACTAGTGCTATAGCAATAGAGGACTATTCTTAAGATAATTTTATGATTACTTTATTTTCCAGACTCATTGGTTTAGTGACTCCTTTACAAAGAGAATTGTTAGAGAAAAAAAGAAATGAGCGTCGCAAGAGGTCCACTACAAGCACCAACAAAAATGATTTCCTTTATGGGAGCTATGAAATGTTACCTGTAAGTGTAAAAAAAAACATATCCATGATAGTTTTCTATGTTATTCAATCAACAATTTTGAAAGATAACCTTTTATTCCAGAAGAAGAAAAAGTACAACCAGTTTTCATACCTGCAATCACATAATGACCCTCCGCAGACAAGGTCTGCTAAGCTAAGAAAACAACAGGTAACAATATTCCTGTGTCCAAGGTCTTTGTTTCCATAACAGTTCCTATTATAATACACCAATAAAAACAAGTTATCAAGCCATTTGTTGTAGTATTTTTGACATTTTTGTAATTACTTGTAATGTATTCATATTATTGTGTTCATCACTCCAAGCATTATTTGTATATTTCAGTCGCAGAATAAAACGTCTCGTGAAGGCTCACCTTCAGGATCTTCAACTGAAAACAAAGGTAAGTTTAAAAAAAGGATCATAATTTTGGAACAATATTTTTCTGTAAAAAAAAAAACTGTTGCCTTTTAGAAAAGGGATGACGATAAAAAAAATTTTTGACCATCATGTAGATTATTAAAAAAATATTGGACGTGTATAGAATAGTTTTTTTGAAGTGAAAACTTCTTTAGCATCGTTGGGATTTGAAACTCGATGAAACGAAAAAGCGACAGTAAAAAGAGACAGACACAAAATCATAAGATTTAACGTGGGAGAAAATGAGATATACAGTGTTTCTTATGTTCGTGGTTCTCTGAAGCTGAAGAGTTTGTTTGTTTGCTTGAACGTGCTTATCTCAGGAACTCCTGGTCCGATTTGAAAAATTCTTTCAATGTTAGATAGCCCATTTATTGAGGAAGGCTATAGGCTATATATAATCACGCTAAGACCAATAGGAGCAGAGCACCAATGAAGAATGTTTCAAAATCGGGGGGTTTTATTTTTCCTTTTGAGAGCTTTCGCTGCGTGCGCTGCGTAAACGGTTAAAGTTTCGCAAAAATCATGTATGTCAGAATTGTTCCCCTTAAAAAGTTCTAAAAAAAAAAAATCCGCGACAGCATATGACTATCTTTTAAGGTTGGCTCACTATAACATTTTTTATGCTAACCTTGTTCTAAAATATTGCATTATTTGCGAAGGTGTTTTTATAAACATGATATTAATCCTTATCCAAATAAATACATTATTCATCACAAGTATTTCATTTTAAACAAAATTGCCCTTTTATCATTCGATTTAAATGAATATCTTAGGAGATATCGCAGTTTTAAAATAACATCGCAGCAAAATAATGATCAAGTACTGCGCGCGCATTTATGATGTGCATGAGAGGGAAGGGCGCGGTGATATAAGATTATAAGATCCAGTACTTTTACCTAACGTTTTAAAATTCCACTTTTACTGATAAAAGCGTGATGTAGGTATCTAAAATAGCTCTGAATAAATCTATGTAATATATACGAATAAAATAATTATCAAACTTTGTATCACTATGATCATTACTAAAACCTACAATTATCCTCTTCCTGAAATTTTCATTATATCAAAGCCAACATTTTTGAAGGTTTCACTTCTACCACGTGTAAATTGCACACATGTTTTTTTTTTACCCAGGCTTAATCCCTATTAAGAACCATGCAGTTTTCCGAGATAAAAAGTACGTTGCTGTGTGAAAGAAGTACAGTCATACAAATACACTTTCGCATTCATCATATTATTAACCAGTGACTCGCCGCTTGTTGCGCACGGATTTTACGACGTGACAAAACATCGAGATATTTTTATAACATGCAAGTTGAATATTCATGTATTATGCACATAAATCTTCCGAAATAAATTCTCAAAATTATGGTGAAAACCGCATCAAAATTCGTTGCGTAGTTTTTTAGAGTAGTAGAAGAACAACGCGGTTACACAGTAGGATACAAAAACCGACTTTAATTTGTAACATACAGTCAAAACCGTTTATAACGACTTCGCTTACAACGTCGTATCGATTATTACGACGAAATTTCGAGGTCCCATCATTTTTGTTTACACTTAACATAGTTTTTGGTTATAACGACTATCGGCTATAAAAACCATAATCCGACGGTCCCTTCGAAGTCCGACTTCGTCGTTTATAACGACTTCGGAAGTCGTTATAAACGGTTTTCACAGTACTAGCGACCCGCCCCTGCTTCGCACGGTGCGCCACCTATCGGATCCAAAACTATCCTATCTTTCAATATGGAACCAACCATGGCATTCAAAAGATTGAATTGAAATCGATTGGGTAGTTTCGGAGATTAAGAGTGTACGAATATAGCGACAATATTCTTATTTATTAACATGTATATATTTTGTCCATGTGTCCATAGGGTGGACCAACGGCAAGCCTGCGTGGGCGGCGACTCTACCGGCTAGCTTATCTGTGGAACCAGTGTACACGACACATAATGCAGCCCATAAAAAAGTGTGTCATGTTTGTGGACGAAATGGTGAGTTTGTTACTATTTTTTACTAATTAAGATTCCTAAATTCCAGTGTAATAAAATCAACTTAAACAAATTCTTAAATTCATTAATTCATTAACTGACAGACAACGCACAGCGTTAAACCACAATTTTATTTTTTTGGGTGGGAATTTATCAAATAAGTTCTTCCGCTCTGACCGGAGCGGGAGGGCGTGTCAGACTCTTATTGACTAAAACCCATCCATGTTCCTTCAGTTGCCATGTTGCCGGGGGCCACGATCTCCCTTTCGGACTTCTTCGCAACCCCGGCAGGCATCGGCCCTAGCGGACCCCGTCAAACAGCTTAAACTATTGGGTTTAGAAGCATGGAATTTTGCACAAGAGTTACTTTTATAACGGAAGGATTTTAACCCTTTTACGGGTTAAAATCCTTCCGTTATAAAGTAACTCGTTATTTTTGCCAGTGGGAAATCTCATTGGGCACATAGCTTGTAACTGAATAAGCCTTGAAAGTGTTATTTAGATTGTACCCCCGAGGCTTAATCAAAAGCGATCGTCGCGCGAATACGCGACCGTTGCGTTCATATGTCACTTTTTGTACGGAAAACCGGAAGGTGCCCTCTGTCGGCGCGACCGCGCGTTCAGGTTTGTAGCGTTAACACCGCCACATACGAACTACGCATCAAAAAGACATGACGTTACACAAATCCTGCATCGCGGAATTAGAGTTTACCGCGCGAACGACATTATACAAGACTATCCGTCATCAACCGTCGCCGCGTCGGGCAGTTGCCCGCCAGAAACATCACCCGTGCTAGTCGGAGGATCCTCCCTTTTCTATAGAAGATTAGTGAACTTTACACCCTGTTCCCCATACCTCTAAAGGGTTCACTCAACAGTTTTTCTTATTTTTTCTCAGATGTGGCGTCTCTTCTGGCGTGGTGTGCGGGCTGCGGGGTGTGGCAGCACACGGGCTGCGGCGTGGCGGCCGCGCACTGCGCGCTGTGCGGCGCCGGCCTGCCCGAGCCGCCGCACCAGCCCGCGCCCGCGCCCGACCCCGACCCCGCGCGGCACAAGCAGCTCTACAGAGGTAACTATAGGCTTACTTTTTCGTTGGTAACAGTCACCTGAGTTACGCGGGTGACGGGAGACGTACTTCGGGGGTGGTCACAAGTGTGCGGGCGGCGGGATCGACGCGCAGGACAGTCATTCGCACGCCGTCATCACAGGCGGCAATTCATGCGACCAGATACGGCGCCCATCTTAAAACGCACATAATATTATTATCCAAAGTTAAAAAAATGTTGTAAGTCAAAACAAACAAATTACAATGTAGATTTATATAAAATAGGAAAAATAAGAACATGCTCATCGGAACATTAAAAAAAAAACCAACTATTACTTACAGCGTTATGAAAGAACTACTAAATAAAAACAAAATGCCGAATTGAAACAGAATTTCAAAGAAAAATCTGCAGTCATCTTTGACAATGTAATCCCTTGTGCGGTCGAGTGCGCTCCATTGATTTTTTCCCATGTCCCTCCTTCACCCGCTAGGACCATGAGTCTGTTACCATCGAAACTGTTGGCCTATACTTCTGCAGTTCTGCGTGTAGCAGCACTGTCTGACCCTATGATACTGACATGAATAGAGAAAAGGAGAGGATGACTTGGATGGACCCGTACTATAACCATTTGCAGGGCAGTTGAATTGCAGGGTAGGTCAAGTTGACAGTAAGGCTTCCTGTACATGACGCCCGGTGCCGCATCGGGGCCGGACCGCATGGAACTGTGATTGTTGCTTTACTATTTAACTCGGCATCAATGCCAGTGTACAAGCGGTTTCGGTGCGGCACATGTGCGATATTTCTTCGTATACACAAACTTGCGGTTCGGCGCCGTTGCGGCTCCGGCGTCATGTTGTACAGGAAACCTATCCCTTCGGCCATGACATCACCGCTCGCGTGACCTGCGTCTTGCGTCAGCAACTGCGGCGGGAACAAATGTTAGAAGTTATTGTTAAAAGTACTAGATTACAGCGGGCATGCCACGACTCAGAGCGTTGCGACCGGCGGGTGCGACTTTTCATAAAGACTTTCTGAATATGTTCGACGCGGTCGCAGTCGCCGCCGCCACTGGTGGGTCGTGGCATGACGACATCAGTCGCAGGGCGCCTTGCACCGCAAGACGTACCGCTCTATGTCGTGGGCCGTGGCGTAATAGTTGCACCACACCTGGTTCAAAATCATTATACCTTTCTGTCAAATAATGATCTGCTTGCGAAACGACAGGTTTACTAAGAAATAAAATATAATTTCAGATAAGTTAGCCGAGCGAAAAAGCTTACAAGAGAAGAATATAAAACTATGCGTCGAACTTCGTAAGCTTGAAGTGAGAGCTGCAAGTCTCAAAGAAAATCTGGATGAGCATAACGCGGAGAAAAGACAACTGCTGGCTGACCAGATCAAGACGCAGAGAAACCTACAGAAGCTTCTAGACTTCATCAGTCAATTTAAGGAGACGTCGATAAGCATCCGGTCTACCTCAGTCAGCGAGTCTGGCAGCGAAATTAGTAAAAGTAATGAAGAATAAAGTGGTGAGCTACTTATTTTTTTTTTTTTATGTAATATAAATGTTTTGTGTAAACATTATCCTTTCGATTCACCGATATATTCACATGAGAGCTCGCGCCTCGCGGTAGTTTTCAAAGCTTTAACATTGCCGCAAAGCGGCGTTCATAATCAGCTTATAATGTTCCCACTGCTGGGACACATGCCTCCTCTCGGTGGCAGGGAGTGGGCTGTAATCTACCATGCGGGCCCAGTGTGGGTTGGTAGATGTCACATGTCTTCGAATGTTTGGTTCTAAGACATGCCAGTTACCTCACGATGTTTTCTTCACCGTTTTGAGAGCAGTGGTGATGAAATTAAATCAAACTCAAACTCAAAGCATTTATTTCAAATAAACCAATTACAGGTACTTTTGAATTGTCAAGGGGTCGGTCAGTCAGAAAAATGAAGCTAGTTGCCCATTCCAAAGCGTAGTAGGTACCTATGGAGAAGAACGGGCAAGAAAATGCACATAGTAAGGCGCCTGCCTGGGTTCGAACCCACAACCACAACTGCTCATGCGATGCAAAGCGGCGTTAGTACGTAGAAACCTCGTGCACTGCGGGAAACTACTGGTATACGAAATTACCCTCTGCTTTCCTCGGTGCGAAGGGTAAAGTTTATAATCCATCATACTCGATATGAATTTTTATTTAGTCAATTTGTAGGCATAATGAATTTGAACAAATCATGCTGAGTGGTTCCCTTTTTGTCACAGTCATGACGTGCAGCTGCGTACTATTTCTGTATTATGCTCGTGATTTCATATGTACTTAATTAAGGTCAATTTAAAACCTTGTTTCCAATTGGTGTTATTTCCACTTAAACAAACATCAACTTTATAAAAGTGTAAATAAAGTTGATTTTAGACTGACTAGTACTGTTGAAAAAGTCATAACAAATTTGTAACAAACTGAACCTTATGTGCAGGCATTACAGTTGTTTTTCCTAAAACTCGTGTTTGTTTACATGTTTGACAAATTAATTGCGAACGCAGATAGATCTATTTTGTTTTTCTGATCATTATTACTCTTGGTTTTTTGTGTTGCTCGTGTTTCTTTGACAAATACTTAAACCTATTTTTCTTTCAAATGCAGATTAGTAATAAAATAAAAACAGTGGCACTCCGGGAGTGCCGACAGAAGTGAAAACTTGAACAAGATCGCCTTGGTGGAAGAAAAATACTTGTATAGAACATTGGTCCGTAACCTTATCTAAATAAAGAGCACAATCGCGTCTACAAAAAAAAAAATACTTCCAAAACCTTTAAAGTAAAAATACTTGCATAGAACATTGATCCGTAACGTAAAATTAAAGAGCACAATTGCGTTTACAAAAATGTGGTTTCGTTAACGGTGTCGCGAGTTCAATTGTTTATTCCCATCTCAAAAATACCCAACGCGCCTAAAAAGTTTTCACTTAAAAAAATCCAGTGCTGGTGTTTCCTCTTGTAACAGTAACTTTTTTATTGTTGCAGGTTGAAGGTCTGATAGCGTCTCTCCGTGTTCGTGATTCGTGGTCAGTGTGATTGTTGATTAGATTCATAATGATCAACAACGTTATGTTTATGTATGGAGTTTCTTCAGTAGTTCAAAATGTAGTCCTACTTAGGTTCTCCAAATTTTTAAAGTGAAACTTTTATTACATTGTCTCAAACTTTTTCGTCTGTGTGTTGCATGTCGCGTGACGGTCGGCCGTGGAGTAGGGATAAAGTGAAAGGCGCTCGTCAGAGCAGCCAAGGCCAATATGGCGGCGCCTATAGAAGTTTCACTTTTACCGTGGTTTCATAAAACCACACAATCCTTTTTTTTATTATTAGAACATGTGGAAATTCTAAATTAAAATTGATTTTAATTTCTACTTTATCAAATGATATATTTCAAGAAGAATTTTATTGTAAGTATTCCTCTTTACAGAGTTTTTTGAGTCAAATAACTGAAATGTCGAGTTTATTTTAAAATTTGAAAGTAGTTTAGAAGTTCGGAATGTGTGTTTATATCATGATTGTTCTCGATCAGACGGATGGATAAGTAAATCAATTCTATTAAATAAAATCAAATGATTAGCCAAAAGTGAAGTGTTCAGTATTTGATTCCTATAGTTCATTTTTTAATCTCAGAGACTAATTTGACAGGTGCAAATGTCAAACTGCAAATTGAAAAAAACAAACAACAATCATTTGAAATGTCAAGTTAGTCTCTGAGATTAAAAAACGAACTTTAATTTAGCATAGATGTAGTAATTGTCAGTTATTTTAGAAATGAATTTTGTTCCAACTACTATGTTTAATTTTAAGCGTTGTTTGTAATGTAGTTACAGTTTTTTAGAATCAATTGTCCGTCCTTTTCTAAGTTTAAATAGTTTACTATAAAAGAAGAAAAGGTAGCAAAGATTTAGTAAATATGAAACCAAACAACGTTTAATATTTGTATGGACTAATGGATACTGTCCATAAGTTAATTCAACATTAGTTATTCTCTGTGATATGATTATTTTTATTCATTAGGTTGTTGATGGTACAAATGTAAGTACTTTGTACAAAGAACCTTTTGTAAAACCCTCATGTAAATAAATATTCGTAAATTGGTTAAATGTGCTTTAATTCTGTTTATTTATTATATTTTAAAGGATCATGATACTTTGATACTCATTAACTATTTTTAACAAACGATTTTATTGTAATTCTAAAAATTTCTTTCCTTTCAATATGTCTCTGCGTAGCTCGTTAAAGCTGCGCTCTAGCAGCTGCAATTCATATTGCGTAAGATTGTCGTATCTTTCCATCTCCTTAACTCCCTGGCGGTTGATATGCACCAGTCCTCCAAAGTATGCTGTACCAAAGTCGTTGTTTTCTATAAATGCATTTACTTTCGTTGGCTGTCCGTCCAAGGCATCGAGTAAACTACGAGTGAAAAGAAGTGCGCTGTACGCAACTGATAGAGTTGGCGAAAATCCCTGACTAGCTTTTAATATCATGTCATTAAATTGACGAAACTTCAATGTGAACTCCTGGGACATTTTAGCATCAATATCTATACCTGGTTTGCTTTGAGAGAGAAGAGGAATGACAGTCTTTTCGGAATGGCCTCCGATCACAGGTACCCAACAGATTTTAGGATTCAACTTCTTCTGTGTCGCATACAATGTTTGAGCGCGCAAGGAGTCCAAGCCAGTAATACCGAAAAGTTTTCTTGAGTCATAATCTCCATGGTGTCTCAGAATCTCAGCAGCCATCGGAACGAGATAATTTATTGGCTCCGTAATGATTCCGAGGAATGGCATCTGTTCCATTTTGGCTACCTGCATCGCTAATGTTTTTACAAATTTTGTATTTGCTGACAACAATAGCTTTTCTGAAATACCGGGCTTCTGTATGAGTCCACCGACGCCTAGAACTATGTTAGCATGTTTCAGAGCCGTTTGTAGGGAGTCTTCTCCTGTGTACCCTAGGATGCCAGTCTCGGTGGGCACGTGCGTCAAGTCCAATATGACGCCAGGCGTATATCCTCGAGTGTCATGCACTACGAGCTTACTGATAGCGGGCTCTGTTCGTAGCAGCAAACAAAGTGTTTGTCCGATTTCGCTCGCACCTCCGACCACAGTAACTTGATAACCCCTTTTGGTTGTAGAGAACACTCCCTTAATATTTCTGAGGATTAACTTGTTCATTTTGATGGAAAGTATTGACAGAAATTTTACATTATATAAAATTTTCTACTATCTAACTATTGATTTGTAACTAGAATTATTTTTTGGATTTTGAAAATGACTAGAAAAATTATCCTTACTATTTTATTTGACGTTCAGGCCATTTTTGTTGACAGCATAGACAACTACACTTAAATGTTGACTATTATGTTGACAGTTAATGAGATTTGCTGGTATGAACAAAGAAAAAGGCCAAATATCGAATTTAAAGTAGGTGAGCAACCTGTGTCGACACTCTTGCTTTATCTCATGTTCCTAGCACGGTGGGCTATGATGGCACTCCTGCGCTGCGGCTGCTGAGACCCTCAAGCGGCGCAAATACTGTAACCTTGTAACTTTATGGGTAACCACATTTTTGAGCCGTTTGGGGTCGAAATGCTCGGGTCATGGGGCTCGAGTGCGCGTCTCCTTTTATATTAAAGAAATTTCTCGCCGACTGGTCGACACAACATGTGACCAGAGGGCTGGCTCGTTTTTTGGCCAAAGAATTAGAATTGCCATTCAACGTGGCAATGCTGCCAGTCTTCTGGGCACGTTTCCGGATGACAACGATGCGGACGAGTAGGTACTTCGATGTCCGAGTATGCTTTTGTTTTTGTATTTATTTGTGTAGTTAGACATTATAAAATAAGCTGTTTGTAGGCAGATTGGCTGAAAAGTTCCTACTTGCAGTCAAGATACTAAATACACATACCTAGATAGAGCTCAAATAGGCTCCGTCTCCTATTTATTGTTCTGATATTAGGCTCTTTCAAGGTTTTGGTTTTATACACAGTTTTGTAAAGATGGTATGAGAGCAGAAGAGCTTCATGCATTTAGATTTTTGAACTCTATGGTTTCATGGCTTCATGCATGCTTCATGTCATTTCAAATTGGCAATAAAGTCAAAATTGCAGCTCATAATTGACCATGTAAGAATTTTAAATTTCAAAGTCTAATAAAATATTAAAAATATGTAAAAAAAAGCATGAATTTTCAGATCACTATGTTGAAATTAAACACCCGTTTATTCAAAACAAATTTGCAAACAAAAATAAAATATATACCGGTAAGAAATGTCCAAGTTTCTGTAATTGGCGCTGGAGGAGAAGTCGGGGCAAATGTGTCTCTTTTATTTATGCAGAACCACAAAATAAAAAGACTGCAGTTGTATGATGAAGACGAGAAAATTTTAGGAGCTGCCATGGAATTGAGTCATATACCAGGAGGTCCGCAAGTAAAAGGGTTCGCTGGTGATGACTTGCATGCAGCAATTCGGTCGTCTGAACTAATCTTGATGGTTCATAGAGTCTCCCGCAAGCCAGGAAATACGCGAGAACAAATGATTGTTGCTAATGCTCCCGCTTTGCAGAGGCTGTGTCGCGCAATTGCTGACGAAAACCCTGACGCATTCCTCGCCATCGCAACTAACCCTATAAATTCTATGGTGCCTTTTGCAAGCTCCATATTGTATAAATACGGCATCTATAACCCTTTTAAGGTTTTTGGCATAACACAAATAGACGCAGCCAGGGCCCGCTCTTACGCTGCAAGAGCTTTGCAGGTGAGCTGTCGAAATTTGTTCATTCCTGTTATAGGAGGACATTCAGAAGAAACAGTAATTCCTTTATTTTCATGTATCACCCCTGCCGAATATATTCTTGATCCCTGTCAAGCAGGTTCATTGACGCAACTTGTGAGGAACTCTGGGACAGAAATAGTATTTCAGAAACAAGGTTCTGAATCAGCGGTGCTTGGGGTCGCCTGGTCCATTAATGAATTTTGTGATACCTTAATAGATGCTATTCTTGGTAGTCAAGTTGAAACGACTTGCTATACCGCCAATCCATATTTTGGAACAAGATTTTTTTCTGGCCCTACTACTATAGGGCCGTATGGTATAATACGCCACTGTGAAAAACTGAAATTCAATGACTATGAATCTTTTCTGTTAAAGTCTTCAGTGCCCGTTATTAACAAAGATGTGTGTCTTGGAGAAGATTATGTTAAGTTTACTACTAGTCAGAAACCAAAGCCGAAGCTTTGGTTTCTGACCGATGAAACTTATTTCTAAATCTTAATCTTTGTCATAATTTATACCGGGTGGCAGGGACATCGACGCGAAAACCATGGATTCAGTACCTACATGATTCTGAAATTTCAACGCAGGGGGAGTTGAAATTTTTCGTCGGTTATTAAAAAAAAACTGCTTTTTCATAGAAAAGTGCAATACCTACGCGGTCAAAATGTATGGAAGAGCTGATTTTTTTTTAAACAATCGACGAAAAATTTCAACGCAGGGGGATTCAGAATCATGTACTGAGTCCATGGGTTCAGTTTTCGCGTCAATGTCCCTGCCACCCTGTATAGTTTAATCATCAATAAAAAAATACCTATACTCTATTTGAAATAAGATTAGACATTTAAACAAACCTTTTTTACAGTCCGTTCAACCGATTCTGACTTCTATACCATATGTATAAGAATGGCAATAAAAGCAAAAAGTGGTTACAATACCAACTGTTTACTGCAGCTGCCATTTGTCATGCCACCAACGCAATAGAAGTCAAAATCGGTTGAACGGACTGTAAAAAAGGATTAGTCAAATGTCTAATCTTATTTCAAATGGAGTATATAAAATTTTTTACTTTAACATTTTGTTATTTTTATGTGCCCAAGATTGTTTTCTAAAACTTATTGCCTTCATGGAAATCCACGCTAAGCGTCGCCGTCGTTGAGAATTGTCAATTTAATTTAGTTACTTATGATAAATTTAAAATCAATTAAAAATACATAAGTACCTAGTTATTATTTTAAAACCTTTTGCCCGTTTTCTAGTGTTACTGGCACTGGGTAAAAGATTCCTTTTTTATATTTTTCCTTCATTGAAATCAATGCAAACACGTCATGAACTGGTACCTATCAATATTAGTCCGTTGTGGGCCGCCATCGTGTTTACCTAAGTACGTTTAGTTTCAATAAACATACAACAAAGCAGGTAAAGGGCTTGCTACACGGCTGCCAACTGCGTCCCCGACAGTGGTGATCTTGGTTGGCGACAGGCAGAGCTGTTTGAAATTTGGTCGTAAACCACCAACTACACGGTTGTAAACCACCAAGGTCACCTTTGTTGGGACGCGGTTGGCAGCGTGTAGCAAGCTCTTGAAGCTTGTCCATGTTCATTCTGAAATAACGCGCTCCACTGCTGCATTTACGTACACGGTAATGCGGATTTCTATTAGTAGGTATACAGTCCGTGCAATCCACGAAGACGCGCCCCACTCCGCTCCGCGCCGTACTAGAGTTCAGCTTATAGTACAGTAATCGCGGAGTGGGGCGCGTCGTCGTGGATTGCACGGACTATAATGCGGCAGTGGAGCGCGTCATTTCAGAGTGGACAAGCTATTTAAAAAAAACAATAATAAACCAGAAACCACCACCCAACCAACCAACCAGTCAGCCACCCAACCAGTAATAAATATTATTCTATTCTATCTTTTTTTATCTGCCATACCTACTTTAATTTGGCTCATTTCTCTTTAATATTTCATTAGTACAATATAAGTAGGTAATATAAAAACAATTTAAATTAAATTCGAATAAAGAATTGAGTATAATGGCCAGTGGCGTGCACACAGTTTTAAGACAGGGTAGGCAGAAAATTTTACTCACCAAAAATACTGCACGTTGGTTTTGGTTCGTCGCGTCGTCTTGTCGATTGATGATTAAACGCGTCTCTATACGATTTTTTCCAAAGGTGTGATATTTAAGGGAAGCTTCTAAGTGTTTTTCAGATTGTTCATGTTTTCTCGCGGCGGTAGGAAAATTATGAATATCAGCGTAACCGGTGTCGTTCCAGACGGTTTTATTATTTGAAAATAGTAGACAAACGAAACAAAATAACCGATTAGGTACTGTGTATGCAACCTGTCAGCCAATGATATGAATCATATTGTTTTTTATTGAATTTACGATTGACTTTACCTTTAATTTGTATTAATTGCAAATCCGGTGTACCACGACCTATCTCGATAACTTGTTTTTTTTTCACCGAAATATAGTTTTGAAAACGCATCATGTTTTATTTTCTCAATACACACACCATCTGAACAACTTTCACACACAATATTATCCATTTTACACTAATAACAACAATCAAATTCTAATTACCTGATAGCGTATTCACAAACACAACGCACGTCAAACAATATGGCAACTATAGTAAAACGGGCAATAAAGGGTAAAAAAGGTTATACGACAAAAAATTATGGTCATCTAAATGTATAAAATTCAATGAAACAACGTTATTTCCTAAAATATTTGCATTGCATAGCTAACTTTCCTTCGGTAATGTTCGGTACGAGTCGTAATTTTTCGTCTTAGCTGTATAGAATAACTACAAAAAGACACTGGCTTTTCTTGCAGTTGTGTGCGTGATTTTTGTCATTGTGTGTCAGCAAAGCCCGCGTAGCTATAGGAACGCACACACATTAAATACGACTTACCACGAGAGCACACATAAAAACATTCAGAGACGAATAGTTTGTGTCTTTACCGTGGCAGAGGCGAGGCGGCGCTAGTGCAGCGCGAATCGAGATGATGCGAAATTCGAATGATGATACCACTGGCACTCGATAGGTGGAGCTGATTTATGATTTGTTTTGTTTATTGATAAAATAATATTAGATCTATTATCAGAACTAGGGTAGGCAGTGTCTTTCTGTCTTTATGAAACGCACGCCACTGATAATGGCTCAGATTGTCGTTGAACACAACATGTTTCTTCTACAAGAAGTACTTGTTATATAACCCCTTCTACGACTACACGACTAGGTAGACTAAAAAGTTGCGGGAGCTCCAGTTCATATAAGCGATCCAAGACAGTCCACCCAAAGAGCGAAGTAAATTGTGGAAAAAGAGGTTTCTTCCACCTCAAGATTTCGTAAAGCCCCAAAGAACTCAGCAGTAGGTAGGTACAGACGCCAGCACATCAAGCTACTACAATCTGTCAAATTTATTTAATAGATTTTCAACTTTATCGCTGATGTCTAAGGTTCAAAGTTGATTGGGAAAATTTGACAGTTTCGGGTACGTTGATGTGCTGGCGTCTGTACAATCTTTTTGTCAAAGACCTTTCTAGAGTGACATTTTGTGCAGTGCTCTATGCCACCTTGCTTCAAGAGAGACTGGCGGTTGTGGAGATGAACACATAGAGTAGAACTTATCATTACATCAGCAATGTTCAACGGTAATCATCCTACAAAATAACTGTAAACTCAAAAAATAGAATTCCTTCTGTAGCGTCACACACACATTCGTTCCGTGTTATACCTAGAACACTTTATCATTATTAGATAAAGTACAAAAGTATTAGGTGCACTTAAAAAAGATTCACCGCCAACGTGTTTTCTAGGGCAAAATTGTGGTGTGGTTGTGATAAAATCACTTAGTGTGTTTGGCCACCGACACTTGTTATGAAATCACTTAATACTTGAAACAGAAATACTATTGGCAAATGCCAAAAATGATAAAAGACTAGATTTTTTAAGTGAAAACTTCTTTAGGCGCGTTGGGCATTTTTGAGATGGGTCTAAACCATTGATTTCGCGACACTGTGACGACACCAGCGTTGATGTCTTTTTTATGGTCCTTTTGAACGCGTTGATTATCGCGGTGCGTGCAGTAAAAGACATCAACGCGTTTATTACCGCGGTGCCTTTTTTTTCAAGTTTTCACTTCTGTCGGCACTCCCGGAGTGTCACTGTTTTTTTTAAAGAAATGATACCTAATAAAGCTTTTTATCATATTTGGCAGTAAGAAAATCGATTTTATGAAGTTTAGGCCTAGATGTTACTTAATAATTATCTGTTAAAAGGTAGGAGATGGAAATTTTGTTTTCTGAGGATTGCAAATGTTGCAGCATGAGCAGTTAACACAATAGGGATGAAGCCTGGGTAAAAAAAAGAAATTCTATTAAGTCCGTCATTATGATAATAAAAAAATATTAGACAGGATTTTTTTGCTTTACCATATTAATAAAAAATTACTTAAGTAGATAAAACGCATTAAAGTTGGGGAGTGGGGGTCGCTACGTCACAAGTGAGTATAAAATCTAGATATTCGTGACGTCATGGCACATTTTAACTCGAATATATCGCCGTAATGTTTTGCTAACGTAAAAAAAGAAAAAAAGAGTGTCCTACATTTTTAATAAATTTTTTAATTACCTGACGAAGAAAAACAAATTTTTGTCGTCAATATTGGACGAAAACATTTTTTTTTTCGAAATCTTCACTTAAACCGTCTGTCTTCTAGCTAGACCATCGATATAACAACATAATTTTTTTAAGAATACCTACCACGAAATTGTTCCGAACTAGTTCTAACAAAGGACACTTTAAATTCAATTCTTTTCTTTTCGGTAAGTACAAACATTCTAAAGACCATTGAAAACAAAGCTAGGAATGGCGAGCACATAATCGAAGCTGACGTGTGCAACGTTCGGTTGTAACGGCCCAATATCGGACAAACGGCGAGGTGGTGACGCAAAGCGGCCATCCGAGTCGCATCTCATTCGGAGAACATTGTAACTGCCCGAGTGCCTTGTTCCTCTTACAACCGAGAACCAGTATGGCCGCGTTCACACTGAAGCGTGTTCCTTTACTGATATTCCACGTGATTTGTGTCAGGATATAAATACAGGCCTCAGTCATAATTTTAGTGATCTTGGTTATTGAGTGCTCTATGATAAGGATTTTTACGAGTTTTGTTCAGGTAGGATAGTGGATTTGCAGCCAGTGGCTGTATACAAAAGTAGGCTGCGGAAATTAATTTATTTCATAATTATTCAGACTGTTATCTACTTAACCAAAATCCCAAATAGGTACCCACTTTACTAGCGTGTTCTGAAAGACGTTTTTTCAAATATTCATCTACCTACTTAACACAAAAATGCGTGTGAAACAAGATGCATTATAAGACCGTGCGCTCACCAGATGTGTTAAAATTTACTTACCAATATAATTTGATGTGATCCTAACTTAACAGGCGGGGAGCGTTCTCAGCTCGGTGCAACCGCAAATAAGGATCGTAACGACAGGGTTAACTTTAAGATAATCGCTGAGCGGCCATACGGGTCCGCCGCGGCGTTACATTGAGTTTAATGTCTCTCGGTCTTGACGACCGCCGTCTGACGGTGTTAACTGAGGGAGGGTTAAGGGTCGAGAGACCGGTGATTACACCTCTGTAAGGACCATTTATTGCCACTACACTGTTTGTGATTGCCTGTGCACTACATTAACGTTTGGCTTTATTTGACAGACATTATAAAGTCATCTATGTGGTCATGACGAGGTGGGTTATCACCAGGTGGGTTATCACCAGGTGGCTTTCGTTCGGATGGTAAGTTCTTTTTGTGGGTAGCAATTGATATTAATAGAGTTATGCGTGAAAGTAATATTATTTACGTTTCTATTATATAGTAGGATATTTTCAAATCATGGCTGTACCTATTGGCCATACAGATTGCTTGTGGAATCGTAACTAAGATCCGTAAGCAGAAGCTGCTGCGCTCAGCGACTGTCCGCGATTCGACCGGTCAATCATTATAATTGTGAGTAGATGAAGTTTCAGATAGCTGTCTACACCCAAAAAGACAGTAGCTAAGGTAAGCAGGTCATAGATTTTGGGAATTTGGGCGCTGTGTATGTAAGTTATGATTAACACGTTCAGTGCCGGTAGCCCTCCTGGAGGGTTCATTTTAAATGTAAGTTTTTCTTAGCGAATACAGCATTATAAACCGTGAAAAATAAAATCTGATGTATATGTCGTATATGGAATGCCGGGAGCCCTCGCGGAGGGCTCATTTTAAATGTAAGTTTTTCTTAGCGAATACAGCATTATAAACCGTGAAAATAAAATCTGATGTCATATTTTAACAAGACGTGTTAGTTTTAAAATCCAAGCTGTTGTGTGTTTGTTGTGTTCACAGTTATATATTATTCACAAAAAAAAAAAAGTTGGAAACTACTTATAGCGACAAGACCCCCTAAAACACTGTTTTACTTCGTTTTACAACACTGTTTTAAACCTAATGCCGTTGACCGTCCGCGATGGTTAACTTTAGCGCAAACGTAATGCCGACAACCCTCCCGGAGGGTTCACTTCCAATATGTATGGCGGCATGGCGTATGAGTTCTATGAAAAGTGGGTGGAGTCAAAAGTGTTAAGTATAGCCTAGGTAGATACTTAGTACATACATAGGTTGGTAAAGCATGCAGCAGATGGCTACGATTAGCAGAAATGATCGATGTTGTCTTCTCATGCATAAAAAAGTGATACTTTCTTCATCAAAGTCATTACGATGCTTATTCAACTTCCAATCCACCTAGACAGGAGATATTTAAATGTGTGGTAATTATCATAAGTACATAACTGGCTGTAATGTACTCAACAAGTTATCTGATCAATCATGATGGTTATCAACGCTCGTGCTTAGATTTTATCAATTTATTAAGAACCTGTTCGTTCCTAATGTTGTTATTCCACATTTTAATTACATTGAGTCTTAGTGGTTGGGTAGTGGAAGTAGTGCATATCGGGACTTGAATTAAATTATGTCGCCCAACGATGGCAACGTGGTACAGAGATTAATCGAGTGCGACGTCTTGCTTTTGATTCTTAGGTCTTGCCAGGCATTAGTTGTCCTATTAAGAAATTCTGACTATAGCAGACTAGTTCGGAGCTGTTCATGGTAAATGACAGTAGGCTATCCTTGAATACCTAATCTCGTTGGTACTCAAGACTGGGTATCAGTATCACCCGGTAGCATGTGGGTGTTGAAAGGTCCACCTACTTAACATGGTTCTTAGCGATTTCCCTTTCTACGCAGTTGCTAGTATTTATGAATTTTCACACACATTTTTGAATTGACTTCTCTTGTAAAGCTCTGCCACTAGGGTGTACAGACGCCAGCACATCAAGCTACTACAATCTGTCAAATTTATTTAATAGATTTTCAACTTTATCGCTGATGTCTAAGGTTCAAAGTTGATTGGGAAAATTTGACAGTTTTGGGTAGCTTGATGTGCTGGCGTCTGTACCTGTCTAGTTCTACTTATCACAGCACGTCACCTCTAGCTAACATCTTCTGGGAATAACGTCGTGTCAGTTTATATGTAGGTGTAGGTAATAGGTAGGTCTATTATTTAGAGAACATCGTGAAGGTATGTTTTTTTATAATCGCATTAACATTTTTTTTTAAACAAACAGCTAATAAAAAAAAAGGATTGTATGGTTTTATGAAACCACGGTAAAAGTGAAACTTTTAAGCGAACTATAGGCGCCGCCATATTGGCCTTGGCTGCTCTGACGAGCGCCTTTCACTTTATCCCTACTCCGCGGCCGACCGTCACGTGACATGCAACACACAGACGAAACAGTTTGAGACGATGTAATAAAAGTTTCACTTTTAAAAATAATGGTAACAGTTTTTAGGAGAATTAAGGCCAATTAGATACATGTATATGAAAACTCATCAGTTCGGCTAGATAGCAGCGGATCGGAAAAACTCCTAAAGACGTACCTACACAGACTGGTGACTAGGTAAAGTTCGGGGGAAGTCGTTGAGATGTCCCACGGGTGTCGTCTGTCGGCGCCTCGGCAGTGGGACTGTGTGCCGAAGTTGGTACTATGAATACGATCTATATAGCCTATTCCTATAACAATTATTTTGTAATATCTAGGGTAACTTGGTGTATTTTGGGATCCAATGCGATTCTTAACGTGTTCGGGTACCTATTATATGAACAATTAACAATGTAGTTGTGTGGAACTCATAGTAGCAGGTAATAGGCAAGTTTATGTTATAGATACATGAAGCTGGAATCCTGGAATACCCCAGACTCCGAACTTTTACTCTTATAGTAGACTCTACAGTGTAAAGTTTGCTCTACTTATCTTTATTTTCATTTGCTACCAGTTTTGTCTGAGTAAAATTAAGCAACAAAACATCTAACACCACTTACACATAAAACGTTAGTACTGCAAACTGCAAACAAAGCTTAGTAGACAAAGAATGCGTGAAGTTCCGCAAGCGGCCGCGTCGGCGTCGCCTCCCACAAGTCGTTATCTCAACTTGTTTGCTAAACCCGCCAAGAATTGCAAATGGCGATAATTCTAACTACACCGATAAATCAGCTACACCCCGTTCAAGTTTTTTCCCGAGAGGGTCCCTCTTTTCCACCATTGTTAGTGATTGATCGCGCCTTTCCTATACTTAAAGTTTTCAAAACGTTCAAGAACATGTGTTGCTGAAGTTTCGACAAGCCATCGACGCTGATGTATGCGGATTTGTATTATTAATTTGTCGTTTGAAAATATCTCGTGGGTCAGAAGGCTTATCCGTATTCGGATATGTAGGTAACTTTAACAAAGTCTTGTAAGTTATGACGAGACTTTGCTACGTAAACTAGGCTGCATGATTCGATGACTTCTTGTAGGTAGTTCTTGTATCGAAAACAACAAGGAAAATAAACAGCAGCATGGTAAACAAACGATCAGCCATGCTGGTTTGTTTACCTACTAGGATGCTGTTTATTTTCTACGACTTACATAACTTTAGTGGTAACTGTATAGCATCTTCTAGAACAGTTCTTCGTAGCGGGCTACGACAACGCGTATGCCACCGTTTTTCGTAGACAGTTGTTGCTGAACTTTTTACAGACTTGACTACAAAAACACGAGTATCAGAATTATACTACTTAAAGATAGCTTGATCTCTGTGACATATGTCAAACTGACATTCCTAGGGTTGTCAGGATATAAAAATTGTCGATAGAAATTATCGACGTTTCTTACTACTATCGATGCTAATGTAACATATAATTGGGTTTAATTTGGTCTGGTAACACGGCCTGTGAGCCAAACGTGGCGTGTCTTCTCCCGAAACCCAAGGATGGGACGTTGACGGATGGAATGTTTCATGGGTAGGTGAGAAATTGGATTTTATTTACTCACTATTATTTTAGATCAAGTATGTACAAATATAAATAATGTTATGAATTTATGATACTAAAATATACAATAAAATTAAAAGATAAATTAATTTTTAAATTAAGTTTTATTTAAAATATCGATAGTTTATAGTCACAGACTATAACTCGGTCATGATGATTCATCGCCCATCACTAATTAGGTCGGCATGCCCATAAAGTATGACATTGACAGGTACTGTCTATACTATAAAGAAATTCAGGACTTCATAGGCGTGATTTTACTGACAGCTGTCGCAGAGATCAAGCTATCTTTTATGAAGTATAGTTAGATACTTGTTAAAAATAAATACTTATATATTTTAATAGCTGATATGATTGATTTCCTTTAAAAGGTTTTGTTTAATTCTATTGCTAATTTGCAATAAGAAAAGAGAATTCCTATCAAACATACTCATGTCAGTTTCAATTGTAGGTAGATACCTATTATGCATCTCTAAAGCAATAAGAGCAATCGTCCTAAATAGCAGAATGGTAAGAAAAACAATAAATTAGTGGTCGAAGACGCCCCCGGGAGCCGGCAGAGTCGAAGCGATGCTGCGTCAATTTACGACCATCGCTAATTGTCTTCAATTTATAGTTACTATATTAACGACATACTATTAACAGCTCAAGATGGATATGGAGCACGTGTTATATCAATATTCTTCGTCATCGTTAGATACGTGTGTTATCTTATCATTTTATCAAGCTCAAATGATTGAAAATAAGGTGCTCTGGCTCTGCCTGCATGAAGAGTTACTCGTTCTTCGTCTTCCTTTGTGTGTTATGGTTGATTAACTGTCTCTCTACTTAGGAATCGAAAATGAATTGGGCTAAAAGACAATAACATTGAAATTATTAGCGACGACATTAGTAGGTGGGACATTAAAATACCGAATGGGTACATTATTTTTTCTCGATGAAATTATCCATTTCTTTAAGAATGCGGCGACGCATGAACTGTCCATACAAACGTAGTACATAAATCATTTGCAATTTGAGCATATTTCTACCATATTATGTTGATATTTGGATTGAGACAGTATTTATCTAGGCTCCTCGTCATTTTATTTCCAAAAACTTACCTTTAAATGAAATGTAAGCGAATTGCATTTCGTACATTTTTACAGCGTAAATGACATGTTTTCATATTGTTTTTTCTGTATTATAAACAACAATATTTGTAATATTGTTTCCGCAGAAGCATAGTTTATGTTATCAAGTTACAAATTATCGAAAAAAAAATGGAAATACATTATGTTTTCGTTCATAATTTTTTGTATTACGGAACACATCTAAATTTATCATAAATTTTCGAAAGCTAGTAGTACTATCACGACAAGCAATAATTGTCAATGTGTGCGTGGTAGTATTGCTCGCTGTAGATGTATATCGCTCCGAGAGGCACCCACACAAGCGCAACGTGCTTGGAATTGAATTTTGCAAACATCTCGATTTGTAGTTGCGAGCCGTGTCGCCGGCCTCTTAAGAGATGAGCGCCTAACTTCTAGTCGCTTATTAAAATGCGTAATAAAATCACGACAAGATTTTATCGCGCACTGGATTTTCAACTCTCGGTGTTAAACCGAGCGTTGAGAATCCAACGCGCAGGGACGCACTCTCGTCCCAGCGTGTTGAAAAAACACACTATTGGATTTACAACTCTCGGCGCTAAGTAGAGCGTTAAAAATCCAATGCACGAAAAAAAATCGCCGCGATTTTATTACGTCCGTGCGAACGTCGGCTTACTGTCAATATAGGTAGTTCAGTTGCCCTACCTAGTAAAAGTTGTATAAATATTGTATTCCTTATACATTTTACGGTATGTAACAATACAGTCTATGTTAGTTCAACAGGGCTGCTCAAACCCGATGCAAGCGCAACGGACGTTGGCATTAAAATCATTAATTACCATATGCCATAAATATTCTATTTTCAAGCACAATTTACAAAATAATAGTGTTAAAATAAACTATAATGACATTGTTGCGAGCATGCGAAATAATTGGATCCCGTTTATAGCAGGCGCGCTGCCGGTATCATGGACACAGTTCCTTAGAACATAGTTCCCTGCTATTTCTGCATGCTCGTTATGCAGCTTCCTGACTCTGCCAAATGCAATTTGTACTTGATAAATTGACATTACGCCTTGATATTCCTTACATTTCATATTTAATTAAATATCTACTTCGTTAGTCTCACACACTTCAGTGGATAGTGATTAAATGCCTCTATATTTGACACAATAACAACAGTAAATTCAATTAGACATTTGCTAACATAATAGACGACATGTCGCGTATCAAGTATGAATCGAAGTCGTGTCGTTTCACCCCTCGACTCGGCGCGGCTTTTAATAATCGATTTAATTGAGCCAATGAACAATTTAATTAAAATTCTAAAGACACGGCGTACGGCCCGTGGGATGCGGCGCGACGTGAGTCATGGGAACACTCGGTGATCGGAGTTTTTGTAAACTGTCTGGATCGCCCCTATGTCTAAAAGTTTCGAAGATGGCGGCTACATCAAACCTATCGTACCTGAATTTTCTTATTTCAACCATACATGTCTTTCGTAAAAAGTTACGTTCGTCTTAGATAGGTTCCTTGGTCATGGTAAATTTTCTTAGCTTAATACCTATTAAGCTAAGACATTTGTAGAAAATAATTACATACATAGGTGTATACCTACCTAGGTATACACCTATGTATGTAATTATTTTCTTATTCAGCATTACGAATTACTACTGAAATAAAAATAATTGCCCATTATTAGAAGAGATTTTGCATTATTATGATAGTTAGTCACGTATTTGCTATGTCCATAACTCACTAACTTAATAACTTAGTTTGTTTTGCGGTTAATTAGATAAAAATAATCATTGTACTTACAATAAATCACAAGAATATACAATTATAATTAACTACTTATTTATCAATAACAATTAATTACGTTTTGTTTTAAATTGTTAAATCATCCAGTCTATTGTTGCAATAATAATTTTAAATTGAGTTTGTATTTCTTTGTTACCATTAAAATGTATGTAGGTACCTAAGTCAGAGTGAAGTAGGTACCACATAACTCACCGATTGCATCAGTCTGAATTCTTATAGGATAGTTTTAGTTGACTAGAACTTTTACTGTTGGATTCTAAGTATAATTTTTATCTCTTGAGATACAGGCTAGACCTAGTTTAAGGGATAGAGTCTATATATTTGTGCTTATAGTGTGACAAATGTTAATTTATAATCTACAATGTATACAGTGCAATGTGTTTTTGTTTTTATGAAATAATTTTTATTTTTATTTTTTATTATTATTATTAATTATTAAAATGAAAACCGCTGACGAGACAATCGTAAATCTCAAAACTCAAACTCAAAGCATTTATTTCAATTAAACCATTTACAGGCACTTTTGAATTGTTAAGGAATCGGTCAGTCAGAAATAGGTATGAAGCTAGTTGCCCATTCCAAAGCGTAGTAGGTACCTATGGAGAAGAACGGGCAAGAAACTCCACGGACAGTCTTTTAAATAAAAAAATGTTACAAAATATTGGTTACATCATTCATGTTGAAATTATAAATGTGAGAACAATGAAGAAAGACGTGCACGTGAAAAGCGTCCGTAATAAAAAGATAAAAAATAACTATTCAAAATATTAAAATAAATTAAAAATAAGCCCTTGCAGCTAAGAGATGACCAGTCCCAACTGACGGCGCCCGTTCACGGACATGACGCATGGATTAGCACCATTCAGCTCAACCATTTTGAAGGGACCTAAATATCTAACATTGGTAAAAAATGTAGGTACCTCTGTGACTGATAATATACATTTTATTAATAAAGTCTCATTTTTTTGTCGTTAAAAAACCGTAATTACTGGCCACCAACATTATTACTTAACATTTTATCATGACGGTAACGGGAGTCTGCCTCGTTGATCTAGTGGTCACCAGCGTTACTGCAAAGCACGAGGTCCTGGGTTTGATTCCCAGGGGGCCTACCACCAGCTCATAAAGCAGTATTATTTTAATATTACTTCAGTGTGGGAAAGAGATGAAGCTCTACAGGACGTATAGCTCCATCTCTTTCTCCCACTGAAGTAATATTAAAATAATACTGCTTTTGAGCTGGTGGTAGGCCCCCTGGTCGGGAAAAGTGTTATTGGGTTTTTCAACCTGGAATTTTTCAGTAGCAGCCTGCAGTCTGGATTTGTGCCCGATTGATGGCAATAGGCTCGCCCCCTATTATATGGGACTTAAACATTACTGGCGAAATGTGGTTGTTATACTACAACACACCTCTGCCTAACCCTTCGGGGATTACAGGCGTGATGTTATGTTATGTGATATGGTAATGGGAATACCTAAGTAAATTTGAAATAGAGTAGAGTCATCTCAACACCTCTCTCCCTTGAATTTGTATCCTTAATATTATAAATGCGAAAGTAAGTTTGTTTGTTACGCCTTCACGCTAAAACGGCTGAACGGATTTGGATGAAATTTGGCACATATATAGATGATGCCCTGGAAAAGAACATAGGATACTTTTGACGTGACAACGTCTTATAAATTGGTTTGCCGCGTGACACTTCAAGAAACTGCGTTACGCTCCGCTCACGTTATGCGCTCACAATGAGAGCGAGTGAGAGGCACGCGTCCCTTCCACTCGGGCATGGTTAGCCCGCCTAAGAGCGAGAGAGACAGACATAAAAAGTGAAAGGCACGCGTCCCTTCCACTCGAGCACAGTTAGCCCGCCTAAGAGCGAGAGAGACAGAGCGAGAGAGAGAGAGTGAGAGAGATAGGCTAGATAGATATGATATCTTTGTATAAATTAATGTTTTAAATATAATTCTTTGTATAAATAAATGTTTTAAATTGTTACTATTATTTCATCCTTCTTCCTACTATACGAATGAATATTCACATTAAAATTATTTTACCACTCAAAGTCGTTGTCACGTAAAACTTTCGCCCGTATACCGACTTTACAGGCAACCAATTTTTTTTTTCCCACGGGATCGAGACTTATGCGGGTGAAACCGCGGGGCGCAGCTAGTATTTTATATGTAATTATGTATATATATAATTTAGGGATAAATGTTATATTAAATATGTATGTATGTGTATTATAAGTTAGTACCTGGTCGACCGAGCTCTGTTCGGGTGAAAATAAAAATAAACATTATCGTTCAGGTATACCAATGTTGTATCATATTGCCGAGGCTGTGGAAATAGAGAAAACGAATTTTCCCAGATATGAGACCTAGCTAGATCGATTTTTCGTCCCCGTAAACACCTATATTGCAACTTTCATCGAAATCGTTAGAGCCGATGTCGAAAACGTGAGTACAAATATATTTACAAACAAATATACAAATATTGCTCGTTTAATGATATAGGATAATCTATTTATGTACTGTTGTATCTACCTATTTTATTTATAATGATATATATTTTAAAAAAAATTTTGAACCTCTCAAACCTGCCATATAATCTCTTCACCACCCTTGGTTGACTGATAGAGCATGCCTAAGGCATTAACATAACATAACATCACGCCTTGTTTCCATGAAGCGTAGGGCAGAGGTGTCCCTGTAGCAAGTACACCCATATATCGCCAGTTATATTTACGTCCCATGTAATAGGGGGCGAGCCTATTGACATCAACCGGGCACAAATCTAGACTCCCAGCTGCTACTGATAAATTTCAGATAGAAAAACTCAATTGTTTTTGGAATTAGGTCCGCCTTTATACCGTTTTGAGTGTGAAAAGTTTAAATAAATAAATTTAAGACAAGACTAAACACTCTAACTCCGAAATCACTCAAGTGCCTGCGACATGTATAAAAATATGCGATTATTAAAATGTCGGCTGTACAAATGAGCGGCGTGGCACGCGGACTATGCAGGTATTTACGGCACGGGTTATAGCAGATCTGCGGGGAATCATGTCTCTCCCCTCTTTACTTTATACTTTCAAGCCTTTTTTCTGCGGCACATGTTTTATTAGCATTATGCTTCTAGGAGTTTAGTAGCATTGTGTTGGTATTTTTATGCCTACATAGTAGAGTATCTATCAGCGTTGCCAGGTTTTTTTTTTGCCAAGTAGGGATTCTGAAACTTTTTGAGTGAAAAAAGCGGGATTCTTTCGTCGAAAGCGGAACATAGTAAAAAAACCGGCCAAGTGCGAGTCGTACTCGCCCATGAAGGGTTCCGTAGCAGCAAGTAACATTGAATGAAAGGTAAATTGCGGTTTACGATTTATGACGTATTAAAAAAAAACTACTTGTTAGATCTCGTTCAAACCAATTTTCGGTGGAAGTTTACATGGTAATGTACATCATATATTTTTTTTAGTTTTATCATTCTCTTATTTTAGAAGTTACAGGGGGGGGGACACACATTTTACCACTTTGGAAGTGTCTCTCGCGCAAACTATTCAGTTTAGAAAAAAATGATTTTTTTTTTTTGAAACCTCAATATTATTTTTGAAGACCTATCCATAGATACCCCACACGTATGGGATTGATGAAAAAATTTTTTTTGAGTTTCAGTTCTAAGTATACTCCAAAATTATTTGTTTTTTTTCTATTTTTATGTGAAAATCTTAATGCGGTTCACAGAATACATCTACTTACCAAGTTTCAACAGCGTAGCTCTTATAGTTTCGGAAAAAAGTGGCTGTGACATACGGACGGACAGACAGACAGACAGACAGACAGACAGACATGACGAATCTATAAGGGTTCCGTTTTTTGCCATTTGGCAACGGAACCCTAAAAAACGTATATAATCAGAAGTTTTTAAATATTTATCTTTTTTTTTGAGATTTAAGTTACGTTTACGTGACAATAGATAGCAAAAATAGTCATAGAAAATGTATTTTAATAAAAATGTGATATTTTAAATCAGATTTACCCTATCGTTAGGTAGTTGAGTCTTTTTAGTTAGTACTTATTGAACCTACACTGTCCTCCTATACCTACCTAGTAACACTGTTATTTGAAAGTATTATAGAAGCCAATTATTTTTAAAAGAGTAACCGTGGAGTTTCTTGCCGGCTCTTCTCGATAGGAAACGACCAATTGGAACCGTGCACCTAGCTTCTGACGCTTTATAAATGCCCGTGTAGGTTTATGTGATTTTATTTTTTTATTGAGAAATTCCATATGGGAAAACCCAATAATACTTCGCCCGACTCTATCGGACCAGAATGTTAGCATGCGTTTGCTAAAAAACTAAAATTCTTCATGAACGAGTCATAATCGAATCATGACAATATAAAACACCTCATTGTATCGAATAAACCGTTTACATGGCCTGGTCCACAATGCTATGGGCTATTAATTGCATATACGGGAAATAGGGTGATTACTGTCCTTATAGCCGCGGGCGCAGGAGTGTCACTAGCACGCGTAGTCAAAGTAAAGATAAACCATGATCGGGAAGTCGCGTGGCGGCGCGTGCGGCCATTTCACAGTCACAGTACGTAGCCGTAGTGATATTTAGAGGTATCAGTTACAGTCGGTATTATTTTTACTAAAAAGAACTGCGATAAAAAAACTTTTTACAAAAAAAAAAAAAACTGACTTCTAAAAAAAGCACTACGAAATGAAATATAAAAAAAAAGGATTGTGCGGTTTTATGAAACCACGGTAAAAGTGAAACTTCTATAGGCGCCGCCATATTGGCCTTGGCTGCTCTGACGAGCGCCTTTCACTTTATACCTACTCCGCGGCCGACCGTCACGCGACATGCAACACACAGACGAAAAAGATTGAGACTATGTAATAAAAGTTTCACTTTAAAAATTAAATTTGGAAAATGATGTCTTTGGTTATTACGTTATTTTTCACTTTATTGTATTTTTTCACTTCTTGCTATGTGACAGTGACAGGAAATTTTACATCATTAACATACAGAAAGTGAATTAAATACGTATTATTGAAGCTTACCCAAAAACAACTCGAGCAAAGTTATTTATGGGACCGCCGCGCGGGTTTCTTCTGCCAAATGAAAAAAGAATCACGGAGAAAATGGTGAAAAAAATTGAAAAAAAACTCGCCTCGTCCTTTTTTTGAAGACGGTTAAAAAGAAAATTTTAATTGTATGTCCTAAGAAGAAAAAAGAAAAACTTGATAAAACAAATGTTAAATCAACTACCGCGTAATAAATAAACTATGCTTATCGATCAAATTCCAATACCGGTCTAATGTAAAAAATCAATTACATACGAACCCTATACTCAACGTGGAAATCGAACAAAGACGCTCCAATACAAAAGGTACAGGCATTTCTTGTTATTATAATTACGACAACCATACTTGTTCGTAGTAGTTTAAGAATAAAAATAATTATTTTAATTTACCCGTGCCTCGGAAAGCACGTTAACACTTTCCACTCAACCCACTTTTCATAGAACTGATACGCCATGCCGCCATACATATTGGAAGTGAACCCTCCGGGAGGGTTATCGGCATTACGTTTGCGCTAAAGATAACCATCGCGGACGGTCAACAGCATTAGGTTTAAAATCGTGTTATAAAACACTGTAAAACGAAGTAAAATAATGTTTTCAGGGGTCTATACGTAGTTTCCAACCTTTAATTTTTTTTGGGAATATATATTATGTAACTGTGAAAAAAATTAAAAAAACCAACGCATGTACATTTTGTTAAAATATACATCAGATTTTATTTTCACCGTCAATAATAAGCGGTCGCTAAGAAAACCTACATTTAAAATGAGCCCTCTGCGCGGTCTTCTGGCATCCCATATGCGACTAGGTGAACCCTCTAGGTGGGCTCCCGGCACTGAACGTGTTAAGCTGCTGTTCCCGGCTGTCATTCTTAGATGTTTCACAGTCGTTAAGGGTAGTCGGAAGACCAAAAGTCTGATAACCACTCTTACCAAGGGGTATTGTGTTACCCAATACCCAGTAACTGGTTGTGGAGGTCAGATAGGCAGTCGCTCCATGTAAAATACTGGTATTCAGCTGCGTCCGGTTAGACTGGGAGCCGACCCCAACATAGTTAGGAAAAGGTCAGGCAGATTGATTAATTGTTCTTTGTGTGTGTGTGACAATTAAAACTTTTATTAAAAAGTCTTTTGCACTATGAGTTACGAAATTATGCAAAATTAGGTTCTTAAGTTTTTTCTTTCCGGATAGACTCACTAGTATGGGCTACGAAATTTAATGGTAAAAAAAACTTTTTACACAAAAAAACAACCGACTTCCACAAAAAAAACTACAAAGTGAAAAATAACTTTAACGGAAGTCGGTATCTTTGGCTTTGAATTTTCCTTTTTGCCATCAAATTTCGAAATTAAAGTTATTTTTCACTTTGTTATGTTTTTTTGTAAGTCAAGTCGGTTGTTCCCTTTTTTGCAAAAAGTTTTTATTTTTTAGTTGTGGTACCTACCGCATACAAATTCGAATACCTACTACCACAATTGATGGAAATTTCGAGGGACATACACTTCAACATTCAGACGAACATAGACCCTCCTCCTTTTTGGAAGTCCGTTAAAAACGATGTGCTACGAGTTTTCTAGATAAACCTACCTTCACTAGCACTTCACTATTACTTGGGACTTATGGTAACTATGATATGGAACAATGGTACACCTCGGCATAGTATAAAGAGAGGTAGTAAGCTATCTTCATAGAAACGCACCGCGCGCGGCTTGTATGTGTGGGGCCATAGTATCTATGCGTCGCCGCACGCACACTTAACAAAATCTCGACCGGTTTCTCACGAGAAACGGGTCGAGATTTTGTTAAGTGTCTTTTTATACTATGACCTCGGTCTAACCCTTCGGGATGTTTTGTTATGTAACCTAACTTCGCTACGAAATTGTACGACAAATAAGTGCTACGAGTTTTCTGGGTAAAATCTAAATGCTACAAAATTGTATATTAAAAAAGTGCTAGTTTTCCA
This sequence comes from Agrochola lychnidis, assembly GCA_963680765.1. Taxonomy (NCBI): domain Eukaryota; kingdom Metazoa; phylum Arthropoda; class Insecta; order Lepidoptera; family Noctuidae; genus Agrochola; species Agrochola lychnidis. Next base: position 10,259,462 of record OY796857.1, read on the forward strand.
GATCTACGGATTGCTACGTCTATGCGCATGAGTGAGTGTGGTCGCGAATGTCGTAACGCGATCATTTGGCACGCGCCGCGCTATCTGCCATCTGCGGCCACCGTGCAGCAATCGGGCCGAAAACACCCGCTAACCGCCGCAAATCCCACATTATACGTCTCATGGACGTAGCTTTTGAACCCAAGTGCTGCACAAATAGCGCTTAATAGACGTATGTAATGGTCTATTGAAGGATTGAGGTGATGAATTAAGTAAACCTATTTAGTTTAGTTTGTTTGGCCACGTGGATTGCTGATCTGTCATTTCCATGTGAGTTATATATATTTCAACCGTAGCAATTAACATTGTCGGATCTACATTTTTGCGAATTTTTTTTATTGCTTCACATCTTTGCAGAAACATTTTCATTATAATTTTTTATTTTAACAAATCTCGGGACCATGGATCCCGGTCCTTTGGAAGGCGTACGAGGGGCCGAAGCCAACTCGCAGAGGCCCCTTAGACATTAATAAGTGTTGAGGCACCAACCGACGATTATCCCTGTATGCACCATACAAGTGCACCCAAGGACAACCCTCGGTTGGTGTAGGACTATTGCAGAACATGGAAACAAAAGATATTAGGCTATGGATTTGGGTGGCTATAATGGATTGGTTAACTGGACTAATTAACTAACTAATTTTTTATTATTATTTTTTTATTTATTTAAAAATCGCTAAATTGTAGATTCGACAATGTTAATTGCTACAGTCGATTTGTTGATTGGGTTTATGCCTTTAGTAGATAATTTTGCGTGAAAACTATTCCTTGATTTGTCGTGTTTTGTCTCATCTGTCTGAGTGTTTTTTTTTGTTTTTGTTACTAAGAATATTTAGTTGAGTATGTGTAAAAGTGTTAAATAAAACACTTATTTTTATACTATTATTTTTAAACTGTTAAACGAAAGTAGAACTTAAGTATAACTTTTAATAATTCCTACAATCTAGAAATATTATTACTTATTATAATCTAATATAATTTTGAATTCATATATCGAGGATTTATTTAATGGTTCTTACTAATATGACGTGACGTGGTCGTTTCGACCCCTAATCTTTATTCTGGTGTTAATGTGTTCGGGATTACACACCATTAAGTTCGGCTTTCCGTTCAGTGTTGCCGCAAAATAAATAAAGATTATTATAACTGGCTACTGAGTGCCGTGAGAAATATTTTTAAACAAAACATACTGCATTGTATAGAATATATTGTTCTCTATGGTCGGGAAACGTCCTTTTCATAACTGTTTTGAATAATTATAGTCTCACTAATTCAACTAGGTTAGTTGAATTCACGATTTGATTGATCATTAAGCCTGCTGGAAACACTGTTAAGATTTAACGAACATATAAAAGTAGCCGCAGCAATAGGTTAATAGCAAATAGGTTACTGTATGGTGATTTAAAACTTCGTTCAACGAACAAGCCTATTTAGGTAAAGCTACATCAATAAATCTCTTTTTCTGGACATACATACTTGCATCAAAAAAGTTTTAATCTTTCCTGGTTAAATTAAAGCTAGAAAGAAAACATTAAAAGTTTAAAACTTTCAAAACGCATACCTATCTATCTAGATATTTAAGGTACGACAAAATCAAAGAGAACCCAGAAATTCATCAAACAAAAAATTCTTTGAAATGGTATTCTACGTATGCGAAACCAATAACTTTCATATCGTGAAAACTCCAGGGTCTCCACAACCAATAGGTTTTAACTGATATATACCCGAATCACTTTAGCGTGGCAATAGCGGTCATTGCCCTCCCCCTGGGCTAATATCTCTCCGTAGGAACCCAAACAATAAACTGCTTTTCGTTATTAGAATATGTTGAAGATCACGATTCAGGACGTTAACGGACTTTATTTAAGTTTTTCAAATAAAGAATGCTAGAAAATGTAGGCGGGTTCAATGACCATTATTGCCACGCTAAAGCGACTTGGGTATATTTAGTTCACAAGTGGGGCTTTGTTTTGTCCGAACAATGCTTTGATTGGTGAAAAATTCCCTGAAAACAATCAAATATTTGCTTTTATGAATTCGAACGCAGGCAATAATAAAACCGAAAGCTTCATCAATATAATGCCGCTTTATTTTTTGTCTTTTATCCATCAAATTAAAATGGCCGTGGCGTGTACAAAACAGTTTTTGAATCTGTACAAATTAGTGCAATTAAAATTCTTCGACCTAGATTCTATTCACCAAAACGTTTAAGGATTTAAGTCATGATCTCTTTAGTAGAGGACATTAATCTTAGATCGCACTTATCATTTAATTAGATCCGTGTCGAGTGCCCTTGCGGCTTCAATTTTATTTTATAACGTCATACACACGTCTCTCCCTTGCTAACTATACCACAAGAATGAATATTCTCTCGTTTATTTAGAATATATTCCCCTTAAGATTCTTATTACGGTGACATAAAGTTTAAAATGGAATGGCTGTCTGGTTTAGAAACAGTAAAATGATAAGTGTTTCGATAGCTGGCGTGCGTCCCTACTGTTACGGCGGTCGTATTCTATTCGCTACTGGCCAGTTGATATGGCAAATTAATAGGGCTGTCAAACGATTAAAATTAAAGTTTTTGAAATTATGTCGTTAAAAAGTAAATAAGTAAAAAAAAATTGCGCGAACAGTAGGTGTCGTACTCGTGGGGTGCTTGGACAGGAAACCTCCCCGTGTGCCTGGGGGCTGGAGTTCCCTTATGGATGCGTCCGGGGGGAAGGCCAGTCTCCGGGACGGTGCACCCTGGGGTACGGACAATGACTCCCCAGCTAGGGGTCTCGTTGTCCGTATGCACATATCCTGTCGGAGGATAACGCTCTAACGGGTACTCACTAGGGAGCACTCGTTGAGCAGCGTTAGAGTAGGAGCGGGCTCGGCGTGCACTAACCCTGCCGTCGGGAGGGCAGGAGGAAGTCTTTTCTCCTGTCACCGCTGGTCTCGTAGCCCCGAAGATTGTCAAGGTCATGTCTCTGGCATTTGACGGGGGTCGAGGGTCTTGGCTTAACCGCCCGGGCCGCGAGGTAGAAAACCTCTATAAAAAATCACCCCAAACCTCCAAGCGGCGGCGCACCGTGAGGGAGGTTGGTAGCTTGATTAATGGGTAGCTTAATTAGTCATTAGTGCGAACCACACAATTTTGAGAAGATATAAAGTTTATACTCGTGGGAACTAATATGGTAAAAAATAAAAACAAAAATAAAACGACGCAAAAGGAGGGGAGTGATGCGGGGTCGGAGTCCGACGCTGCATCGGGCGCAGAGGGCTCCAGCTCGGGGCGCGAAGTGGTGGGGGCGGATGGTATCATCCGGAAATTCTTCCGGAAGCGCCCCAATTCGGATGATGGTGAGTGGTCCTCCGCCGACAGCAGGCGGAAAATGCACACCAGCCGGCGGGGTAAGCCCCGAGAAAAGGGGAAAGGTGTGGGAAGAGGGCTCACCACCACCACTACCACCACCAAGAAGGCTGGTGAGTCGAGCCAGGCCGGTCCAGTCGAACAGGCCCGGCGAACCGAGAGTCTTGCCACGGAGGAGCACCACCCGGGAGAGACCAGCAGTGGGCCGGTCCTCTCAGAGGCCTCTGGTGGTGAGCCGGACGTCGCTGGCGGCGGTGACAAGCCGCAGCAGGAAGCCAGGTTTGCGGAGGTCGTGGAAGCCGCGATCAGGGCGGTGGCCTTGAAGAGGATTCAATCCTCTAAGGACAAGGCCATACCCGCGGCCGCGGCCTCTATTTTGGCGGCAGCGAAGGAGCTGCACTTTGGGCCTCCGTCGGACGGTATGTCCGAGATGCGGGCGGAGGTCGCAAAGTTGACTGCCGCCATGGAGCTTCTCCGAAAAGAGAACTAGAAGCTCCGAGCGGACCTGGCTGGGCTGCGAGCAGCCGCCCCTCGGGAGGCGCCGCAGGGAGGGGAGCGGCATGGGCAGGGGCCCGTGCCTGTGCCTACTGAGGACCGGGTTCTGGCCCTGGTGCGGCAGGAGATGGCTGCCCTGCGGAGCAGATTCTCCGCCCTAGAGGCCATCGTCTTGCGCCCTCCGCTAGCGGCGAGCCAGCCGGCCTTGGACCAGCGGAAAGCGGCTTCGTATGCCGCCGCCGCATCTGCCGCGGTCAAGCCAGGCCAAGGCAGGCAGGGGCAAGCCAAGGGTGGAGCGGCTGTGCAGGCAGCGAAGGCCCCGTCCCTGACGGCGAGGGTTCCGGCCCAGGCGGCGGCGAAACGGCCACCTCCGCCTCCTAATTCTTCTCCTCCGGCCGACGCCGGATGGCAAGTAGCCGGGGAGAAGAAGAAGGCTAGTAAGGAGGTAAGGGCGGCCAAAAAGAAGGCGAGGCGGCAGCGGCGCAAAGAGCGAAACGTCGCGGCTAGGCTCCGCGCCCCGAAGTCCGCAGCTGTGGTGGTCACACTGCAGCCGGAAGCGGAGAAAAGGGGCGTGTCCTACCAGCACGTGTTCGCGACGGTGGACCGGGTGATGAACCTGGAGGAGATCGGCGCCGCCAAGGGGATAAAAATCAAAATCACGGCGACCGGGGCCCGGATGCTGGAAGTCCCTGGTGCGGCTAGTGGCCCGGCCGCTGACGCTCTGGCTGAAAAGCTCAGGGCGGCCCTAAATGCGGACGAGGCCCGAGTCTCCAGGCCCACCAAGTGCGCTGACTTGCGCATCCAGGGCCTGGACGACTCCGTGACGGAGGCAAAGGTGGTGGCCGCCGTCGCTAAGGCTGGAGGGTGCTCTGTCGATCAGATCAAGGCAGGCACCATCCATCCTGATCACACGGGGATGCAAGCCATTAGGGTGAGCTGCCCCGTGACGGCGGCCAAAAAGATAGCCGGGGAGGGCCAAAGGCTTTTGGTGGGCTGGGTTTCGGCGCAGGTCAAACTGCTGGAGCCCAGACCTCTGAGGTGCTTCCGCTGCCAGGTGGGCCACCACGTAGGGGTCAAATGCACGTCGGAGGTGGACCGCAGTGACCTCTGCTTCCGCTGTGGTCAGCCCGGTCACAAGGCCGGCTCGTGTAACGCCACGCCGCACTGTGTCGTATGTGCGGCGGCTGGCAAGCCGGCCGATCACCGGGCTGGGAGCAGGGCCTGCGCTCCACCCGCCGAGGCCAGAGGCAGGGGCAAGCGCTCCGCCACCACCACCGTCACCGCCGCAGCCGCCGCCACTTCCACCGTGACCACTGCCGCTTCCACCGTCGTCACCGCCGCAGCCGCCGTCACTTCCACCGTGGCCACTGCCGCTTCCACCGTTGTTACCGCCGCCGTTGCCGCCGCGGCAGGGCCCTCGCAGGGGGCTCGGGGGGAGGCAGAGATGGAATGCCAATAACGGCCCCATTACGCCTCCTCCAGGCGAACATCAACCACTGCGCCGCCGCTCAGGATCTGTTGCTCCAGAGCATGGCGCAGTGGTCGATTAACATCGCCGTGGTCGCTGAGCCGTACTTTGTCCCGCCCAGGGATGACTGGGTGGAGGACCTGAGCGGCTCAGTGACCCTCATTTCGTCGGCCGCCGCCGGTACTCCGTCCCTCGAGTCGGTCAAGAGAGGACGGGGTTGCGTTGCAGCACGGTTCGGGGAGATTGTCGTGGTGGGTGTTTACTTCTCCCCGAACCGAACTCTTGCCGAGTTCCACAACTCCCTTGCGGAGTTAAGAGTCGTCGTCGTCGGGTTTGGTTCCCTCCCTGTGCTTGTACTCGGGGACTTCAATGCCAAGAACCTGGCTTGGGGTTCCCGGTATACGGACACACGGGGCAGGATGGTGGAGGACTGGGCTCTGGAGACAGGCCTGGTCGTCCTAAACCGGGGTTCTGTCCCCACGTGTGTGCGGATGCGGGGCGAATCGGTGGTGGACATTTCGTTCGCCAGCCCCGCTCTGTCGCCGCGTGTCATTGACTGGCGCGTCATGGAGGGGGTGGAGACCTACTCCGATCACCGGTACATCCGGTTTGACGTCTCCACCCAGACCTCGAGTGCGCCAGTCCGACAGGCCCCGAGTGGTCCGCGGTGGGCGCTGAAGCAGCTGGACCGGGAGCTTCTCCTGGAAGCCTCGATCGTGCAGGCCTGGGTGTCATCACCGGACAGGCCTGCCGACATCAACGACGAGGCGGAGTGGTTCCGGGAGGCCATGTCCAATGTGTGTGACATGGCAATGCCCCGGGTCCATCCTAGACATGCTTCGCGCCGGCTGTACTGGTGGTCGCAAGAGCTAGAGGCTCTGCGCAAGGCGTGTGTTGCTGCGCGACGCCGGTACGCCAGGCATCGCAGGCTCCGTATCCGCCCTCCGGATACGGAAGCCATTGAGGCGGAGCTGTACGAGGGGTACAGAGCGGCGAAGGCCGCCCTCCAAGCGGAGATCCTGCGGGCCAGGGCGCTGGCCCGCGAGGAGATGCTGGAGATTCTCAACAGGGACCCGTGGGGGCGCCCATACAAGATGGTGCGGGAGAAACTCCGCCCATGGGCTCCCCCGCTGACGCAGAGTCTCCGGCCCCAGCTTGTGGGGGACGTGGTGAGCGCTCTGTTCCCCTCTAGAGGGGATCATACTGCTCCGCCCATGGCTCCGCCTACTGCGATGCCCGATGCGGACCACACCGACGACGACGATTCTCCTGAGGTGACTGAGGTAGAAATGAGAGTGGCGGTACGCAAGATGAGTGCGAAGAATACCGCCCCAGGACCCGACGGCATACCCGGAAAAGCCTGGGTCCTGGCCATGGGGGCTCTCGGGCCTCGACTGAGGGGGCTCCTAAGCGCATGCATGGAGAGGGGCCAGTTCCCACTTCGTTGGAAGACGGGGAAACTGGTCCTCATCAAGAAGCCGGGGCGCCCAGCGGACTCTCCGTCCGCTTATCGGCCCATTGTGCTGCTCGACGAGGTGGGCAAGCTCTTTGAAAGAGTCATTGCAGACCGCCTCGTCGGGCAGCTGGTGCGAGTGGGGCCGGATCTGGTGGAGAGCCAGTTCGGTTTCCGCAGGGGGCGCTCTACGGTGGACGCCATCATGCGCGTGCGGGTCCTCACGACGGGGGATGCTGTGGCCCGGGGCGGGGTCGTCTTGGCGGTGTCTCTAGACATCGCCAATGCCTTCAACACCCTGCCCTGGAGTTGCATCAGGGAGGCACTCCGGTATCACCGGATGCCGACCTACCTCTGTCGTGTGGTCGAGGCCTATCTGACGGACAGGGCCGTCATCTACCCCGGTCACCAAGGAGAGTGGAACCGGCAAGAGATGTCGTGCGGTGTCCCACAGGGTTCGGTCCTGGGGCCGCATCTGTGGGACATCGGATACGACTGGGTGCTGCGCGCCGACCTCCCTAGCGGCGTCAGCGTCGTTTGTTACGCTGACGACACGCTTGTCCTGGCGCAGGGGGGGTCGTACCAGGCGGCGGCCGATTTAGCGACACGCGGGGTTGCGACAATCGTTGACAGGATCCGGCAGCTGGGACTCGAGGTGGCCCTGCACAAGTCTGAGGCCATGGGTTTTCATGGTCCTCGGAATGCGCCACCGTCGGGTTCCCAGGTAATGGCGGGAGGGGTTCACATCGGTGTCGAGTCGACGATGAAGTATCTGGGACTCGTCCTCGACAGCCGGTGGAATTTCGTGGAACACTTCCGACGTTTGGCTCCCAGACTGGACCGGGCTGGGGCTGCATTGAAGCGGCTCCTGCCCAATCTAGGGGATCCAAACGCCTCCTGCCGGAGGCTCTATGCGGGGATCGTGCGGTCCATGGCCCTTTACGGGGCGCCGGTGTGGGCGCGTTCATTGAGGCTGCGGCCAGCCCGCCGGTTGAACGCGTCCCAGAGGGTCATGGCCATCCGGCTGGCCCGAGGATACCGCACGGTCTCCTGCGAGGCAGCGAGCCTCCTTGCCGGATTACCGCCATGGGATCTGGAGGCAAAGGTCCTCGCGCACGTCTGGGAGTGGCGCAACGGGAAAGGCGAAACGCCGGGGCTTAACCCCGATGCCGCAAGAAATTGCGGCACAGCGGACAGAGCTCCGGCGGGATCTCATGGCGTCATGGAGGGTGCGATTGTCGCAACCCCGCGCTGGGCACGCCACAATCGCGGCGATAAGACCCGTCTTTGAGGAGTGGCTGGAGAGACGCCACGGCGTTCTCACCTTCCGCCTGACGCAGGTCCTCACCGGACACGGCTGCTTCGGGAGGTTCCTGTTCAGGATAAGGCGGGAGGAAACACCCGGGTGTCACCATTGTGTGGATCGGCCTGAGGACACGGTGGAGCATACGGTGGAGGTCTGCCCGGCTTGGGCGGAGCAACGCCGTGTTCTCGTAGAGGCGATCGGCGGCGGTGATCTCTCGCGTCCGGCCCTGGTTCAGGCCATGGTACGGAGCGAGAGGAAATGGCAGGCCGTCACCTCCTTCTGCGAAGCGGTAATGCTCGCGAAGGAGGAGGCGGAACGCGTGAGGGAGAGGCAAATTTCGCGCCCTCACGCCCCTAACCGCCGCAGGAGGAGACGCCCGGGGCGGGAATCGCGAGCCGATTTCCGGCCACCGTAGGCGCGGGCTTGCGGATGGTGAGCAATGGGTAGCTCGCCGTCCGATAAGGACCAAGCCCGTGTCGACGGCGCGTTGTGTTCCACGCGCGCCTCAAAGAGATGTCAGCAGAATTGACGGGGCCCACTAGGGCCAATGCCTGCCGGGGGTTCGAAGAAAACCGATCGGGAAATCGTGGCCCCCGGCAACAGGGCAACCGAAGGAACACGGGTGGGTTTTAGTCAGTAAGAGTCTGACACGCCCTCCCGCTCCGCCCAGAGCGGGAGAAGTTATTTGATAATTTCCCACCCAAAAAAAAAAAAAAAAAGGTATCGTACTCGTGATAGAAGTGAAACTTCTTAAAAAATAACGATTAAAAGGGCTAGGGACAGGTGCTAAACGCAAGTTTTATTATGCCTAAAAGTACAAAATCAAAAATCTGAAAAATAAATAATTTGATATTATTGATTTGATCTATTTGAATTTTGAGGCTAATATGCTGTTGAGGCTAATATTAAAGTGGGTTAATTAAGCAAAATAGACGATTTTTTTGGTACATATTTGATTCGTGGAACGGTTAGGCCCGAAAACGGGTTTTTCCTTTATGATTCGCGTCTACAACAGATATTTGTTTACAGAATTATAATCATAGGAACCATTAATACATCTCTCTAAGATAGATTTGTTCCATAAGAACAAATCTCTTATGGAAAAGTTCTTATGGAACAAATCTATACCTATCTAATACATATCTGTTATGGTCGCGAATCATACATTTTGATCAAGATACAGCCTGTCACTGACCTGCAAATTGAAAAAACATAAGAAAATTTGAATTACACGGCTACAGCTGCGGATTCACCTTAAGAGAAATTTAGTGTGAGAGGCAGAGAGAAATATCTTTCTGCTCTCTCATGTAACGCAATGTGCCTAAACGTGACGCGAAGAATCGCCACCTAAGAAGTTTCACTTCAATAATATGTAAGTAAATGTACCTATTGCTTAATATACGGTTCGTAGAAGGATCTTAAATTAGCTAGGTTTAACGCCGGGCAAGTTTAGGTAGGATACTGCATAGCTATAAGTATCATTACAATTTTTGGAAGTGAAAAGCTTTTTGGAAGTATAAATAAGTGTATTCCACACTTACTTTACAAATAATACATTAATAGAATAAAATATCTACACGAATAAATCAAGAGTCGAAAAATGTCACTTTTACCTTTACCAATTTTTTAAATTTTTAATCAGAATTTCGTAAATTTAAATTTAATTTAAATGTAACTTTTTATCGATATTACAAAGTTTTTAATATTAGCGCTTTTTACTAAGCTAGCATATTTCTCTGATTCATTGTTTTATGCACATGGTGTTTCCGGAAATTACTGATGCACTGTTAAAAAATATATTAGGTGTTTGTATCAATGTAATCATTGTTGGTGAACCCAATAAAATAAATAAAGAAATAGCATCATCCTCCTGCCCGTACAAGAAAGAAAGAAAATATGTTTATTTGCGGTAAACGACACAAAGAAAGAACAATAAAATAACAACTACGGAAGTTTTAGCAGTTCTAGAAGAACTGCTAAAAACTAACAGTTTTAGAGATTTGAAAACATTGAGCCAACTTTTACAGAATTCTTTCTGAATACTTATGTACAATATTTGTTTGTTTTCAGCTATACGTCTATTTTTAATAAATAAAAAATAATCGAAGAGCGCGCCAACCCTGCACTAGATGTGCATTATGTCTTGCGCATCCCCGGCGGATATTATGCCCCAAACTTAATCACGTCCCTCTTTACAATATTAAACAGTCTATTTTTTGTCCTGCTCATTACACAGCGTACTATTCCCACGAATTTAATTTTTTTTCAAGATACTCTTAATTATTTTCACAATTCGTTTCGTGAAGTAATGCGTTCACGCCGCATAATTCTACGATAGAATGGAGTTTTACTTTTGAATGAACGTGTCCGCACAATAGATGTAGTGTGCATTTAATTCTATATAATTTAATAGTCACCAAAGGTCTGTGGTGCCTTTTATATAACGCAAATGGGATTGATAGTCATGGTGTGCATGAATGGTCGTTATATCTGCTGCAGACTGCAGAGCATTAATTATAATATTAATGTTGATTCTCGTTTTTCGAGTTTAGTTCTTCGTGTTTCAATACGCACTAGCTAGTCTCTCCAAAGCTCTATTCATATTCAGCATCCACCGTCCTTTTAACTCAATACAGCTAGAAATGTAAGCATCTCAATACAAATTGCTTAATAATACCTATCCATACTTTCCCGGGCAAGCCATATGACGCGAAAAGCGAAAAAAAAGAATACGCGCCGTAAAAAAGAACATACTGTATTTACATTTCGATCGGAGTCGGGGTGATAGCGATGCAGATGAGTGACGTCACGTGTGGCTACTGTTCACGATATCCTCCCCCACCCAGGCTAATTGTTACCCCCCCATTAACGAGACTTTCATTTGATTTTAAAGCCGTAAAGTATTCTTTGCTTCTGTGAAAACCCGTGTTTTATTTAGCAGGTAGATGTGTCTTTGTAGATCCTAAATTAATATAATTATTCTTCTCATTGTTGTGCTCAGAAAAAGGAAGCGATGGCTTTGTGCACTAGTTTTGCTTTGGTTTATTTTATTATATTTTTTATGCTGAATTCAGTAAGCACGTTTTTCTTGTAACTATGAGGTTTAAATAATTTGATATATTTCGTGTTGCCCATGAAAAGTTTAACTAAGAATATTAAAAACCATCTTGTTTTTAATTCGAGAATGTCCTAAGTTATTTAAAACGTTCAGTGCCGAGAGCCCCCCTGGAGGGTTCACCTAGTCGCATATGGGATGTCGGGAACCCTCGCGGAGAGCTCATTTTAAATGTAGGTTTTTCTTAGCGAATACAGCAAAATCATATAAACCGTGAAAATTAAATATGATGTATGTATATTTTAAAAAGATTTTTTAGTGTATGCGTTGGTTTTAAAATACAAGTATTTTATTTTTCGTTCACGGGTTGTATACACTAAAAATTAAAAGGTTGGAAACTACTTATAGCGACAAGATCCCCTGAAATACACTATTTACTTTATTTATTTACAGTGTTTAATAACACGATTTTAAACCTAATGCCGGTGACCGTCCGCGATGGTTAACTTCAAACGTAATGCCGGGAACCCTCCCGGAGGGTTCACTTCCAATATGTATGACGGCATGGCGTATGAGTACTATGAAAGATGGGTGGAGTCGAAAGTGTTAAGCAAAATAAGCCTTTCCTGTCTCGTCTTAATGTCAAGAGTCATTGCGGTAGAGTGCGGGAAATTAATGGTAACTGCTACATCAACACCATAACGCAAAATTGTTTTTCAATAAAACACAACTTAATCTTCTCAGTACATTTTCCGAATGCGTGGTTATACGGCGGGGAGTTAAGCTAATACGTGGGCCGAAGCCGGTGTATTTGTCAACGAGGCTGGGGCCACGCAATCTTAAAATCAATTTTCATTTATTCGCGGCTTAGCTTCACTAGCTCAGTGCGCGCCTTATGATGTGCACAGACTTAGGTAAAAAACAGAGCAGTCCTTTTCTTTATTCCTGGCTGATAAAATCCCAAGCAAATCGTTACTCGGTATATTCTTAAAGAGAGCGATTGTCGCGCGAATACGTAATTACTTTTTATATTGGGACAAAACACTGAAAACACTGTAACTACGAAAAGTTGATTTTGAGAAAATAAGCAAATACATTTTTTTCTGTTTTTCGACGATTACTTCAAAACTTCTTTTGTAAAGTATTTAGTGTTTGGTATCAAGTTAAAGGTAACTTAATGAATTATCAAGCCCAGTATGTTTTATGTATATGTACAATATACATGATGAATTATCGTGGATAACTTGTTTTGCCGTAATAGTAGTCAGAAGCGAAAGAAGAAATTGTTAAGGCAATACACTGTATTTAAGAGTTACAGTGTATTGACTTGATAAAACAGGGCCTAGACATGTATGATAGGTAGTAAATATTTTTTATTAGAGTCAGCCTTAAGCGAAGAATACAGACTTTTGTATCCTAAGCAAAGCTGTCAGTTCTAACTGTATTAGTGTTTATGTTTAGGATTGATCAGGACCTCCATACACCGGGAATGGTCGCTATACCAACTTTTGTGCTGATTTTGTCGTTTAACATTGTGTTTAACACTAAACAAAAAAAACAAAAGCACAAGAAGCGTTCCGCGCAACACTGAATCATCTTTGGGGACCTCCTTCCTTAAAGGAATTTCCTTTCCTTCCTCTCAAATTATACAATATTTTCCTGTTCAAGCTGTACCTACTTAGGCTACTTGGTAATGGCTGTTCTATTCTTCGTAATATTAAACGGTCATCGCATATTAGTGTAGTAGTTATAGATATACAGAAAACCATCCAACACCCAGTGCGAGTGCGGTGCTTCTGATCAGACTATGCCCCACTTGCTGGAGTGTCCTATGTGCCCGTTCACATGCACCTCGGACGACCTAAAGAATGCCACTGATGCCGCAATCAACGTGGCCACCTACTGGGCTCATATAATATAATATAAAATAATATAATTACTTATAAAGAAGAGTACCATCGACACGAAAAGAAGAAGAAGAAGATATACAGAGTGATCCAAATAGTGACGTTATAAAATAAAAAACTTTTTACAAAAAAAAAACAACCGACCTCCAAAAAAAAAACACTACAAAGTGAAAAATAACTTTAATTTCGGAAGTCGGTGTCTCGGGTTTTGTATTTTCGTTTTTTGCCACCGACTTCCGAAATTAAAGTTATTTTTCACTTTGTAGTGTTTTTTTTTTGGAGGTCGGTTGTTTTTTTTTTGTAAAAAGTTTTTATTTTTCACTTTTTAGTTGTGGTACCTACCCCACACACATTCGAATACCACTACCTGCTACCAGTGACAGAAACTTATCATATCAGCTACATACTAAGTGGGAAAAAAAAACGTATTTTGTAGCTAACTCAAAAACTATCCAAGCAAAGTTAATAAAATTTATATGGGACCAATTCCAGAGCACACCCTTTCAAACAAAAAAAGAATTTTCAAAATCGGTCCACAATTGACGGAGAAATCGGTGGACATACATAAAAAAAAAAAAAAAAAAACAAACATACGCGACGAACATATAACCCCTCCTTTTTGGAAGTCGGTTAAAAATTAGATTCTTCATGCCCACGGGTATCCGAAAATACCCCATGCATGTGCCACGATTCTTGATAGTTTTCGAGTTTTTAATTTCTTGAATTTTTATGGGAACCTCTTTAAAAAAGAATCATCTTTATTTTTACACGGCTTTTTTGCAATTTTAATTTTTATGGCATATTCTTTCAGACATAAAATAGTCATCTTCCCTATCATTAATTCAAGATACAAAAATTTTGATCGAAACGTTCGAGTGATACAGAGTCGAAATTTCTACTTCAAATAAAATTTAATAAAAATGTACTACCTGGTTCCTGAATCATTTCCAAAACCTAGGCGGAATGTCGGCTTGCTTATTATCACAAAAAAGTTGACTCGAAAAGTTCGAGTCTGTCTGATGAGGCAACCGTCCTAGAGATGTTGTAAAAATGTCTGAGAGATTCTCGATGGCGTATGAAGCCTCCTCCTATTTCTTCAAAAATAAAAAATAACAGAGATTATTCATGTAACGAAATGAGCCTAAACGTGATGCGTCCTTGAAATTTCACTCTCAATTCTAATCCTCGAATCGCCGCCCTAAGATTTCACTTAAAAAAATTGTCCTTCTCTTGGCCCTTCCTAAGTCTACCTAAACGTATGGCCACTACTCCTGCGAATAACGTCGGTTGGCGTGGGCCGGCAAAATCTTTACAAATGTGGGCCGTTATCGTGCCGGCCGATTGACCGGCGCGCCTCCCGCCGCCCGAACATTTCTCACTCTGAAAAATAACGGATTTATTTAATTTTATGGCCCCGCCGCGTGCTGAATGGACGATTGGGTAGCAGTGACGCGCCGAGGCGAGGGTTGCCCGACTTCATTTGTTCTTTTTTCATGTCTTTCTTGTTTTTATGTTTACTTACGGATAACCGTAGTTACGGACTACGGTCGGTGGAATGTAGATTTGTTTTATAATACCATACGGAGTACCGTTTTATTTGTATTGTAATTTATGTTATTTATTATGAAACCTGAATCAAAATGAGATCAAAGCTTAGTTAGCGTTGGCTACTTTGTTAATGAGGTTAACGGGTTGGTGTGAAGGGGATTGCCGAGCTAAATGTTAATGTAACTGCCCCGTAATTAATTAGAAACGGAGGTTGTGTGTAATTAGTAATATTTATAGATAATTATGAACGTAGGTGTATGTAGGTATAGCTTGATGCTTCGTAATATTATGAAAAGTTCAGGTTTGTAGGTGAAATTAATTGTCAGATAGGAAACACCTCTTAATAAAGGGTCATGAATGTAAGATTTTTTTTAGGGTTCCGTACCCGAAGGGTGCCAAACGGAACCCTATTACAAGTAATAGGTAGACAGTTGAATTGTTCACAGATTGTGTATTTTCTATTGCCGCTATAGTAAAAAAATCGAAATCAAATAAGGTTAAAAATTAAAGGGGTCCTCATGTTTTTTGGCGTTTTTTGCTCGATCTTAATACTTCGTGTGCGAGTCCGACTCGCATTTGGCCGGTTTTAATATTTTATTAACAAAGGTATCGTTCATAACTCCCAACAAATCATCGCGACATGATCGACGATCAACAATCCTAAAGACGGTACATTAATCTTCGTAATCGCGGTCTAGTTTTATGGCTGTGAACCGTTTATCAACTAATTTGTGGATTAGTATAAAGCCCCTATCGCACTGTTTACGTTTCCCATGGCATCCGTGACTCAACCGCGGGGTATGAGACTGATCTCATTATTTAAATCCCCGTACATAATTTTTAGATGTCACGATGGCGTAGATTCGATTCGCACGAATTTAGGGTAGTTTGAAGTTTTTTGTTGGTTTTTATGGATGTTAGAAGTTATTGTCTGTGATTCGTAGATCTTGTTATAGCTTGGCACTGCTAACTAGCTGTCGTGATTTATACAAGGAGAATTTCGTAAATAAATTGCTAGAGCATTTTGATTTTTCAGTGAATAAATTAAAGTTATGAAAAAGGCTCGAATTCTTTCAATATTTAAGAGCGTTTATTCTGAAAGTGGGCAACGTCGCAAATAGCTGTCAAATATTTTGCTGTTTTGATTAATTTGGCAATATTACTGTATGGAAATAAGAAATGTGGCTAACTAGCGAACTATATTAATAATGAATTGCAATTATAACTCTGAATTTGATGTTGTAACAGTTTTAGGTGTAAAAAGGCATTTGGAAAGTTTTCAAATACTTTTTTTACATCTAAAACTAAGTATTCGGTGTTAGGATATTAATTATTGCATTTAATTATCAATATTTTAGTTCCCTAGTTAGCCACATTTCTTAATTCCATACAGTAATATTGACAAATTAATAAAAAAAGGTAAATATTTGACAGCTATTTACAAGTTGCCAACTTTTAGGATAAACCCTCTTAACTCATTATCTGTTACGATGCCTCATTGAGGTGGATAACAATTAAAATTCTATTGTGTCTCGTTAATGACAGTTGAAAGGTTAAGCATGATTTGAGTATCAATAGATTATGCTGTAATATGTAAATTTTTAACGTAAGTCTTGCTTGTATTGTTCTAAAATAACAGATCATAAAAAAAATATTATCATGTTGATTGATTTTCAACTTTTTTTTCTAATTGTCATAATGGTGGGCGCTGTTGACAATCATAACACTTCACGGCTGTTGCGCCCGCGCATTAGTTTTTTGTCCACTTTTTGCCGCACCACTAAGCTAAAATTAACACCGTTTTATCATTCTAAGGTTATCTGAGTCCATAGTGACCTTATTTTTTAATTGTCTATGATAGTTTTTGTTTTATTTATAGCTAATTAGGTATCTATCGAGATCATGGCGTTTTGTTGGTTTCTCCAGATTTAAATTAGTTTACACAATAACGTTTGTGATTGCTATTTTTCATTGTTGTTTTTATGTTACTTATTTTAATTAAATAAAGTAGAGATAATGTTAAACCTCTTAAGCGAGGGGTCTCCTAATTGAAATATTTAAGTTGTATCAGGAAGGCTGTTGTCGAAACAACTAAGTGAACATTATTCAAATAAGTGAGGCGAAGTTGAAGCAGCCTGTGCTGTTTTATTTAACGATTTACTGTGTTATAGATACTTATACGTAGGCATTTTTACGTCATTTTACAATTAACAGAGTACACTTTCTAAGCATGATAAACTTGGAACCTATGAAGAAGAAAATATGACTTAATTTGCTAAACGTCAGTTGCCTTGTACTCGCAACCAGTGTGGGTGTATGACCAGTACCTTAATTGCGTAACTTATTTTCGTAAACGATAATGACAAATTTGTTTCATTTTGACAGTTCAACAACATTCATTGCGTTATTTACGTTGTTGAGCAGATTTTTTTTTTCAACTTATAAAGCAATGGATTAGCAATCTGTTTCAGATCGAAACAAATTGTCATTGATCGTGTGTTATGTAATTAGGGTACAGGAAGGTAAAAAAAGCAAAAGGAGTAGGTTTATAAGGATCGTAGCAGGCGGCATTCTGTAGTTTCTGCCTACCCCCACAGAAAAATGGCGTGAGTTTATGTATGTTTGTTGCTTGTTAACTTAGCTCGTTCCTTATTATTTACTTTACCGGAAACACACGGTTATTACCTACACTGTTTACTGCTACTGATTATAAATACCCACACAAGACCATGTAATCTTACAGTAAAGTAAGTACAATATTTCTATTTTCTTAATGTCCCTCGGGTATCATCGGATTTCCGAATACAAACGAATGCAAATTTCCATGTCCATCAATTATTAGATTTATCGTGTATAATAATTTGAATTCAGAACTAAGTACTTTATTGTTGTTTTGTTTTGATTTCCGTGTGAACTATATAGAGCTGTAAAACTATTTTCTTTTTTTTTTTGGGTGGTAAATTATCAAATAACTTCTCCCTCTGGGTGGAGCGGGAGGGCGTGTCAGACTCTTACTGACTAAAATCCACCCGTGTTCCTTCGGCTGCCCTGTTGCCGGGGGGCCACGATTTCCCTTTCGGCCCATATTCACAGTCCCGTGCTGCGACTTTAGCGGCTTTCCTCCCATTTTTTAAATAAATTACATTGAGTTAAAAGAGTATTAACAACTCTATATACTTCCAAGTCGATTGAGAGCGTCCGGTCTGCACCAAGTGCAAAAGGTAAGTGATAGAAATCCGACAACTGACGAAACACGAAGTTTGCCGAGGGACATAAAAATACAGTGCTTAAACTGGATATAGTCATCATTCTCTTGCCCTTGTGAACATGTCTTTATTTTCCTTATTTCTCTATAAGTTGTCTTCTGTATACAGTCGAACCTGGATAAGCGAAAGTTCAAGGGAACGCGATCTCTTTTCGCTTATGGAGGTTTCTCAGTAACTCGAGTTTCTAGCTTATAGAGGTACAGGTGCGGCATTTCTCACTTATAGAGGTTCAAGGTGGTTGGGAAAGGTAGAGAGGATAAAAACAATGTTATTTCCACGAAATTTAAGAATGATTCATAAATAGCACATGTTAAATTACACTCGACTGTCGTGTATAGAGGTAAATAGCAGTCTCAATTATAGAGGGTCCACGACTATAAAACGACTTTCTCTTATAGAGGTTTCTATTTCTCACTTAAAGAGGGTTTAGACAATTAAAATGACGGGACCTGGCAATTACTCTCATTTATAGAGTTTTCTCGCTTACCCAGTTCTCACTTACCCAGGTTTGACTGTATATCTCGGTAGAAAGGGAGTAGAAAGGGCTAGAATCATCTTTCACACAGTTCACACTCTTATAGCCACCCACATTCATACTCAAAACTTACTTCCCCACGAACGGTTCATCCATTTTCAAGCCTCCAAGAAATAGCTTCCAAACGTTAATAAAAAGGGCAAGTTTAATTCGAGCAGTCAGTCAGTTAATTCGTGAACTCGTCACGTGATACCGAATCAGTTCGCGTGAGAACCTTAAGTCGTTATTAGCACACTTTGTAAACTGAAGGAAGGTGCTTTCGTTTAATTTATGCAAATTCCAGTTTGGTTGTTTTCTTAGCGAAGGCCCGCTAAGCGATATGAGCTGGGAGCTTCTTTCAACTGTTAAGCTGGCTTTGAGTTTCTAAGCCCATTGTTTATAAGTATAGGTATGTAGACTATGCTCACAGTTCTGTGTATACCTACCTAGGTATGGTTGTATGGAGTTGGGCTTTTAAGATGATGGAGTTAAATGTCGCAGTTAATGGCTCTATTTTGTACTGCTTGAAATTCTTTAGGATTTAAACATAAGCAGCCCAGAAAACGCGCAATGTTCTTTTGTACATAGAGTCGAATGGTGGGGTAGCTTTGTATGATAGAAAATTGATAATGAAATTAAAACCATTCCATTTATTCTGATTCCCACATTATTTTCATTAAACATCCTATAGGTTTATTAGGGTTTCGTACCTCAAAAGGAAAAAAACGGAACCCTTATAGGATCACTCGTGTGTCTGTCTGTCTATCCCGATGACCTGTGACCGATTAAGTTGAAATGTGGTACACATATGTATTTCTGTGACCCAAACACGAACGTTTAACGTAAATAAAGAAATTATGAATATAGGGGTCACATTTGGAGGCAAACAAAATAAAAAAAAGTTATGCCAACAGTACCGTGTGACATATCAAATGAAAGAACTTGTTGGGAGGATCTTAATCATATTTTTTATTTATTTTTAAAATAAACACTTTTGAAGATATTCTCCGCCCTTATCTCCGAAACTACTAGACCTAAAATTAAAAAAAAAATACTTAGTATGGATCTTTACTCATAGAAACCTATAAGAAGTCTATGGTCTTAAAATAACATCGTAAATCTCTCAATATTGTGCGTACAAACTTACATTTGCAGTTGGAATGTATGGGAGAACATGTATTTCAACTATAATGTTAAGTTTGTATTTGGGATAAATTCATCCCAACGCTTCATTGTGCGTAGTCCGACACACACTTGGCCGGTTTTATTAATATAATTATGATTTTTTTATTACTCCTCACTTAGATTCCACCAAATCTCGTCCTTGAAATGCAATTATCGTGCAACAGGATTCATACATAAATTACCTTCATTCAATACAGTATAATTTCCATCAATCTATCCACCTTCTCAAACGTTATCGAAGACTAATCGTCGACTTAGCCACCTCTGTCGAAGGCGTCATCAGTTTCCACCACAATGGCCGGCAACAATAGTCGGGTACTGCGCACAACGGCCGACAATAGTGGCGTTTACCCTGCAACGTTACGGCCGACAATAGTCGCGTTTACCCCACAACAGCCGCTCAATGGTCAGCCGACGATCCCTTTGTCGAAAAACTCGGAGGAAACAACCTGATAAGAGTGATTAATTGGTTTAAGTCGAATTCAATGAAAGCTCGGAACGCCGACGTTTTTTGTAAGTCGGATAAGCTCGGTTATAATTCTATTTAGAAAGAAACATTGTTCGGGGTTTTTCAGGTGTGGTGTTGTATTTCAGTATCTAAATAGGAACGTTTAACGTTAATAAATGGGAATGTTTTTATGATTATTCTAAAAAATATTTTTCAGTACGGTTGTTGCCTAGGTAAAAAAAAAGAAATTATACTTAGTCTGTCTTTCAGATAATAAAAAAATATTAGAGAAAAAATATTAGTATTTTTTGCTTTACCATATTAAATAAAAAATAACTTAGAAAACACGCATTAAAGTTGGGGAGTGGGGGCTCGCTACATCACAACGCAGTAAAAAATCTAGCAAGGCGTGACGTCATGCCACATTTTAACTCAATGTATCGCCGTAATCTTTTGATTACGTCAAAAAAGAAAAAAATACGTGTTCAATAATTTTAATAATCTACAAGAGGGACAAAAATAAATTTTCGACACATGCTTATTATTTAAGAAAACTTTGCACTTGATATTTTATAAGAAAAAGCTCAAAAGCTTCCAAGTATGAGGATCTAAAAATTAAAGACAAAATTTGCATTTAAATACATTATATTGGTAACTTACCTTACATTTACAATGGGGAATGATTGATGCAATTTCTGTATACAAGTATTCGAACCTAAACAAAGCGATAAGTGTTTCAATTGAATAAAGCGTACAATAAGATCTAAACAGGTTCTGTTTGTCCTGCTACTAAATATAATAAGAAATTATATGCTATTCATCAGAACCAGGTTGACTGTACAGGGGCGTCTAAGTCATTTCCAAACTAAAACTCATTGAATTTGGGGCTCTATGAAAGGGCATTTATAAGACTTGAACAGTCAATACAAGATTTAACTTTTTGTCGAGTCATAAAGGTCTTTTGATATTAACCCTTCGTCTGGCAGAACACGGGTGCTTCCGAGTGAGCGGCTCACAAAACGCCGCTGAAAACGCGTAAAAGCTCGGTTGATTTGTGAGCGTACATGTCTCGAGTTACCCGGCAATAAATTAAATGTGTATAGAAAATGAATGCGTCAATACGTTTCCCCAACCCTGTTCGCGCTCGTAGTGATGTTCGTAAGATTTATCGATGAGCTTCGTATCAGACAAGTTTCATATTCTACGACTTGTTAGTCTGACGTGCACAGATATAATTGACGTACGCATGTTGCTTGTTGTTACCTTCTAATGATAAATGGGTTTCGTTGGCAGTTAGCGTTACTAAGGTAACTGTGGCAATGGTAACCAATTATAATTTATTTATGAATATATTTTAATGGGCGTACAAATTAAAATAATCTAATTATAAAGCTACTAGCTGTTTATATAATTATCTAAAACTAAAATAAACCTAATCATAACGCTATATATGACATCGTATTAAGTATTAGGTACTTAGGTATTAATACGGGTACTAAAAACTTTAAATACCAATTAAATACTCTTAATGTTAATGTTTCTTTAATTAAATTAAAAGGTAAGTACTGTGGATTCAAGCCTAATGTACTTACACTTAATAACGTTAGAGAAAATTAAATGGAGCCAATTTGCGTTGTAGTCCTTTTTGCGGTTCTATTTATTTTTTACCGAATACTTCAGTCTGGAACATTTTTAAAGCAGCAAACATATGTTGTGTTAAAATATGCCGAAATATTCAAATTTTCATGGATTTTTCAATATGTTTGTCAAGGAAATGTGTCTCGTATATCTTCTGCGGCGGCGGCGGGTATCGATATGATTGCCGTCGCTCCCGCTGACACCCTTGATTTTTGCGGGACGTGCTCTGAATGGAACGCAAATTGACACAGAACGCCTTGCGTTCGTTCCGATTTGTTTGTACGCAATTTAAACGTATTCACCTAAGTGTTAACTTGTATTATGATTCGAAAAACATTCGTTTTCAACACGTGTATCAAACAAAACTGGTTTTAGGACATTCTGTGAGGTTTTTACCTATATTGACCATCTAAAGATTCAAAAGATGGTGGTCAAGACAAAACATGTCTCAGTGATCCGTCAGACAAGTACCTACAGGTTCCAGACTTCAATGTAAGTGGATTTGTATGAAGACATGTTTACGACATTACATTAACATTTTTCCACGCACTTATTAAATGTACCCTCTTGAAATATAATTAAAAACTATTATGGCAGTCAGTTATAAATCATTCTTTATTGCACCCTTTCCACGTAGACTTAATTGATTCAATGCAGAAGTGCCACCATAAAATGATAACAAGGTACCGGTCTAAGTGGAGAATAATGCATTTATAACGTTTTTGTAATATTACTGCTTATGGTCGTGCCCGGCGTGTGTAATGGCGACTTTAATGCTTTCAATTTCTGTATCATTTTAGATGTACTCGCACGTTATCGGGATCATCGTTGTGTTATTTATTCCTGAGAATGGTTGGACCGTCTTGTCTGTGCATCTTGTGCAAACTGCCACCTAAGAAAGCGGTGAACGGTCAAACAATAACGGTTGTCCAAATAAAGAGTGGTTTTTGACACCGAACGTGTTATTTCGGTGCCGGCAACCCTCTTGGACGGTTCACTTAGTCGCATATGCAATGCCGGGAGCCCTCGTGGAGGGCTCATTTTAAATGTAGATTTTTTCTTAGCGAATACAGCATTGTAAACAGTGAAAATAAAATCTGATGTCTATTTTAATAAGATTTATTAGTATATGCGTTGGTATTAAAATCTAAACATTTTTATTTTTTAAAGTTATTTGTTCACGGTTACAAATATTCACTAAAAAATTTTAAGGTTGGAAACTACTAATAGCGACAAAACGCTCTGAAAACACTATTTTACTTATTTCACACGGTTTTAAACCTAATGCCGTTGACCATCCACGATGATTAACTTTAACGCAAACGTTATGCCGGTAACCCTCCTGGAGGGTTCACTTCCAATAAGTATGGCGGCATGGCGTATGAGTTCTATGAAAAGTGGGTGGAGTCGAGAGTCGTAATGTGAAAATTACAGATTTCCATAATGGCGGTTATAATGACAAATCCTCTTTTCTAGGAAATCAACGCTTAACAGTGTAGGTAAACGAATAATATTCTTTCAGACGTGTCCATGATTAATATTTCCCGTATAGACAGTTTAAGGAATTCCCACAAAATAAAGGCATTAAGTTTAGTTACAAATGTGATATTAGAATTACCTGTTTTGGTTGATATCTGTTTAAACCGCTAAGGGGAAAACCACATGTCATATTTGTAGTTGTTTTTATTAATACTGGGTAAGGAAAGAGAATATCAAAAAGTTATCGAAAGGTATTGGTAAGTTTAACCTGCTTATCATAATATGTACCTCCAACTTAGTTTTACCTAATAAGGTAAATCTGCTCATTTCGATGCTTTGACTTATCCTTACTAAATTTAAATATACTTAGTAAGTAGGTTTTTACGCTATGCTTGGAGTTTCCCTACGTGATCGAATCAGAAATGAAGAGATCCGCAGGAGAACCAAAGTAACCGACATAGCCCGAAGAATTGCCAAACTTAAGTGGCAATGGGCAGGGCACAGAACGGATGGCCGATGGGCTCGAAAGGTTCTGGAGTGGCGACCACGTACCGAAAGACGTAGTGTTGGAAGGCCTCCCACAAGATGGACCGATGACCTTGTGAAGGCCGCAGGAATCCGCTGGATGCGGAAAGCACAGAATCGGTCGAAGTGGCGGTGCTTGGGGGAGGCCTATGTCCAGCAGTGGACGTCTTTCGGCTGAAATGATGATGATGATGATTTTTTTTTTAATTCTTTGTTTGTTTTGCAAACAGTTTAAAAACTATGAGCTGTAGGATGATCTGGCAGGGGAGAGCTATTTCTCACCAGGAGCAACTCTCTTATTAGTCAAGCAGCTCTCTACAAGTTATCTGTGGTGAGTGTGGTAGTTGTCTTTGGTATTTCCTGTGCGTGTCCCAAATAAATATTATTCTTTCTTTTCTAATAATTGTAGAATGTTGCGACTTTTGAGTCTGCTGACACAATCTGGTATTGTGAGTTGAGCGGCCAATTGTGTTGTGATTACACAACACAACAAAAACAAAAAATAAAACAACAAACATAAAATTGACTTAATTATAATTTTATGTTTGTTTCAGTTTCATGAAATATTCAAGTTACAGAAAACCTCAAAAATTTTCAGTGCTGTGTATTGTTATTTTGATTGCATTGTTCCTGTAACCGAACTCATTTTATTTTTCAGTTGCACTGCACATTATTGATGTCATAGAAAAACTTCTAAATTGTTAAATGTTTTAACAAACATATTCGGATACCATTGTTCCTGTTATTTCTAAACCGATCTAATATTACTTGTATCATACTTAGAAGATAGAGGATCAAAAAGATCATAGGGTTGTGGTTCAGTCCTGTGACGGGGAGGGCCAGAGCTGCCGGTGTGGTCACAAGTCACACACAGCAATGAATGAGACGTCGCGGCGAGTTTTATCAATGATGAATGGCCATCCTTCGCGTTGTGTTTATAATTTCGCCAGAACTGCTTGTTCAACCGTAAGGAAACTCACACAATGCATCATATTGCTACATGAACTTACATTTTATCCAATCATGTTTATTTAGGTATATATAAGCACATCGCTATTCTTGTTATTGTGGTGAATAATTGATTTCGCAATACAAATGTACGCAGTGATGTTTATTTTTAACTTACATGTTACAACTTAAGCGCCACGGTGCTGCGTATAAGGAAAAAGCGTATTAATAGATTCCCGATGGGAGTTATCTTATTAGATTATTTTAATTGCAAATGATTTTAATTAGTCATTCATCAAATGGACAAACCTGTAATACACGTTACTGGGAATAAAATATAGAAAGAAGAAAGAAGAAAGAAAAAGTATTTATTGAGACTCGCACAGGAAATCACAAATTAATAACTAAACACCTTCAATAAGAACATTAATAAAAATAATAAAAAAAACAATAAAAAAACAAAGTAAAATTAAAATAAAAGCAGAAGGTCCTGTACGAGGCCAAAAGGCTCCTATCTCAGCATAATGCTGCGACACTTAAAAATATACAAATGTATTCTACACAGTAAAGCAATGGACCGATCGTAATTTGATTCAGTATCGTTTTTATTTAGGCCTAAATGCGATACCGCGCAAAATCTGCCCACTTACAGAGTTAAGCGTCGTTTCAGCTACAAAAGGACGTAACAGCCGCCGCGGCTTTGTGCGAAAAGCTCCACAAGTGCGGAGCTTTCGTACGGGAAAGGAAGGGCAGCACACCCCGCCTCGCGCAGGCGGCAGCGGCGGCGTGTGGCGTGTGGCGCGTGGCGGCTCGCGGCTTCCTCCCGCTCGGCGGGCATTCGCTCCGTGGCGGCCGCGGCGAGTGCACGTCCATGTGTTTCAGTCACGTACCGGTCCGCGATCGCGACAAAACTTTTCAGTGCGGTGAAAATCATTATTTTCCGAATACGCAAAAATGAACAAGATTTTTCTGTGCTGTGATTTTTCCTAACTGTGTAAAGACTAATCGAGCGTAAGAGTGTTTTGAAGAGGCTAATTAGGGGTTGCTAGACTAATTGGCTGGGCCGGCGTTTCATGAAGGTGAGCCGACTTTTATTTCCGTTCGGCAATCCCTCTAATTGCGTCAATTAGTGTAATGCGGCGACAGCTTTGAAGAGTCGCTTAATGATCTCTACACCGACCACCGGACTCTACACTTTGAAAAACTATTAAGTCAGTGAAGTACCTGAGGCTATGGTTTTAAACTAATTACTCATTAGTTTATTGTATGGATTACGGCGCTTATCACTTAGAGGGATCTTTTATTTTATTATAGGTACTTTTAGTTATTAATTATATTTCACCGACTCTACATTTAGTTTTAGTCATAAGCTTTTAATTGAGTACATTAACACGAACTCTTTATGTATTAAACTTATGGGAGATAGCTTTTAAAATTGAATTAATCTAAAAATACTTATCATTCGGTTTATTTTAGTTGTTTTTCAAGTTCTTCAGCGAACTTTCAATATAAAGTTGAAATCAAGGCATTAAACTATTAAACAAGAAGTGGCAAAATTACGTTATTATTACTTATCGATATTTGATAAGAGATTTTTTTTTTACTTTACAAATAGTTTTTAATGTTAACAAAAATAATAGGAAGGAAATAAATATCCTGCTGAAAATAAAATTTCATCCACAATGATAAGTTAATTATTTTTTATGACGGTCTTATTGGTTGGGTTATCATGTAGTGATAACTAGTACAACCGCATAAAACACAATTAGTTTATACACAATAATAAATTTAATTCACGTAGGCGTGGTACTTGATAAGGCGGGACTCATGTTTTGTAAGCAACAGACAATTTCCGGAGAACGTGTCAATAAAAGTTGATAACAATTGACGCAAGTTCCGTCAAAGAGTTTTATGAATTTTTTTTTTTCTTCTACAGGCTATAAAGTTTTCTTAGAAAGTAAAATTAGAAGATTTTTTCTTATTACTACTTAATAATTTGTACTTTATTTACCAAATTAATTAAGATTTTTTGCAATTAATTACGTAACTTACAGATGATAATTATTTTTAATGAGTAAAAGGACGCAGTAAGGTATATTTTTAATTAAACATGGTGCTAATTGGGACCTACGTTAAAAAATAATGATGTATGTGCAAAAAACATTCACAATCAATGTTTGCTGATTAAGGTAACTCGCAACTAATTGACATTGAGGAAAAAATTAAGCATAAGAACAGGAACACATAAAAATAACGCAAATCGTGAAGTATTAATTTTGCCCGGTGTTTTTTTGGTATAGAGATAATTAATAATGATTTGATAGCTTCAAAATGAGCTTCCCTACGTTTTATAATATATATGTATTTTCGTTTTGCTAATGGTTAATTTATTCATATAAAATACAATTATTGATATTATTTAGATACAAAAAAAAAAAAGACACAAAATAAATTAAGTTCCAGATCGCAATACAATATTACCGACTCCGTTCAATTCCTGAACTTCATTAAGCTCAAATACCTAGAGAGATCTTTTTTGTCAACAGTACAAATTTTTTTTTTTGCTAATACTTAACATATTTTATTTTATAATATACTTTATTTTAAATTTAATATACTCTATTTTATTTTATATATCCGGTTAAATTGGAAGCCGACCCCAACATAGTCGGGAAAAAGCTAGGCAGATGATAATATTATTTTATTATATGTAAATTAATTAGGACTCGATTGCACACTATTCCAGAACACTATAAAAACATGAAGTCTTTTCTCTGCAAAAGGTGGAGCGCTCGAGTTAAGCTCAACATCGTTATCGCGAAAGCTAATTAGTGCTAAAATAACATTTATTATTATCAATTAGTAAGAGAAACTTCTTCACAAGCTTTTAAAGCAATGAAAATACTTTATGTCTGCAATTTTATTTGCAAGAAACAAATATGAAAATGGCAAAGGAAACGACAATATTGCTATAAGTATAGCAAAACGCGACAAGATAATTTAAAGATAATAAAAATCAGTATTAAAATCCGTCGTATGTGTAAAAAGATCCTTATTACACGGAACACCAAAAACAAGAAAGCATCTTTTTGCTATAAAAAGACAGCGCGGCTGTGGCGCTGAGCGCGACATCGTTGTCCCAAAAGCCAATTAGAATCCCGTATCCGGCTTGTTTATTCTCTAATTAGCAAGTATCTCATTAGAGCTACATCACTAGCCCAGCCAGTGTAGCAATGCCTCATTCGTTTTAATTATAAACACTGCCTCCTTCTGTTCTTATAATTACCGTGCACAATTAATGGACAACATTTTATTGCTTATCTTACGCATAACGAATGTTTATACAAAATGGATTAACGACGCTCCACTTGTTTATCGGGTTTTTGTAATTTTTTTGATTTGCAATATTATTTTTATAAGAATTTGTGCTATTCGCATTAAGGTTGGCGAGGAATATCTTGCGTCAAGAGATACACGTTTTTATATTATAAGTCGGTAATGAACTAATGATGTCTACAATTAGCCTCTTTTATTTAATTATTTTATTAATAAATAAGTCTTTTAATATTTCTACAATAAATTAAATAAAACAATTTAGCAATTTTAATAGCTTAAAAGAACACTGTTCATTAGTACCTTTGATAAGGTAATTTTCAGAAATTAAACAAGTCGCAACCTTAACAAAATATTGTAACTCTTTTGTTTTGTCGAGTAAATCCGAGTATATCCGAGTAAACGCGGCTCGCTCGATATTATAAAATATCATTATTATTACGTCAACCGATACCAGTAGCCGCATAATAAATTAATATCATTTTAATGTTCAATTAGCTATGTCAAAATTATATTTTAGCACAATGGCCTAGTGCATTTCCATTAATTAATTTTACCTAATTAATAACCGGCTTTTAATTAACGTGGGTGTTAGGATAAATTAATCAGCGGTGATTGGCTCACGCTGATCAGCACGGCCGCACCTCTAAATTTTCATCATGTCATAATATTTTCTCTTTAAATCGAATTTCAATTAGTCAACTACGTCCTCTGATTAGCTGCTTAAATAACAGCGGGTCATGCACGTTATTAATTACGCACAAGTGTTTAATACTATTGTCGGGGCTTTCTTTTGAATACAATAGGATCTCGTATTCAAAACATGAAGATGCTCCCGCGCACAATGCAGAGCTACTTGCTCTTCGTATCAAATATCAACTAGGTATATAAATTAATGTTATATTAACATCAAAATTTCCATGCAAAGAATGTCAACTACACCCTTACATAAGCCTCTCCTTTTTATTTCGCTTTAAGTACCTAATCGCGTTCGCGTTAACCCAGCTTTAAATACTAATTAGTCTACTAGTTACGGCACCGAAAAACATATTTTAAGAGCGAGCGTTCATAGCACTCGTAAGTTATTTTTTATTTGTTTCATTAAAAATAATTAAAGTGACATGTGACCCTCGCGCGAGGGCTGTCATTAGCGGGTCGGCGCGGGACGCAGGGTCACCGCGCGCACTAATTGGTCTGGCTTGCAGCCTCCTCCGCGCCGTACTACAAACAAATTAGCTGGAGAAACGGATGTTGACGCTGTGTTAGGGTTACCACTTTTTTAGATGACGGCTTGACTGACAGACTGGTTCATAGAGGATGTCATAGAGACAGACAGTTGTGTGCATTTAATGATGGGCATGGCATAATGTTTTCCTTCTCATGATTTTTCTTAACTCGATAAACGTAGGTATAATTATTTTCCTAGTGAATAATTATAAAAAATAAATCATTTTTAAAATAACTTTTGGTCACCTCGCATGTGCGTTGATTGACAAAAAAATCCAAACCGATAGCCATCAAAAAATCTGAAAAACGAAAATAGAGCAGACCTAACAGGAAATATTGTCGGAAAAATGATGATTTCTGACGTTCGATATTGGAGCTGGATTATGAACAAATCAACTAACAAATATGAGGCCATTTTACTTCACAAAAATGTTTGATACATATGAGTCTTCATTCTGCAGCATGGATTGGAAATAAATAAATGAAATAGAGAAAACATTACTTTTGAAAAAAATGCAACTATTTGAACAATGTTGTAACTACGAGTGAATTAAATAATTAAATTGATTATTGAGCCGGAAGCTAATCGCGGAACAAGGCTCGCTCAATAAAGTACGCTGCGTACCAATAACGTAATTGACAAAAAAACGTTAAACTGTTTCACTCACCGTCCGGCTTAATTTGCAAATCCAATTTGTATCCAATAACGCACCTGTCAGTGAGATCTATTGAATTTTGATGATGTTATTTGATCGTAGGCAAAGAAATAAGTGTTTTATTGTTTTGCTGCACTACGGACACTACGGTGCATTGCTGTAGAAATTGGAAAAACGTTCCTTTTGGTTAAAAATATAAAATTGCTTTGACAGGACGAATAGTCCAATTTAAGAGCAGATATTTCGGATTGATTTTACGGACATTGATTCAAATAAAAAGCGTAAAATCTCTAGCTGTCCTTCATTTCTAGATTATATATTATTAGATATTGTGATTATGTGAAAGTTCTTATCATTAGTTTCTTTAAAGGACCTACTTTTGAAATTCAATAAATTATAAAGAGTCGTGTATAAAAAGTGGGAGCCCTGTCCGAAGGTCACCAGTAATTAGGTTGTTGGTGTGGATTATGTTTTTCAGCAACGGTGGCGGAGCTTCCTCTTGTTACTTATTTAATTAGGGCTGCGACTCTTGTCGTGTTCCTGTGTTCCCCCGTGTTGCATTAAGTGTTCCTCCTTACGTTACACGACTTTACAGTCTCCTATTATCGATCATTATGAGTTTAGAGCACGCCATGCTAATTGGCAAGAAAATAATTAATTTATGGAGACAACGTAGGTTGTTGAACAAAATCGAATTAAAAACAATACACCTTATCGGAAAATTGAAAATATTTATCTGCAAAGGAAATGGGAACACATTTACACTAAAAAAAGAAAATCTGTAATCCTGGGTGGATGTACAAATATAGCTGGGTCAGGTTACAATACTAATTAATGTTAGTTGGTGGTGTCTTAACGAAGATATGCTTGAGATAATTATATCACTAAGAGAATGATACGAGTTGTTGCTGTATGATTTTTTGGGCGTTTGAAAACATCACAATGTACCTACATACCAACCTAACTACGAAAATGAAAAGCTAAAGGAAATGTTAAGTAACTTTGTATCAATTGTAGACATTTGAATTGTATTTTGACATTTTAATTGTATTTTGACATTTTGATCTTATTTTGACTATTATGTATTTATAATTGCATTTTGACTAAATTAATTTTAATTGTATTGAACTATTAATTTTTTATCTGATAATTTTGTTTAATGTTTTTATTTTTTATTATTGCATCGTATTCATTCATTTAAATTTTGCATGTCGAATCTTGGGCAGAATGTATGGGTCAACTTTAATTCTTCACGACCTTATTTGTATACCTGCATTCTAGCAAATAAATAATTTGATTTTGTTTTTTTTTTTATTTTGAATAGTGCCTAAATTCCTATATTATTATGGCATTTGTATTCCTAAATCAAATGTATAATACATTTATTTTCCTAAGTATTTTTCACACATGTGTATTTGCGGGCACATCGAGTTCCCATTTTTCTTTTATCCATTTTCAACTTTCTCCAACAGTTCATTAGATATTTGTCAAAATGTTAATCTCCGTTTTAATGAACTTGTAGAACCACTGCTACTGTTGTAATGACCATGTTACGGTACAAACTATAAATCATAATCTGCATTATATTAATATAAATACTGATTATAAATATAATCAGAAGATAGAAATGGCTCCGATTAAGAATATAAGCCTCATCAATGATTTAATATTTTTAATAAATTATTATAAGTAGTGGATATTATTATTCTACGCTAAATTAAACAGAAGGCATTTGTATTTCTTGATTACTTTATAATTAGCTTTTATTTTAGTTGAGTCGATAACGACTAGGTAGGTACCTATAAAAACGCAGTTGACTTAATTGCCATTATTTTGAAACAGTTATTACACATTAACTACAAATATCTCTTTATTTATAGTTAGTTTATAAAACAGTTTCATCATATAGGACACAAATAAATTACAATTGATTTCCTGCTCTTCCTTATTGAAAAAGGATAACATACAATTCTCTTAATTGTTACCTGTCAATTAATAGGTAAAACCTATATTAGGCTATTGATTTATCTGTAAAACTATATAAAACCTTTGACATTGCAATATAACATAATTTGGTAAACCAATGCCCTAAAACCAATAGCATCTGGTTGTAAGCAGACACATGTAGTCAAGTGTGGTTTTCTAATTAACCCACGAATGTCCACAAAGTGTAAATAATAATTAGAAAGTCGTCTTACTGTTAACCCTTCGTCCCTCATTAGGGATGGTCGGCCAGCGCGGCCGCGACAGATAACCCCACACAGTGGCGTGACGATCTGACGCTTATTGACGCTTATTGACTTACGTATGTACGCACAAGTCACAACCATTTTATAGTCCTCCTGATTACAAGATATTTTTGTGTTTATCGACCAATTAGTGACTTAATTATTGAAAATCATTTCTCATAATAAATTGATAGTTGTTGTTACTGTCATTTCATAAAGTACGTATTTGAACGTGTTTGTTGGTAATTTCGTACCTACGTGCCTATGTTCGATAACCGTATCATGTGCGCTTAATTTTCCTGTTTTCTTCAATTTCAGCTTAGATATGGAGTCTATTAATAAATTAACCTAATTAGGTTTACCTTCCATTTCGGTTCTATCAGCCCAAATGTGGCAATGGAATAGGGAAAAGTTACTAATAACATGTTCTCCTTACTAAATATCAATTTAATTAACCGTTTCAAGTCGGCGTAGCATTTCCATTTGTATATTTCAAATAGGTGTTGAACTTGTCTAAGGAAAACTGGTACACATAGTATGAACTGAGTGGTGACTTCAGATGTGCATTAAAAAAGTGACGTTTCTAGAACACGTTACCATAAAGCATGCTGGTTTCCCAACGAACGTGGAGCGCACGAGTAAATAATATTTTCTATCGATCTCGTCGGCTCCCTAATTGGCTCGAATGCAAATACTCTGTTATTAGGCAGGTTAATTAAAGAGTTATCGGTCGTAATTAACCCGTTTCGGTACACTACGTGTGCCTATGGTTCGTTCGAAACACTACTAATTAAGAAATTCCTCCTTCATTAGCTCAATTAGATTTATTCACGTCAGAAACTTCATACAATAACATGTGTATATTATATTAACACGCACAGAGTTTTTAATGTGCGTTGTTTCGTACGAAAATTAGAAATATTTTGTTAATCTTAATGTTTTTCTCAAATATTGTGTTAATCTTAATGGTTTTTCAAATATTTTGATTTTAATGGGTTGCGAGTATGATATTATACCGAAGTTAAGTAGGTCATGTTAAATTGTTGTGGAACAATGGTTATTCAAATAATTATAGGCGATTGTTAAATAAAACCATGAAATGAATTATAATTTATGAAGCATAGTGTCACTGATTGCGTAGGAGTTGCTACCTGGCAACTTAATTTTTCTTGTGGACCTAATTCTGTGTAACCAATAAAGCCTATACTAGTTTTAATGGCTTTCATTTTACAAATAAATTATTTAAATATTCTGGTTAAAATGAATGATATAATATACCGAAAACAAATTGTGTTTTAGTCAGAGATTGAAGTCGTAAATATTATGAGAAAGTATATATCTAAACCTAAAGTCATAGCTCTTCACATTTAACCTGATCATTGTCCAATTACCGTATAATTTTTATTAGGATTCTAAACCTGGAAGGTTGCTCAGAGAGAGACACATTTTTTCTTGAGAAAAATTTTCGTGGATGTATTTGTATCTACATTCATTTTTATTTAATCAAATAACAATGTTAACATTAAATTTAGTATCAGCTGTAGACATACTGTACTAATTAACAAAACGGGTAGGTGTTGCAACCTTAAGCAGCGTAAGCACCCTTATAACTTGTATAAATGGCAGTGGAACAAGCCCCTAAATACTTCGGTTTTACAAAAAAATTGCAAAGTGTTTTAAAACTAAAGTTAATATAAAACCATAACTATTGTAATATCACCATCACAATCACCATCTTGTGGCCTTCCACAAGATGGACCGATGACCTTATGAAGGCCGCAGGAATCTGCTGGATGCGGAAAGCACAGAATCGGTCGAAGTGGCGGTGCTTGGGGGAGGCCTATGTCCAGCAGTGGACGTCTTTCGGCTGAAATTATGAAAACTATAAATGTTGCATGTTGTGTTAGTCTGTAAGTAATTGTTGCACTTATAAACGTACTATTAAGGAATTGACTTTAATTTTTTTTGTGCAATAAATTGTAGGCTAACCTAAATAAAAAAATAAGAAACTTGCGAAATCAGGAATTGCAATTTATTTATTGGACATATTGGTGTAGTAGATGGCGTTCTACAGTTTCTGCCTACCCCCTATGAGAAAAAGCGTGAGTTTACATGTATCATAGAATAATAGTAATTATTATAAAGTTCCTTGACATTAACGAGGAAACTCAAAAGCCCAATGTGAATGAAGCTCAGTGCGCCCGCGCCGCTCGGAAGTCGCGACCAAGGGTTATCGTCAGTAATTGTGAATATGCCAGTTGACGTCAATAAGCATCATTATCGAGTCCCGACGAATACTACTTACTATCAGTTATAGTAGCTGGTACAACCAAATATTGGCAATGTCAAGTATACAAAAGAACTGCCAGAATTGTACACAAAAGAAGTGCCAGAAAATGTTAGGATTTACGTCGCAAAATAATGCTGCAAAATGACTGGAAATCTCAATTACAACAAAATCAGTATATCGGAGATTTGTAGAGAAGTTTATCAACTTTAATTTATATTTCCAATCATCTTAAAGAGTAATCTTCATAAAATCATTAAATTTTCATTTTTATATATTTATTTGACTCTGTCGTAGGTACTGACTGTATGTTATCTATCATGCACAGGCTGGGAAAGTATTTCTCATTTGTCATTATCTTTTAAGTGAATGAGAAAGTACTTAAAAAATTACGATAAAAACGTGGATACATCAGTAAGTATTGCATTTTTAATGGCCTGACATACATATTTCAAATTTACAAAAAAACCGGTACCAATGTTAAACACATTAATTTAATTAACTGATAAAAACGATAACTTTGTTTTTAAATAAAGGTTCACTTTGATAGACTCAAATATTATGTTTTTTAATGCCAAAAATGTATACTTCTCAACTCTTATAAAAAAAGGATTGCTTGCTTAGTCAAAATATGAATTAAATCGATTTTTATATACATTTTTTAAACTAAGACTATGACAGAGAGCTCAAAAACAGTAAGTAAAGTTTTTGTTCACCGTGTCCTTAAGAGGAGGCTCCCTAAATTGTATATTAATTTGCATTAATATTCTGAAAAAGTCACGCATAAAATCAAAATGGAACTTTAGTATATGATTTATTGGATCTGTTTCTTTCCAAATATAAGACAGTTACGTAATTGGAACATTTTCACTCGATTCATTTTTTATTTGAAAATCATGTGTTTTTTAAAGATTATTTGAAACAAAAACAAGATTACTCGGCTTTTATGTCTAAAATAAATTATTGACAGTAAGAAAATATAGTTTATTATCCAGATATAAGATATTTTTTCTCTAAATCAATTATTACTTTAGTTATAAACAAAATAAGAATTGAGACTTACGACATTTAGTTCCGTGCTCAAACACGACCAAAGAGCGTACGCGATATTCAACTTTATTACTGATGTGTTAGCGCTTAGCACATTGTGGAGTGGCGGGGTGCATGTGAAAATTGTGTTTGGAGTGCCTGGTCCTTAAGAATTTCTTTTCGCTAGGCATTTATCTGCGTTGGCGCGGCGTATGTACTGCGTAGACGCAGCATAGGCACCGCGTAGATGCAGGTCATGCGTAGAGTTAGCTCCGCGTAGAAGCAGCGTAGTAACTGCGTAGGAACATAAAAGCTTAACCAACTTTCAATGCGTGGCCACCCTAAATATAAAAGAAGCGCAACAACCCTTATGCTTTTAAAACGAACTACATAATTGATTAGTCCGATAACCCTAATAATGACATCCCATCTATGTCAACTTTTCAAGTGTTCGTCGAATGCACTCTTCAGACTTTTTATACCAACGAAGATATGAAAAAAGTTTGACCTTTTTTGATTCTCCTAAAAGATAAATGGATGTTCGGTATTCCTTTAATGAAGAAGAGATGACATGCGCCTGAAAAAAATTAAAGCTTTTAATTTTGTTGGGTTTTAAAAGCATTGAACTCAAACGTAAAACTTAAAAAAGTCAATTTATACGTAAAATTAATCGGGAAGCCGAGTCTACCAAAATAAGGGTCGCTCGTTTATTGCTCATTTCGATTTTAGTGCTTTTTAAGTACAGTCAAAAGTTTGTAACTGTGGGCTGGGCGACAGATTTTATGCAAATTCTGACATGATGACATTTAGTAGGGTCACAAACTGTGTCCATGTTTTACTTCTTTTGCGTGTTTAAGCTGTGTAAAAAAAAAGTTTTGGTACCTTATTTTTTTTCGCAACGTCATAGGTAGGTACAGTGATAGTGACATTAACTAAGGCTCTATTACGGCTCTATCAAGCTCAATCTGGATATATCAACATGAAAGCCCTCAAAGCTGCAGATCACCAGCCACAAAGATCTCTCTCTAGAACGGAAATCATTCTACGTTCGCGTATAATTTTGTAGTCTTTGGGTGTCATCAGAAGCTGGTCGAGTAGTCGTAGTGATGACATAAGTGCTCAATTAGGCCGTTTTGTTTGCCTAACGAACGCACAGGTCAGCTTGGTTTTATATTATATACCGGGTGATTTTTTTACCGTCTCGAAATTTTTACAAGCTGTTCTACCCATGAATATAAACAACTTTCACTATGGGAGCAACTCTGAAATCACGAAAAAAAAATCTACTGTTTATACAAAAGTTCAATACCTACTTGACCAAAATGTATGAAACAGCTGATTTTTTTTTCGTGATTTCAGAGTTGCTCCCATAGTGAAAGTTGTTTATATTCATGGGTAGAAAACCCTGTAAAAATTTCGAGACGGTAAAAAAATTTATCCGGTATATACAATTGTGCTATAATATGTAAGTTGAGCTTCATCAGCAATTTCTGTGATAGGTTCGTGGTTTACATTTACATTATAAAAAAATATTGTTCATTTGAAATCAATTTCTATTCAGTGCCTTATCTGATTGTTGCCTCCTACAGATTATTGACATCCTTAGGGAAATTGCGCTCCACTTCTATTTATACCGCGATTGATTGTTTTGATTGACAACTTCCACGTAGTTTACTTTATTTTTGTTTCAAATAATATTTCCTTCCCATACCTAATTACTTGTTAAATTCAGATCTCTAGTAGCGTGGAACCATTGTTTGAGCGACTGTACAGAGTTAATAGTTTTGTACGTAACAGTACAACAAAGTCGTCATCCGCTCATAGAAATCGTTCATTTCCTGATGTTGTAGTTCACTTGATCGTGGAGTAGCAAACATCGGGCGGCGGTAATGAACGAGCGGGAACGGGCTCGACGCTACGGCAATTTGAACGTTCAGTGGGCCGGCGCTTTCCAACAGTCCTCGAAATTACTACAGCTCGATACTTAGTGCTTACCCTCAGTTGTTTTCATTGGCCACTTGATTAAGGATTACACAGGAAATGATTTGAATAAGCTATTGTTGATTGTGAAAGGTAACGGTCGTCGGTCGAGCTGGATTTTATTGTGTCCGCTTGCCTTTGTAGATTCCAAAAGTAATAGAAAACAGGATGTCTCCGATTTATTTTGTTAGAGACGTTTAGTTTACCGTTTAGTTGGCGTATTGTTGGATTTGACGTTGTGTCTTTAATAAATTGTCGAAGTTACTGATATCTATAATGGCCAATGTTCCGTCGAACTTTTTATTTACTTGCTTCTTTAAATATGTAGATAATATGAATGACTGGAATGAATGAAATGAATGAATGAAATGCTCCGACCCCAGCGTGGTTTGACTAGACTCGATTAATCAAATGAACCCAAAGATTTGCACTAACCCGTGGACGATAAATACGAAAACTTAACCAAATCATAAAACCACAACAGTTTACTTACAAATTCCCATATCCACGAACGCAACATAAAAATATCCGTAACCCAATTTAATATTCATAAAATTGCGTTAACAAATACTCGTTCAATATTTTTAAAACATGAAAATCGCAGCGTACAGTCGCGCTGAATCTATTACCTAACGCGGTAGAATTTCAAAGCGTCACAGTATGCAATTTAAACTGGACTAAATCGTCGTCGGAGTCAACAACGCGACAGCAACGGCCGACTCGGATCGGCTTTCAATTTTGCGGAATTAATAACAGCACAAATACTGGTGTACTGGTCACTGCAGAGACGGGACTAGGTGATCATTCAAACGTACACGACACCTGTGTTTCAAACACATTTTTGTAGTGTGAATGTTTCTTTTTGTTGGCTCACTAATTAGTGTCGGTCTGCATGGAAAATACGTCGCTACTCATCACCATTATTCATATTGTTGATTGCCAATTAATGACAATATTATTATTTAATAATTAACTAGGCTTCGGGAATCCTATTATATTGAATAACAATTCCTTTTAGGTCACCTACAACTTATAAATAGACGTCCAATCTACTAT
The DNA here is from genome assembly GCA_963680765.1 of Agrochola lychnidis. Lineage (NCBI taxonomy): Eukaryota > Metazoa > Arthropoda > Insecta > Lepidoptera > Noctuidae > Agrochola > Agrochola lychnidis. The sequence goes on from OY796857.1 coordinate 10,297,887, forward strand.
CCATAGAATTCAAACATAATCAAATATAATAATTTCCGAGAATATTGCAGCCAGGTCCTGGCTGTAAGCTCAAATACGTAGTCGTGGTTACTGGTAGAGGTGGTTTCTGTGTAATATCCGGGTTCTCTAATACCAACGTTGTTTGTCACCGCTTGGACCATTCGTCAAACATCGTCGTGAGGTGGACTGGGCGCCCAATTAGAACGCTAAGCTGAGCGTGCCTCACTACCAACTTGCGTCGGCTAAAAGCACCTCTAATTATTATTGATACGAGCTCTACGCTCATTCCCTCGAGTTTCCCGTACATCTGAATTTCTCTAACATACTCGGTAACGTAGCACGGTATTATTATCGACAATGCAATGTTCTGTACTTTTGTGTGCATAAAATCAAGTAATTAGCAACGGAACATCAGAGAGTGTTTGTAGTTGTTTGCATCTGACGTATACTTCGTTGATACTATTGTTGTTAGTCATTATTTATGTTCATAATAATGGGGAAACCCTATAATAAGTTATTTTAGGGTTAATTAGCGACGAGATGTTGATGTAGGGCTTAATAAACTGTACTGTGGATGAGGTTCAGAACTATGTGACGAATAGGTAGTTGTGAGCGGTAGTGTAGGTTTTTGTATAAAGTTATAAGTAAATATTTTGTAACCTTTATTGGTTTTTCAAAGAAAAAGCAACAACAACGATTTTAGATTCTGCGGAACATATTTATGAGATTAGGAAGTAGTCCACTTAGGAGCACCCGTTCGAATAGCACCTGCGACTTAGCAGCCTACTGCTGGGATGTATTTGTTTTATAGGACGTTATTAAATGAAAGATATCGATAAAACAAATTTCGTATATACGTAAGTAGGTATGTGTAATTAAACATTCTAGTGATTTTTATCGATATCTTTCATTTAATAACCTCCTGTAAAACAAATACATCCCAGCAGTAGGCTGCTGAGTCGCAGGTGCTATTCGGACGGGTGCTCTAAGTGGACTACTTCGAGATTAGACTACCTACGTTATTGCACGAAAAACAATATGAAAAAACTTAGAGTATTTAAAAAATATCATTTAAATAGAGGTTTCAGCCGAGGTTTGGATCGAAGTGGGCTCAAATATCCTACTGCATATTTGAAGCGTAACAATTCTGTGAATCAATTACTGGCGTTTTAGCGAGGATCAACTGACAGCTGCAAAATGGCCTCTGACGAATACCTACGATTTGACCTACTATTTCATACAGGCAACCAATGTGCAATGGAAATCTGAATGTTTGTTATTTTACAACAGAACATAACGAATAGGCACGAAAACCTAAATAAAAACAAAAATAAGCGAAACGAAACTTTGTTTTTTTTTAAATAAAACTGCAATGAATTCAATAATAGGAAAACAATTGTTATGAAAATGAAAACAATACTGAAAATAATGGTGCCATTGGATCCGTTGAAAGGTTTTTCTTAGAAAATGTGAATGACTGACTGGCTTAGTAAATTGGTTTTCCCGGTAAGTATTAACAGAAAGTATTGGTAAGGCTGAATGCATAATGGGCGGAAAAATGTCAAGCGTAAGTGTATTAAAGTTGGGGCCGTTACCGCTGCGTGCCGCGGCTGATGTATGGCGGCGCGGACAAATTGAAAACAGTAGCAAATGGCCCGATACCGGCCCGCTAACCTCTCCACAATAGCCGCACTTCTTGTTCACTATTTTTTTTCTATAGATTTATTTTTTATTTTAATTGAAATTTATAAATGTTCTCATTGATGCATCAACAAGGAGTTAGCATCTACTTTATGAGAATTTTCGCGCGAAACTGAATTTTGATCAATATGTCAATTACTTACATTATTTGAGTCGTTCTATTTTTAACCTATTTGTTTTCAAGTTATTCAATTGAATATTCTGTATCATCAGTTCACTCTATTTCAGTCCACTTTTGCATTAGGTAGAGTAAAAAGTGTGGAGTAAATTCTGCCAAAACTTTATTTAAAAAATAAGTATCCAGTGTACAATGTAGAAGGTGTTTTCTATTAGAATTGTATTCAATATAGAGTTTCGTTCGCGCAGAAAATGGTTGTGGGACGCGTGAGCGGCGTCCCTGGTTCACCCTCCACCCTATACACAGAATAAAATTATATTAGCGATACAGCAACACAACTCACGAATTAGCTTTGATAAACATGCACGATCAAATCTCTAAGTAAACAGACACTTGGGAAAAACGGCAGAGTAAAATATATTATGGACGGTTGACCGGCTCAATTTTGTTAGTCTGTGATGCCAATTATTTTGATTTCCGAACAGTGCGGTAACCCAAGTGTTGGGTAGAGAAAAGCTCTAACAGTAGTTAATTGGTATAGTTTGTGTATATTCATTTAATATTATGTCAAAGTTTAGTACAAATAAAAAAAGAAAACCTCAAATTTTCCATTTTAAACTCCGTATTCGCATAAAATCCAAGCAAATGGAATATCATAAGGGGTGTTTGTCCCTCGCAAATAGTTAGATTATATAAATAAGGCGGCCGGAATAGTTTGACCGATAGAGATCTGTGGGCAGCCCTAGCGGTACCCTCGACAAACCGTCTCCTACAAATTGACTCAGTTTTACGAAGATTTTTTTACTGATGTTATTACGAATATGTTACGTAAACTTTGAACGGGTGGTGGTTAAATTTGCACAAGATTTTTGATATTGATAGAGCTTATTGGGATAAGGTACGAGTTCTTTGTTTGTGATAGTAGTGTTACTCTGTAGTTTATAGAATTAAGAAATGGTTGAGTTGACTAACAAATGGTTAATAATTTATAAGTAATTAGTCTTTTGTTTCTTATGAATTGTGAAGTGAAAGAATTAAAAAAAAACTTCTTCTTTATCCATTGGTTTGTATGCCTTGTTGTTATGCTGAATAAATACTGGTATTTCAGTTCTGTGCCTTCGGCTTGACCTTCGGAGATTACCTACCTTACCTATCTATACACACATGCATCTACTTACGTCATCTTATCTCTGAGCGTGTTCTAGGAGCGGGGGTGCGGCGCGGCGACGCGCCCTCCCCCGCGCGGGAGGCGGCGGCTGCCGCGTGTCGGGAGAGCGCGCGTTCTCGTTAGTACGCTTACTATTACCTGGTGTACGCACATGTTTCTTTTACGATCAAAATTTTACGTAAAGTTAGTGCTTCAACGTTGTTGTAACGTTTTATAAGTGACCTACCGTCGGATATTGGGGTAAGTCATTAGAATTATTTTATTTTTGTCTCTGAGTTGTTTTGTTCAAAGGTGCAGGTTAAATAAGTTTTGACTGCGATATATTGCAAGCTTAGCATGCTCTATGGCATTACCGGTGGCATGATTTTTGTCGGACATTCCATCCACATAATATGTATTGGTAATTATCGTATTTGTCGGACATACCATCCACAATATACGTACCTACATGCCTGATCGCGACGCAGCAATTGCGTACATGCGACATGTCGGCCATTCAGCCACAGTCCGTCTGACCAAGGCCATAGCCCGAGTGCTACGCGGCTCAAATTTTGGGCAGCGCGGCTCGAAAATTGGGCGGCGCGGCCCGAAAACTGAGCGGCGCGGCTCAAAAATTCGGGCGGCGCGGCTCACAATTTGGGAGGCGCGGCTCATAATTTGGACGGCGCGGCTCAAAAATTTGAGCGGCGCGGCTCAAAAATTTGGGCGGCGCGGTTCATAAATTGGGCGACACGCATCAAATAGTTGAGCGGCCCGGCTTGAGTAATTTAGAGTACGATTTTCAAATTTGCTTAGAAAGAAAGAAGAAAGAAAGAAATTTGCTTAATCCATGCGCCGCGGGTCAAGGGTCGAATTGAATAACTTTGCTATTATAACCCCTTGAGGAACTACCTGCTTGGGTATTTCTTGACCGCTTCGCTTTTGCTTCAGATGACGCAACAAGGAAGTCTTGTGACCCTTGGCGAGCTATTGAATGAGCATGCGGAAACGGACCAGGACCGCGACAAAAGATGAAGTATTTGGTGAGAGAATTGAACCAAATGTATTAAACAAACTAGTATACGCCTTGCCTACCGTGGGCCTAGCCCGCGCTTTCGTACCAGAGGCGGATCACCTTTCGGAGAAGGGATATCGAGAGGTACGATGTAAAATGCTCGATTGGGCATTTACGCGGGGTCTTATTCTTGGGCCACCAGCTATAGCAAACCGTATACGGGGCTCAGCAGCACGCACTGAGCTTGTTAAACAATCAGTCGAGGCACTACGACCATTGTTCCACACTAGGGCCGAAGCTGATAAAATTCTATCCGGTTCTCTCTCAGAAACGGAGGAGACTAGTCGGAAGAGAAGGAGTACATCTACTTTGACTTCACGTAGCCAGGAACCTTTGGCACGAAGGCGCAAACGCGACTCAAACTCACCATCCACATTGCAGGATGCTAGAATTGAGGCTCTGGAACAGAAAGTTGAAGGAATGTTTTCTGTTCTCTTGGAAAAACTTGAACAGCGCTAACAGTGTGACTCTGAATCTGACAAGGAAAATCACTATTCTGACGATGAAGAAGAGGCAGTTTCGGAGAATTCTGATTATCATTCATGGAAAGCTCCTGCTTTGGACCCATATCCGGATTGGCAAGTCAAGGAAGACGAGAAGGAGCTCGAATTTCTGCCCACAACTAAAGAAGCGGACCCCCTCATACCCGAGCCGTCAGCTCAACTTAAGAGTGAGGGCATTGAGTGCCAAAGATTAGGCACCGAAGGTTGGAGCCGGATTCGTTATAAGGAGGTAGAAAAACACTTGCACGCGGCATCAGTCTTTAGCGCGCTTAAAGTGAACACTGAGCTGGGGACTCTAGCCTCGCAACCGTCTCCCTGGGTAACAAGACAGGAAGGCATATTAGGCACAATCACACACGGATTGCTGTTACAACGCAGGGCCCTTGCTGAAAGTTTGAACGCTGTAATTAAGAAGTGTCCGAGTGCCAGCGCGGAATTGAGGCAGTTAGTGGCGCAGTTAGGACTCCAAGTTAAAATTAGTATCAGACCAGCTCCTGCAATTTGTGTGCGCGCATCGGTCCGAAACAATTGATCTTCGTCGTAAGACTTTTAAGACAAAGAATGAGATTCTTAATGGTGCGCTTCACAACATTCCTCCTTCACCTACACATTTGTTTGACGAGAAACAGCTGAGTTCTTTGGTCAAAGATAACGGTGGAGTGGCAGCTGTTTTCATTTCGCCAAGAACTACGGAAAAGGCTGCTAATTCCTTAAGCCGACCCCATCTGCTAGATCTAAAGTCACGAAACCAACTTGGCGCTCCCGACCACCTACTCATTACTCCGCCATCGACCAGTCAGCTCCGAACCACTCATCACCCCGCAACCCGCCAGCTAAAAAGCCGTCTAACTACAATCAACGCAGGGGTAGGGGCGGAAGCACCAAGAAGTCCCAAAAGTCCCGTGGGGCATATTGACGGTTTTCGAGGGGGACAGCTGTGCGAGTTCCGGTCACAATGGGAAAAAATGGGGGCTCCAAGCGCGATTCTAAAAATAATTTCAGGTTATACAATACCATTCATGTCCAAACCGCCTTCCATCCCCTTGCCAGAAAATTTAGGAAGATTTGCGACAAGACCCTCGAACACAATGTCCAAAGAGCTCAGAGAGCTTCTAGCCCAAGGCGTAGTCGAAAGATGTCATTCCGAAACTGGGTTTCTGTCGCGGATGTTTCTAATTCCAAAAACAAACGGAAAGCTCCGGCAAATTTTCGATCTTCGTCGCCTGAATTGTTATCTAAGCCCCCGAAAGTTTCGCCTGATAAACCAGGCTCAAGTCCCCGATTTTCTCCAACCCGGCGACTTCTTAGGGAAGCTAGATATAAGTCAAGCCTACTTTCATGTGCCAATAAAAATGAGCCACCGGAGATTTCTTGCCTTCAGCTACGCAAACGAACTCTTCCAGATGACATCCCTTCCTTTCGGCCTATCCAGCGCGCCGTTAGCTTTCTCCCGCGTCAGCAAATGGGTAGCAAGGTTCCTGAGAACAAAGGGACTACGAGTTCTAGTATACTTAGACGATTTCCTGTTAGCACATCAGGACCCTTGTATACTGAGAAGCCAGATGAGCTATGCACTGGGTCTTCTACAAAGTCTCGGCTGGTGTGTAAATTTGGAAAAGTCTGTTCTGGAGGCTACAAGAAATATAGAATTTCTAGGGATCGTGTGGGACACAAACATGAACGAGAAAAGACTTCCGGAAGAGAAAATAGTTCGATTGCTAACAGATTTAGAAAAGATATTGAAGAAAGGTCAATGGACATGGCGGTTAGGGACTTCACTAATAGGCCGACTGGGTTTTGCAGCCCTGGTGACTCCTCTAGGTCGTCTGTTTACCAGATATATTCAACGTGCCAGTCTAAAACTACCTCAAAACTAGCCCAACCTGCTGCGGGTTCTACCACCGCAGGCTGTCAACGATTGTCGCTGGTGGACTCTCAACGTAAGAGTACCAGGGAAAATCTTCATTCCAGAGCCTACGATTTTTGTTACAACAGATGCGTCAGACGAAGGCTGGGGCGTTCAGATCAGCGATTGTCATCTACGGGGGAAATGGACGAAAGAGCTAGCTGCTTGGCACATAAACAGAAAGGAGCTTTTTACCGTATACATAGCTCTAAAGAAATGCCAGAACGACGTAGCAAGACAGTCCATTATGATCCAATCCGACAACAGAACGGTGGTTTCGTACCTAAGAAATCAGGGAGGAACACGGTCCATGGCGTTGTTAGAGGGGACCAAAAGGATCCTGTTACTAGCGGAAAGCCTAGGAGTAACCATTCATTCCTTTTACCTACCAGGCCGTTACAATTCCATAGCCGACTGTTTGTCGAGGGGAAAGAGTCTCCCAGATTGGCATGTTGTAGACGAGGTCACGACAAAAGTGTTTTTAAAGTGGGGTATCCCTCAGATAGATCTGTTCGCAACCAATCGATCGAAAGTAGTCTCGACATATGTTTCGATAGAATCATGGGATACGCAGGCGGCGTTCATCAACGCCTTCAGCCAGACCTGCCATTACAAACTGGCATGGATGTTTCCACCTCCACCTCTAATACCCAGAGTGCTACGACACCTCAACCAGTCCTCAGGAACCTATCTGCTGATGGTTCCGCGCTGGGAAACAGTTTTATGGAGGGGCGATCTGAAACGAAGAGCCCTGGAAGCCCCCTTTCAGATACACGACGTCATCAGGAGTCTGGTCGACCTATCCACCAATTGCCCTCTGCCGAAAGCAGGAGACCTCTTTTTCGAGGTTTGGAGGATACGGGGTGGGGTGAACTCATAGCGGATATGGATCCCGGTGACATAGATCTTGTCCAGTCAGCATGGCGTGATTCCACCTGGCATACTTATGAGTCTGCCTGGAAACAATGGGTCTCGTGGTGCAGACAAAATGGGAAAAGTCCTAGTAGTCCTCGACCTCAGGATGTCGCCACTTATTTGGGGTTTCTATCCCGTCTTAGAAAGCTCGCAGTCTCGACCATTTTGGTCCACAAGTCAGTTATTTTGACTTTGGCAGATCCCACACAGGAAAAAGGGTTGGCCGCTCACCCGTTAGTTTCAGCGATAGTCAAAGCTATAGGCATTAAAAAGTGTGTATCCTCATTATCTAAGTCACAGATTTGGGATGTTCAGGATCTACTAAGATGGATGAGATCTAATTGTCCAACTGAAGATAGCATATTTCAGGTTTCTCGGCATGTTGCCTTGCTGTTATTGTTGGCTTCAGGTCGTCGTATCCACGACCTAACACTGTTATGCATTGACAATCAACATTGCGATAGATCAAGCTCCTTGATAACGTTTTGGCCTAAATTTGGCTCTAAGACCGATAATATCAAGAATCGGCAGTCTGGATGGCAGCTCTCTTGTTCAGGAGATCCTGAATTAAGTTTGGTCAAATGGGTGAATCACTTAATAGAGTTGTCAGCAAGTAGAAGAAGCGCACGATCTAATTTGCATAGTCTATTTATCACTGCACGTGGTGAAGTGAATGCCGCCTCAAGAGCAATAATTGCTGGTTGGATTAAGGCTCAAAATAATGTACCTTTAGACTCTATTTTAAAAAGAGGAAACTGGAGAGGTTCTGACAATTTTTTTAAGCACTATTGTAAATCGCTAGAACGACCCAGAAAAGAAAACCTAGATGTTCTTAATAACTCATTCTCTGCAGTTTAACTAACTGTTATTGAGATAATTTTGCCTGTGATTTAATTAAGATTGAAAGGCTGAATATGATCTCACTATTTCAATTGATACACATAAGTAATTGTTATTTTGTATTCTTTGTTATAAAATCTAGTGCTTTATGTAGCTAATATTTTATTTCTTAAGATCTTGTTTTCTTGTTGTTGAACGAAGCTTCATTTTATAATAAGCTACATTTGTTAACTGTACTTACTGTTTGAACACTGTAAGTTAGACATTCTTCAATTTTGAGTTAAAGACTTGTACTAAATTTAAGATTCCTAAGGGAAATGAAAATGTCTTGATTTCTATAAATCTCGGCTTTTATTTCAAAGATGTTTCACACCCACTTCTGTCACAGTACGCTATAGTTAGAGGGCGCCGGCAGAAAATAGACACGTCTCCGAAGGTCAAGCCGAAGGCACAGAACTGAAATAGGACCGTTTTCCACCCCGAAGGGAAGAAAACGATTATTTCAGGTCTTGCCGAGGCTTGACCGGAGCAAGCCCTTGCCGGCTCTTCGGAGTAAGATACTAACGAGAACGCGCGCTCTCCCGACACGCGGCAGCCGCCGCCTCCCGCGCGGGGGAGGGCGCGTCGCCGCGCCGCACCCCCGCTCCTAGAACACGCTCAGAGATAAGATGACGTAAGTAGATGCATGTGTGTATAGATAGGTAAGGTAGGTAATCTCCGAAGGTCAAGCCTCGGCAAGACCTGAAATAATCGTTTTCTTCCCTTCGGGGTGGAAAACGGTCCTATTAATTCATATGAATACAGGGTACGTATCGTTGTAATGTATATTTTGCGGTGTGGTTGGTGTACGAGGAGGTAAGGCGATAGTGCCGAGCCGCCTCGCCGCCCACGACCAAACTAGTTCCAGTTACGATTCTATCCTGTTTAGTGATACGTTACAAATTGATCCGATGACACCGCCAACCTTTTTGTTGTGCTCGTATTCCATACAAACGTAATTGACAACATGCCCCAGCTCTAGTTAACAATCACTGTTTTTAAATAGGTACATTAAGAACCGCATCATTAAGTATAAAATAACGAGAAAAACTATCGAAGCCGCGCAAAAAGATGTTCGTTGCCATTTTCACTGCAATTAGAGCGGTGGTTTTAATTACTGCGAATGAAAAGTTTTAATAATGATTCATGGAATAATTAACCTCTGCCTATTAATTGATTCACTCTTCTCAGATTTCTCATTGTTATGAATTTAAATAAATTTGGTTGAAGCCAAAACTAAAGAATACGGCTACCGAAATTCGGCTAAGAAAATAAGAAATGCAATCTTGTAGTAGAATCAGACAAATAGCGGAATATCTGCAGTGACCAATTCAAATTGTAGGAACTATCGGGGTCCGCGCACGAGCGGGAGCCGGGATGGAATCCAATCAGCGAAACTAGTTCCACTGATGCCTATCACTAAACTTTCACATTCAAAGATTTGTTTCTCTAGATTAAATCAAAGGCGAATTACAGTAGCGGCGAAAAAGAAATATGGCGAGTCCGGCCCCGCGTGAGGGCGGGGGTGTCCTGCTGAAATTGCTTTTCAATCCCTCGGACTTTGGACTTGTAAAGAAGTTATTACCTTCCAAGGAGATAGCGCCGGGTCCGGCGATACGGATATATGTCTTTTTCATATGTAATATTCCTTTTTCGCGTTTTATTAATGGAAAATGTTTCGTGGGACAGTGCGGCCAGCTCTCGCCTTCGATATTAAAAAAGCCAGTGTCGACTTTGTGCGGCTTCTTTTATGAGATTGTCGTAAAGTAGTTTATGTTTCTTGGGTGCTCATGCGACACTCGCGCTTAATATATGTTATCATTTATAACATTACGACTTCTTGTTTTATTTTCTCTCTCATCTTGACGTATGGGCTAATGGTCGGATCATTGAAAGTATTTATGTTCGATATACCATCGATGAATCTAGTCGTATTCATCAAATATTAATTTTCGCACTGCGTTTCATCTACTCTGTGTATTTATAGCTACCTGTGTATCTGCTCGTTTGATAATGTTGCCTACTCTAATTAAGTCCACTACACCAATGTTTGGAATTAATTAGTGTATTGTTTAATTGGCATCTCTTGTTATCTGTTTGTTTGGTTTATTTATTCATTAGTGGTGTTTGTGACAGCTGCTGCTGAGGCAGATGCCATTACGACAGATTGTATTACCATGTGATTGTGTACTTTTAAAATGATATTGTTATCTAAATTACAATGTTTGTTTTGATAGATTACGATAGTTGTTTTAAATGACATATTCATGATGTTATGAAGGGTCTCTGTAGAACTATAATGTTTATGAATGGGTTTCTCAGTAAGTTGAAATAAATGGGACGCTTATAGAATCTTTTGTAGTTGATAAGTTGGTATATATTTAATTTACTCATCTTCAATATCTTCCATAAAAGTAATTTTGGTCTCTTCATTTTCCTTGTGCAAAGTTAAGCAGCCCTAATTTCGGAAAGAAAGTGTCGTATAATCGTTCTCACCCAACAGGTGGCCGTACCAAGGATACCCGAATTATGGCGATGGATCCTTTCTCACACACTTTTATAAAGATAGATCCGTTTGATAAAATTGCCTTTGTGCCGAAACATACTTATTTGTTTCGATTAGCTTTGCCCTCATAATATGAAGACTTTTGAACTTGTTAACCCAGGTAACGAATGTAATTCAAAGATCATGATTGACTTCTATTGACAGAGTTCACTCTCAGTGGTCCTGAACAACTGCTACGAAGAAAGTTACGTAAATCTAAAGACCTGTGTTCAGCAACAATAGTATTGTTGCCAAAATGTGTTCTGACACAGCCAAAACCATAATCTTTTGTTTTACAACATTTTATTATCATTTTATTTTATTTATCTATCTATAGTTAACTGATTCAGGCGTGATCTTGCAGAAATCCATTATAAAATACGTCTCTGCGTTCAGCGCTCGATGTGGCAAAACGCCGTGTTCGGGTTCGCGACAAGTCAATCGTCATCCTGAGGATGCCTCGTTGAGAGTTGAAATACGTGTCGATTTTTTTCAGGGAATTTTTATGGCTCTTTAGAAATAGCTAAGCGGAACAGGTTACTAAATATATCCACGTCTAATATTGTATTTTATCTATCTATACGTACTTTAGCAACAATGTATGGGGCATGATGGCATCAATCGCAGGCCTGTAGAACAATGCGGACCGCTCGCCGCTCCCGGATTGATTACACCTGCCCGTCACGATTAATAGAATATTGTGTGTGATTCAAATTGAATTAGCCACCCATTGTCGAATTACGTGTATGTTTCCTACGGACTATTGCTTTTGAATATTTAGTAGTCAATTTAGATCGTGTTAGTATTGTGATTTGCGAATGATGTTAATATGGACGGCGGTTTTGTCTCTTGTGTGTGTAGACCCAGATTGTGAAATAGTCATTATTATTTAAGGCTCATCTATACGCCTTGAACATTAATAGATAGACCGTAGGCAAAGTTAAAATATATTTAAAAAGTAGAATATCATATAACTAAGTTTTTTCATATAAATATTTCAGGAACAGTTCGCTATTCTAATAACAGCGTTGCCGGGCGATGCAATTAATATGAAAACTAGTCCAGATCATATTGAAAATCCCTCACTCAATACACGGAATTCTATGAAAAATGTTTGATATTATTTTTCTAAATTGCTTTTCATGTTTCACATATTAAACCATGCTGGTTTTATTTACAAAAGATTTGTGTGGGCAATCATCAATTCTTTTCGCTAAACCCGTCTTAATTGTGAGTCATGGCATAGCGTAAAGGGTATGTCATGGTTAATTAGCGTGAAAAATATTCGTGAGAATTTCCAATTTTCATCTTCGAACGGTTTTGTGCGAGATTTTGTTAGACAGTAGGTACTTAACCCCGCATGGTTTTCCAACCAATTGACCGCGACCGTACCCGATGTACCGAGTAGCCCAATATTTACTTAGAACATTAAAAAGTATAGACGAGTGCACTCGTGTTTGGGCAGCTGCCTGTCTGTTGCATGTTTGTACTCTGTGGCTTAATAATGCGTATTTAAAACTTTTTTCATGTAATTGGGGATGGTCCGGAAACAATTTTGTTTGAAACTATTTACGCTTGTTTTGTTATGTTTAACGTTGATATTAGATTGAAAAATATTTATTTTATAAATGAGCATAGAGAGATCACAATACGAGTAATAACCCACATGTTTATTTTTCAGGTAATTAAGTAAGAGAGAACGCTGTCAATTAGTCCAGGGACGCTTTCAGTAAGTTATTTTAAAGGATATAGGATTACTTATTAGTAAACAAGACAACTATAACTTCCTCACTAATTAGGTTTGCCTGCGGCTTTGTTTGCGTGGTCTTCGGGTCGAGAAAACTAATAATTGGGTCGAAGAAAATGCACTAGACGTAGTATGAAAATAATGATCAATAAAGCTGTTGCTAGCAGCACTAATTAATAAATAAAATCGACTCCTCCTCACCAATTAGTTAGTATTAGTATCGGGTATCAAATTAGTAAGAACATCTCTTCTGAGAACTGCAGAAATGCAATACTGAGTTCTGGTGAATACATACAAGGTAGGTACAGCTAGGTACATTAAATGTAAACACAAAGCGATGTTCGTGAAGGATCGTGTAACGGTATACGGCTGTTAGACTAATTTAGGTGGAAGATCATCCACGTAATTAATCCACTTAGGAAGAGCCATGCGGCGCTTTGAAACTGGAGGCTCGAGTTGCTACTTCGAACCTTGGTTGGCCTCGCTACCTGACTGAGGTTCTGCAGGCAACTCTGAGCTCTAAATACACTAAATCCAGTTAATTTTAATCCTTTATAGAAAGACACTTAGAACTTTGGAGCTTTATTTCTAAGTAATGCTTCTAATTGATTCTTGTTAGTAGATGCTATGGGAGTATCTCTCTAATTGGATACAACAACTGTTATTTTTTAGGGACTTATTGGAATACGTTCAACATGTTGGACAAAAACATATCGTCCACGTTTAGATGAGGGGTATGATTGATAATTATGTTGTATCGTGGTTAGAATTAGTCGTGCGTAAGCGCATGATCATATCGTCTATTTCGTGGACACTATGTGCACCTCGCATGCTGCGTGTCTTCATTTAAAGTAACTTATGACAGGTAAAATACAATATTAGAGTTTTGACAAATATCACTTCGAATAGGTACTCTAATATTGTATTTAACTAAGCAAAGAAAAATAACCACCTAATGTACCTACTACAATTTTTATACCTGTCTGAATAAAGCCATATATTATTATTATGACAGGTATCTCGGGGTGATAACATTGTGATACCCAGGTACCATACAAATGATTGAATACACGGATCATTGAGAAAAAAGAGTAGAAATAGATCGTATGTAGTTTATGTAAACCTGTGTAAAACCCACACATAGTTCATTTATCGCATATTTCAGTCATTGTTAAGTTCGATCCTCAGAAATTATTGACATTATTCAACCATTCACACATTACGTATTATGTCATAATTTCTTTTGTGATTTTATTCTCATATTATGTATGAACTATGCGGTGCTCTCTGCACAGTAAATTAAACCGTATGCTAAGTGGGTTAAGGATCAAAATGTAGATCTCGATACCCTCTGATCAGCTACCATTCACATCATAAAACGTCAATAATGCAATAGCACTGTCGCACAATGAGCTATTGTGTGAGTCAGTCCCTCTCCAAAATAAGCGTTTAATTAAAAACATACGACGACCATTTTTTTTTATTGCGACACTTGAGTATTGAGTGAGTAGGACCCGTTGGGGGCGCGGCGTGAATGTGAACTGATTATGTTCATTCATCTTTGAGAATTCAGAATTAAGTGAATACTCGCTGATGAATTGACAAATTGATGATTCCTTTACAGATTTTTTTTGTTCATCATTAGGTGGAATAGAAAATGTATTTTATTCAAATTGTGGCATTGATTTTCGGTGTAACCGTAACCAATTATGTACTCAATAGAATTTCTAACTACTAACTAGTATATAATGAGTGTGGCGTATCTAAAACAATCTAATAATCGTGTAAAATTTATGTGGTATTGATAATTTGGTATCGAAACAGCGAGCGCTCTGTGGAAATTCTAGGTATGCTAATTAGAGGAAATTAAATTAATTTAGTAACTAATTGGCGCGTTCAAATCTGAACATTGGATACCTTTGCGAGCACATCGATTTAATCAAACGTCCATCATTGATCCAATATCGGATGCAAATTGTATTTTAATTATAATAAAGCGGACTGTTCCATGAAACACCTATTGCTTTTAAGTGGTGTACTCGTAGGTAATTTGATTACAAAATTGGTGGGTTTTACATGAAGGGAATTACAAACTCACATTCATCATTTTAGATCGATTAAGAGTCATAATTAAATGCCAAAATACAGTCGAAAACTACATACATTATTTCATACCTTAATCTGCAATGATAAAAGGAAAAAAAAAAATGTATTTGTAATGAATAAACTCAAAAACTACTGGACCGATTAAAAAAAAATCTTTCTCCAGTAGAATGCTTTATTATCACTGAGTAACATAGGCTATAATTTATAAAGATATAACGCGGGCGAAGCCGCTGGCGGAGCTAGTACTGAATATTATTCTAGTAGTGTGACAAGCCATTCACGAGTTACCCTTTCCTTTGGTTGACTTTTACGACATTTGCGAAACGGAAACGGAGGCTTATTAGCACGTCCTTAATTAGACCTAAAACTGTATTATGAAATGTTTAATTAAACATCCATTCGGCCAAAAGACTAAGGGACTAGTCTCTGGCAAAACTCTGCACTGAAAAATAATAACCATGTGCACTAAGTATTGACAAAAAATTATGTAGTTTGGTTCTACTTACTAACCCAGTTAAGTATCATATCACACTAATATAAAGGCGAAACTTTGTGAGTCTGTGTGTATGTTTGTCTCTTCTTCACGCAAAAACTACTGAACGGATTTGGATAAAATTTGGTACACATGTAGTTTATAGCCTGGATTTTATAAAGGCGAAAGTTTGTGAGTGTGTTTGTATGTTTGTCTCTTCTTTACACAAAAACTACTGAACGGATTTGGATATAATTTGGTACAAATATAGTTTATAGCCTGGATTAACACATAGGATACTTTTTATCCCGATAGCGGGTGAAACCGCGGGGCGCAGCTAGTTATAAATAAATACACACGAAAATTTAAATCTGTTTTATTTTGAAATTGTCATAGATATGAAAAGAAAAAGACTGGATAAGTAAGTCTTTATGACATTATATTAAATTGATAAAAAAAAAATAAAAAAAACTTGACATTCGACAAAAATGTCGAGCACTCGTTTCTTCTTTGTTTCCGTTCGTGATGTTCAACTGTTTCTTAATAGAAGACCGATAAGTAAGGCTTATCTAAAAGCCAGTAGGTACATAATTAATTTAATTATTGAAAACATTGACACACATCTATCGTTATTACATTTACCTAATTAATTTGTACATGTCATTTGCTAATTAGTTCTACATTCTGTTACTATTGGCTGGTAATTATTTTTATGTTGAAAGGGATGTTATGGAGTAAGGAATGGATCAAATGGAGAGTCGCCTTGTAAATGGTTATTTATAGAATGTAAGATAACTTTGATGAAGTATTTGTCCTTGTTTTATAAATCTTGATTTCAATTTTCACAAGTGCATTTTTGTACTATCTATCTTTTTATCTTGGCTGATTTTTATGTCTATTATAATAAACTACATCTGCATTTCAAAGTTGTTAAGGATGTAATAATATAAATCATAAACAGGTTGTTTGGCAGAACGTTGAACATACGAAAATGGTGGATAGGTGGGGTCATCTGCTACTTACTCAGCCCTAATTTATTTGGCCCTGGCCCCCTGGATATTTTTTTTTTAATGCAAGTGAAATTAAGATTTAAGTATTTTTTACATCTTTCTGTAAGTTTGAGGACTCATAACTTTTTTTCTAGCTAACATCTCAATAAAGCAATAATTTTATAAGAATCTGCCAACATTAAAGATTAAAAAAAATATTGCCTGTTTTACCTATTTTTCATAAAAATTACACTTTAACGTTCAGAAAGTGGTGAAACTAGAAGAAAGCAAAAATATATTTTTTTAAATATCCAGGGGTCAGGGCCAAATAAATTAGGGCTAAGTAAGTAGCAGATGACCCCACCTGTCCACCATTTTCATATGTTCAACGTTCTGCCAAACACCCTGTATAATAAAAATTACTTGATTTTCTACTATCAAACAAAACAAAAATTCTTTGTTTTGTCAATGTATCATGTCAAAGTATCAATGTTATCTTTTTCAGTTTAATTGAAACATACCTCGGTAACATCACGAGCCTTCTAAACTCCAACAGAACAGACACGTCCTAACATCAGACTGAACCACTAACAAACTTAACAACACATTAACTCCTTAATGCCAGTTAATCAGTTATTTACTCCCGCTGTATGGCGATCAATACGCGTCACGTTAGCTATGTCGAGTCACATTACAGACTGATTAGCCGTGTCAGTAACGCGTGTTATCCACTCAATTACCGACAACACGAATTAACCTCCGCTCAACTAGTTTCAGATTATGCACTAGATATTATTTGTTTAATAACTGATGTTTCGAGATCCCAGTCACGTTTGTGAGTACATTTTAAGTTCATCATCATATTCCTGCCCTTGTCCCATGTTACTTAGGATCGGCGCAACACGTTTTCTTTTTCCACTCTCCCCTGTCAACCGTCACACTATCATTCACTCCCTTCTCTTTCATATCATTCCTCACACAATCCCTTCATCAGGACATTTTAAGTTGATGTGTACTACTCCGTTTGAAATAAGATTAGACATTTAAACAAACCTTTTTTACAGTCCGTTCAACCGATTTTGACCTCTATTGCCTAGGCATAAGGATGGCATTAAAAGCAAAAAAAGTGGTTACAAACCAACTGTTTACTGCAGCTGCCATTTGTCATGCCACCAACGCAATAGAAGTCAAAATCCGTTGAACGGACTGTAAAAAAGGTTTAGTTAAAAGTCTAATCTTATTTCAAATGGAGTATAAATTAGCACACAGAACCGATCATACGATTCTAAAAGCTGAAGGCCTCATAGTCGCGTTTCAAGAAAGTAATTCCATAACTTTTTCCTTGTGACTTAAGTATGTCGTCTGCAGTAAACACATCGTCAGACCACGTAAATCCCCTACACCTTTATGTAAACAAGATACTTCGTCACTTTTCCCAAGTATTATTACAACAGTTAAAAAACTATGCCCTATTATTTTCTGCCAATTACTACTGTTAGTTACTCATCTAACCATTCACATTCTATGTTCTAGGAATAACACGCGAATATTGGAAAATATAATTGAAACTAAATTAATATCTGGGCATGAATCACGGCGCGATATCTACACGACTAGTTGTTCTAACCGCATCGGTTAGGCATTGCACCAATAATACGCTCAATTAATTAGCCCGGAGACTGACGTGGTCCACGTACTTACCTAATTAATGTCCCAGAACCGAGCCAATACCGTTGTTATTATAATACCGCTAACTACCACTGATTGAGTTACCTCACATAAACAATGTGCTCTTATACAACCACAATACGTTTTGATTAGCTAACTACATATTTATTATATCGATACGTTAATTATAATATATATGCGACGACAATGCCCGTTAATATCATCAATATTTAATTATGCAATGAATCGTGTGGAACCCTTACGTTTGGTTCGTGTTCACTCGATCAACGGAAGGGTTGTTTTGAAGTACTGCAACAGAAAAAAGCGATCCAGTGAACGAAATTAAAGTTGTTTCCTTTGGGGGGTAATTATCAAAGCTAACTTTTTTAAAGGTGGCGTAGTGCTACTGCTAAATGAAAAGCTTTTGGTGCTACGAAAGCTTTCGTGCACAAGTTATTTGCTTATACAAAATGTTATTTTTTTGCCCTATTCTTGAGTAAACCGAAATCTTAAGAGCCCATAATAAATCGGCTCAAATTCACTCCTTATCTTGCTTGCTCGATACTGCTCGCAGACTGAGTAAGAGCGAGACTGAGTGGCGAGGAGAAGGCTCCAAGGCGCCAATAGTTTAGTAAATTTCTTTTTACTTTGAAAATAACGGTAATTAAACAAAAACAGTATCTGCTTTATAGTTCAGTTATTATGCAAAGTTTCATGATATAATTTGAAGTATTTTTTAATACCAGCGGTTTATTGTTCGGTTTGAAGGTAACTTCTGAATTTTTTCTATCGTGAATATTTTATGGAATTGTGTTTTCGTCAAACATAGTACTTAAAATTAATCCTCAACTTTAACATAAAATTTCAAAATTAATGCTGCACGTTTTCGATATAACGGAGGATGATGCTAAGCAATTTGAAGTATTATGGACTTAATATTACTAGTGTATTAATATTTTTTGCTTTCATCATTAATTTAATATTCGTGGTCACACGTTGTCCGATTGATTAATCCTGTGCATTCTCAGTTCCTTACTATGTCGCTCTGATATTCAACTCTATTCAATTAAATTTAATTAATTTTAGTAACGCGTTGTGAGTTGTCAAATTAATATTATTACGAGTAGAATATAACGTCAATAAGTCACCTTCGACCCACGAAATACGAGGGGTGAGGGGAACAATTTAGCAGCAATTTTAATAATAAGTCCCTGGTATTTCTATTATAGCAGGCAGGCGATCAGGTGGGCTCCGCGAGGGTTTAATAACTCACGATTAGCCTATTGGAATCGCTCTGAATGTTTGCTATTTTTTCTATATTGCATGTACGAGCGCTTAACTGAATGGAAATTAAAAATTGTTTGCAGTAGTTATGAAATAGCTGACATTATCTAAACAAAAGTGCTTTAGTCAATTATATTGAGTTCTCTTTTATGCTGAGATTTTTTTTTGTGGTGGGACATTTAATTTAGAGTTATGGAAATTGGAATCAAAATAAAATTCATTCTTATTAGGTTGAGATATACAAATAACAATTCACGTAATTGCAGTTGAATTAAAATTATAATTTAAAAAAAAACTTGACTTGATAAATCATAAATAACGATAACAAAGTTGAAATATTTCATCATTATAGTTAGTGGTGGCGCGAGAATTTTAATTAAAAATGATAACGCGTAATGTGCAGTGTGTCGGCGACTCCCTTCATGGTTGGGGTGATTTTTAATTATTAAAATTCTACGCCGCCGGCGTCTGCCGATATTGCTTTGATACGGGTACTGACGAGGTAATACTGTAATACTGCCTATTACTCGCATGCATCGCACTGATTGATCAATTACATTACATTATTTGTATTTAAATTGTACGCAGATGTAGGCTTAGGATTAAACGTTGGTGAATGTAAATTGAAAGCTGTTCTGTTGTTTGAACCTGCTCTTTATGTTGTGGGCGCAAGCGCTGGCACGCGATGTCTTTGTTGCTGGCAAAGTGTATTCTAAGGAACGATTGGAATTGCCCAGGTTTGTTAAATTCCTGTAAACAAATGGTCGAAAATATCATTACTTTCTCACTTTTACTTAGAGCAGAGTACAATATTCTTTAGCTACGCGTGCGCTATGAAGCACAGGAAATGTGTACGGGGTTACTGGTTATTGGTCACGATCTCGTGAAAAGGTTGTAGCAACTCTATATAATTTCGAAATTATAAACATTTGTTACCAGTTGAAACATAGCCATTGTGAGAAACGACTTGAACGACACGATTTAAACTACAAGTAACTTTTACCAATTATCACGGAAATGTCAGCAAATTGCTCGCAAGCTTTTGTCTTAGGTAGGTACTTAATATTTTAATGACGCATTTCATGTACATACTTTGAATATTTCAAGATGCCCGCTAAAACATAAAAGTTAAACATTTTATCGACAAGCAGTAATGTTAACATTTTAAGAGAAACATTAAAGTTTAATTTTATTTTTAGCGCCCAGTGTGCCGCGAGCCTGCTATTATGAACACAAACGATTCTTATGAAATTCTCATAAAACAAAATAACTGCGAGAGCAGTATTTTTTCAATGAGATGCGAAGTAGGTACCACCGAATACTCGTAACCATCGCCAATTTAATACTTGTTGCTGTCTTTCTTTATACTTTAATTCGTGTTTCAAACTCTAATCAAGACCTTAAAAAACCTCATTTTATTTAACGCAGAACAGAGAAATCTTACTCGATTGACCACCAACTGTTTTTCGTCCAGTTTTTATTGAAGGTTGCCAAAATCGTCGAATTGGTCACGACTGTCCATTTCTAGCTTACACAAACAACTCTAAAGTTTATTGTTAGGCACGTCAGTTATTTTTTGTAGTACAGTCGTGCACAGTGGGTATCATTGCTCGTAGTCCCGTACCTACGCGGGGTTTGCAAAATGAAAATAATAACGGAATGTTTTAATTTCCCTGCGAGTGACAGGTCACGTGCCCCCGTCCCCCGCGGCCCCGCGCCCCCAACTGTCATCGTCACTGCTCTGGACAATTAGCATGCTCATGAGATTAAACAAGTAGAGTGCGCGTGTTTGCCTGATTTTTTTATACAACCGGTTTGCATCGCCCGCAGTGTACCATTGTCATGTTAGACGCAAATGGCTGGCTCCTAGTGAATAGTATGATAGATATGACAAGCATGACTAATATGGGAATGATTTAATAAACAAGCTTTAAGTAAGTAGGTACAATATTATAAGGAGAGTGGAGACAATAAATAGATTATTTGCAAGTCTGGATATTGCGTTGGGTCACGGTCGACGTAATTTAGTAACAGCAAAAGTTGCTGACAATCGTTCATATTATTTTACATCAAATTCATAATGAATAATTAGTTAGCAGTCATGTTAAAGCGCATAGAAACCATCGTATCCAAACCAAAAATCTTTGAATACGAAGTTATTTCCGAGGCTATAACAGCTAATTAAGTAATTATCGTGTGTTTGTTCCAACATGTCAGTTCAGAGAAGCGTGTTTATTTACTCCGACAAGTAAATGAGCAAATCCTTTAATTAATTCATAACGTGTTTCAATGAGATTTCTTCACGTTTCAATTTAGAGAGGCGATTACCAATAAAGGCGCACGAGCGGAAAATTAAATGCGATTGTTGCAAGTGTTAGGAATTCGTGAGCGGTGGCCCTCAGCCCTCCGCACAATACGAGGATTAAGAATACACACTGATTTAGACTGTTTATAGACCCTTCACATTGCTTTTATTGCTCAATCTTTGGTATTGAAATTATGAGAAATGAGTACATGTAGCTCAACCCTACCGTTTCTTGCGTAACAATGGTACCGTCCGCAAAAAAATAAAAAAACTTACGAGTCGAGCTAATAACGAATACAGAAGACGACGGAGACGTAAAGTCTTTTCTTAATTATTGTGGACTCGTTAAAAGACATTGTCGGAAAAAAATTGGCAGATGTTTTTCTAGATGAATGATACGATGAATGATACAGGTTATTACGACAAACAACAACGTCAAGAAGCGTGCATGTAAACGAAGGGGCCAAAAGTCGCGTATAAACGTATAATAGACGCGTTGCAATTCGGCCCAATTAAAATTAATTAGCTACAGAACACTGTGTGCAAACCGAAGCAACAAATCAACGAAAGATACAACTTCGGATAGCGGCAGCCGAGGATAAGGACACGGACCCTGCATTAGGAAAACACACTGCAAAATCAATTTTAAAATACAGGGTATAGTGTTGAAATTGCCTTTTTGAAATGCAGTTACACCGGTATTCATTTTTCATCTAAAAATATTTTGTTTGTTTGGTCATGTTTCGATAGGTCATAAGTAATTTTAATTGAACAATATGTGTAATAAGTTTAAACTCGAGATAAAAAAGTTACAGACCTTCATCAACAGCCAATTAATTCAAGAAGTAGAGTCAAAAAAGAGTTAATTAAGTAATAATAATATATTTATTTGCATAAAAACACGGTATAAAAAGATGGTAAAAGAACAATTTAGAACAAGACATGTTTTGCCAAAATAATCAGCATGCAAATTTTTCAGTAGGAATATAACTTACATGAATATTTTTTGACAATGAAACTTTATTTTTAAATAATCTTGTGTTTAAATTTTTGAGATCATTTGGTAACTTATTATATAAACGTACACACATTGCAAGACAGCTTTTATTTTATTTAGTAAGTCTTGGAATCTCGCTTAGTACGAGTCTGTTGGGGTTTCGTCGATTTCGGACACTAACATCATCTAATTTAAGAAATATATCCTGATTCTTCCTTACATATCTCTATATACGTATCTCATAGATGTAAAGAGATGATAGCGGTAACAAACCAAGTTTTTTGAATACAAGTCTACATGATTAAGTGCTAAAGTAGTATTAACAGTATACAGGGTAGCAGGGACATCGACGCGAAAACTGTTACCATGGATTCAGTACATGATTCTGAACTCTCCTACGTTGAACTTTTTCGTCGGTTATTTAAAAAAAAATCTTCTGTTCCATATATTTTGACCGCGTAGGTCCACTTTTCTATGAAACAGCAGATTTATTTTGGTAAAAGTTTTTGCGTCGATAGCAGGAAAACAACTTTTCACATATAAAAGGAAAATTGTAATAAAGGTATACCTATAGGAAATAGGACGTAGGTAGAATCGTAGATACATTAGTGCTAGCTAATATTAGTACCTAATCACCTACCTGTTATTTTTATCCTAGAAAAATTAAAACGTCAATAGAGATGTCTTGTAAATTGGAACTGATATAAAGTAACAGTTATTTTCGTAGTCAATTCATCATTGTGGCGTGCGGGAGGAGACGCTGTTAATCATAACCGGTGCGATTGCCAAAATAACTTGTATTCCTTGTGAACGGTGATTTATGATGGCCGCATGTTAATTACGATCTTAGTTATGTCGTGTTTAGGTCAGTTCTGTTGATCATAATATTTATCATTCATCAGACGATAATTTTAACTACACATAAAAATTAAGGAGCACCTATTTGTGTCTATTTTTGTGAAGAACATGTGGGTTGTCACTAAAGAGTTTGATAATTAAAATATACTGAAGACTTCTTACTTTATTTGGCTACCGTACAGGCCAAAGAAATAATGAACATGAATTCATTACTCAAATGGCGGTTGACGGTACACTGACACTGAAAATAAAACCGCACGGAGCAAATTATGTAATCTAAACGCAGCTTAGCAAAGATCACATCATACGTTATGACCTTTAATAAACTCCTCAGGTGTTGTTACGTATAAAAATCCCGGCAATTCAATTAGCGAGAAAGCAGGGCGCAGGGCGCGGAGGGCGGGGCCTAATAAACATAATATAAATAATCTGTGGCGATAAATCTGCAGCGCTTTATGGCAGGAGTGGGTTGTCACTCCGTCTAATTAGCGCTAGTGCTGTAAGCGCGATTCAGCGGTGAAGCGCTGAGCGGACGTGTAAATTGGAGAGTGTTATGAAGTTCTGGCTAAAAAGAGGTTAATTCTGTAGGCTTTATTTGGACTTTGTTTTTGCAATACTTGCTTAGGAAGTACAACCGGCTGTTTAAGTAGCCAGCTACCCATTGCATGGAAAATGTGACTTAAAGGTTTTTAGATCATAAAAGTAATCAAACTGATAAATTACAAATCACTTTTCATTTTAGCATCATTGTTGTAAGTTACCTAATCAGGTTTCTTAAACTTTTTCATAAGATATAGAAAAATAAATAAATTAAAAACAAACATGTTTCTGAAGAAAATGTCTAATAAGAGACCAGATATTTTTTCATTAAATATTAAAGCGCTGTAGCGGCTTTGCGGTCGCGTCTCTCGTCAAAGCACTCTTCATCAGGCTTAGTTAATTATGAGGACATATCAGCTTTATTATAATTACTCATTTTAATGTCGCTGCGCCTACCGTCGTGTCGCGCCGTGCCGTGCCGTGTAGTACCGTGCTTGCTACATACTAAGTCTCATTCAAATGAACACTGACTCCTGGCCTCACTTAACTCGTCTACTAAGACCCAGTAACTAACTCAAATTCTAGATCTAAAAGCCATTAATGATCTCAATTACAGAATAAACGCTAATTGGAAAACGGGTATCCATTAAGAGGTTTAATAATATACGGACGGTAATTGTTATTGTAAGGTTGAAAGTTCGTGTTGTACAGAGCTGGTATTATACTCTTGTACGATTCATTTTAATTGCTCGTTATTATTGCTCGACATCTCATTAGCTACAACGTAGTTTTAAAATAATTGGGCAGCGTATGTATGAAATTATTAATGCGATACGTACCTACCTACCTATATAGCAGCCATTAATTTGCAGGATATTGAAATCACTTGAAATTATACGGGTACCTAACATGGTGGCGTCAATTAACTTAACGGTTTTAAAATTACTACATATTGATTGAGTTCGGTTGCTGAATACGTGTTACGCTTTCGCCGAATGAGGCTAAGCGTATGCTGAGACGCAGGTAACGCAGCACAGCACAGTACAGATTTTGCAGGGTAGGGCAGCCGAGGCAGACATAGACCGCGAGCGCATGCTGCGACGCAGCTACACAGACACATTCGCATCCTAGCTAAAGTCCCCGTCACGAGAAGCTATAAATTTTGTAAACACACATTCAGGGGTTTGCAATCTTTGGGTAAAATAAAATAAAAACAGTTTCGTACAATTTTTTTACAGGGATATAATTATACTAACACACACATCTAATTACAAACAAACAATATAACCTAATCCGCGAAAACACCACAAACAAACAGACGCATTCGAAACTCGAAAGACAGCAGAGACAACGTCAGCGTGAACTTACTTCAAAATCGTGGCTCAAATGTTTACGTTCCATGAATCAGATGCGTTCCAGTACCACAAAACCTTAGACGACAGCGCTTTATATCGCTAAAATATAACCCGATCAAGTGAAATTGCTCATTAGTTTCGTATAACACGTACGTTACTTTGACTTTATAGAATTTGGGATTATTTGTTGTTGATTAAATTGTCGCTACGTAACTTGGTAGAAGTTCTTTATTTACAAAAATTATAGCTTCTCGTGACGGGGACTTTAGATAAACAATCTGTCAATGAAACAAAATAACGAATCAATAGTTTTAAAAAAAACAAGTGACGACCTGCCCGTGTCACGCAGAAATCTGTCTTTGATCTACAACGAGACGCAGAGCAGGTCAGACACATGTCTGGGTGTCGCGTGCCTGCGCCGCTGCGTACGCAGCTGTCAGTACGTTCATGCATTACAAAATCTGCTCTGCCCTGCGCTGCGTGGACCTGCGTCACCTGCATCTCAGCATACGTTTAGCTTGAGTGATTTCCGTTGAGTACCTTTGTACAAATTATAGTGGAGTAAAAAATTTAATTACATAGCTGATAGCTGCACTTTATCAGGTTTAAAAGCTGGAGTGGCGCGTAGGTGTTACATTACACAGGCAGTTGTCAGAATGGTCCCGCGGCCGGTATCACTTCACGCACCATTACCTCCATAATTTAATTAGTTTGGAGTGATCATTTCATTAATAGAGGCGATATTTGGCGAGCGAGAGCGCTCGCCCGCGGCTTTGTCAATTTTAATTAAAGCCCGATAGGTGGACCGAAATGTTGGAATTCTTCATTAATTAGTCCGGCTCGAGATTTCTAATAATTTAATTAATGGAGGGAGTTAATAAGCCCGCGGCCATCCTGCCGGTATTCCTGTTACGCGCTGGCATGTCCTCGTGTTACACATTCATTGGTTCAAGTATGTGCGCCTAAATGCGACACCTCGTCCCTCTAATATGGCGCATATTCCATTAGTAGCTGTGTTATTGATATATAAGTTCATAGAAGATAGATACTAGGAATTTTGGTATCTGATCTAGTATCGTATTATAAGTAACTGGAATTATAAAATGATGAGCATGAATTATAAAAGTTGAAATTTGATATGATACGACATGCTATGTTAGGTACTGCATTGCATTTAGAACTGACAGTAGATAATTAAAAATACCGGCCAAGTGCGCATCGGACCACGCACAGTGAAAAGGGTTCCGTAGTTAGAATGAATTTATCCCTAGAACAAACTTAACTTGGTAGTTGATAAACATGTTCTCCCATACATCGATATACCTACGTCACGATCGATTTTCCAACTGTAATGTTACTAAAATGTTAGATTGTAATCGCAAAAAAAAAATCTTGTTATAAAACTACAAATTATCACTTTTCGGTAGGTAGGTTTTAATTTATTTGTGAGTATCAAAATATGTCACATAAATGGCCGTACTTTTTATTGTTCATACATAATATTTCATTATTTGACATTATATACCTACAATTTTCTATATTTTTTTAAATCAAATTAGATTTGTTATAGCTGTAGTGAAAATCATGTCATTTGGTTTAAATAGGTCCTTATTTTTATTATTTTGTTAGTTTTTATATAGATTCTTTTCTTTTAGATTTTATGAATGTGAGAACGTTGTAGGCTGTAGACTTGTGGACCATTTTCTATTTTACTAAGTACCTGGTACTTCTTGATAAGCCTACACTGTCCTCCCATATACCTATTAACACTGTAATTTGAAAACATTGTAGAAACCACTTATTTTGAAAAGAGTAACCGTGGAGTTTCTTGCCGGTTCTTCACCATAGGAAGCGACCAATTGGAACCGTGCACCTATTTTCTGACGTTTCATAAGTGCCCTTGTAGGTTTATGTGAAGTAAAATATTTGAATTTTTTTAATTGCATTGACTTGACTGAGAAACTTGATTCTTTTAGAGCTCCTAGGGAACAGATGTTCCCTGAACTCCAAATCCAAATCTAGCGTGAAGGATCAACGTACCATATTGGACTATTCACCTATTAATATTCTCATTTTTTAGGGTTCCGTACTTCAAAAGGAAAAAACGGAATCCTTATAGGATCACGTCGTTGTCCGTCCGTCAGTCTGTCAAGCAAGACCCATTTTCTTAGGAACGCGTGGAGGATTGAATCAAGTTGAAATTAATATAAAATACATAGATATGTATTTTAGTATTGAAGTACGGAACCCTAAATAATGAGAATATTAATAGGTGGATAGTCCAATATGGTAAGTTGATCCTTCACGCTAGATTTGGAAGAGCCAAACTCCACGATAAACAATGTGTCATCTCTTACATCATTATTGGTATCTTTATCGAATACATGACTAATATCTGTACATAATTTAAATCTATACACACAACAATGTCGTCTTCAAACAAAGTAGGATATCTATTGCATAAAACTGTAATTTGTAACTAGAAAAATTGCTGAATAACCCTGTAATATGCGACCGTTTAATAATGAATTAATGTTTTCCCCAGTACCGTTGTCTGTAATTATGAAATTGCATATTGTTATGGCGAAACCCGCGGTATCGACCAGGGATGTCAAGGAGCTCCGTAACCGTAACCGAAACTATCGGATATCCGAAATGAAAATCTATCCGTAACTGTAACCGAATCCGTTATAAACGCTTCGGATATTTTCGGATTGGGGCGGTCTAAATGAGACACATTATGACAGGTCTTTTTGCCCGGCCGAGCCGATACAATAGCCGCGCGCGTCACTTGCATGTTTGTTTATTATTGCTATTATTTAGTCATTACTAGTCAATCATTGCAGGATAATATTATAACATTACAATTTCTTAAAAATCCGTAATCGAAACTAACTGAAACTAACGAATAATCCGAAATGATCTCATATCCGTAACCGTATCCGAAACCGGTATAATATCATTTCTATATCCGTATCTAGATCCGAAATTTCATATCCATAACATCCCTGGTATCGACTATGTACGGATCCGCTTGTTGAAGCAAATGACATACAATTGTCGAGGAGCCCTTTCGAAGTAGAATGTCAAGTAAATTACCGACTTATAAGCTATTATCTACGGAATATCAGATTACTAAAGTGGACTTTGTTTATGTCTGAGAGACTTGCTAATATTGTGAACACACTTAAATAGACACTATCTTTAGATTTGCTATCTTAATGTTTGTTATAACTAGTTTTTAATATTTTAGCAATTTGATTTTTATTTAAATTAAAACAATTTAATTCTGTCACCCATTGCGATTGATATAGATTTTAGATAGTTGTTAGAATAATTATAAAAGTTGTGTGTCCACGTTAAGTATTTTTTTATGAACATCTTCTATTATTTATTAAAGAAAAAAATATATATTTATTGTTCCTGTAAGCATTGTTGAAGCAGGGGCGGGTCGCTAGTCTTAATCATAATTTTATTTTATTAATATTATAGATGTGAAAGTGAGTTTGTTTGTTTATTAGTTACGGTTTCACGCTAAAACAGCTGAACAGATTTAGGTGAAATTTAGCACACGGGTAGACCATGACCTGGAACAGGACATAGGATACTTTTTATCCCCGTAGTACGTTCTCGTGGGATAATTTCCGTCGACATACACGCGGGCGAAGCCGCTAGCAAAAGCTAGTATTTTATAAAATGAAAATGTAGTTACACGTTTTATCAAAGTTTAAGTTTAAACAATATACTGTACCTAAGTAGGCGTTTCACTTTGTGTTGTTTCAAAATGAACACAACCACAAAGAGATATCAATAAAGGTATTTAAGCAGCCCTCATGTCCTGTGTAAGCAGAGATCAGACAAAACTAACGCACACACTTGTGTACAATATTAGTAGGAGCGTCCGGTCGCATCCCTTTATCTATGAAAATGCCGCAAGCGACGTCAAAGTAACTCAAAGGAAGCCCAATGTAAACACAGAGTAATAAAATGTGCTAATATTTAACTTACGTACCACCAACGAAGGATCTTATGAACCAATTAAGGTATGAGATACTGTATTTTAAACGGGAGCGTTAGGAAACGTTACAGTATTGCTTGTAGATTAATTACTTATCTGATAGAAGATAATGGTGCCGATTCCCTTGTTCACAAACTAAACTAAATTTAAGTTCAGTGCATCTTTTTCTTTCTATTTAATTATGAAAAGGACAGAAGATAAATTTTAGTTTAGTCCTGTCAAATTAATCAGCGCCTGTCAGTCTCCATACAAGTTTAGACGTGATTAAAAACTTGCCAACTAAAATTACGTCAATTTACGTCAAGCGCTGATTAATTTGACAGGAGTAAACTAAAATTTATCTTCTGTCCTTTTCATAATGAAATAGAAAGAAAAAGATGCACTGAACTTAAATTTAGTTTAGTTTGTGAACAAGGGAATCGGCACCATTGACATGTTAATCTTAATTAACCGACTTCCAAAAAGGAGGAGGTTATAATTATGTTCGTAGCGTATGTGTTTTTTTTTTGTGTATGTCCACCGATTTCTCCATCATTTGTGGACCGATTTTGACAATTATTTTTTTGTTTGAAAGGGTATGCTTTCAAATTGGTCCCATATAAATTTTATTAACTTTGCTTCGGTAGTTTTTGAGTTAGCGACAAAATACGTATTTTTTTCCCACTTAGTATGTAGATGATATGATAAGTTTCTGTCACTGGTAGCAGGTAGTGGTATTCGAATGTGTGTGGGGTAGGTACCACAACTAAAAAGTGAAAAATAAAAACTTTACAAAAAAAAAAAAACAACTGACTTAAAAAAAAACACTACAAAGTGAAAAATAACTTTAATTTCGGAAGTCGGTGGCAAAAAATGAAACGACTTCCGAAATTAAAGTTATTTTTCACTTTGTAGTGTTTTTTTTGAAGTCGGTTGTTTTTTTTTTGTTAAATGTTTTTTTTAAATTAAATTTTCTATGTATTTAAATTGAATTATGAGATTATTATTATTTGAATTAGTAAGTGTTAACACACACATAACATCACGCCTTGTTTCCCCGAAGGGTTGGGCAGAGGTGTCCCTGTAGCAGGTACACCCACATTTCGCCAGTTATATTTAAGTCCCATGAAATAGGGGGCGAGCCCATTGCCATCAACCGGGCACAAATCCAGACTCCGAGCTAGTGAGTTAGTGTTATTGAAGTGAAAACTTCTTTAGGCGCGAGGGGCATTTTTGAGATGGGACTAATCCATTGATTTCGCGACACTGGTGCCGATTCCCTTGTTCACAAACTAAACTAAATTTAAGTTCAGTGCATCTTTTTCTTTCTATTTCATTAAGAAAAGGACAGACGATAAATTTAAGTTTAGTCCTGTCAAATTAATCAGCGCTTGACGTAAATTGACGTAATTTTAGTTGGCAAGTTTTTAATCGCGTCTAAACTTGTATGGAGTAGTGACAGGCGCTGATTAATTTGACAGGACTAAACAAAAATTTATCTTCTGTCCTTTTCTTAATGAAATAGAAAGAAAAAGATGCACTGAACTTAAATTTAGTTTAGTTTGTGAACAAGGGAATCAAAATCAAAATCAAAATATTTTATTTCACATAAACCTACATGGGTACTTATGAAACGTCAGAAGCTAGGTGCACGGTTCCAATTGGTCGTTTCCTATGGAGAAGAGCCGGCAAGAAACTCCACGGCACCATTGTAACGCAATTTACCAACACCGTGGAGTAAAAGACATCAACGCGTTGATTACCGCGGTGCGTGGAGTAAAAGACATCAACGCGTTGATTACCGCGGTGCGTGGAGTAAAAGACATCAACGCATTGATAACCGCGGTGCCGAATTTTTTTCAAGTTTTCAATTTTGTCGGTACTCCCGGAGTGCCATTGTTTTTATGTGTTTTTTATTAATATTGGGAATGCAATTTTTGTCAAAAATTATTGAATAACTTTATTTACAAATATCTTTTTTGGCTTTGAATAAATTATGTAAAACCATAAATGGTGCATGTTGTGTTAGCCTGTAAGTATTTGTTGCACTTTTAAAAATACTATTGTGTAAACAACTGTTGGTTAACCTAAATAAATAAATAAAAGGCTTTATTTTTTCTCTACTTTTTTGTTGGATGTTTAGTTTTAAGTTAAAGTTACCAATCGGTTTCTTGGAATGTCTGTGATCTGTTAAAAGATTGGCTCTATAATTTATGCAACAAGCGTTTTTGATACTGTCAAAAGTAAGAGTAAACTTTAGAATATTGCTTCTATTGTATGAGACAGTAGAAACATGAATTGTTTAAAATTGATAATTGTATTGGTACTCCAGCTTCAGATTCCTCGGTAGGTACTTTTATTTAAAAATATTCATACTTGCAGAAATATGTTTTTAAAACATTAAAAGTTGTTAAATTCTCAACAAGCGTTCAGTGACTTCTACAGCTAGTCAGCCACTAAAGGTTACGGATGGTGAATTGAAATCGTGCTCACCACTCATCGCTCGTCGGTGACCGATTACATGCAATTACCCACCTTTGCCACACAACCCGCTGCTAACTACCCGACTTTCTCGAACGTTATTGTTGATCAGTCAAGTTAGAGCTTTATGGCTATCTGTTTTTCGTTTAAATACTGAGTTATGGGGAAGTATATTATTTGCATCTCTTGTATACTCCGTTTGAAATAAGATTAGACATTTAACTAAACCTTTTTTACAGTTCGTTCAACCGATTTTGACTTCTATTGCGTTGGTGGCATGACTAATGGCAGCTGCAGTAAACAGTTGGTTTGTAACCACTTTTTTTGCTTTTAATGCCATCCTTATGCCTACGGTATAGAAGTCAAAATCGGTTGAACAGACTGTAAAAAAGGTTTGTTTAAATGTCTAATCTTATTTCAAACGGAGTATAGATATTACGTTTCACCAATACACCATGTATCAGAATGGCAGAAATTATTGAAGTGAAAACTTTAGGCTCGTTGGGCATTTTTGAGATGGGACTAAACCATTGATTTCGCGACACTGTTACGACACCACATTTGACCATTAAAAAACATCAACGCGCTGATTACCGCGGTGCGTGGAGTAAAAGACATCAACGCGTTGATTACCGCGGTGCCGATTTTTTTTCAAGTTTTCACTTCTTTCGGCACTCCCGGAGGGACAATTTATTTTTTGTGTGTTGAAACCTTGTAGCTATTTTCTAATATTCATGTACTTAACTTGGTTTTTTTATTAATCTGAAAAGGCAGAAGAAATAAAATCTCACAATATGATTCTTTTTATCACTTACTAGCTTCTGCCCGCGTGTTCGCCCGCGTAAAATTTCGGTCGTAACGTGATGTCCTTCCTCAAGAATTGGGCTATCGAATGCAAAAATATTTTTTTCAAATCCGACTGGTAGTTCCGCAGATTACTCCCTTCATACAAACTTACAAACAAACAAATTTAAACTTTTTATAATATTATAGTATAGAAATAGACTAGGATTTGTCGGAAAATATCCCACAGGAACATACTACCGAGATTAAAAGTATCTTATGTATTAATCCAGGTTATAAACTATCTGTGTGCCCAATTTCATCCGAATCCGTTCGGCCGTTTTTGCACCAATCCAGAACATACATCTAGATAAACAGAACGGACAAAAATTCGTAAAAACTATATTTTCAGCATTAGACTCGTAGAAATGAATTTAAAAAAAAAACAATGTTTTGACTTCGTTACTAATTTATATAAGACTAGCGGACCCGACAGACGTTGTCCTGTCAAAACATTGTCCAGCGGACAAAATTGTGAATCTAAACCATTCCCAGATCCCCTTGAACACACACAAAAAATTTCATCAAAATCGGTCCAGTCGTTTGAGAGAAGTTCAGTGACATACACACTCACAGAAGAATTATATATATAAAGACTAGCTGCGGCCCACGGTTTCACTCGTATAAGTCTCGATCCCATAAGAATATTGGGATAAAAAGTAGCGTGAAAGCATAAAAAAACAAAAAAATAAACAAACAAACTGACTTTCGCATTTATAATATTAGTTAGGATATACAGAGTGGCAAGGACTCAGCTGTTCCATACTTTTCAGAATCATGTACTGAATCCATGGTAACAGTTTTCGCGTCGATGTCCCTGCCACCCTGCATAGATAGGTATCTACTTAGTAATAATTGCGTGTACCTACCTACATTTAAAATGTCGCGTGACATACAATAAGTCTCAACTACTATAGAGTAACTAACCGACCTCCCAACAAAAATGACGTTGCAAGCATTTATCTCAGACAGTTGCTGACGGATTTATATGCACGCATAATTACCTGATTCGCGTCGCCCCATACATGCAGTTCCGCAAGGCAACACTGGGAAGGGTTTTGTACTCTGTGGCATATGGAGGACACAGTGTAACTACATAGTTACGTGCAAACTACATGTTCAAAGTTACAGTTGCATGAAAACGTTGTAGTTAAGTGGTTTAAGTGTTTTATTACCAAGATTTAAAATGGTCATTTTACTATTTTTAAACATGCAAAGCAAATAAGGTGTCTAGAATTTTGGATTCAATAGAGAATCAACTTTTGATATTATTATTAGCATGAGCATTGGGTTGAATGAAATAATAATATAATAATAATTAGCTCGTATTGTCCCACTGCAGGGCAAAGGCCTCCCTTTCTTTTTTCCACCCAACCCGATCCTGAGCCAATATGGACCAATCCCTCCTAAAAGTGTCAAGTTCGTCCCGCCATCTACGCCTGGGTCTTCCACGATGCCGCTGGACGTTTTCAGGAACCCATGTTGTAGTCGTCTTAGCCCACAATAAATCCGAAAATAATATATAAATAAAATAAAACAACAAAAATAATAAAATATAAACAACCAGCCGAGTGCGAGTCGGACTCGCACACGAAGGGTTCCGTACCATCGTTTCATGTGTCTACCTATAACGGTTCAAAAGATACAGATACTTGACAATCGTCAAGGTCGAGCAAAACGTCGATAAAATCACGTTCCTTGTATGGAACGTGATATTTTCGACGTTTAATGGTGACCTTAATTTTTTTTAAATTATTTGTTGTTATAGCGGCAATAGAAATACATAGTCAACTGTGAAAATTTCAACTGTCGACCTATTACGGTACCCGCTGACAGACAGATGGACGGACAGCGGAGGCTTAGTAATAAGGTCCTGTTGGCACCCTTTGGGTACGGGACCCTAAAAATATAACATTTTACAAACCCCTTAAAAGAAATATTGTAAAACCAATCATACAAAAATACCATGTTATGTTATCAAACGGAAGTTATTCGATATTCAAAAAAGGTTTACACATAACATGTTTTGCAATAGCAAGTTTTTTTAAGGTGAGCGTACTGTCAATATTAAAAAAACTAGGTTAGCCATGGATAGTGTAGTTGTTTCGCATCCTAATCCTGCGGCGGACGCGGCGGGAAAATGGCGGAAATTGAAAATAAACATTTCATCTGCGCTCCGGCACGCACTGCCCAAATTGACAATACAACCAATTTGCCGCCGCGCACCGACCACTTTTGTATGGGAATTGAAAAATAATATTACTCTTTTTTCTACCACTGCACGTCGGCAATCTCAAAAATAAACTATGATTCTTCAACTTCAATGTTCCTCCGTTATTTGGTTATTGTTATGGAAAATAAATAAAAACGTCGGTGAAAAATGAATACTTCAATCTCTTTCACTTTAGACGTTAACAATTAATTTAGAATTGTAGATTAACGTAGTCCATTTAATAACTATAAAATATCGGAAACATAAATGAGAAAGTGTTTACCGTAATAAGATTTTACAACTTTTCATTAGCAATTATCATGTTGTAGCGGAAACACTTACCCACATCGATGGTAAAATACGCAATGATCATTATGTTGGCATTAAATGTTCACAATAATTAGCTAAAGTGGCTACAATGGCAACAGACTTCTCATTAAGCGCGCGGGGTGTTATCACAGTCGGCAGGAAGCACTCCGATAGAGTGGCGTTCATTCATTCAATTTTTAAAACGAATGCGTTTAGTGAACACGCGTCTCGAGTTCTCGATTCACGTACGAACGCAGCCGAAGAAGCCATTCATCATTACTCTAAATTATAATTCATATTACCCAGTAATTACAATGTGAAGAATGTTTTTGTTTTAATTAGTACAATTTAGTGTGCGGTGAGTGCAACTGAACCATATTAATAAGCGCGTTGTTATGAAAGTAGTCACTATTGTTTACAGCGATGTTGTGAATATCTCAACACTTTTTAATTAAGTGTAGTAAGTATAATGAGTGCTGTAAAGTTCCACAGACGCTCCTCGCTGGGCTTTGATGCCAATTAATGTAAAGCTTATTGGAAGTTTCCATCAGATTTTGTTGTCTACAGTTTCTTCTTAACTCATTAATAATTTAATAATTAACAGTAACATGGTGATTAAAAAAAATTAGAAGATAAAGAAAAACAATTAAATTCTTTAAATTAATTTTAATTCAAAACTGAAAAATGATTAATTCATAGGTGCTTAATTTAAGAAATGAGGCCTTTCGTACAATTACACATAATAATTTAATTAGGTATACTAAATTAGTTTGTAAAGTGAGTTAATAAGTTAATTTAATTTAGATTGAGTTTTTTAATAAGCCTAATTGAGTGATTTAATTACGCACACCGACATTGCGTAGTCAGTTACTTAGTTAACGAACCTACAGCTAATTATGACCACCTATGGCTGCCCTCTCGTGGGAATACAGAACTATTCGTTATATACGGTAAGTGCTTATAAACGTTAATATCGAAAGTGGACCGGTATTAGTACAGACGGAAATATTGATTACAGATTATATAACTAAAATTAAATTTACCTTCTAAGAAGATAAAATATGCACTGGCAAATGTCTACCGGTGAAACTTTTTCAGTGATATAAAAACTTATACATCTAAAAAATATAAATACTTTTTAGATAAAAAAGTCAGGTATTTATACAAAAACATCTTCATTTAGACAATATAATTATAATTTCATACATTTTAAGTTTTAGTGTTCACAACGGCGCACACGCCGCCGTCGCAGCAATGTAATTATTAAAGAGCCAGTCTAAATTATAATTAAACGTAATGGACGCCACTCGATGGGCCGCAAATGAATGAATGTTTAATTGAATGACTCCCCACAAATAAAAGCAATTTTCTTATAGCCCAGCCCTTAGCTAACATAATTTAATTAATGGCTCGCATAACTCTGATTAAATAATATCAGAAAAGGAAAAATGCGATCAGCTGTGCGGCGCGTACCGCTGGAGTTGAGAACACTTGTTGAGGATAATGTTCATGTTGGCCGACACCGAAGTGAAATATTTAAAAACACATGTAAAGTAGACTTTTTGAATGCTTGATCGTTGATTGGTAAACTGTTTGGAAGAGTCTGTTTAAATATATTTACCGCTTCGCATTTATCCGGGATGATATTTAGGGTCCAGATATAAATGAGAGACATTTCTTATCCTATCATTTCTTGAGATGGTTTGGTCATATTGAGAGGATGAATGAAAGGCGACTAACAAAATGTATTTACAAGGCAGATGTGAAGGGAAAGGCCGGGCGGAGACGCCCAAGGAGGACATATATACTGACCTTTATTAGTGATGTTCTTCAGAAAGGTCAGGTGCGTAGTACTCGCAACTGGTATGTGTATGACCAGATGTATGAACGTAACGAGGCAAAAGGAGTATGTAAGGATCCTAGCAGGTGGCGTTCTGTAGTTTCTGCCTACCCCCATGGGAATCTTATCACGAGTCACGGATAAAACGTACTTTCTACGAAATACGATAATAATTTTAAAACTCTCCGGCAAAACTACATGTTTCACAGTAAAACTACATTCAAACAGTCTGGACACTATCTTACAAGGATAATAATATCACAGACACTTAGAGATTGCCTAAAGCATAACAGAGAGGAAATTGCAATCCAATAAAAGATCATAAATAAAACATAGAGAACGTTACCTTCGATAGCTTTTGTCTATTCTATTAAATGTTTAATAAGAATTAGGTAAAAGTGGCACTCCCTGGGTAGGCATCGGGGATTTTCATTGCATTAGAGGGGGGCTGCATAATGTCAGAATTGACACTCTATTGTTGATCGCTGTCTATCGCGTAGACTCGACTACTATCCCTTGTCAGATCTCACGCTAATATCATTAATATTTTTAGCTGTTCACTTATAGTTTAGATATAAATTAAGGATAAGAAACTGACTCGTTCCTCAAGTGACGTCGTTAATGAACCAGAATGTGTCGATAATTTAATCGACGCGATACAGAATTAATAAGTAAGTAATATCTCCACTCGAAGCCCGTATGTAAGCAACACTTATCTAGAAAACAATTTTATTCAATTATATCTGCCAGAAAAACTCGTTCTTTAATAGATAGATTATCTCGATTGAATTTTAATTGAGTCAACGAGCGAGTGCACTCCAATAACGGAGTAAGTTAATTATAAAAGGCAATTGATTTAAAAGGAGCCGTGTCGTGGCCGCGGTATGAGTAACAGAAAAAGTTTTCAATTTCACTAAAAGGGACTGGTTTGTGTCTCAGAAGTCTCGTCTGGTTATCGGCTTGTAATGTATGAAGTTACTCGCCGCGGCTTTATTTTATAACTCACTTCACGTAATAGGCTCCAAGTTGCTTTAATTCACTTTGCCCCTCGTCGCGCGAGGCGTTTACTAATTTAGCTTTACAACTCATCTCGGAAAAATAAATTTTGGGAGTTGGAAATCATGACGTTAATCACGGGATGGATGCTAGTGGATCCGCCGTATTAAACAACTATACGGGGAACAGAGAGATAACGTCATAAATTCATCCATAAACATGCTTCATAAATTATCACGACAACGATTTGGACCATTTTACAACGGCTATCAACGATACTTTACGATCAATAGGGATGTGACTGCATCGCGACTCATAATTAATACGAGACGTTTGTTTTATCATCTAATAAAAGATCAGCAAAATTTGTTATCGGTGACGTTACACTGACTCGTTACACTTGTGTTAAGTTAACGCGCCAAGTACGTTTAAGTATTCATAAAAGCTTTCAATTTTATTACATCGAGATACAAAGTAATAACTGGTTTACTCAATTTATAGATTTACTACTCAATATATGTATTTAACATTAATTTCAAATTGTAACTTGGTCAAAGCTATTAGACAACTTCAAATGAACACGTCTGTGAATGTTTTAGTAATTGCTATTCTATTAACTTGCTTTTAATTAAAACGATTGACTTAATCATGGAATGATTTAAATTCAAATTGGATCTGATTAGAAATCCGAAACTGCTATAAGATGGTGGTGTTATGAACAAAAGATCGCGTTGAGTCAGTGCGAGTTATAAAAACAAGTTCACCGGTCCAAATTGAGTTCGACATCTCAAATAGATAAAGAGATATCTACCCGTTATAAAGCAAACTTTATAGTTTTGTTTTTGGCAGTTTTGACACAGCTTCTATCTACTTATTTGTTCCTTCAGCTGCATCTAACTGAGCTGAAACTTTTAACTTGTCCGACGTATATTCCACCTGAGCATCACTTACTTGGACTGCCAGGGGACTTTGTTTATTATCTACCACTGCGTTTTATTATTCTATTGTTAGATGGTCAGATAAGTTTGCTTGGAGCGTTTCCGTTCTGTTATTGGATGGTGTCACAGCCAGATATTGAAGTTAATTTTGTTGAAGTAACAATTACGGAGCATTGTTTCGGAACTGTTACAGACGTTCACGTAACATTTTACGAGATTGCCTCGCTGGAGATAAGGGCATTGTGCTCCTTCAGGACGCCGGGGTGACAGGAGACACCTGAAAACAATAAACACGAAATTGCCACAATAATCGGCCCTCATGATCAGCACAACGACTGTCAGACAATGGGGCAGATTACGCGATAGGGGTTTAACCGAATAGCAGCTAACTCGATTATGCGGCCATCCGTGATTGTGTTTGAGCCTATTAATGTTTGAATTTCGTTATATTATTGCGGCGGTCGGGTGCCGCCGCTAATCCAATATGGGTTGGTATTAACGAAATTCCGCGTCGAGTTCGCGGTTGCCGTTCTGTGGCGCGCGACTGATAATACTCCTCACATTCGTGTTCTAATAGCCCATCGTCTACTGATCACCTCGTTGACGGCCTTTTATAGCAAGGAGATAAGAAATAATGCAAGATATTATGGCCAAGTTAATTACTCCCTTTTATAGGCGAGTTTTCAAATCCAGCTGAATAATTATTTAATTTTATGTTTAGTTTGCATAATTGACCGCCCACACTAAGTAGATAATTACTGGTTTATGTCATAAAATCAAAGATGCACTTACAGTAGATTACTTTTAATATTTCTGAACACAAAGTGCTCTCTATCTCTGAAAATAAAAGCAATACACAATCGAAACTCAAAGCTACCTGTGAAAATAGAAAAATAATTTTCTTCCATACAGTGAGTGCATCATTGCAAGAGGTTTAATATGAAAGTGCGTGCGAACATCCTTTGTACCGCGGGACCCGCCCGGATGTGACGTAGGAGGGTGCACCGCGGCCCACGGCCATACCTAGATTAAAGAACAACTTAAAGAAAAGCAATCTGCTAAATAAGTACCAGTGTAGCTGATACGGTGAGGAAGTTACTCTACTTTGAAACATTTTTTTTTGTTTGTTAAATTAATTAAATGGTTGTGCTTACGTGTAATTTAATGCGTTATTAATTTAAAATAGAAAATGCGGTATGTTTCAAAAAGCCAGTCATGGCTACTTTAACCAGCGGAGCCTCAGGGTTTTTGGTTTAATTAATTATATTATTTTCTTTCTCGTGTCTCATTCTCATTAACATTCAATCAAAATGGTAATGGCGACTTCATTTAGATTACAGCTAGCCGCTCCTCAATTATGCTTTTAATTTTAAGCTAATTAGTAACTAAATTGTTCGTGTTCCGCATATTAAAGTGTGCAAAACTGGAGTGGAGCAACATTCGTAGCGTTGTTAGTTGGTTGAATTATTTAGCTTCTCGTCTCGTTACTTTGCGTCGTTTCCGCAGGTGTGGCAATCATATTGTCTCTCCGTCTCATCCGAACGCCGGCAGAGTGTAGGTGGCGAGGGGGGGACGGGGTGCTGGTACTGAGGCCCCGTATCCCCCTCATCGCGCCGCTTATTCTTTAATCTCGCTGATGAATTATGATTAGCGGAGTGCACTCAATCCTATTAGTGTTGTCTGTCTCGAATAATCTTCTAAAAGATTTGTTTCCATTATTTTTAGGAACGTCAATTTTAAAGATTTTACTGAAAAATACGATGCACCAAACGTCTAGGAAAAATTAAAACAAATGCACATTAACGCAGACAGAAAAACATCGCTATGATCTAGTGGGAATTTTGTCTGGATACAATTATTTAGCTTAATGCATTCGAAACGTGCATTAAAATTCGTCGGAAGCCTAACAAAAACCTTTATGGCCCGTACAGAGCCACGTAATAGCTCGCCGTGGGACCACAAACTCCGATTATCCAAACAGAGAGCTCCCGAAACAGCGCTGTGAAATTTTAACGTGTAATTGATTATGAAGTTAGCCACTAATGGGCGAAAATAGTTTCTAATTTGGAGTGTGGTGGCAGCGCATAATTGGTCTCGGACCGCGTCTGTGTTAATCATTAACGTCGGTCCGGTGCGCCGGATGCGGGCTCCCACCGCTCCCAACGGCCCGCGCCGGCTATCCTTCAATTTCAGCCGCTGCATCGCCGCCCGCGCTTCAACGACACACCGCTGTTTTATCCCATTTAATACCCAACAATTTTCCGCTGAATGTCAAGCGAAATTACTTTTGCATAGTTTTTTTCTCCCTTCCACGGCTGACATTCGTAAAATCCTAATTCGTGCGTATTGACGTTTCGAAAGTCACCGCTAATGGAAGGCGTGAGCTTTTTTGCTTGAGCTGCGTCTAATCTCGGTTGGTTGCATTCGCCACGGGTTGTTTTCCGAGTGGCGTAGCGTGTTGCTGTCACCGCTCGGTAATTATTCACGAAGGCTCGCTTCACGGCCTGTCTACTTCGCAAAAAATGTCGCATCGATACCTCGGTCGTGCACTACCATTCCATTGACCGAAGGCCTCGCATTCATTTGCTTCTTGTTCTTTATTATTTATAATACGTTCTTGTTACTTTATCGTGTTCAATGAATCCGATTTGAGTAGTTGGGTCGGTGACTGCCTGAGTTAGACTATGAATTATAATAGAGCTTTATATAAAAATGGTTTATTCTTGAAAAAACAGATAAAAAATATTTATTAACCGACTTCAAAAAAAAGGAGGAGGTTCTCAATTCGTTGGGATATTTTTTTTTTTAATGTATGTTCCCCGATTACTCAAAGACGGCTGGACCGATTTGAAAAATTCTTTTTTTGTTTGAAAGGGTATACTTTCAAGTTGGTCCCATTGTCATTTGGTCACGATTTGATGATGGGATCTTAAAATCGAGGGAACTCTTCAAATATTAAAGGCACATCTATAGCGATTTGGGTATTTTTGATGAGCAGTTCACATAAGGCTATTGTAACTTAGATAAATTACAAACCAACCCTCAAAAAAATGAAAAAAAAAACTTTTTTACAAAAAACACAACCGACTTCCAAACTACAAAGTGAAAAATAACTTTAATTTCGGAAGTCGGTGTCAAAAAACTAAAATACTGATCTGATCCAAATACACCGACTTCCGAAATTAAAGTTATTTTTCACTTTGTAGTTTGGAAGTCGGTTGTGTTTTTTGTAAAAAAGTTTTTTTTTTTATACAGTTGATAAGAGGTGTAATTATAATTTGCTTTAACTTCTTTATACTATATTATATTATCAATAACACTAATTAGGTATTTCCATGCACTTGCACCGCAGTTCGTGAAACTTGAGCGGTGCAGTGGGCATACATCCGTATTTGTATTAAATGTGTCGGTAGAGAGGCAATAAACCATTGTTATTATATACGTGCAATTAAACGATTCGCCACACTTGATTAGGTATACGTATTTAACCGCTATTCTTAGTTCAACTGACTCACAACAGAGTTGATTAGCTTCCTCTGTAGATTAAACAAACAGTCATTGACACTATTTGTCGGCGCGGTGTGCACACTTCCGGTCGATATCCGTACGCTATTATTTATGGCGACCGATCGGACGCACTCTCGAAAACACACAAAAATAAGAGTCGCGGACCATTCGTCACGGACCTTACAATAGGCAGCATTGTTTCAGGCACGTTGGCTCGTAATACCCGAATCCGTTGTACTAGAAAACAAGTTTGTGCGTAGAGAAAAAAACGAGTGGAAAGGTCGCACAATCGTAACCGGCGCGATTGTCGCCAACAAAATAGTGCGAGGCTGCACCAGTTGCCAAATTTAATTGAATTGTATTTAAAATATTAATTAAGCGTGACGACGCTGCGGTCCGTGCTTGACTTTATTGCTGCTTTTTTCGGCGACACGATCTCAATTACAGTTTTTATTCTTATTTTTGTACTTATTCGATATTTTAAGGTACATAATTTGCTATAGTTCAGAAACGTCGACTCGTGTTTCACGTTCTCATTAATCGCTTGAGTAGTTGTGCTAATTTTTTCGAGAAATATTACAGGCGATAAATTTCATGGTTCTGAAGTTTATGCTGTAACATAAAGTGGTCTGAATGAGCTGTACGGTTCTGAGGCGATTACGTATTGTGACTTATGATTCAATATGAATGGGCCGCGATACGACTGAACTTGATTTGTTGCTAAGGAATATACACAAATACAAACGGGATATTTTTTCGTGGTTTCTTTTACGGTATATTTATAACTCAATTTCGTTTTATGTTTAACTTATATTTGGGGTTAACTGTTTACGAACACGTTCCATTATTGTGGGTCTATTATTGAGTTAGGTTGGGTTATATTTTTAGTTTTGTGGACTTCTTTGATTATCTTATCACAACTAACATGGTACCTTCTTGTTGCAGTGCGAGAGGCGGACGCCCCAACAGGCGAGCGGCGGCAGTCCAACTCTGGGTTCGCACATGCTCGCCATGGAGGTGCAGAAGGAGGCGCGCGCGTCGCCGCTGCCTGCGTCCGCGCAGACCGGCGCCTCCTCGCAGCCTGCTCAACCACCTCAACCACAGGTATGTACATTAATTGGTAATACAGTAGAGTAGAAACAATGCTGGGTTAAG
Source organism: Agrochola lychnidis (assembly GCA_963680765.1). NCBI lineage: Eukaryota > Metazoa > Arthropoda > Insecta > Lepidoptera > Noctuidae > Agrochola > Agrochola lychnidis. Next base: position 10,341,275 of record OY796857.1, read on the forward strand.
AATGACGCACATTTGGGCGGGCCGCGCCGCATTGCAAAAGTCCAGCTCTAATATGCGTTTAGCTTTATGCTCATCATTTTGGCTGACAAAAGGTTTTTAGATTTTTCGTTCTGCACAGATGAACGTTTCTTGGAATTTGTACCTTATGTCATGTAAGTGCAAGCAGTTAATCAAAATACATACCGATACAAAAAAGTCTTATGTATTCCTTACCTGTCAGAAGCGTCAGAAGACTACGTTTTCGTAGCTCGTAGCCACTTCGTAGCAGTTATAGGCGTCGTAGCACAAATTATGTAAAATTCGCAAAAAATGAACACATTATTTTGTATTGATGATGAATTTTCAAACAGTTTAGTAACAAAAATGATATAATTGAAGATTGCAAAGAAATCATATTTTTGTCTTCTTTATGATTTCCGTGAAATTATTCATTTCAAAACCCTACAACTGGCAATAATCAATTTTCTTGTTACCTTTTCTTCAACTATTTTTTGTTGTGTCAGATTTGTGCTGGATGCAGCAAGGTGATCACAGAGCGATACCTGCTGAAGGCTCTCGACCAGCTGTGGCACGAGGACTGCCTCAAGTGCGGCTGCTGCGACTGCCGGCTCGGGGAGGTTGGCCACACGCTCTACACACGGGCCAACCTGATCCTCTGCAAGAGGGACTACCTGAGGTGGGTTTTTTGTCACTATTACTAGAACAAAGTTACGGAATATGATATGATTATTAAAAATCATTACACTTTTCTCTTTGAGTGCGAAACTGCAATGGATACGTCTGGGAATCCAATGGTTTAAATTCTCTTTTCCTAATTTGCGCCTCAGCATTTTTAAGAATGAATTTAAGTGGAAAAAATCCTTTTCATATAAGAAAAGTTAGGTAACTTTCCAGAAGGGATTTTTACTGAGTAAAAAATTCTTTCGTAAGGAAAGTTATCCTAAAACGGGTTAAAAAATGAATGCTAATAATGCAGTATATTCTAAACAAATAATTTTTTCAACAGGTTGTTTGGCAACACTGGCTACTGCGCGGCCTGCAACAAAGTGATCCCTGCGTTCGAGATGGTGATGCGCGCACGCAGCAATGTGTACCATCTCGAGTGCTTCGCTTGCCAACAGTGCAACCATAGGTATGTACCTATACAGGAGTCAAAGTCAAGTCATTTATTTCATCAGGCACATAAAATACTATTTTAAATGTCAATATTTACAACAAAATAGAGTTGATTCTAGTGGCATACCCCTTCCAAAAGATATATTCGTATGGAGAAGAATGGGTAAGAAACTCCATCATAGTTACTCTTTTAAAATGTTTTACAATATTTTGTATACATTAATTATATACTTAAATGAAGAGTGAAGACGATGTACCTGGAATAAAATTACTTTAATACAATAGGTACAAAGTTTTAATAATAAAAATGAATCAATGTCAGATAAATTAATTATGTTCACTAAAGGAAAAACAGCTACTTAGGGTGCTACCAAACAGCGGACGATCGATGACATTATGTCATTAATATGAGACGTTTGATTTTAAGTCGATTTCGTTTGACCGCGGACAGTTTGCATTCTTATAGTACCCGGCTGTAAATATAGCACATAATAAATAAATAAAAAAAAACAGTGGCACTCCGGGAGTGCCGACAGAAGTGAAAACTTGAACAAGATCGCCTTGGTGGAAGAAAAATACTTGTATAGAACATTGATCCGTAACCTTATCTAAATAAAGAGCACAATCGTGTTTACAAAAAAAAAAAATACTTCGTAAACCTTTAAAGTAAAAATATTTGCACAGAACACTGATCCGTAACGTAATATAAATAAAGAGCACAATTTACAAAAATGATGTTTCGGTTTTGTCACGAGTTCAATTGTTTTTTCCTATCTCAAAAATGCCCAACGCGCCTAAAAAAGTTTTCACTTCAAAAACAGCTTTGTAGGGCGTCCTCTCTTGGGCACGCCACAATTGCGGCGATAAGACCCCTCTTTGAGGAGTGGCTTGAGAGGCGCCACGGCGCCCTCACCTTCAGGTGAGGACCTGCGTCAGGCGGGTCCTCACCGGAAGGTGAGGGCGCCTTGCACGGCTGCTTCGGGAGGTTCCTCTTCAGGATAAGGCGGAAGGAAACGCCCGGGTGTTACCATTGTGTGGATCGCCCGGAGGACACGGTGGAGCATACGGTGGAGGTCTGCCCGGCTTGGGCGGAGCATCGCCGTGTCCTCGTGGAGGCGATCGGCGGCGGTGATCTCTCGCGTCCTGCCCGGGTTCAGGCCATGGTACGGAGCGAGAGGAAATGGCAGGCCGTCACCTCTTTCTGCGAAGCGGTAATGCTCGCGAAGGAGGAGGCGGAACGCGTGAGGGAGAGGCAAATTTCGCGCCCTCACGCCCCTAACTGCCGCAGGAGGAGACGCCCGGGGCGAGAATCGCGAGCCGATTTCCAGCCACCGTAGGCGCGGGCTTGCGGACGGTGAGCAATGGGTAGCTCGCCGTCCGATAAGGACCAAGCCCGGGTCAAAGAGATGTCAGCAGAATTGACGGGGTCCGCTAGGGCCAATGCCTGCCGGGGCTGCGAATATGGGCCGAAAGGGAAATCGTGGCCCCCGGCAACAGGGTAACCGTAGGAACACGGGTGAGTTTTAGTCAGTAAGAGACTGACACGCCCTCCCGCTCCACCCAGAGCGGGAAAAGTTAATTGATAATTTCCCACCCAAAAAAAAAAAACAAAGAAAAGGGCGTCCTCTCTGTTACTCATAGCTTTGTGACAGTCTCTGTTTAAAGCTCGATGTTTCATATGTACACCTGCGGGGTCATTGCGTAACGCACTTCAATGTCATTGCCTTCCATTTTGACAATTCAACAGCATTAATTGCGTTATTCAGCAGCAGCAGCAGTGGTGGCCCAGTGGTAACGGCCGCGACTTACGAGTTGTAGGTCGTAGTTTCGAACCCAGACAGGCGCTTTACTTTGTGTAAATTATTTCATCACCACTGCTCTCAAAACGGTGAAGAAAAACATCGTGAGGAAACCGGCATGTCCTAGAACCTAAAATTCGAAGACATGTGACATCTACCAACCCGCACTGGGCCCGCGTGGTGGATTACGGCCCACTCCCTCTCACAGAGAGGAGGCCTGTGTCCCAGCAGTGAGAACATTTATAGGCTGATGATGATGAATTGCGTTATTTACGTTTGTTGAACAGACGAATTTTCAAACATGTGAAGCAGTGGATTAGCAATTTTGCTTTAAAATCCTTCGGATTGTGATTGAAAGTGTGTTACGTAATTAGGCTGCCGGTTATTATTTTTCTTTAATGTTAAATTAAAAGGCTACAAAATTAGAAAAGATAAGTAAAAATATACGAAGGAGAAAATAACATAGTTAATTATAGCTAGAGTAGGACAAAGTTTTCCGTAATTATCAGTCTTATCGACATTGAACGTAAAAAAATAAACAAACACTAATGAACTAAGAGTTTTCTATTTTCAAATAGAAGGTAAAAAAAGTAAATTTAGAGGTAAAATGAATTATTATTAGCCACCATTTTGTGATTGTTAAAAACATTTGTATCTAAAAATGTAATCTTTCTTAGAAAAGTCCAACCTCACAACTACAAAATTGGAATCCATTATTTATGATAGTAAACAAACTAAAACCGTCTCACCAATATTGAACTCCACATTTAAGGAGTAGGACAAAAAATCCAGTAAACTATATTGAGTGAAAGGGATAGAGATATAATGTAACAGCAGTTTAGATTGTTTATTCATCTCACGGACACTGAAAACGCGATTAAATTTTCCGCTACATAATAAAGTCAAACGCAAGGAGAATGCGTGCTTTTGTATAAACATTTAATATCCAGTGTCCATAAATCGTGGGGCTTATTTTATTTACATTCACGGTTTTCGTAGAGTTAGAGATTCAAGCGAAAGTTGAATTTAAATGAAGAATAAGTAATTGAAAAGCAATTTTCTTCTAAAGTATCGATTTAAAAAACTAATAACATTGTCTATATTTTGACAGTTGATTGTAATCAGTGACAGTGCAAGATGGTGAAAGTCATACAATTTTCCCTCGTTCTTTTTCAAATTATGTATAGTACAATGAGATGACGTCACTCATTTGGCTGCGCAGCCATACTAAAATATGGATAAGCCAATCGATAGTCATGAGAACTCTGTATTAATTAAATCCATGCAATGGCCAATGGCTACTGTATGTCAGAGTACATTAGATTGCCTGCTGTAGCCAACCTGCTTAGTGTATCAACAGCCTAACGTAGGTAAGCAAATGTTATAGGTAAATAGGTAAACGTAAACGGTACTTCATTTCCTCGCTGCGCTGTGTTCGAATTGCATTCGGGATTAATAAATGGCGCGTGTAGCCCTTCAACAGTTTGATTAAACTTTGAAGCTTTAGTAACAATGGTACTTACGTATATTTTTTTTTTAAAAAGAGTAGTACCTAGTAATGTGTTGCAAAATGTTATACATAGTCAAATTCAAATTCAAATTCTTTATTGCGAACTAAGTGTACAACATTTTGAAGATGTTAACAATAGGTAGGTTCTTAGAACTTAGTTGCCTGTTAAGGCATTGCAATTAAATGGATATAAAAATTTAATAAAAAACATAAACATACTCAATATTCCAGTTATACATTTTACATTATATTATATTAATTATCATTATTCATACATTTGATATTATATCATACTATTCTTATAATTTATATCACATTATAAAGTATCACAAACATTTAAATATTAAATAATTATTTTTCTTCGAGGAATTCTTTAATAGAGTAATATGCCTTTTTAATCAGGAAGTCTTTTAGCTTCCTTTTAAAAATACCGATTGAATGTTGGTTCTTAATGTCTATGGGTAACTTATTATATATTTTAATGTCCATACAAAAAATGCTCACTCGTGGCAAAACATTTAATTTTTATAAAGAAATATTACATGACGTAACAAGATTAATTGATTGCGTAGGTAGGTACAATATTCCTATTTTCTTAATGTCCCTCGGGAATCATCGCATTTCTGAATCAACATCTGCCTAGCCTTTTCCCAACTATGTTGGGGTCGGCTTCCAGTCTAACCGGATGCAGCTGAATACCAGTATTTTACATGGAGCGACTGCCTATCTGACCTCCACAACCTAGTGACTAGGTAACACGATACCCCTTGGTAAGACTGGTTGTCAGACTTTTTGGGCTTCTAACTACCCGTAACGACTGTCAAAGATCTACAAATGACAGCCGGGACCAACGGCTTAACGTGCTTTCCGAGGCACGGAGGGGACTTGGTATGTAAAGATGGTCACTCATCCACGGACCAACCGCGGCAAGCGTAGCTTAACCTGATCGATCGACCCGTGCAGCTGTTATTACTTAGCCACAAGCCCCTCTCAATACATCGCATTTCTGAATACAAACGAATATTAATTTCCATATCCATCAATTATTAGATTTATCTTGTATAATAATTTGAATTCAGAACCAAGTACTTTATTATTGTTTTGTTTTGATTTTCGTGTGAACTATACATATAGAGCTGTAAAACTATTTTCCTATTTATCGTGCCTGTGACTTTAGCGGCTTTTCTCCCATTTTTTAAATAAATTACATTAAGTTAAAAGAGTATTAACAACTCTATATACTTCCAAGTCGATTGAGAGCGTCCGGTCTGCACCAAGTGTAAAGGGCAACTGATAAAAATCCGACGACTGACGAAACACGAAGTTTGCCGAGGGACATTAAGAAAAATAAGAAATAATAAATAATAAACTTTGTAATGTAAATAAAAATAATAAACTTTGTAATGTTGGAATAATTCTTTCAATCAAATAATGGTTCATCAATTACTCCTAGGTCATCATCATCAGCCTATAATGTTCACACTGCTGGGACACAGGCCTCCTCTCTGTGAGAGGGAGTGGGCCGTAATCCACCACGCGGGCCCAGTGCGGGTTGGTAGATGTCACATGTCTTCGAATTTTCGGTTCTAGGACATGCCGGTTTCCTCACGATGTTTTCCTTCACCGTTTTTAGAGCAGTGGTGATGAAATTATTTACACAAAGTAAGGCGCCTGTCTGGGTACGAACCTACGACGTACAACTCGTAAGTCGCGGCCGTTACCACTGGGCCACCACTGCTCTCCTAGGTCATAATAAACTATTCTATTCTAAACTTTGCACAAGTAAGATTTAAAAGACAAATAATGCAACCAGGCAACCTGCACCAAGAAAGGTCCTTGTGAAAGTAAACAGTTCATATCACAGCACTATACGACTTGCCTTCTCAAACACATGCATATATTTAAACCAACTTTAATATTTCTCCAAAGTAACATTGTCCCAGCAAAGAGATTTCTTTACTAATCAAAACATATGAATACAGTTCGACTGTTTTATTCAATTCAATTGTACGGTGCACGACATTGTCAGCCGGCCCGGATACCACCGTCCGTATTCTAGTCTCGAGCTCTCGACTCACGTTACCTGAATTTGCAAAGCAAACCCATTTTGTTGGTATGCTTCAGTATAGTCTAAAACGTTTTGGGGTTTAGTTCGAAGCCGGTTTTGATTTTGCAGTATTTGTATAAAATATCTAAAGTATATTTGTAATACAAAATTGACAAAAATACATAAACATTTGCATTTCACTATCGTTTCATGTTCCCTAAATGTCGAGTAAAGTTCAGAGTAGGGGTGCAGGCGCGAAAACGGCAATTTTCGCCGGACTGCGTCCGTTTAAATAATAGAAAGGTCGCGAAGATTGGAGCCGCTCTGAATGGTTTATATGTCACTTGTGGACCTTTCCCGTGTTAGTAGATCTCGCGCGACATTCTCGCCAAATTATATATTCATTCGAGTGCTTTTAGAATCCAGACTCAACAGTTGGCCTCGTATTACGCAAAGCGATGTAACTTTGCCTTAAAAATCTGAAAATTGGTTTAACTTTCATGAAATAGCAGAGTGTTGTATGTTGTATAGTAATGTAAGTTGTACGGTGAAACTACGCAGTTATTTCACTAATTAGCCCTATTATAGCATAATAAACATTCAACAACAACGGTCGGTACGCCAGTGCAAACTATTAAATATCACGTACAAATCAATTTCCACGCCGGGCAGAAATCTGAATCCAATTTGCGGGCTGTCCGATCGGAGCGGACGGCAGATATCACGGGCGAATATCGCTAAACGGCTAAATAATTTAGTAGCAATCTGGCGGCGAGCGGCGGCGGCGGCGGCCCGCGGCGGAAACCGCGTGCTGCGGCCGCACGCCCGCGCGTCGCCCGCGTCGCCGCCGCTTGTCACCCGCACCTGCAACCACTATCTTCACGCTGTTATGACTTGCCATTACAATTTGTGCAAATCTCTCAAATTGTAGCGACAAGTCTGTCTATGGACAGAATCTGAAAGCATTTCGAACGCGAGTCAAAAAGCGGAGCTTTTTTGTCTTAGATAGGCAGTGGAATAATTATTTTTTTGTTACTGATTTTGATCAGTACACCTACTGAATGCTTTTGTCTTACTGCGGAGGGAGTAGAGACAATGTACACGTTCGTTTAACGTAAAACGTCAAACTTGGCTTGGGTGCCGTCGCGACACAATGGCGTTTCGAACAAAGCTTAACTTGCACCCAGTCATTAAAATTTCGTTTTCCATCTTTTCCATTACGCAGCTGCAGACAAAAAATAGCGAAATAAAAAACGACGAGTCCAAAACAAAAGTCGGGAACGAAGAGAACAGGAAATAAAGTTAATTAAGAGCGGCGAAATCGACTGAGTTGCGGTGGAAATTGGCCCCTTAAAAAAGAGACATTTGTAGCGGAGCTATTGCGCTTAATTTTTGTGACAAGTGAAACAAAAGAGTTGGCAGGGTGGCGGAGACGCGGGGGTGCGGGCGACGTGCGGGGGTGAGACCGAGGGGAGATAAGGTCGCCGTTATCACCGGCGGTTCCGGGCGGCCAGTGGCGAGTCGAAGGCGATACCTTTTGTTTTGCCACATTGAGGGATGCTCGCTTGCGTGACGTTATCGCGCCTCCTTGGCTCGCGCTGACCTTTCCACTCATGACAGTAAATTTTCTTTCTTAGACGTTTTGTGGTTTACTTTTTGGGTTTCGTTTCATCAAAGTAATGATGTTCGCGATTAGATCGAATCGTGTTGTATTAGAAATAGGATGCGTATAATTATTAACCTTAATGACGCGTGGGTTGTGTAGTAGGTTCCGGTAGCAACGCTAATTGGATCTTCCTGCTTGTAGCTTATTTTATATGTATCAACTAATTATGAGTTTGTCGTAATTAACCACCAAAGTCGATAACGTGGGCACGAATTGGGCAATTGGAAACGAGTAAACATGCAATGCACCCTAGTAGATCTTAAACATCCACTGGAGTTTATAGCACCATGTAGATCCAGCTATCACTTGAATTTGTCGTGAAATTGTAATAGCAGTCTGTGGATATCGCAAAATAAGTGTGACACTGGGTGGCCAATATTTTCTGCATATCTGTGAGAAAAATATAATCAGTAATTCTAACCTTTCCATTCCAATCATGAGACTCCTCACACATAAGTAAAATGATATCACAGTTTAAAGAATTTACCTAGCAACACTTGACTAGACTAAGGTAACTTGATACTTGCCATATCAGGATATTTAAATCAATAAGCTGCATCGTTTGTCTAAGGTTCTGCGTGGGCGACCGGTTCTACCTGTGCGACAACAAGATCCTGTGCGAGTATGACTACGAGGAGCGCCTGGTGTTCGCCAACATGGCGTACAACCCGCCGCCGCTTGCGCACCTCAAGAGGCAAACCACGCATCTGCCGCCCCCACCGGTAAGCAACAAGATCCTTTACTAAAACACTTATAGATTCCTTGATTTGAATTTTAATTCAGCATTCATGTTTAAAATTCCGTTTTATGGAGCTGCTTGGCCAACTACGATTGATGGTGGTGGACCTTGAAAAACCACTCGTCTATGAATGTTTTGCATGAATCTATTACTTAGAGTTCCGTTCATTTGTGTTAAAGACGTGCTTCACAAATAAGCATAAAAGCACATTGAAACTGTAACCTATTATAAAACTATAGGTGTCCTGGATCAAAGCAAGACAAGATCTAGATCTCGTTTTAGATACTGCACGTCTGGAGTTGATAGCCAAGAAATTAATTAAATAAATTATCTACAGACAAGCAACGCGATGAGCGGTTTGATGAACGGCTCGAGCCGCTCCGGTGATCTGAACAACAACATGTCGGGGTCGTCGCCGGCGCCGTTCGCCGCCCCCCCGCACCTCAAGCCCCTCGGGCTCTCGGCGTCCAGCTGAGATTATAGCGCGTGAGACGCGGCCCACCCCTACGCCAAGTATCAACACTAATCACGCGTACTCCACGAGACAATCGATACTACAAAAGTTAATCAGTTGCCGTTACAAACGAACTATTGAGTGTTTAAAACGCAGCTATATTTAGACAGAACATTCTAATCGTCTAATTACTGGACTTGACATGTTTCTAAGTGTATAAACTAAAGCAAAGTAAATGCCAAACTGTAGTTAGTGTTTCTGATTGTTTATTAACAGCACATCAATTTATTAAATAACTTACATTGTCATGTAATTATTTCTCGAATAAAATATGATATTATTATGTTATTAGAGTATGTGTAAAGGAAAATTGTTTTAGTTTGTTAAAATCTCAGAATTTGATCTCAGATGAGCAATTATGCTGAATTAGGATATAGTTAGTAGAGGATCATTGAATCTCCATTTTGTATAAATCTGTTAAAAGTTGCAATAACATGTCTGTATTTTTCTCTTTTAAAATATAATGTGTGAATTGACTGGTACGGATAATGATACAGTACGATTTTAGCTTTCGCCAGATGCACAGTTATAGGGGCTTACGAATTTAGCGACGTGGACGTTTTGGCGGCTCAACCGCTGTGTGGAGCGGTTTAATTAACGCGCGTACGAACCGCTGAACGTGTATCTGGCCTAACGTGAGGACCTTACGAGCGCGGGTTTTAAGACTGCCGAATTGTCGTCTTTGATGGATGAAATGTATTTTAGAATAAATATCAATGTTAATGTAAATATTATAATCATCTATATGTACAATCAATCGAGTCTCAAAATGATTAGGTATATTAATTAATGATCAAAATACTTAGTTATTTTCAAATATTTTAGTTTTACTCTGGCTAAGCCGTGAAAGAAAATTAATTTAAATGATCAATTTTCGAATACATTTGTTATTTCTGTTTGTATCTATGTATATTAACTGTTAAGTTTACTATAGGCATTGTTACGATGTTTGTATTATTTATGTAAATAGCTCACTATAAGTAGATTATTGTATATCTATTATTATACAATGGTGAATATAAAATATTTGGATTAATTAGTAAAATGTGGATATATGTGTTAATAAAAAATACATAATTCGAAATAGTTCAAATTAGTTCTTTTTAGGAATATTTTAAATAAATAAATACTTGTCGTCGTCTTCGGATGATTTATTAATTGTTTGCATTTAATTATGTACAGTCGCCAATACTATGTATTTTAAAATTATTATAGCCCTTACATGCTCTACAAGAGAGTATTAAATCAATAGACGTTGTAATGTTAATTATTGTGAATCTGGTATTTTATTGTCAGCAGTTGTAACTAGTACATGCATTTGACAGTACTTGGATGTGTAATTCTACCGTAGGTGTTATGTTGACGACTGTACAAGCTCATGCATTCCTGTAGAGAGACGCACGTTGTGTGCACACACACACACACACATTTGTATAAATATAAATGTGCAAGTTCTCTTTTAACCAATGATACGACCAAAGATTTAGCTCATTAAAGCCTTGTTCAAGATTATTTCTTATTTTATTTCTTTACCAACTTTTTGTTAAGCACTAACTTTTTGCTAAACCTACATATCTGAGTCGAGGCACTATCATATAACCTTAAAACTCTACATTTCGCGATGAACAGTAAAAAAAATATAATTTAAGATCAAAGATATTGGATTATCCTATGAAACAAAAATATTGCTTTTTAGCACTCACTCTCACTACAAAACGTGTAATTCGTTAATCGATTTTATATTCCATTTATCTATTTATAAATATTTACCTACCAGTATAAAAGGAAGTTTCCTAATTAATTGATTCAAGCGTGACCTTGCGGAAATCCATTATAAAATACAATAGACGTGGATATATTTAGTAACCTGTTCCGCTTAGCTATTTCTAAGGAGCTATAAAAACCTTGAAAGAAATCGACACGTGTTTCACCTCTCAACGAGGCATCCTCAGGATAACGATTGACTTGTCGCGAACCCAAACACGGCATGTTGCCACACCGAGCGCTGAACGCAGACCTACAACATACATAAGGCTGAGATAACTGACTGATGTAACAGTATACCATCCATTTATTCCATTTTAGACTTAGCTTGGCCAGACTCTACATGATCTATAGTGCACTCTTCATCATTTATCAGTATCAAAACATAAGATTCGAACTTGCTGTTCTTATAGTGACAAGCAACAAAGTATTTTTCTCTAAATACCCTGACCCGAACAAATAAAATAAAGCAGCTAATGAAAGAGCAAATGCGTTATAGCTTATAATAGTTGGGTACTTGAGCTTGTATAATAGTTGGGTAGTTAGAGAAGCCCAAAAAGTCTGACAACCAGTCTTACCAAGGGGTATCGTGTTACCTAGTAACTAGGTTGTGGAGGTCAGATAGGCAGTCGCTCCATGAAAAATACTGGTATTCAGCTGCATCCGGTTAGACTGGAAGCCGACCCCAACATAGTTGGGAAAAGGCTAGGCAGATGATGATGAGTTGGGTACTTGAGCGGAATTTCGAAAAAGTGCTCTTTTAGTGGGCTGTGGCGAGAATTCCAAGAGAGATCCAAGCATACATACAGAAGAAAATGAAAGGAAAATACTACACACGAACTAAAGTTGGCGTAATTTTTATCGTGTGTTGTTTTTTTGCCCATTTTCACTAACACTATACTCCATTTGAAATAAGATTAGACATTTAAACAAACCTTTTTTACAGTCCATTCAACCGATTTTGACTTCTCTCCGTAGGCATAAGGATAGCATTAAAAGCAAAAAAAGTGGTTACAATACCAACTGTTTACTGCAGCTGCTATTTGTCATGCCACCAACGGAATAAAAGTCAAAATCGGCTGAACGGGCTGTAAAAAAGGTTTATTTAAATATCTAATCTTATTTCAAATGGAGTATAGATGACACCCAAATAGATGTCTAAATAAAGAGCACTGTTGGATTTTCAACTTACGGCGCTAAGCTAAGCGTTGAAAGTCCATCAACGGGCTTTTATTCAAGAATTCATTTAAAAAAACTTTTTACAAAAAAAAAACAACCGACCTCCAAAAAAAAACACTACAAAGTGAAAAATAACTTTAATTTCGGAAGTCGGTGTCTTGGGTTTTGTATTTTCGTTTTTTGCCACCGACTTCCGAAATTAAAGTTATTTTTCACTTTGTAGTGTTTTTTTTTGGAGGTCGGTTGTTTTTTTTTTGTAAAAAGTTTTTATTTTTCACTTTTTAGTTGTGGTACCTACACCACACATATTCGAATACCACTACCTGCTACCAGTGACAGAAACTTATCATATCATCTACATACTAAGTGGGAAAAAAATACGTATTTTGTAGCTAACTCAAAAACTATCCAAGCAAAGTTAATAAAATTTATATGGGACCAATTCGAGAGCACACCCTTTCAAACAAAAAAAGAATTTTCAAAATCGGTCCACAATTGACGGAGAAATCGGTGGACATACATAAAGAAAAAAAAAAAAAAACATACGCGACGAACATATAACCTCCTCCTTTTTGGAAGTCGGTTAAAAACGGGCATTAGTGCACTATCTAAGGGAGTTCGCGCACTAGACAGCCACGACCAGGACCAGTGGTCGCACCGACCAAGTACCTAAACTATAGAAACCGGTACAAAACGCGCACTTGGTCGCAACTATCAGCTAGCCGGTTTCTATAGTTTACCAGTACCCTAATTGCGTAATACAACACAATCCATTGCTTCATAAGTTGGAAAAAAATCTGCTCATCAACGTAAATAACGCAATGAATGTTGTTGAACTGTCAAAATGAAACAAATTTGGCAAATTTTTTTACGAAAATAAGTTACGCAATTAGGGTACTGGTCGGTGCGACCACTGTTCGTGGTCGTGGCGAGATCCCTTACCTGCCAATAAAAGGAAGTTATCTAGTAAAACTTCAAGCGACAAAGTAGTCTCCCTGACCTTAAATCAAACACAATAAAGCAGCCAATGAAAAAGAAAATGCGTTATCAACAGTCGGGGAGAGCGGAAATTCGAAAAGGTGCACTTTTAGTGGCCTGTGGGCGAGAAGCGAGAATGGAGAGCAAAGCGGTTTCATATCGGGAGCGTAAAAATGTCGTCCGCCGCAGCATTGTAGTACTTACTGATAGTACCTGAGAAGCACATCGAAAATGATTGTAGGGATAGCAGGACAAATGGAAAGGGAAAAATATAAAACAGTGTTTTTCTAATCAGAAGTAAGTATTTTAATGTCAATTAAAAAAAACTTTTTTACAAAAAATACAACCGACTTCCAAACTACAAAGTGAAAAATAACTTTAATTTCGGAAGTCGGTGTCAAAAAAACTAAAATACTGATCCAAAGACACCGACTTCCGAAATTAAAGTTATTTTTCACTTTGTAGTTTGGAAGTCGGTTGTATTTTTTGTAAAAAAGATTTTTTTTTCACTTTTTAGTGGGTTGATTTGTAATTTATCTAAGTTACAATAGCCTTATGTCAACTGCTCATCAAAAATACCCAAATCGCTATAGATGTGCCTTTAATATTTGAAGAGTTCCCTCGATTTCTCCAAGATTCCATAATCAGATCGTGACCAAATGACAATGAGACCAACTTGAAAGTATACCCTTTCAAACAAAAAAATAATTTTTCAAATCAGTCCAGCCGTCTTCGAGTAATCGGGGAACACACATTAAAAAAAAAATATCCCGACGAATTGAGAACCTCCTCCTTTTTTTTGAAGTCGGTTAATAATAAGTCTAGTGTAAACACGTATACTCCGTTTAAAATAAGATTAGACATTTAAACAAACCTTTTTTACAGTCCGTTCAACCGATTTTGACTTCTATACCGTAGGCATAAGGATGGCATTAAAAGCAAAAAAAATGGTTACAAACCAACTGTTTACTGCAGCTGCCATTTGTCATGCCACCAACGCAATAGAAGTCAAAATCGGTTGAACGGACTGTAAAAAAGGTTTAGTTAAATGTCTAATCTTATTTCAAACGGAGTATAGGTAGGTACCAGTTTATAATAATGAATTGTGAGCAAAATGAGGTCCACTTTTATTTAAAAAATCGGCCAAGTGCGAGTCGGACTCGCGCACGAAGGGTTCCGTACCATTGTCTACAAAAACGAGCAAAAAAATCACGTTTGTTGTATGGGAGCCCCCTTAAATATTTATTTTATTCTGTTTTTAGTACTTGTTGTTATAGCGGCAACAGAAATACATCTTCTGTGAAAATTTCAACTGTCTAACTATCACGGTTCATGAGATACAACCTGGTGACAGACGGACAGACAGACAGATGGACGGACAGCGGAGTCTTAGTAATAGGGTCCCGTTTTACCCTTTGGGTACGGAACCCTATAAAATGGTATTAAAATCAGTTCTCAGAGCTCGTTATTGAACGCTTAACGCTTGTTACTTTTCGAGGAAACCTTTCTGACTCATTAATTGACACACAATATTGCGTATTCGATTTAATTTCCACACATAAGTATTTGTATGCTAACGCTACTGTTTACAGCGGGAGTGCAAAGAGGAGAAAAATCACCCCAATTTCCCGACCCCCAGCCCTCATTGTCGGCCCAACACACCCTGATAGAATTGTTATCGATGCCATCTTTAATTTCACCACTGTAAACAACCACCAACATTATGGAACACCACACAACTAACTCAGGGTAGATTGAAATTTAAGACGCAGTTTATCTTAATTTTATTTTCAGTTTTTGCTTTTTCAGTTCTTCATTTAAGTCCATTTTAGCCATAGCTTCGGATTGCAACCTATCCGTGATCGTGATTCGAACGTGATTCAAATTCGCAAGCAAGCAGTACCTACAAGCTTCAGTCGAACTGTGCTTGACTTTGAAACACTGATCCCGTAAAGCAGGAGCTGGCTTATAGAGCTTTAGTTCAATTTACTTAGTCCATAATAGTCTGAAGGTCTATTGCTTTAGTCACGTAAGAGCCTGTGTACACGATGCATTGCGGCGGCGGCCCGGCACCGTAGCGTTGTCGCTGCGGCGTCCTACATACATATATCCATGGTACGCCACACGGTGCGTTCCGGTGTTGCTCCATACGTACACCGGACTTGCAGCCCGCGAGACGAGGCGGAGAGGGGTGTACGCGATGCGACACCGGAGCGGCACCGCTCAGTTGTCAAAAACACAGATGTTAGACAGATGACAATTTACGCGCTTTACGGCGCAGCGCCGCAGTGCCCGTGTGACCGCCCATGCGGCGAAATCTTTGCGGTGCGGCTCCGCAACGCATCGTGTGCAGACAACCTTAGTTATGCTTATGACTGTGCCAAGATTATAACGTATGTTGATGGCATATATTGATTCATGCACATTGCACATGCAAAAATTCAAAATTCAAATTCAAAATTCAAAAGTCATTTATTCAAACTAGGCTGAGAATCAGCACTTTTCGAACGTCAAAATTACATAAGACCGCAATTACGACGCCCTTTCCTGTTGCTGCTTCATATCATAATAAAGATTTCTCAGTCGCTTTAAAAGATAGATTGTTTGCAAATTGACATAAATACAAATCGATGAAACAAATCGCGTGCATTGTACACACGGCTACACATCAAGCCATATATTTCCAGTATAAGCTGACCTCGCATTGTACGGAAATCCTTTACAATGCGAGATCAGTATAAACTGGAAATGTATAGCTTGATGTGTAGCCGAGTGTACATGAAGCAAATACAAATAGAAAGGGTTAACAATAAATAAAGGTGTGAGTTGTGACGAGTGAGCCAACCTTCGCAGTCAGCCTTCTCGAGCGTGAACGTCACAATGAGGTGCGTGAAAAATGGCTCCCACAAATCAAAACTGTGAAATCGTTTGGCAAAAAACGAAAAATAAAAAACAAATAAACGGCGTAGGAAGCCGGGCGCACACCACTGATGGCTTCTTGCAATAATTTCCGTTTTCAATGAACGCGTTTTTCTTTTTCTTATCATCGCACGAACTAGGATGGTTGGGAATAAATTGAAATACAAAATTGATTGTTGACTTTTCCCGGCCGCTTTATTACTGTCACAAATAGGAAAGAGATTGAAAATTGCCTACAGCGAGACGCCGCCGGCGGATTTGATGATTCTTCAATCAACTATAGACTAATGTGTATGATTCGGTTTATCTTTAGAACTCAAATGGAACTGAACCATATTCTTTTCGTTGGGGTTTTAAAGGAAAATCTAATTGAATCGTTATCACTTGTTGCGATTGTAATTTTAGTGGAAGTTTAAAAGAAAATGGAAGTGCAAGCGTTAGACCGAGATCGCAAGATAGTACAATCTGCTGGACGATTTATTAAGTTGTTGGCTCTGGTTAGAGCACAGTGGGTTACACGCGCTATCTTTCGATGGAGCACTAGTTTTATACAGAAAATTAATTTGATTTCCATTGAAAAATTCAAAAATTCAAAATTCAAAAGTCATTTATTTAAACTAGGCTGAGAATCAGCACTTTTCGAACGTCAAAATTACATAAGACAGTCCCCCAAAAACGCCCACCCTTTACCACTTCCAAGTGCCTTTAGCTGGGAAGAAGAAGTGGCGCAAAAATTGAAATCTTGATGAGGCAGAAAAGTGAAAAGTTCTTTGTGTATTAGCACGATACACGTGTTCCGGGCTACTTTAACGAGTTTTAGTCAAAAGGGTACAAGATCAGATAAACAAAAATATTTAAATAACTTTTATGAACCTACTAACAAATTCTTAGGGCAGGTTTATATGAAAACGTAATTTTATCTGTGTAGGTCCGCCAAGGTTGACTACGCTACAATGTATGAAAAATTAAATATAAAATGTGCCTATTTATAATCCTTATCTTGATAAATAGGCGAGCTATTATTTTTACGAGCTATTCCCTGTTTACACTCCTTAATGCCCGGTCAGGATGAGTTAACGACAGTTGTCAGTTCTTTACCCTCCAGCGGGGATTTATATAGGAAAATGGTTCTTACACAATGTCCATTTATTATGAACTCTGGGCTTCCATAAAAATTCGTCGGATACACATTGTTTACACAGATGGAAGGGGAAGAGGAAGCTCTCCCTAAACTGGGCATGCTATGCCCCCGATGCTCCTATTTTTATTTGAGTTTTAATTATTAAAAGTTTTATGAACTGCTTATTTCTTTTTATGAGATTGTTGAATTAATTCCTTTTGTTTGTTAACTCGACCCTCCTTGTATTCTCAAATGCTGAAAGTTGCGTTTGTTTTGCTGTAATTAATGTGTAGAATTGAAATTGTGATCTCTCTTTGCAAGAACCGTTGCAGGGACTATTGCTATAACAAAACGTTTAGGCGTTATGTAAGAAACGAAATAGAAATAAAATAAGGTACGAAGAATAATAAGTCACGTCCTTCTTGAACGATAAATTCAAATGAATATGTTTTATATTCATTTCGATTGAGTGGGTTATTCACAAATTTACCGTTATCACGTCCGCTGAATATCATAAAACATTTTAAAGTTCGCAAAGAGATATTCGAGAGTCGAATCTTCATTCGGCGCCGTGGGTTCACTGTAAGTAAATTTAACTTTAAAATATGCATAACAGTTTTCCGATGCGATCCACTTTCGAATTTAAACACATCGAGTCGTATTAAGATACATTTCGATTCAGTGCACTTGGGAAGTTCGGGAAGAAAATGCTATTCAGTTTAAACATGATGTGGATGGTAGTTTACGTGCAAAATGTAAGGAAAGAATGTGTTTGATCGAGAGATGTTTGTGTTAAATTTATATCTTAGTAATTCCACAATATTGTAAGCATAATATTCAGACGTCAAAACTTTTTAGCAGTGGTCTACCGTAAGTCTCGAATTGTGGTCCCGACCTTTATATTTACATCGTGGTCCGGACTAACGTAGGCAATTAAAATTGATTACTTACATATACCAATCCTAGGCTGTCATCACGTAATCATAAAGAGTCGAAGAGCTTTATCATCGAATACTGTCAAAAACATCACAGGCTTTTCAAGTCCAAACTATGTAAGCCATAAAATATATTGTGAGGACAAATTTAACGCATCAGAAACAAATAACAAGAGGCTTGTAGACTTGGAACTCTTGGAAGTTAAGTGTACTTAACCGCAACTTGTGAAAATGCAAATAAGGAGCTTCGCCGCGGTGACGCCGGGGCTCCGGGATTTGTCTCAACCAGATATGATAATTAGTTTTACAGCAACCAGAATTAGTTGGAAACAGGGTTTTCTTTATTAAAAAAAACCGGCCAAGTGCATGTCGGACTACGCACAATGAAGGGTTCCGTAGTTGGGATGAATTTATTCTAAATACAAACTTAACATTGTAGTTGAAATACATGTTCTCCCATACATTCCAACTGCAAAAGTAAGTTTGTACGCACAATATTGACAGATTTACCATGTTATTTTAAGACCATAGACTTCTTATAGGTTTTCCAGTAATCTATGAGTAAAGATCCATTCTCTGTAATTTTTTCAAAATTTTTGGTCCAGTATTTTCGGAGATAAGGGGAATGGTAGATTTTCATCGAATTTCTTAAATATCTTTAAAACTGTTTATTTTAAAATTATATATAAATATGTTTAAGATTCTCGCAACAAGTCCTTTCATTTGATATGTGTACAATTCCCAAAAAGATTCCGAGGAGCCTGCGGGGTATTTATGGCTTGGCCAATGAAAATACCGAGCTCAGAACGAGATAAACTTTAATTTCATTATACAATGAATAAAAATCAAGAGTAACGGAAAATATTTTTTCTAAAAGATGACAGAATGACATTTGACACCATTCCGCCCACCATAACACACAGAGTTTCTTAACAACTAACCCGCCCACCATCATAAAATATAGCTACTACCAACAACAATAAAATAATAAATAAATCTAACTTAAACATTTCAATGTTAACAACACTCCATAACATTGCTGCTGGTAGCCTTTGAATATATTGAGCAAAACAAAACTTCATAACTTAAATCTAAACGGCAACAGGTAAAATAATAAGCTTGGAAACTGGTCTCTTGATAACAGAATCTCTACATTTTAAAGAAACAACGCGCGTGAGATTGTCCACACCAATATGCTTGTCGGTAATCATACCATACAAACATCTTGCCGGTGGCAGATCATCCTCCTTAACCGGCACTATATCTCCAACTTTAGGTTCCGGAGTTATTTGTGACCATTTATAACGGTGTTGGAGTTGTGTCAGATATTCGTGTGACCATCTTCGCCAAAAATCTTGCACAAGCTGTTGAGTGAAATGCCATCTTTTGAGAGCACTCATGTTCGCATTCGCATAATTAGTATCCGGTACCAGCACTAAAGGCTCACCCACAAGAAAATGCCCCGGGGTAAGTGGGTACGGATCTTCTGCATTGGAACTAACTTGAGTTATCGGCAATGAGTTAAGACATGCCTCTATTTGCCACAAAAGAGTCGTCATTTCTTCAAACGTGAGTGTACTGTTGCCGATTACTCTTTTTAGGTGATGTTTCGTAGACTTCACTCCAGCTTCCCAAAGTCCACCAAAGTTTGATGAGTGGGGTGGAATGAAGTGCCAGTTGGTGCCATTTGTCGCTAACCAGCTAGCTATGTCACTAGCTACTACTGATCCTTCTCGAGGTAAAAATTCCTAAGCTCCCTATTCGCTCCAACAAAGTTAGTGCCATTATCACTCCACAAATCTGCACAATGCCCTCTGCGTGCAACAAAACGCTTAAATGCACCTAAAAATGCCTCTGAGGTCAGATCACTCACTACCTCGAGATGAATCATGATGAATAAGCAAATGTAGCCCTTGGTCGAGTGATAACCACGTCCCTTTGTGGTTCTGACCGCAATAGGTCCTGCGTAATCAACACCGCTCTGATGAAAAGGGCGACAAGCAGTGACACGAGCTGATGGCATTTGGCCCATCAACTGTTGATTCGTTTGAGCTGAATAACGCACACAAACACCGCATTTACGAACATGCTGCCTAATAAGACTTTTCGCGTTCACAATCCAATACCGAGTTCTTATATAGCTCAGCATTAATTGACGACTTCCATGAATAGTTCGGTCATGGGCATCCGCAACAATCAGATTTGCTAGATGTGATTTATAAGGAATCAGTATTGGATGCTTCATTTCTTCTACAACATTAGCCTTCTGCAATCGTCCACCAACCCTAAAGATGCCGTCGCCATCAAGAAATGGATTGAGCGAGGTAAGTCTACTACCTTTTTTTACTTTACCTGATCCTTGTACACTCTCTATTTCTTTCAGGAACCCGTCCCTTTGACACAACCGGATACAGGTAAGTAATGAATCATTTATTTCAGTAGATGTTACCCAACGTGTAGTTTGAGATTTAGGGTTTGCTCTTTTTGTCATATTAAGAAACCTTCTACAATATGAAATCACTCATATTAGTCTTTTTAAACTGGAAAACCTTAAAATTATATCAATGCCTTCAGTTGTTATGTGACATAAAACATTACTTTTTCTTTCCTCTAAATCTGTTTGCTTAAACCTTCCTCTACTGTAATGGACTGTATTTTCTTGTAGCCACTTAGGGCCGTTTTTCCATAATTCAATTTCAGAAATATTGCTTAGATTTATGCCCCGTGATGCGCAATCTGCTGGGTTCTCATCGGATTTGACATAAGACCACTGACTATTATCTATAATGGTCAATATTTCGGAGACTATTTGCCACGAACGTCTTCCACTTGCTGGGATGACTACTCGGCCAAGCAAGGACAACACTGGAGTCAGTCCAAGCATGTATGTTTTCCTTTGAGATACCCAATACTTCCGAGACTTCTTGGAGCAACTTTGCTAAAAGGACGGCTCCACAAAGCTCCAAACGAGGTATAGATACCTGTTTTACAGGAGCAATTCTCGATTTGGAAGCGACGAGATTCACATGAACCTTACCGTTATAATCTACTGTCCTAACATAGACAACGGCTGCATAAGCTGCGTTAGACGCATCAGAAAACCCCTGTAGATCCATATGGACATCGTCTTTGCTTGTCCCAACCCACCTCGGAAGTTGAAAACTAGTAAGGTGAACGAGATCCTTACGATAGGAAATCCAATCTTTGAGTATGTCAGCTGGTATCTCATCATCCCATCCTACACCAGCAAGCCATATTCTCTGAATAAAAACCTTGGCAGTTGTTATAACGCGTGCGATCCAACCGAGTGGATCAAATAAT
This sequence comes from Agrochola lychnidis, assembly GCA_963680765.1. Taxonomy (NCBI): domain Eukaryota; kingdom Metazoa; phylum Arthropoda; class Insecta; order Lepidoptera; family Noctuidae; genus Agrochola; species Agrochola lychnidis. The sequence goes on from OY796857.1 coordinate 10,362,882, forward strand.
CTGGCGATATCCGAAATTACTCTACGTTTAGTCACAGGTGTTTCAAGCGAAGGAAGTTGGACAGTGTACTGAAATTCGTCGCTAGATCTATTCCAAGTTAATCCTAGAATTTTCATGACAGAATCTAACTTCATCTCTAAGGTTTCCTTCGTATCCTTACTGTCTTTTTCAATTATCTGCAATAAATCATTGTTATTACAAGACCACTTCTGAAGCTCAAACCCCCCGCGACTAAGAAGTTCGTTCATTTGATGATATATCTGAACACCTTCTTCAACGCTTTCGCAACCTGTCATGAGATCGTCAACGTAGAACTCCTTTAAAACCCTGTCTGCTGCTAAAGGGTATTTATCACCTTCATCATGTGCAAGCTGTTGCAGAGCTCGTACAGCTAAGTATGGTGCTGAAGATGTACCAAATGTTACACGTAATAACCTCAGATGTTGAAGTTCTGAATTCACATCCTTACACCACAAAAGGCGTTGAAAATCAACATCTTCTTCAGATACCTTTACTTGTCTGTACATTTTCACTATATCGGCAACAAGACATATAGGGTGACAACGCCAACGCATGATGATGTGCCTCAGTTCAGGTTGTAGCCTTGGACCAATCATCATATCTTTATTTAATGATGAACCATTATTAAGAGAACATGATGCGTCGAATACAACCCTCACCTTTGTTGTAGTTCTATCATTTTTTACAACTGCGTGGTGTGGCAAATAGATGGCAGTAGAATTCTCTTTCTCTAATTCTGGAACCACCTCCATATGGCCTAGCGTCAAATATTCTTCAATAACATCAGAATATTTCGTTCGAAATTCAGGATTCTTGAGCAGCCGTTTCTCCAATAAATAAAATCGTTTCCGAGCAATTTCGAATGAATTGCCGTACTGACACTCTGGATTATTTGACTTCAAAGGCAATCTAACTACGTAGCGGCCTGATGAATTTCTTTGAACAGTTTCTTTGAAAAAGTCCTCACATGCCTGTTCTTCTTCTGATAAAATCCTTTTGTTCCCAGAAAAAGGTTCTTCTATCTCCCAGAACTTCTTTAACAGATCATCAGTCGATATGTGAATGTGCATGTTCACGATTTTATTTTGTTGCAGACAACCTTGATTTATTGGTGAGTGTATATAACCAGAGAGGATCCATCCGAGCTTAGTATTTTGTGCCACGGGAAACCCAGGTAGACCCTTGATAACACCTTCCATTAAAATCTGGCAATACACTTCTGCTCCTAGCAAAATATCAATTTTGTTTGGAGTATTAAATGCAGAAGGCTAATGTTGTAGAAGAAATGAAGCATCCAATACTGATTCCTTATAAATCACATCTAGCAAATCTGATTGTTGCGGATGCCCAAGACCGAACTATTCATGGAGGTCGTCAATTAATGCTGAGCTATATAAGAACTCGGTATTGGATTGTGAACGCGAAAAGTCTTATTAGGCAGCATGTTCGTAAATGCGTTGTTTGTGTGCGTTATTCAGCTCAAACGAATCAACAGTTGATGGGCCAAATGCCATCAGCTCGTGTCACTGCTTGTCGCCCTTTTCATCAGAGCGGTGTTGATTACGCAGGATCTATTGCGGTCAGAACCACAAAGGGACGTGGTTATCACTCGACCAAGGGCTACATTTGCTTATTCATCATGATTCATCTCGAGGTAGTGAGTGATCTGACCTCAGAGGCATTTTTGGGTGCATTTAAGCGTTTTGTTGTACGCAGAGGGCATTGTGCAGATTTGTGGAGTGATAATGGCACTAACTTTGTTGGAGCGAATAGGGAGCTTAGGAATTTTTACCTCGAGAAGGATCAGTAGTAGCTAGTGACATAGCTAGCTGGTTAGCGACAAACGGCACCAACTGGCACTTCATTCCACCCCACTCATCAAACTTTGGTGGACTTTGGGAAGCTGGAGTGAAGTCTACGAAACATCACCTAAAAAGAGTAATCGGCAACAGTACACTCACGTTTGAAGAAATGACGACTCTTTTGTGCCAAATGGAGGCATGTCTTAACTCACGGCCGATAACTCAAGTTAGTTCCAATGCAGAAGATCCGTACCCACTTACCCCGGGGCATTTTCTTGTGGGTGAGCCTTTAGTGCTAGTACCGGATACTAATTATGAGAATGCGAACATGAGTGCTCTCAAAAGATGGTATTTCAATCAACAGCTTGTGCAAGATTTTTGGCGAAGATGGTCACACGAATATCTGACACAACTCCAACACCGTTATAAATGGTCACAAATAACTCCGGAACCTAAAGTTGGAGATATAGTGCTGGTTAAGGAAGATGATCTGCCACCGGCAAGATGGTTGTATGGTATGATTACCGACAAGCATATTGGTGTGGACAATCTCACGCGCGTTGTTTCTTTAAAATGTAGAGATTCTGTTATCAAGAGACTCGTGTCCAAGCTTATTATTTTACCTGTTGCCGTTTAGATTTAAGTTATGAAGTTTCGTTTTGCTCAATATATTCAAAGGCTACCAGCAGCAATGTTATGGAGTGTTGTTAACATTGAAATGTTTAAGTTAGATTTATTTATTATTTTATTGTTGTTGGTAGTAGCTATATTTTATGATGGTGGGCGGGTTAGTTGTTAAGTAACTCTGTGTGTTATTTTATGGACACTGTCCATGGTGGGCGGAATGGTGTCAAATGTCATTCTGTCATCTTTTAGAAAAAATATTTTCCGTTACTCTTTATTTTTATTCATTGTATAATGAAATTAAAGTTTATCTCGTTCTGAGCTCGGTATTTTCATTGGCTAAGCCATAAATACCCTGCAGGCTCCTCGGAATCTTTTTGGGAATTGTACAATATGTCACACGGTACTGTTAGCAAAACTTTTGTTTCAATTTTATTGTTTGCTCCCAAAACAGACCCTTATATTCAAAATACATTTATTTACGTTACACGGTTGTGTTTGAGTCATAAATACATATGCGTACCAAATTTCAACTTAATCGGTCCATTAGATTCGGAGTAAATTGGCTGTGACAGATGGACAGACAGACAGACAGACACACGAGTGATCCTATAAGGGTTCCGTTTTTTCTTTCTGAAGTACGGAACCCTAAAAGCGTCAATTTATTACAGTTTCAGGTTGTTGATACGCCGAATTATCTTGACTGGAACATTTTTACTGTGTGTATAGAAAAATTATAACATCTTTTGCTGAATAATCTAATACCAAAAACATCGACATGTTAGTGAATTTAACGCCTCTGGTTTAATCTAGAAAATATTAAAGAATGTAGGTATTACATGAAAATCTTAAACGCAGAATACTTATACCAAATTCCTTCAATATGGTCTGGAAACTTGTTAATGCTATTAGTGCAAGCTATGGAGGCGTTAAGCCTGCAACCTTACTTAATTCTACTTATTCGACAAACTTTGGCAGCAGCGCAGCGCCGCCGCCCCCTTGTCGGCACATCTTCAGTGTATGCTCTTAGTAAAGATTTACATAATTGAATCAAGAAGTTTCCAAATAATAAACAAAGTACCGAAAAATTAAAAGTTTAATACTCTTTCAATCATAAAACAAAATGAACATTAACTCAAACAATGCCAAAATAAAGAATCCAAAGTAAAAACTTAGAGTATTGGACATATTACTCCTCGCCTCGGCACTTTTGACGTATACGGCATTCTTTTGGGGTTGAACGTCTCTTTTTGTGTTTTTTACTTCTTGTTGAGGTTTCTTACTGTCAACAAAATACCTTTCGTGTGGCCAGACCATCGGTTTGCTAGTCCCTTCTTCAGAAACTTCCTCCGTGGAGGTAAGATTAGTAACCGAGGCTGCAGGAACATCTGTTGTCGTTATTTCATCTAGTACGTTTGTCGTTGCTGGCGAAGATATAATTTCGCTGTCGTCTTCTTTCATTTCAGGTATGGCGAAAGTAACTTGGTGCTCAGGAGATAATTCGGCTTGTATCAAAACTACTTTTTCTTTCTCAGAAGATGTGTCTGTTTTCTCAGAAGATGTTTCTGTTTTCTCAGAAGATGTTTCTGTTATCTCAGAAGATGCTTCTGTTTTCTCAGAAGATGCTTCTGTTTTCTCAGAAGATGCTTCTGTTTTCTCAGAAGATGCTACAGTACTTGTTACAAGTGTATCTTTGTTGATTACGTCACAAATATTCGAGCACTGCTCCTCTTGACATTTGTCCTCTGTACCGCATGTTACAAAGTTCTCCCAGGCTGACAACAGTTGGTACAGATGTGGTTGATTGCAGTCGTTATCTATGTACGTTTGAATGCCTGCTACTTCATTTTCACAAATAAGAGGTCCACCGCTGTTGCCCTATGATGTAAAACATTTAATTTTAAGAAGAATGTAAAATATAAATGCATTAAAAACATGAAATAACCTAGCCTCTTTTGGGAATATTTATTATTATTATATCTGCCTTTGCTGCCAGGCTTTTTGCCTATCTCCATTCTATTTACATCTTAGAGCTGATTGCTGTTGTAGTAGTCTATTTCATCCCGCTATCTTCACTTTATACATCGTTTTTCTCCTTTAGCGACCAAATTGATGTTACTTATGCCCAGCGATCGTTTGACATGACATGGTCTGCTCATCCCATGTCAATTTTTTTCCTTATACCGGTAATTTATATCAAGGAACGGTAAAACTATTAGGATTAAGAAAATCTTAAGTCTTATAAGTAGAAATGTTTGGTTTGTATCTCACCTGGCAGAAGTTACTGTCGTAAGCCTCGTTCTTGGTTTCATCGCTGTCGGAGGCACAGGTCATGGTGTTGCCAATGAAGTGAGAACCGCAGTTCTGAATCGAAGGTGGCAGCATATCCACGTATATCTGTATCAAACTCCTGTCTTCGGTGTCATTGCCGTCCTTCTTCTGCATACAGATGAAATTGTTAGTCTGGGGCTTGATACAGTTACGTACAATTAAGGCTACGTGCACGAAACAATCCCTTTTTCGTCAATAACTTAACTAATTATTGTAAGAAAGCTTGAAATAATTGAAACATTAAGTCTGTGTAAGTATAAAAGTACAGTTTTCGTGGTGCTAAACCATTCGTGTCAGTCACAGCACCTGTTAATAGTTGCATCACTTTTACGCTCTCGAAAATATGGTTTATTTCGCCTTTGATTTGCTTAATGAAGATATTGTATAATTATATTTACCTTCATTAATTTTTTTTCAAAATTTTATTTCAAGGATAGCTGAAGACTAATTGATTTTTACATTTCTTGATATGGTTTGTTCAATAATAGGAAAGATACATTACTGACAGGGTTTTAAATAAAACATGGTTTTTTCAACATTATTATTCTGCTATATTTAGTTTCTTGTAAAAAAGTGATCAAAAGTCAGTCTCGCGTTATTTTTTGGAAAAAAATTGCGAATATTTGTGATTTTCCATGAATACTTATTAGAAAAATTCCTTTCAGCTACATGCAAAACAAAGAATTCGACTTTTCATATCACAAATAGTTTTGTTTAAATTCTTTTTCCCTTTTTCACAACTAATTATCAAAATCAGTCGATTTCGTGCACGGCCTCTTAAGTCAAAAATCATTTTACAAAACAATCTATTTATATTCTACTCATAAATTGGCTTTCTACACCAACGAGGTGAGAGACCAATGGCAGACTCTGGCCTATTCACCAGCACTTTGTAATCTTCTTTATAAGGTCAGTCGTATATGTAAAATACCGACAAACGCACAGCCTTTCGTGTTCCCACTGTGAACTGAAACGAGCTCAGCCTCAGTCTTATAAGAGATTTATTTGCAGCTGCAAACTGCATAATCTCATTGCTGTCTAGAATTGGAGCATCAGCTCTAATAATAATAAAGATAAAACTAAGTGATCTTACGGCGAATACGAGTATGATGCAGGTTTTGTCCGCGAGGTCATGTTTAGGGTTGAGGCTGGTGATGCCCACAGATGAAGTAAGGTTGAAAGCTGACAGAACCTTCATGAGAGAGATGTCAGTGCGCCACCATTGCGTCGAACTGTGGTTGTACGGACGAACAATTTGTATGACCTGAGTAAGAAAAGCAAGTAAAAAAAGCAAAGTAATTTGTAAGATTAAACATGTATAATAGACATTAAATTAAATTTCAAGATTTGATTTAACCTTAACTTGCCATATTTGTATACAAATGTTTGTATTGAGATATAGTAAGAAGACGCAGAAAATACATGGCAGACGTAGACTTATAGGGGAAGTAGTTTCAATATTTCGAATTACCTCTCGCTCTTGTTCGTCCTCGTCTTCATTAAGAGTGAAATTGGTATCAATAGTAATAGCACCGAGCCTAGCTAGAAGTGTTTTTCGCGGGAAACCATTGGGTGTATCTGTGACAATACTGGGGCCGACAGCAGAGGTGACTAGCCAGTCAGGTCGGATGAGGATCGCACCACGGAGGAACCGGGAGTTAGTGCCATCTACCACCGACTCGTCTGGGTAATATAAAATTGCCTGAAAATATATTTAAAAAAGTTATAAGAATAAATGGTACTTCTTTTCGTAAGTGCAGTAATTTGTAAAATATGTAGTTAGTTGCTGAGCCATGATGAGTTATGCATGGGTAGATTTTAAAACGGAGCAGAGATAAGTCATAAAAAGGACCGGATAGTGATGAGACACGATCACACTTTTCATAACCTGTTATCATCAATTTCGACTTTCTTCGAAAAACTCTCCATTTTGTTCCTTCATGTGAAGCACTCGAAAGAGGATACTTAAATTGTTGATACACTATGACTGTCATGTGTTCTTTCACCACTTATTTTCCCATTCTTACAATATTATGTAAAAGGTAAATTTAACACCAATGATCCAACGTAAGGGTCAATTTACTCACCATGTATGGATAAAGCCCTCTCTTGACTTCCAATTCACCATCTGCATATACTTCTACATATAAGGATAGGGCTGAAAAAATGACAAAAAATACATTTGCTAACTAATCTCTACAGGTGAAAACCAAAATCCGTTAATTTAAACGTTAAAGAATTACCAGAACACAGTGCAATTAGGAATTTAGTTTTCATATTCGTAGAAAATAATCATAAACATTTATAGGAAAATTAAATGACGTTTCACCGTCAAATACATTGTTGGTCCGACAGTAGAAATTTCAAAAGAAGAATAGATATCATTTTTCTTTTTATATTTTCTCTGCCAGGTAAATCAAACAGGTTTTATAAACCTACACAAGGTTGTAAGTCCTCATTTTTGACCTAATGCTATATTTCTTTTTAACTCTCTCTGTAGTAAAAATCGAATTAGTCGAGTCACGTCCCTTTATTTTTCTCTGCTATCTTTGACAAAGTTACGCCGACTCGAGTTGAAGACATTAATCAGAATCTCATCCGAGCCAAGATGTATTATCCTCAATAAAGCGAAAAGAATGACTTTGCGATTTTAAAACGCGTGTTTTACAGATAACGGCGGCGGATAAATCTGGGGAACACCTAATTATTCATGTTAGGGGTGTTTAAGAGTGCGTATTAATACGCTTGGAGCGGCGTCGGCTTTTGAAAAATATGTTAAGAACATAAAAAGTGCAGTTTATTTAAAATACCGAGGACGGAAACATGGCTTGGGCGGGCGCGCCACAACGAGAGCGCTGTGTGCGTTTTCTCAGTTTTATTTCAAATTGGATAAATGTATAAAACATTGAAAGGGAAAAGATTTAGTTGGTGAATGTGATTTCATTTTATTATCTAGTGTTTTAGCTTGCTGTTTTTAAACAATGTTTGTAAGTAGCCGCAACAAAATAGCAACTAGCCACTTCAAGGTGCAGGAAACACTAACATCGTCCGCAAATGAGCGGAGATGTCGTATCCAAACCGCTGATGCAGCCACGTCAATACCACTTGTTCAGATGGTTATTACATGTCCAGTTTAGATGGACCTGTCGTAATGTTCTAAGCTTCCTCTCAATGTTCTAAAAATTTATTTGGTGCTAGGGGCAGGCAGTGTCTTCTCAACTTGGCATTGTTATAACGGTCCGAATGAACGAGCTACGTGTTTTGGCTGCGACCCGCAATTGCTTTACACTTCTCCTTCCTTTGCAGTTGTAAAACGGTGTCCTAAAATATCAATAAAACTGCTGTATAACATTTAATCACAGTTGTATTTTAATAGCTGTATTGATTTTGCGAAAAAGCAATCGAACGAATATTTATGGGGGATCCGTAACAACGGCCGATTTTATTGTTTTCTCGGTAAATATAAAATGATACAGAGATTTTTGATCGCACCCGCTATTTTATTTTTACATAGATATGTTTATTCATTGTTTGAAACAATAGAGGGGCTTGTGGCTAAGTAACAATAGCTGCACGGGTCGATCGATCAGGTTAAGCTACGCTTGCCGCGGTTGGTCTGTGGATGGGTGACCATCTTTACATACCAAGACCCCTCCGTGCCTCGGAAAGCACGTTAAGCCGTTGGTCCCGGCTGTCATTTGTAGATCTTTGACAGTCGTTACGGGTACTTAGAAGCCCAAAAAGGCTGACAACCAATCTTACCAAGGGGTATCGTGTTACCTGGTAACTAGGTTGTGGAGGTCAGATAGGCAGTCGCTCCATGTAAAATACTGGTATTCAGCTGCATCCGGTTAGACTGGAAGCCGACCCCAACATAGTTGGGAAAAGGCTAGGCAGATGATGATGGTGTTTGAAATAGGTAATAGATTCAAAATTTTCAAGTGGCGCACAATGTTCAGTATCTGGTAGATTAGAATTATTATTATTAAAGAGCAATCTTTAAATTTTCTGTGGCGAGAATTAAATGAGTAACAAGTACCCAATAATGTTAATAAGCAAGACATCATTGTTCAATATTATATACGAAGGACTAAATACCTGAAGCGTGTGAGTAAATTCGCATTACGTACCCGTTGCGTACTAATTCGCATTACGTACCCGTTGCGTACTAATTCGCATTACGTACCCGTTGCGTACTAATTCGTATTACGTACCCGTTGCGTACGAATTCGTATTACGTACCCGTTGCGTACTAATTCCATGGAGTCTAGGCGAACTTTTCGCCGGCTTACCAACTGTGACTCGCGAACGGTGATATGAATATTAAACGCTTCAAGAATTAGAAGATTTATACGACAATTCGGAAGTTGGGCGGTCTTTGCGCACTTAAATGAATGTTTAACATTATCTGCGGAGTTTTAAGGAACTTGAGCCTCTTAAACAACTTGCGAAGAAACTTTAATAGAGAGCGGCTCTCGGGCGATTAATTCGAAGACGTGGCAAGGTGGACGGGAATCCTTAATGTGGAAGGGTAACGGGAGGTGTTCAATCGGTGCATCTAATAGAGGAAGAGGAAGGGGTGCGCTTCATTTAAATTATTTTACGAACTTTCGAATTTTGTTTCAAGTTCTTGGTTCAAGTACTTGTCTAATATACGAGTAGGTTTACATGAGGGTAAATTTATGCTGGATACAGCCACAAAGCCGCGTTATGTAATGCAACAATGTAACACATTGAACCTCACCGGAGCGACATTTTTCAAGCTTTTGCTAATAAACAATTGAAATGAAAAACTTTTATCCGTAACCGAAGTAACAATGAAATCAGTAGCAACACATTTCAACCCACATGATGAAAACCTCATCGGTAATAACACAACATATCCGTCTCGCGTGACAATATAAATTGACTGGCGTGGTGTGCGTGTGCGTCATTGTTCCCGCCGTCATTTTCCGATGTCCCGTCCCGTTCTATTGTACTGCACTTTATTGAATTTGATTTACGCGCCAATTTTTGTAGGCTTCGGTTTTTATTAACTGACCTCGGTGCCGATGTAAACTTAATTGAATCCGCCAACAAAAGGTATCGAATGAAAAGAGCGTCCAGCGATGTGCGATGCAGATTATAATAGGTTTTTCCGAATTTGCATGGGTTTTAAGTTACTCGATATTCGATATTTTCATGGCGGTTGAACTATTGCGTTCGATCTGTTTGTTGAAAAGCTACTCTAATTAATTTGTATGTTTCACCTACTGCTGAGGTTTTGTTTTTGAGTTAATAATGCCATTTCTTTGTTTTTATTGCCTGTTTCATCATTTCGCTGTCCCCGGCGAATAAAATAATAATGTGCTATTACGATAGTTTTAACTTTATTGCATATTCGATATTTAGAGGTCCGATTACACTCTGTCAATTTTTTCATTCATTTCCTACGGTTATTTCAGAAGTTACGAGATTTTAAGGTGTATTGTAATGAATGTAAAAAACCACTTTTCTTTTGGTATTTGAACAATTCCGCTAAAAAACCGTTTTTTATTTTTCCTGTAAAATTAGGTTTTTACGATAATGATTTTATTCGCCGAGGACAGCGATTTGATAGTACGTAAAACGTTACCATTTGGGGCTCTACAGAATATTCTTGCAGCCCGCTACATAGTGCATTAGTATTATAAGCATGTCGTTCATTTGTCACCAAGATGTCCACAAACACATAAAGAGTAAAATTAAACTATCTCGAGGAAAGCTTTTCTTACAATTTTCTGCAACAAAAGCGAATTATTTTCTGAAAGAGCGTAATCTGAGTTAATTATCTGAAATTCGGTCGTATTTAACGTCGTTTCCAAACGAGTTTTCACAATTGGAGGCGAGTCAAAAGAGCTTTCTAAAGGAATCGCAAACACAATTAGGAGCAAGTTCTTGTTTGTAAATTGTCAGGGAAAGAGTGTGCATGACACGTGGCGGCAGATGCATAGACGTGTTGCTGCTAATGTCGATCACTGTCAAAAAATTTAAATTTTCCAGTACTTGCAAACTACTACTACACTTGAAATACTACTACTACTATGATATTGTACTTCAAATGAGGAACTTGAGTTTAATTATTTATTGTTACAAGTTCTACTTAGTTTGGTAGTCAAAAGTAATCAAATCCACAGAGATTTACGTTACATTTGACTACTAAACTATGTTAAATTCAATGAGAATTTTAATTTTATTCTGATTGAGCGCGGCAGTTCGACATGTTTTAATTATTTTTAGAGGGTTAATATGCCTATGTTGCCCTGCTAAGCCGAAAGGCACTATCTCAATTGGAGTAAGTTTTGAGAAAATTTACTTTTTGTAAATTGTAAAGTAAGGAAAATGTTAGAAAAAAGAAAACTTTGTGGTTTTTTAAATGTTTTAAGTTAGATGCGAAATTGTTAAAGCTATTATTTATTATTATTATTATATCATTTATTTCAGGCTACGCCCATAGTGTTAGTGACAACGGCCTTATAAACTAGTGTTAGTAGACATACAAGTTTTATTTAGTGTGGAGTTTCATCCAATGTCGCAGCATTGGAGACTCCCATCTATCTGCGAATAAACTCAAGATAGTGTTGGTGCCGCCACGAAGACGAGCAAGCAGAGAGGCACTTCTTTTACGTATGATGGCCGCAAAACCATCTATATGCCTTTCCGCAAACATCTTTGACGCGCTGCATCGCCATGGCAGCCCCAACAGTATCCTGAGTGCGTTATTATACTGGACTCGTAGATCGCTATATGCACGCAAACTATAACTAGTCCACAGGCTGCACGTGTAAAATGACGAGCAAAAAGATTTAAACAGAGTCATCTTGACCGCCTCTGTACATCGCGCAAACCTGCGGGCCAGCATGTTGCAGCGTACCGACAGCGATCTACGTTCCCTGTCAATGTCCATGTTGTCTTTCAGATCGTCGGTAACCCAATGACCCAAGTACTTAAAACTGGTCACCCTATTTAAGGGTGCTCCGCAAAGCGATATGTCTGGTATAGTTGAGTAACCTATAGCACCTGCTTTAAAAACCATAATTTCGCTCTTTTTGGTGTTATACTTGAGTCTTTGAGCTACCGCGTATGCTTCACAAATTGACACCAGTCGCCTCAAGGCACCGATCGATGGACTCAGCAACACCATATCGTCAGCATAACTAATGTTGTTAACACACACTCCATCTATATGACAACCGATATTTGTGTTGCTGAGCTCAACGATCAGCCGATTCATGTAAAGATTGAAAAGTCGAGGTGAGCTCAATCAATTAGCTATTTATTAGCTATTAGCTATTGAATGGTATAAAAAAAAAACTAAAAGAGCGTATCTCAGAGATAGCGCCTTTCGGCTTAGCAGGGCGGTACCAATAGCTTAACAAATTCGCAACTAACTTAAAACATTTAAAAAAACCAAAAAGTTTTTTTTTTTTAAATAATAAGCAAACTTCAAAATATTTAAGTCTATTTTACGAAAGTTCAATACTTTATGGCAAAACAAAGACAGGACGCAATTTTTACCTTGATTATTTCCAAAAAATTAAATCTCAGTTTCGGGTAATTCTTCAGAGACAAAATTTTCGATTTCTATGGGTATATTTTCTGTAACCAACTAACAAAACGACATGTAATTTTTTTTTTGTACAGTTTATATATGTCCCTAACTGGGACTAATTATATTTTTCAAATAATTGCTGTCTAGGTACAGAATAAAAATATTTGAAGTTTGTTCTTCTGATTCATATAACGCGTCCGTTTGCCATTTTCTGGAACAAAATGGTCGATGTCGCATTTTCCCTTTGATAAATCAATATAAATTATAATTATATCAAAAGGAAATGAATTGTCCTCTTACAAAAAAAATGAGAATTAGTTATAACTACGTTAGTGTGTTTAAAAATATGTAAATAAGAAGTGTCCGGCGTATCATACTGATTAATGTGGCGTAAGCTGCGCTTGACCGTACTTAGTCGGGTAATAATAATGAGAGTCTGGCTTCTCGCGCGGGGGGAAGCCAGTCGTACAACGGACGACCTAGAAGGTGGACGTGCGGCTGGTTGGCTTAGATCCCGGTGTTACGACGGTAAACATCTGATTCATCTGTGCTTGGTTCAGGTGGTATTCTGATTACACTGCCTACTTTATCAAATTTATTTTATTGTTTTAAAACTTCAATCCAAGTTTCGTGTGATGCTCTTGGGTTATAGATTCGTGTAGAAACATGACAATACTGAAGTCTGTATGTATGATGAGTTATGCATGATTGTAGGCAAAATCCTGATTAATCTGTGCCTGATTCATATAGTCAAAACCCCATATGAATTTTAAAATAAATTAGTTTTTCGCCTCTCCAGCACGAAAGGAGCGCTTTTGTTGCGTAATTCTCCTTGTCAAATTTTTGACTGTGTACAAGTCAGTAGTTCTAGTCTTATTTGTTATATTTAATTAGCTATAACCTTTTCAATAATTAAAAATGGCGAAAATGCACTGGTATTTTTCACGTTTGCGATTATTAGTGTGGAATTATTCTGAAAAAGGACACGGGAAATTCTGAATTTCGGGGTGCCGAAATTCAGACTGGAAAAGATACGGATACACCCCCAACAAGACCACGACCTTCCCGATGACGACAACTTTTGGATGGAGAATTCGTCAATCGATGAAAAACTTATAATTCCAAAATTCACCAGAGATGTACTATCGACCCTTCATCAGAAAAGCGTGAATGATCGCTCAGATTCTGACGATGAGGATATTTTCGTGTTTAAAAGGCTCAATATGATAAACGGATAAAAGAGTCTCACGCCATTGGTGAAAATAATATAGAAGATATTATTGTTGTTGTTAAAATATGAATATTTTCTTAATACAGAGCTCATCTGCATAAAGTTTATGATTTTTATTTCTGTTTCTGATTAATCTGGGCACAAAATATTTGAACATCGATATCTTGAAAACCACTTTATAAAAACGAGTCCCTCATTCAAATATATGTTATTTGGTATACCTATTTTCATATGAACATATGTTACAAAGCTGAAAGTGAAATTAAATTTTGGCCATATGAATCAGTCGAAGAATCAAATTTCGAAGAACTACCCTTTCGCCATTGTAGCCGCTCAGCGTATCGGCCGCTAAGCTCGTTATTATGATTGTACCCTATAGAGAGATACAGAATCAAATCAGGCGCAACAATGCCGTCGCAATTAAACCCGCGAGGGGAAACGTCTTGTAGAGAAGCCGCGATGATGACTGCGACGGTTTTACAGTTAGGGGGGAAAAAAGGGTTTTTTAATACCTATTTCTTATAGACGATGAGTATGTATGGTTAGTTACCAAAGTATATTATGATGAATATGTAAACAAATGTATCTGAAAACGTACAGTGTGGATGCCAATTTGTAGTGCCGATTACAAATTGAGTGCTTTGATTTGATTATTTGCATACTTAAACTATCCGAAATTCAATTTTCAATCACCATAAAAATGTTTTTCATGCGATAATTTTGGTTTCATAATCTTAATTTTCATCGATTATTTTTCAAATACCTATAATTTAATATTTTTATTCAATAAAAAAAAACAACCCACTTCCAAAAAAAAAACACTACAAAGTGAAAAATAACTTTAATTTCGGAAGTCGGTGTCTTGGGTTTTGTATTTTCGTTTTTTGCCACGGACTTTGTAGTGTTTTTTTTTGGAAGTCGGTTGTTTTTTTTTTTTGTAAAATTTTTTTATTTTTCACTTTTTAGTTGTGGTTAACTTACACACATTCGAATACCACTACCTGCTACCAATGACAGGAACTTATCATATCATCTACTTACTAAGTGGGAAAAAAATAAGTATTTTGTAGCTAACTCAAAAACTACCCAAGCAAAGTTAATAAAATTTATATGAGACCAATTTGAGAGCATACCCTTTCAAATAAAAAAGAATTTTCAAAATCGGTCCACAAATGACGGAGAAATCGGCGGACATACATAAAAAAAACAAACATACGCTACGAACATATAACCTCCTCCTTTTTGGAAGTTGGTTAAAAAAGAGCGGTGAGAAAAAACCTTCTAAATACAAATGAATGTGCTAGTGAGTGATTACACTTTCATCAGATACTTTTGAAACTGACAATACCTAGTAAGAAATATTTTATAGATAGCTATTATTAAAAGACTAATATTATTATCTTAAAACGATAGTAATGTGCTAGGGCTCTACAGAATTGTACAAATACTGATAACTAGCTGCGCCCCGTGGTTTCACCCCCATAAGTCTCGATCCTGTGGGTATATCGGGATAAATAGTATCCTATGTCCTAATCTAGGTCATGGTCTACCCATGTGCCACATTTTATCCAAATCTGTTCAGCCATTTTAGCGTTAAATCGTAACAAACAAAGAAACAAACGAACAAACTCAGTTTTGCATTTACAATATTAGTTATGATTAGGTTTCCTTTGGACTATGTTCATAAATTTTTACTTGCATATTTAAATGTAGGTGTATTCACATGTAACCTACATGGGCAAATAATTAAGCTGCAGTTACCCATGTCCTGTATTGTTATCATTATAATTACACATCTACGTAACATCCACTTAACACGCAATAAAACCTTCAATAACCATTGTCTTAACGCAGACAAACCAAAACCAACATTGTAACAGAATTAAAGTCAAACTCTTTCATTGTCTGTAATGCAAATCCCCGTCTGAATACGGTTTGTTTACTTCTTTGCCCCTTTGTTTCAGCCGTAACGAGCAGAAAAAGGGCCCATTCAGAGCATCCGAACCTAATTACCCTACCCCCGGTTACAAAGGAGGGTTTCTAATTAACGATATTATGTCAAATAATTTGTTTGAGCCGACGTCTTACTTGGTCTGAGTCGCGGATTGGATTAAGTTTTCTCGGCACCAGTACGTTTACTTTATAAAGAGCTGTTCGAATGGAAACGTTGAAAGAATTGTGACTGTAGCCAAGAATTTGTATTTGTTGAGAATTCAATTAGAAGCAGGGTTAAGTTTGAGATTAATTGGTAAATCTTAAAGTAAGTCGATTTGATTCGAGTTATTTACTTGCTGAAATGCTGCATAGAAAATCATACCGCTCAAATTAATTTTTAAGAAAGGGCATTGGAGTTTTAAAACCGTCTATAAAACAGTATAATGTCTCATTATCCTTTCAACTGTCATTTACGAGACACAATAGAATTTTAATAGTAATCCACCTCAATGAGGCATCGTAACAGATGATGAGATAACTTGCATCATTTTCATACTTTTAATTGCATAATTTTCGCTTGTCTTTTGTTTCGTTATAAGGTGACTTTTTCAATTAGTCCCAATTCCAATTCATTTTCCCCTTACTTCCCGTTCCTCGTGTATGTAAACACGGGGTCCAACAACGTCATGATAGATGTCCCACGTCATATGTAGGAACACGCGGCTTTTGCCTCGTCAGCCGAGTATTAGCAATCCGTCAGTGCTAACCGTGCATTTGTCATTACAATTGGGTAGCATTAATTGGATTAATGTCATTAGCTGGCCCTTCACTTCGTCTTATGACGTATGTAAATGATCCTGAGACGTGCAAGTAGGTACAATTATATTGTTAGTGTGTTATTTATTTCTAACATCTTCAGGTTTCTAATTACATTAAGTTACCCAGTCTTTGTAATAGATTGAGAGAGATCCCTCCTCCGATTTTCCAAAGAGGACGCAGTATTTTTTTTATAAAACGTCTTGGAAAAGGTTTGTCCAAACATATTTTCGTCTCACGGGAGTTTAGTATTGTTTTCAAAACCGTAAACAATAATTACGCCTGCATTTCCTGGAAAAAATATTTCATTTTATAAATCCTTTACCTGTACAAAATACATTAGTGGCACATAATCTGGAGGTTATTCGTCCGAAATCCGCAATAATTGCATTCGATTCATCACATCCAGAACAATAAACCAAAATCTCTATGACGTGGTTAAAAGGCTCAGAGTTCTCTGGACATAATGCCGTCAGTTCTAGGATATCAAAGGGGTATGGTCATGCACGTTAGGTGGGATTAGCAGACATTTGAATGCGCCGGCCGCGTTCCTCCTCACTAATTGAGTTAATATTTGGTTATCGGCGGCGCGCACACGCCCTGCGCGACTAATCCTGCCGAATTAATGACGCGAATTTATCATTATTAATGCGTACGTGATCCTCGCCACACCTGATTTTACGCTGCGAGCCGCGTTCATATGATATCGTATCGTATCTAACAACATGCATGGATGTATCTCGGGTTCATGTGAAGAGTAGGCTTTAGTGATAGTCCATTGGTAGAAAATGTTCCATGAATAATGCCGAAGGGTTAAATGAAAAGGCATTTGAAACATGAGCATAATTTGAGGGCCAAAGTCAATTTTATTCATATAGCTCGGTATAGCTGCATCGGAACAATACCTACCTATTTATTTTTATAATTAATTCGGCAGGTAAAAGTGCAAGGGTGGATTGATTAATTAGGGCGACAAAATGTCAGAGAATCAGGTAAATGATCGATTAATGAGAACCCTTCAACTGAATGCTAATTAAATCTTCTCGTTAATATGTGATCGTGTACCTACTCGAAAATGATAAAACGTTATAACTAAGCGTTAATACGGTAGTTGACTAGGTTAAAAAAAATAAATTCTATTTAGTCCGTCTTTCAGATAACAAAAAAATATTAGACACGTATTTTTTGCTTTATTATATTAATCAAAAATAACTTAGAAAACACGCATTAAATTTGATTTGTGGGGGCTCGCTACATCACAACTCAGTATTAAATCTAGCAAGGCGTGACGTCAAGCCACATTTTAACTCAATGTATCGCCGAAAAGAAAAAATACGTGTTCAATATTTTTTAATAACGTTAATGCAAAGACTCGTTCGTTTCAATGAATAACAAATAAATGATACAAAATTACAGAAAGTAGGCAATTAAGGCAACTTTTCCATCTCTTGTCAGCTAACCCTTTCTTCCTGCATTACCCACTACCACTATGACACACCTACTTGTTTCGAATTTTTCGTTCGAGTTGGTCACAATGAAAAGACAATGTGTTGTCTTGTTTGTTTCACGTGTGAGCGCGGCGCGGCGACTGCACCGTCCATTCAATTCGACAGTTTTACGACACGGCGCCCGTTTATTCGCACGTTTTGCGCCGTTATGGCTTTATTACAATTTTTTATAGCTCCACTAGTTCATATTTTCGGCGGTGTTAAGGGATTAAAGAAGTAGAGATTAATACGCCGTGAAAGGCTTGAATTAAAAACTGTTTTTTTTATTTGCTTTGTTTTTTGGAAACGCCAGTTATTACACCGGTACCCTAATTGCGTAATACAACATAATCTGTTTCGATTTGAAACAGATTGCTAATCCATTGCTTTATAAGTTGGAAAAAAAATCTGCTCAACAACTTAAATAACGCAATGAATGATGTTGAACTGTCAAAATGAAACAAATTAGGCATAATTGTTTACGAAAATAAGTTACGCAATTAGGGTACAGATCAGCTGGAATCTCACTTAATATTATTACATACAATTTTCAAGCTTAGACACTATACTCCGACATCCATTGTCTTATTAAATTCACCCATTCTTACATTTGAACAGCTAATTCCAGCAGATTTTAAATGCCTACGCCACAAAATGAGCATGGCTGCGCCTACTCAAAACCTACAAATTGGTATTGTCAGTGGTGCGTGGAGGACGTACGCAAGCAAACAGTTGGTAACGAGCGATCAATGCGCAATCACAGAGCCCTAATCACGCGCGATTGACGGCGGACACAAATGACGGACGCAAATGACGGACGTAAATGACGGGAGGAGCAAATGACGCACCGTATCGTGTGACACGCGGGCAGCGCTAATGAATTGCTACGGACACTGGTTTGCAGCAAGTGTAGTGGGAATTGCGAGCGTTTTTTACAGGATTTTTTACGCTGATTTCTGTTTTTAAAAAGTAGCTTTAGTGGAATTTCTGGTTAAGAGGACAAATTAGATTAAATACATAATTTTCTTTACACTTCATTTAGAGTTTCTGAGATGATTGGACTGCAGCAATTACGCTATTTTCTTCATAAATCTGGCAAGGTTTACAGGAAAATTCTAATAATATTTTTATTGCTTTGCTATGGTCACCATAATTAATTTTGTTGGCTTATCATAATAAGTATGTTTAAAAACATACACCTTGACTGTATCTACTAATGTTGGGTTTCGTTTTGTGTCCCTCCTTCCGTCTTTGGCTTTCTCCAGAAATTTATTTAGAAAAGCGAGGTAAGAATGTCTTATTATTTTCTTTATTCATCTTAATTTTCTGTTAATATATTAATCGTAATTCGACGTTTCCAACACTGAATACACATCTTTTAAATCTTGTTTGAACAGTTTCTTAGTCCGATGATGTACGTCAAACAAACACATAGGTCACTACTAATTAGACACGCGACAAATTAGATCAAGTTGCACATGACAGTGGAATATTGATTGCTGGGTGGCGGGGGGAGGGGTAAGCATAATGACGTCATGCGCCCCACAGCCAGTAATTAACGACTGATTAACGCACAATTAGCACTGATCACTGATAACAGATGCCGGCGGAACTTGAAACCCGTGCACTTGCGTGCAGAAAGATGTCGAACGCTAAAAATGTAAGAGGTTTTCTTATGAATTGAAGAATATTCTTGCAGTATAATGTATTCAAAATTTTACTAACGACTTCTCCTATTATCTTAGCTAATTACAATTTCCTTCTTTTTGACTTTTCTTCGATATAATACTAAAGCACAAGCCTACTATAATCCACGCATAAAACGTAGGACATATACAGGATGGCAGGGACATCGACGCGAAAACTGTTACCATGGATTCAGTACATTATTCTGAACCCTCTCACGTTGAAATTTTTCGTCGGTTATTAAAACAAAAATCAGCTGTTTCATAGAAAAGTGCAATATCTACGCGGTCAAAATGTATGGATGAGCTGAATAAAAAACAAAAAAAATAACTGACGAAAATTTTCAACGTTTGGGGGTATTTATTATGTATTAAAACCGAGTAAAGTGTCGAAATAAAGAAAGTATCGAATTGGGGTGCGGGGGTAACTTTTCGTGCACGTGAGTGTAAATTGTAACCTATTGTGGTAAATGTGATTGAATTGTTGGTGGTCTACACGCATGCTGTGTGTTTCGGGGTGTTCAGAGATGAGACGTTAGAAAGAATTTATATCTTTTTAGCAAAAGAGGTGATAGACATAATTATAATACAAGAAATTCGAATACCTATTAGTTCAATCAGGTTTCAGACTGGCTAAAGTAGATTCATCTTTCATGGGATACTATTTAAAATGTTAAAATAAAATTCCTCCCCACATACTTCAACTGAATGAGACGAAATTCAAATCTTGTATAAAACGCACACTATGCAGGCAGGCATATTATATGTTGGGGGATTACATCGCTGATAAAAATGCTTGACTCAATGCTGGTCCTGCTCTACAACTAATTGATTAATATTTGCAAATACTGTTGGAGCTGCTGAAGATTGTAAGACCATCTTTGCATTGTATATACTCAATCTCCTTTGTATTATATAATTGTATAGCACACTATGTGAGCACTATGTACCATTTACCGGGTAATATGTCTTGCATTGACTTGAATGTGCCCTGGCGGCTGTGAGTATGTCATGCTCACTCAAATGTTTCGCTGATGGTGGCGCGTGTGTTGGATCATTTAGCTCCCTTCAAAATGGTTGAGCCGAATGGTGCTAATCTATGTGTCATGTTCGTGAACGGGTGCCGTCAGTTGGGACTGGTCATCTCTTAGCTGCCAGGGCTTATTTTTAATTTATTTAAATTTTTTAAATTGTCCTTTGTTTTATCTTTTTATTACGGACGCTTCTAACGTGCAAGTCTTTCTCACATGTATAATTTCAACATGAATGATGTAACCAATATTTTGTATCAATTTTTTATTTAAAAGAGTGTCCGTGGAGTTTCTTGCCCGTTCTTCTCCATAGGTACCTACTACGCTTTGGAAAGGGCAACTCATGGACTTATTATAGGGCAACTAGCTTCATACCTATTTCTGACTGACCGATTCCTTGACAATTCAAAAGTGCCTGTAAATGGTTTAATTGAAATAAATGCTTTGAGTTTGAGTTTGACGCAAACCGTGAAAATGAGAAGTTTTCCATGTAATTAACGCAATTAAAATAACTGTTATAATTTGATGTAGTAAAACATTTTCAGAAATGTGGTTATGTCCAATTAAAATCTTTTTTCTTGCTTCTGAAAACCAGTTAAGCAAATTAACCAGAAATATGACACAATTAATGTGTTTGCAGAATAACAATAAGTGGCCCAGCAGTAAAATTAAAAGTAAGGTGTAAAATTTAACAATGAGTTGAAAATATGCGAATAAAATCGTTAATTAAAATGGAATATTTGAATGCAAAGGATAATTATCAGCGTCTGTATTGTTGAAATAATTAAATTTGTAACAACAGATGGATTAAGGCGCAGTCAGACGTTTGAATTTGTTTATCGCCTGCCGGCAGCTAATGTCGTCACATGGGTCGGCGCACACCGACTCTCTGCTTCAAATGGATAATTAGTGGCGTTTGCTATTGTTTTCATATTAATAGACATGACACAATGTGAAGTACGTCGTCATGTCTCTTTAAGAGACAAACAAACTATCATACATAATCAGCCTTTAATGTTCCCACTTCTGGGGTACAGGCCTCCTCTCTGTTCGTGCGGTCCATGGCCCTTTACGGGGCACCGGTGTGGGCGCGTTCATTGAGGCTGCGGCCAGACCGCCGGTTGAACGCGTCCCAAAAGGTCATGGCCATCCGGCTGGCCCGAGGATACCGCACAGTCTCCTACGAGGCGGCGAGCCTCCTTACTGGATTACCGCCATGGGATCTGGAGGCAAAGGTCCTCGCGCACATCTGGGAGTGGCGCGAGAAGGCGAAACGCCGGGGCTTAACTCCGATGCCGCAAGAAATCGTGGCACAGCGGACAGAGCTCCGGCGGGATCTCACGGCGTCATGGAGAGTGCAAATGTCGCAACCCAGCGCTGGGTACGCCACAATTGCGGCGATAAAACCCCTCTTGGAGGAGTGGCTTGAGAGGCGCCACGGCGTCCTCACCTTCCGCCTGACGCAGGTCCTCACCGGATATGGCTGCTTCGGGAGGTTCCTGTTCAGGATAAGGTGGCAGGAAACGCTCGGGTGTCACCATTGTGTGGATCACCCGGAGGACACGGTGGAGTATACGGTGGAGGTCTGCCTGGCTTGGGCGGAGCATCGCCGTGTCCTCGTGGAAGCGATCAGCGGCGGTAATCTCGCGCGTCCGGCCCTGGTCCACGCCATGGTACGGAGTGAGAGGAAATGGCAGGCCGTCACCTCCTTCTGCGAAGCGGTACTGCTCCCGAAGGAGGAGGCGGAACGCGTGAGGGAGAGGCAAATTTCGCGCCCTCACGCCTCTAACCGCCGCAGGAGGAGACGCCCTGGGCGGGAATCGCGAGCCAATTTCCGGCCACCGTAGGCGCGGGCTTGCGGACGGTGAGCAATGGGTAGCTCGCCGTCCGATAAGGACCAAGCCCGGATCGACGGCACGTTGTGTTCCACGCGCGCCTCAAAGAGATGTCAGCAGAATTGACGGGGTCCGCTAGTGCCAATGCCTGGGCTGCGAATAAGGCCGAAAGAGACATCGTGGCCCCCGGCAACAGGGCAACTGAAGGAACACGGGTTGGTTTTAGTCAGTAAGAGTCTGACACGCCCTCCCGCTCTACCCAGAGCGGGAGAAGTCATTTGATAATTATCCACCCAAAAAAAAAAGGCCTCCTCTCTGTGCGAGGGAGCGGGCCCAGTGCGGGTTGGCAGATGTCACAAGTCTTAAAATTTTTGGTTCTAGGACATGCCGGTTTCTTCACGATGTTTTCTTTCACCGTTTTGAGAGCAGTGGTGATGAAATAATTTACACAAAGTGAAATACCTGCTTGGGTTCGAACCCACGACCAATAACTTGTAAGTCGCGGCCGTGACCACTGGCCTACCATCACTGCTCTCCAACCATCATAATATTCAAAAAGCTTATAAGTATCTTGGTTTTGCCTACCTACCATTTTTGTGGTTGTGTCAGTAGTGTCAGCTAAAAAGAAGCGTTTCATCATCATCACCATCAGCCTTTAAATGTTCCCACTGCTGGGACACAGGCCTCCTCTCTGTGAGAGGGAGTGGGCCGTAATCTACCACGCAGGCCCAGTGTGGGTTGGTAGATGTCACATGTCTTCGAATTTTCGGTTCTAGGACATGCCGGTTTCCTCACGATGTTTTCCCTCACCGTTTTGAGAGCAGTGGTGATGAAATAATTTACACAAAGTAAAGCGCCTGTCTGGGTTCGAACCTACGACCTACAACTCGTAAGTCGCGGCCGTTACCACTGGGCCACCACTGCTCTAAAAGAAGCGTTTAATAGATAATTACTAAGTAGTCAAAACAATATCCTTTTCGGCAAATTTTACTTTTACTTAAGGTTCCAATAGTCGACGGCTTGAACTCGTTGGTGGCGTGGCTAATATGCATGCTATTTAGTAGGTAAAGTTATTTATTTATTTAGTTTTATTTATTTAGTATTTATTCATCTAGTTTTATTTATTTATTAATTTATTTATTTCGTGAAATAGACAATGATTTATAACGAAAATGAGCGCGTAAAATTTAATGAACAGACTTTGGGCGTAGGTATTATTATGAAAAAAGTACTCAAAATAAAATTATTTAAACTTTTAGATAAATTATCTGTACTTGTACGGTTTCTATTTTGCTATTTTCGTACTACATATGTTATGTATTTACGCCCAAAGATGTGTTAAAATTAGTGTTGAAATCTGGAAGTTTCGACGCTAATAACTTTCAAACCAATACATTTTTTCCAATTTTGCTTCCTTATAAAGCTAGATAATGACAAGATAAATTGATATAATTTTTAGTTTGGAACGTATACCATTAAACAAAGTTCAAAATTTTTATTAATGCAATTTTTGGTGATACAACAGGGTCTTAAAAATATTTTATAGTAGCTCAAAAATCTACCCTATAAAGGCATGCATTGTTAAATTACAATATTAGAAATTAAGTTAAAAATTACATGAAACATAATGAACAATCAATAAAATTAAAAACAAGATATATTAGATGAACAGACGAGTAATCACCATACTACGTTTGTATGGAAGAATGACCGACTACTGCAAAGGTAGAGCAGTTCATGAACATTCGTATTGTTTAAAAAAAAAATCGACCCGATAAACTCTACAAAAGTTTGCACAAACTACACACGTCACATCTCGTTACCTGTATCTGCGTAACTTCATAACGTTTGCCTAAAAGGTGCACGATGCACGATGCCGTCGGCTCTGTAAAGGTGCGCACAGATAAGCTCGCTCGGCTTAACTCCGCTCATAAATCAGTCTCCGTCGGTTTAGCTAATTGTTGTGACAAGCGCCCAGTTCGCCCAATACGCCCAAATACACCAGAAAATATCGCCGGATTTTTCGCTAGCCTGGTGAATTATTCAATCGGCCTTGTGTTTTTCAGATTCTAGTTTTTGTGTAAATCTATACGGACAGAATGTTGGTGGTGTTGAGTACCTAAAATAGTTATAATATTAAGACTTTATTTTTGGCTTAATAAGAGGTTTCTAAACCACCATCTGACCACTCTAATTACACTAGTTTACAAATTAAAATAAATTTCATGTCCTTCCAGTGAATTTCACATCGTTTTATTTAGTGACAGAAACTAAACGCAAACATATATTTGTTTTATTTTTATTACGTCAAAGAATGAAGTTATCAACACATTTTATTTTAAGACTACCCACAAGTTGGTTCTGAAATCATTCTAAAGTTTTGCTGCATTGTAGTGTTCAGTTAAATAAATATTTGTATTTAAAATGTCAAAAAGGTCGTGTAAAGCACTTCCTGACTGTTTTTGTTACGTTTGTGGTGAACTTATTATATCTAACAAAGGATATCCTATAGCGGAATCTCTTAAAGAAGCATATTTTTGTTATTTCAAAATTTCGGTCTCTCACCAGGACAAAAAATGGGTTCCTCACGTTTTTGTGAAAGATGTAGGAAAACACTAAGCTCCTGGGCTGCAGGTGCAAAAAGATTTTTGAATTTTAATATGCCAATGATATGGAGGGAACCATCCAACCACGAAAATGACTGTTACTTCTGTCTCACTAAGACATTTGGTTTTAATCGGAAGAACAAAGATAAAATTATATATGCAGATGTTCCTTCGGTTACTAAACCTACCTACAGCTCAGACAAGCAGCAAAATCCAGAACCTCCCGGTTGTTCCAGTACAACATTGATGACTAATACGGAATATGAAGAAGATCAGATTCAAAGTGACACAAGTTCAGATGAATTGGTTGATGTTTATGAAGAACCACATATGATAACTCAGTCTGAACTGAACGATTTAGTAAGAGATTTAAACTTATCTAAATGCAAAGCTGAATTACTAGGTTCAAGACTGCAACAATGGAGGTTACTTGCTCCCAACACAAAAGTTACTTTGTATCGTAAGCGAAGTGAATGTTTTACAAAAAATTTCAAGAAAGAAAACGAATTTTGTTACTGTTATGATATAGCTGGGCTTTTTAAAGAAATGCAGCAACCTTATAAGCCAGAAGAATGGAGGTTATTCGTTGATTCATCGAAGACTAGTTTAAAAGCAGTCCTTCTACATAACGGCAACAAGAAGCCCTCTATTCTGATAGGTCACGCAGTAAATACCAAAGAAACATATGCAACGATGTCAACATTAATTGAACTTATTAAATACAAAGATCACAACTGGATTGTCTGCGGTGATTTAAAAGTTGTGGGTTTACTTTTGGGCTTACAAAGTGGCTATACAAAATACTGTTGTTTTTTGTGTTTGTGGGATTCACGAGCCAAACAAGATCATTATAAAAAGATAGACTGGCCAGTTAGTACAGAAAATAGCCCTGGTAAACTGAATATAAAGCATAAATATCTGAACCCCCACAAAAAATTATTCTGCCACCGCTTCACATAAAATTAGGATTGGTAAAAAACTTTGTCAAGGCTTTAGATAAAACTAGCGTAGCCTTTAAGTATTTGTGCTCAATTTTTCCTAATCTTTTTGAGGCGAAACTGAAAGAAGGTATTTTTATCGGACCGCAAATCAAAAAAATGTTGAAAGATGAGGTATTTGAAAACAGTCTTTCTGATATTGAAAGATCTGCTTGGAATTCACTACGACTTGTTATAAAAGAGTTTTTGGGCAACAAAAAAAGTGAAAATTACAGACAGTTAATTGCTGATTTATTACATAACTTTCAACGAATGGGTGTCAGCATGTCTCTGAAAATTCATTTCCTTCATTCGCACCTCGATTTTTTCCCTGAAAATCTCGGAGAAGTCAGCGACAAACACGGAGAGCGTTTTCATCGGGATTTGAAATTTTTCGAACAAAATTATCAAGGATACTGGGACCAAGCCATGTTAGGTGATTATTGCTGGTCTGTTATAAGAGAAACAGACACAAATATATACAAGAGAAAAGCTAAGGCAATTCATTTTTAATTTTTTTTTAATATTTTTGTAGGCCTTTTTTTGTAAATCAAAAATAATAAATATTTAGGAAATGTGACGTGTTGGATTTTTTTCATATTTTTTTTAAAACTCAGTATATCTCAAATGATAAAAAAAAACACTTTTAATTTCAAGGACAAAAACCGTGTAAACTAGTGTTATTATAAGATTATTCATGTTTACATTATAAATACATATAACTATTTAAATAATCAAATACACATAAGAACGAACAAGAACGTTTTCTAATGCAATATTCAACTGTGGAACACATAATTTAAATTGCGGGTATACGTTTACATATTTTTACTCCGCAAATAACACTTTTTCACAACACTACACATAATTCGCTTATTTATATCGTCTACACGATGTCCGTATGTCACTGGTCTGCAGGGATCTATCAGAATATCAGCGTCAGGTATATTTGCCTGACACATTCTGAGTTGGACTTTTATTTGGTGCAACCTTGAGACGCGCACCGCACTTTGCATGTTCGTTATTTGATTTAAAGTGTGTGTGTGTTTGGTCTTTGTTTTTTTTTGTATGTTGGCAACTTGTATTTTCTTTATATTTATGTAATTTGTAATCATTTAATTGTACTTTTGTGTGCACTAAATAAATGATTTATATATCCATCCATTTATCTTAAACTAGCTGCGCCCCGCGGTTTCACCCGCATAAGTCTCGATCCCATGGAAATAAAAAAGTATCCTATGTTCTTTTTCAGGGCATCATCTATATATGTGCCAAATTTCATCCAAATCCGTTCAGCCGTTTTAGCGTGAAGGCGTAACAAACAAACTTACTTTCGCATTTATAATATTAAGAATTAAGGATAGTGCTAGTGCTGAAATGTGGTCGCTCACAATGGGCCTCATTAGAAGGCTGAAAGTCACCCAAAGGGCAATGGAGAGGGTTGTGCTTGGAGTTTCCCTACGTAATCGAATCAGAAATGAAGACATCCATAGGAGAACCAAGGTAACCGACATAGCCCGAAGAATTGCCAAACTTAAGTGGCAGTGGGCAGGGTACATTACTCGCAGAACAGATGGCCGATAGCGCCGAAAGGTTCTGGAGTGGCGTACCAGAAGACGTAGCGTTGGAAGATCCCCCATAAGGTGGACCGATGACTTGGTGAAGGCCGCAGGAATTCGCTGGATGCGAGAAGCACAGAACCGGTCGAAGTGGCGTTGCTTGCGGGAGGCCTATGTCCAGCAGTGAACGTCTTTCGGCTGAAATGACGAGTGCTTCTTCTTCTTTTCCTGTGGTTAGTGACTATCCTGGTGTCAGTGTTATAAAGCCGCCCATAAGCCTCTGACTTAGCTTCACATGCCGTCAAGAAATATCTCTCAGGCATCACGGTTTCTTCACGTCGTTTTCCTTCACCGTTTTTGAAGCAAGTTATAATTATATAATACGCACATGAATCCGAAAAGTTAGAGGTGCGTGCCTTGGGCTCGAACTTGAGACCTATGACTTGGCAGTCTGACGGTCACACCACTAGGCTATCAGTGCAATGACGAGTGTTAAAATGAGTTAACTGGTTAATTATCCCCTATTTGTTATATCTGCTGTCAGTTCTAAAATTGTGGATTTGTTTTTTCTTGGCCCAACAGCAGAATGGTAACCCACTAAGCATAGGTTATCGGGATGGATAACAAATATAAAAATAAAATGGTTTTGTCTATAAATAGCCAACATAGAATGCTTGTTATGATGTTTGGGATTCCGACGGCAAATTAATCACAATACATTTTTATAGTAGACGCTGATGAGATCATTTTTAACAGTTCGTGCAAGGTCCTACTGAGTCCTTTTTTTGCTAGTTCTTAACAGAAGTTCACTTTAGCACTTCACTACTTTATGATAAACAAAAAAATAACTGACTTCCAAAAAAAAAAAACACTACAAAGTGAAAAATAACTTTAATTTCGGAAGTCGGTGTCTTTGATTATGAATTTTCGTTTTTTGACACCGACTTCCGAAATTAAAGTAATTTTTCACTTTGTAGCGTTTTTTTGTGAAAAGGTTTTATTTTTTCATATTTTTGTTGTGGTACCTACCCCACAAAAATTCGATTACCACTACCTGCTATGTAAAGAACTGAGACAGGAACTTATCATATCATCCACATACTAAGTGGGAAAAAATACGTAGTAT
This sequence comes from Agrochola lychnidis, assembly GCA_963680765.1. Taxonomy (NCBI): domain Eukaryota; kingdom Metazoa; phylum Arthropoda; class Insecta; order Lepidoptera; family Noctuidae; genus Agrochola; species Agrochola lychnidis. The sequence continues at coordinate 10,391,518 of OY796857.1, forward strand.
TGAAGCTAACTCAAAAACTACTCAAGCAAAGTTAATAAAATTTATATGGGACCACTTCTGAAGTATGACCTACTAAACAAAGAAAGAATCATCAAAATAAATTCATAATTGGCGGAGTAATCGTGTAACAAACATACCAAAAAAAACCCAGTCGAATTGAGAACCTTTTGGAAGTCGGCTAAAAAGGGATTTTTGAAAACATCTGGACAACGTTGTTAATTAAAGCCATTTCTTTTTCTTGTTAGTCATCAAGAGACTCTTGTTTAGTTGAGGGTGCTGATTGTCTGATTTCATCACGAACATAACCTGCATAAACCAGCTAATATTGGATACTGATGGATAAAATTGACAGAGAAATTGCATTTAGTGGTTTCCCTCAAGCATGTTCTTAATTACCAGCCAACACAGATACACAGGTTGCTGCATCTACCTACTATAACGGGAAATAGGTAGGTATTGAAGAAAAATACAAAATTGGAAATAAAATATGGCTCGGCACTGTAGAACCAAGGCGTGTACCTAAAATGAAGGCTGTTGAAGAACTCCAGTAATGAATAGGTACTGCAGGAAGAATGCGTCAAAGATACTTTCTTTTAAACCTTTTTTTTTTGTTTTTTTCCAAGCAAGGTAGGAGATATTGGAGCAATAGCCCCTTAGTAAACAGAATACCTAAGCTATTTCTCCAATGTCAGATATTTTTATCCGAAGAATAATTGTCCATTTTTGTCGGTTTTTCCATACAAAAACTGTCAGACGTCAATTTTATTCCACGTATAAAACATATCTGTTCTAATACAGATTACTGAACAGGTACAGTATGTACCCACCCCGTAGAAGGAGAGAGGGGGATGAAGACATTGCTCGTCAAATATATTCTGTGCTCATATCACCTACATCAAAGTGTAGTAGATAGGGGGAGTATCTCGGATGCAATTCTTAGAAAGGGTTCAAATACCTGTTCTGTAGCTAAATGACACCCGGTAGTAATATGGTAAGTGTAGGGCAATGTTAAGTTTAATGAATACTCAAAAACACTGTTAAGTATGGGGTAATGTTTGGTTTCATTACAGCTCAAAAACATTCTTGTGATTCTTGACGGAGCGAGTCATAGTACAGTGAACCACACATCAGTGATAACACTTGCACTACGAAAATCGCCTCTATGCTACAATATTAAGGCGCTGTCAATGTCAAATTGTTACCACGGATGTGTACTGCCATGCTCAGAGTTAAAACTCTTGAAATCACCTCTGACATTTGAAATGTGAACGTTGGCCCCTGTGCTTATTTTCATACTGGTCACTTCAGGGACAGTCAATTCAAATTCAAATGTCATTTTGTCCCCCAAAAACGCCCGCCCTTCACCACTTCCTAATGCTTTAGCTGGGAAGAAGAAGTGGCGCAACAAACTCCCCAGCAGCACAGCTGTCTGTTCAGTTAGAAAAACTTGATTCTATACAATAGTACAATAGTCAAGTGTATCAATCAGTCTGGTTTAATTTTAGCAGATCAATAGTAGCGCCTTCTATTTATAATCTTTTGCTGTGTCTCGTTTGATTTGATCTATTTTAGAGAGAGTGGCAAATGTGGTGGCTACAAATAGGTCGTCTCTTTGATGCACTAACTATACTTTGTACAAATAGGTAGGTAGTTAATTGATTTAGACGTGACCTTGCGGAAATTCATTATAAAATACAATAGACGTGAATATGTTTAGTAATCTGTTCCGCTTAGCTATTTCTAAAGAGCCATAAAAAACCCTGAAATAAATCAACACGTGTTTCACCTGTCAACGAGGCATCTCAGGATGACGATTGACTTGTCGCGAACTCGAACACAGCATTGCCACACCGAGCGCTGAATGCAGAGTCTACTCTGAGGTGAAACACGTGTTGATTTCTTTCAGGGGTTTTTTATGGATCTTTAGAAATAGCTAAGCGGAACAGGTTACTAAATATATCCACATCTATTGTATTTTAAATAGGTAGGTTTTCACTAGTTCTACAGACAATTTATTCCTGTTACATTATCTTGTGGGACAAATGAAAAAGGGAATTAATTTAAATAACTTCTTAGCAGTTATTTTATGATTAATTTTAGTTACAGTTTGATAATTTCATGCACCACTATAAAACTAGAGATACCAAATACGGAATTTCCATACCAACTAAGGTATGGAAAATATTTCATCGGAAATTTCACTAGTTTTATCGTTTCGTAGAAATGTTTGTCTTTCTTTTTTTTTTAAATTATGGTTCGATGCCCCTTTAGCTTGATCTCCACCTTAAGAAAAACATCCTGGATTAAACTGAGTGAAAAATTAAAATATAACAATTGAGCAGCCATAAGCTTACCGTTACTCCTCTGAAGTGCTAGTAGCAGCAGTAATTCGGAGTGTCTCGTCTATGTTAATCATTTTCTCAAAGACATTCCTGCCGTGCCCCTCAGTAACGCTTTGATAACTCTTTAAGATGGCTCGCATTTTCAGCAAATTTCTTCAGGGAATTTTGCAGCAATTTTGCTTGAAAGTATTTGGTATTTAAAGCGTACAAGTTATTTTGGAAAATATGATACTGATTTAGCATTATCGATTCAGAATATTTGTTACCTAGAAATATAAAAGGTAATGTTGCTGTGAATGAATAATTTATTTCATTATCATTTCAGCCGACAGACGTCCACTGCTGGACATAGGCCTCCCCCAAAAATGTATTTATTTGTAATCAATAGTCCATGTCATCGTATCAATAACCTATCCTTCCTATTTTGTGCGTTTTACTCGATTACTAGAGTATTGTTTTGAAATTGTTATTTTTATATCATAATGTAAATTCTTTTAGTACTCTTATGCAAATCGTTATTCTTGAACTGAGTAGGTAGGTATGCTGTAATTAAATGTTGAAACAAGATAAAATTATACTAAATCACGTAAAACAATAGTCGAGCACTAAAATTAATAGCTGAAATCATCCACCGTGCAGTTTTGCCTAGACAAATAAATTTTAAATTCGTATCGAAGGTAACAAATTACTTGATAAAGTATCCTTAACGACGATACTTCAGGGAGTCCCCGCCCACCTGTCACGGGTTTTTCGAGCAGACGGGGCGGATCCGCGGGTGGGCGGGGCGTGACCCGGTGGGAGGAGGGCACGCCCATCCGCGCGCCCCGCCCACCCGCTGACACCTCAGTCGCCAGCGAAGCGTCGGCCGCGGTGATACTGTTGACATGTCTGACATGTATCTGATGCAGATAGTCCTAGTGGCACTATGCATCTGTGAGAGACACCTCTCCATGTCATCTAGATTTACAGGAGCTAAAATTAGCATCGATCTAATTAATGATCATTAATTTAAATAATTAACGTGTCATACCATCACGCTTTTATTCTCTGAAGTGGTAGGCAGAAGTGTATAGAACACAACACTTGTTCTAAACTAACCCACTTTACATTCGAATAAATTAATATTCAATCCTGCAGTACTACCTTGTCAAACAAGATTGATAAAAAAAAAAATCCATGTAAAGTTTAACGTACTTTTGTACTTTCTTAAACAAAGTAGATACCCATCTTCAATAATAATTTATTATTGTTGTATAGGTACTCCGTAGGCAAATACATGGAGGACACGTCTGCTACGTCGCTACGAATTCGTAGCTATGTGCTACGTATTATGTCGTAGCTCATGTCTATCTCGAACGTGTAGCAACGAATACATACATACGTTTGCCATGTAGCCAAAACACTTACACCCTCATAGCCCACTCTCATACGTTTCAATGTGTTTTAAATCACCTCTTCGGAGGAAACACAAAAATACTATCTTATTTCCTCTTACTTAATAATGTTTTATTTAGTGGTAACCGCCGTGGCCGCGACTTACGAGTTGTAGGTCGTAGGTTCGAACCCAGACAGGCGCTTTACTTTGTGTAAATTATTTCATCACCACTGCTCTCAAAACGGTGAAGGAAAACATCGTGAGGAAACCGGCATGTCCTAGAACCGAAAATTCGAAGACATGTGACATCTACCAACCCGCACTGGGCCTGCGTGGTGGATTACGGCCCACTCCCTCTCACAGAGAGGAGGCCTGTGTCCCAGCAGTGGGAACATTTATAGGCTGATAATGATAATGATGAATGATACAAATGCAGAGCAAGGCACATGTTTGTTGTGTTCAGATAGTCGTGGTACTGTTCATCACCACATATAACATCAGAGAATAGGTCACACACGAGAAGAAAATTAAATGTTTACCTTTTCAAATTGTTATTTAAACATTATGATTTTCATAATCTCTGAGTCTGCACATATTTAATGCATTAACAGTTACTAAAGTAACAGTCATATCAAGTCACGGTAAAATGCTTAATTTAAAAGTTCCGTTTTAGATTTTCATAAGTTTTCCTTTTCACAGCCGTAAGCTTATGGTTTTCCACAGAAAAAAAGTAAAAAAAAATGTAATTAATAAAGCAGACTTATGTAAGATAGATGACTCAGTATTAATGCAGTTGATTGCATTTTCTTTGGAGTTGTTATCTTGCTCGTATTTCACGTTTAATCTGCAATGATTAATTAAAATGTCAGCCGAGGGTGCGCTGGCCCTGTATACATCATAATATTGTCTTAGTAAATTCTTTATAAAAACAGAGATGCATTTAGTGATGTGTTTCTTTACATAATGAGAATTTTGAAGATCTATGTAGAAAATAAAATTTTAATTATGTAGAAATAGGTTTAAATACAAAATCCTTTACAAATTAACTGTATTCACAAAATATATATGAGCTACACGTGAATATCTTAAAATAGTTGAATTTAAACTTAGTACTTTAAAAAAGGTCCACAAAGTCTACATATTAACATATTTTTAAGAGCTCAACATTGTTGTTCGTTGTTATTCTTGCCTCCAAAGAAAACACTGGTAACATGTTATGAAAAATTAGTAGTAGTATCTGCTAATCAAAAATCTACTGCTAAGTCACACACGTACACATTTGCTAAAAGGAAACGAATCTCTTCTTACAGCGTGTTTCATGTGTAACAAATAAAAACATAAACATCTCAATTTCATTTTCATTTCTTCCAAATGCGGTCCCAACAGAGAAATTAGCAAAAGTAATTCATTAACCGCCGCAAAGATTGCGCTAAGTCCTTTATTTCAGTGTGGGCTTGGCAGCCAAGTATTTTTTAATTCCGCGGCATTACCATTGTGCCATGTTGATTTATGTGAGCCAAGTCCGCGCCTTCCTGTACGCAAATAAACCGAGATAATGGCTTTTTTTTAACACCTTCATTAAAATGTACTACAGTTAATTGATGGTGTAATTACGTGTCTTAATTTTGGGAGTTTTGGATTATAAAGAGAGTGAGATTTGATTTAACTCTTTCAGGGTCAATGGTTAGCTACGTTAACCACATATTTCGGATTTTTTTTCTTTAAATTCTTGCTATTTAGCGATTATTTCTTGAACTAACATAGATATACACCTTACGCTTGATTTAGTTCAGAAGGCAGTAAGTGGCGCTCATAATTGTTTGTGTGTGTATTGTTGGTTTGAAAAACATTCGTTGAGTGTTTATGTAACGTGCTCGGAAAAAAACTTTTAAAAATAAGGTGTCTATCATTTTTGAAGTGAAAACTTCTTTAGGCGCGTTGGGCATTTTTGAAATTCCTAAACCATTGATTTCGCGACACTGTGACGACACCAGCTTTTGACCATTAAAAAGACATCAACGCTTTGATTACCGCGGTGCCAATTTTTTTCAAGTTTTCACTTCTGTCAGCACTCCCGGAGTGCCACTGTTTTTTTTTATGACTTTGATTGTTTTATTAGACATATTTAGACATCTTTTCATGTATTCGATAAATAATGTATGTAATTTTGCGTTCCTAATGTAATATCACACTCACATAATTAGGTGGTTAGAGTAGCTAACCAGCGCGCAGATAAATGTAACTTATATGAAAGTGCCCCTGAAAAATTTAAGGCTAAAGACAGCACTGATGTTATTTTGCCCTGAGTATAGTTGACATTTGCTAACAGTTTGTTATTAATTTATTGAAAGTAGTTATCTGTGGAAAATATAGTAGGTAATTACATTCTCTGAACCAAGGTGGCTTCGCTGCGGTAAAGCCATAAGCTCGTACGCTGCATTTTGCCCTTATATGCCAGACATGGCGTGATTTGAAGGCGCCAGTGACCATCAGCTTAGTTGTAAGTGCTATGTATGTATAGAATGTAAGCTAGATAGAATATTCAGTCTTCTATCAAACTTTGTAAGCTCGGGTCGTTTTTTCTAATAAACTCTTAGTTGAACAAGTCCTAAGGTTTTATTTAGCCATAGCTCAATCAATCTGCCTAGCCTTTTCACAACTATATTGGGTTCGGCTTCCAGTCTAACCGGATGCAGCTGAATACCAGTATTTTACATGGAGCGACTGCCTATCTGACCTCCACAACCCAGTAACACGGGTAATACGATACCCCTTGGTAAGACTGGTTGTCAGACTTTCGGGCTTCTGACGACCCGTAACGACTGTCAAAGATCCACGAATGACCGCCGGGACCAACGGCTTAACGTGCTTTCCGAGGTACGGAGGAGTCTCGGTATGTAGAAATGGTCACCCATCCACGGACCAACCCCGGCAAGCGTAGCTTAACCTGATAGATTGACCCGAGCGGCTGTGAGTACTTAGCCACGAGCTTCTCTATTTTATTTAGCCATCGCTCCGCTCCCGAAATCTAACTAGATATTATATTAATTTGTCAAGTTACATGATAAGAAATTTCTGTTTTTAGGGTTCCGTTGCCAAATGGCAAAAAACGGAACCCTTATAGATTCGTCACGTCTGTCTGTCTGTCTGTCCGTCCGTATGTCACAGCCACTTTTTTCCGAAACTATAAGAGCTATGCTGTTGAAACTTGGTAAGTAGATGTATTCTGTGAACTGCATTAAGATTTTCACACAAAAATAAAAAAAATACAAATAATTTTGGAGTTCCCCATACATAGAACTGAAACTAAAAAAAAAATTTTTCATCAATTCCATACGTGTGGGGTATCTTTGAATAGGTCTTTAAAAATGATATTGAGGTTTCTACTATCATTTTTTTCTAAACTGAATAGTTTGCGCGAGAGACACTTCCAAAGTGGTAAAATGTGTGTCCCCCCCTGTAACTTCTAAAATAAGAGAATGATAAAACTAAAAAAAAATATATGATGTACATTACCATGTAAACTTCCACCGAAAATTGGTTTGAACGAGATCTAGCAAGCAGTTTTTTTTTTTAATACGTCATAAATCGTAAACCGCAATTTACCTTTCATTCAATGTTACTTGCTGCTACGGAACCCTTCATGGGCGAGTACGACTCGCACTTGGCCGCTTTTTTTTGTTTATTAACAAAAAACAGAAATTTCTTAACATGTAACTACTGTTTTCCTAATGATATAAAATAAAGTAATATCTGCAGCTTACAAATTACCTGGAATGTACTCTTACGATTTTCTTTAAATAAAAAGTCTCTGCTCGGACTATTTAGCGAAAGAATGCATGTTTAACTCTTTACAAACACTTTTAACAGAAGACAAAGCAAAATACAATTTAAACTTTGTTTAAGCAGTTCAAGATAACCTGTTCCTATAAATTCTGCATTGGGTAGTTCCGGTGAGTTAATGGTGCCGATATAAGGTCGGTCGGAACCCATCTCGTTCATTCTTATCAGTACTAGTGTCTTGTTCGTGTGCTCATAGCTTAAACAGCGCTTACCTGCAGATAGTGTACCGCTTACCGCTAAAATGCGTACCTGTGAAAGCATCCTGAAACTAGATTATTCCACGTTAGCTGATCTTTGTGAGAACTTCATTGGGAAGTCCAAGCCTATTATTAAGATTTTGCTAAAACAAAATACGGCCATAAAATAGTAGTTTATGAAACTGTTGCATAATAAGGGGTATTTAAACATGAGTGTGTGTTTAAAATCCGAGCCGTAGGCGAGGTTTTTAATAGTATCACACGAATGTTTTAATACCTAGTTATGTGCAGTTTCATACACTACTTTTTCTACTCTCAAACATTGGGATTGAAACAAATACTAAATAAAAGATAAAGTTAAAGATCAAGAATAAATTTAAAAATCCCACGAAATTCAGTAAGTACTACAAAATAAATGAATGTCGCCTGCACCAGCACATCACCGCACATGCGCTACAGTGGGTGCTGCTGTCCCCCGCCAAAAGTTGATGGAAACTCTTTGGTGATATTAACTTCTTAGATTAGCGCAGTATCGTAATAGAAAAAAAATTGTTTTATAGATAGATAGATAGATAGAATATTCTTTATTATGTACACCATAAAAATTACAGACATTAATATAGAAATATAGCATTATTTTGTTAGAGAAAAAATGTTATAATATGATTCTATTTTTAAATTCCGGTATTCTGTTTATAAAGTATGTCATTATAAACTCGTTTTGAAATTCATAATTCGAATATTATGCTATGAGAGTAGATAATAGTTATTTATACAACTGTTGTATAATAAAGGGAATTAAAACACTAATGTGGGTTCATTTGATTCATTACATGAGTGTTTTAATACCTAATTATGTACAGTTGCATACAAGACTTTATCTGTACCCATGATATTATGAATCCTCTATAAAAGGTTCTGAAACCATTGGGTGTTTGATCAAGATAAAGAATTTAAAAAATCCCACGAAATTCAGTACAACTGCACGTATTAATGTCACCTGCAGCAGCACATCACCGCACATGCGTGCAGCGGATGCTGCTGTCCCCCGCCTAAACGTTGAAACGAGTTGCATAATTAGTACAACATTATAACACTCATTTGGATGATATTATGGTTACAATGACACTGGCTGTTATAATGTTGGCAATAAGCTAACAGTTTCAGAAACTTTTATAGAGGATTTATAGCATAGGTGTAGATAAAAGATTTTATAAACTTTCTAACATAGTATTCAGATTTAAGTTTAAACAATAACACTGACAATAAGTACCAAAGACAGTAATATTTTCCCAAATCTTATTTCTTGATCACTATTTAAAACACCTCGACTGACTGCCTCGTTGGTCTAGTGGTCGCAAGCGCTAGTGCTGAGTATGAGGTCCTGGGTTCGATTCCCGGGTCGGGCAAAGTATTATTGGGTTTTTCTATCTGAAATTTCTCAGTAGCAGCTCGGAGTCTGGATTTGTGCCCGGTTGATGGCAATAGGCTCGCCCCCTATCACATGGGACTTAAACATAACTGGCGAAATGGGTGTACCTGTTATAGGGACACCTCTGCCCAACCCTTCGGGGAAACAAGGCGTGATGTTATGTTATGTTATTTAAAACATATAGTAAACTAATTGGTGAGTTCTTCAGAAAGGCCAGGTGCGTAGTACTCGCTACCAGCGTGCATGTATGACCAGTTGTATGAACGTAAATGAGGCAAAAGGAGTATGTGAGGAGCAGTGTTCTATAGTTTCTGTCTACCCCCATGGGAAGAAGGTCATATGAGTTGATGTATGTATGTATGTATTTAAAACATCCTGAAAACTTAGGGAAACAACAAGAAATCCTTTCCTTTATCAATTTAACAAATTCCCATTCTACCTACTTCTATGTAGGTATACAGGGTGGCAGGGACATTGACGCGAAAACTGTTACCATGAACTCAGTACATGATACTGAACCGTTGAAATTTTTCGTCTGTTATTAAAAAAATCTGCTGTTCCATACATTTTGACCGCATAGGTAATGCACTTTTCTATGAAACAGCAGATTTTTTTAAAAATAACCGATGAAAAATTTCAACTCATGGGGAGCTCAGAACCATGTACTGAATCCATGGTATCAGTTTTCGCGTCGATATCCCTGCCACCCCGTATTTAAGTTCAGTATCAACTCCGACCCCGAATTCATCGATGTAAATAAACTAACACCTTTAATGACGAATCATTAATTAATAGTAAGTAGGCATCCACCGTAAACCACTGAGGTCAGTCAGCACCGCGCTATGTAAACATGATGGCGGAAAACGCTAATTTAGCATCATTTAATTAGCAAATAAACAGCGGCCGTCTGAATCTGCTTCGACGTAATTATCGAAACACAATACGTAAACACGATAGTGCTTCGTACAACTAGTGGGTAATTGGAAAATTTCGGTTGAAATTAAAAGTATTTGGGCAGATTATTATCGTGAGGACAGTTTTGAGTATGACTGTGGATGGCTATAAGAGTAGTCAAAAATGACCGAAGAAATGTTGCATTGACTGTGTGGAAGATGACATGGCTACATAGGAGGTGACTTTCGAGATGGCGAATAATAGAGAAGTATGGGAGAAAAACACTGTAAGATAAATAAAAAAAAAAAAAAGTGGCACTCCGGGAGTGCCGACAGAAGTGAAAACTTGAAAAAAAATCGGCACTGCGATAATCAATTCGTTGATGTCTATTACTCCACGCACTGCGGTAATCAACGCGTTGATGTCTTTTACTCCACGGTGTCGGTAAATTCCGTTAAAGTATCGCGAAATCAATGGTTAAGTCCCTTCTCAAAAATGCCCAACGCGCCTAAAGAAGTTTTCACTTCAATAATAATTTATTTTGGACCAAACACTTGTTGTTAACATTTTATAAACCTGCCAAACTGCGTGACAGTTTGTCAACAGGATTAGCGCTCGTCTTAAAACATTTGGTGATTAATCTAATTAAACATCAGGTACAAATAGTATAGTAAAAATATTTTTGTTCAATAGAATAGATTAATTATTTTCACATGTTGCGACTATTTCATTGAAAAGTTCCGCTTTTAAGGGTAAGAAAATGACGAGAACTATGGACACAGAAACGTGATGATGATGAAGTGTAACTAAAAAGGTGATGTGATTTGCAATTAAGCAACTGCGGTTACTGTTTTTCTGCTGCTGACAGTTTGTGATGGCTTCCGGCCTGAACAGATAAGACTGCCGCACGGGTCGATCCATTAGGCTACGCTTGCCGGGGTTGGTCCGTGGATGGATGACCATTTCTACATACCGAGAATCCTCCGTGCCTCGGAAAGCACGTTAAGCCGTTGGTCCCGGCTGTCATTCGTGGATCTTTGGCAGTCGTTACGGGTCGTCAGAAGTCCGAAAGTCTGACAACCACTTTTACCAAGGGGTATATTATTATCTAGTTACTGGGTTGTGGAGGTCAGATAGGCAGTCATTCCATGTAAAATACTGGTATTCAGCTGCATCCGGTTAGAATGGAAGCCCACCCCAACATAGTTGGGAAAAGGCTAGGCGGATTGATTTGACAAATTGGGCAAAAAGCCATCACATGGAGACCTTTTCCAAAAACTGAGAATTTATAAGACATAGGTCTTAAGGCTTAAATGTAAAAAAAAGCTTTTCAGCCATAGGTAGGACCTAACCTTACACACCTATACGGACGTAACGAAAACATATGTTCACCTAAAACAATGCAATGCTTTTCTCAGCCCAGCTAATTATAACAAACTTACAAAAACAAAGACAGCAAGCATATTTCCCCCTTAAATCTGAACATTCGTCATCAATTCATAGTCGCATACAGCACGAGTTTCATTTATAGCCCTACGAATTAATTGCGAGCAAGAGCTTTCAGCTCCAGCCCCATCGACATACAGTTTAGCAAACACACGAGCACTTGAGAGCTGTGTGCTCTAAAACTGCATCCTAATTATGGCGCATTCAAAGTGGGCCGCCAATTTGCCGCCGGTTGCGCTGAGCACTCGCAAAAACTCTAATTAAGGTAAATAATGTTTATAATTAAAATAACACTCGGCTGTGAGCGAATCAAAGCGAGGTTTCAAGCAGACGACGCATGTAATGCGACCACTTTGACTTGTGAGCATTTTTTGTGCTCGCTCGGGTGTCTTCTTTGCTTTGGATTGGAAATGGCTGGTAAATACGGTTTGGAGGTTGGTTTTTTTTCTGTTAAGGTAAGGACAAGATGGCCGTTTATTAATCTTGTAATTTAATGTGTTTGATTTTTGTTTCAGTTTCCATGAATACTAGATTCGTTATAGATTCGTTTTCGCAGCTCTTGAAGTGGCAGAGATTGAATTTGTCTTGCTGAGAATTGTGGAAAAAACACTCATCATCATCTGCCTAGCTTTTTCCCAACTATGTTGGGGTCGGTTTCCAGTCTAACCGGATGCAGCTGAATACCGTATTTTACATGGAGCGACTGCCTATCTGACCTCCACAACCCAGTAACGGGGTAATACGATATCCCTTGGTAAGACTGGTTGTCAGACTTTCGGGCTTCTGACGACCCGTAACGACTGTCAAAGATCCACGAATGACAGCCGGGACCAACGGCTTAACGTGCTTTCCGAGGCACGGAGGAGTCTCGGTATGTAAAGATGGTCACCCATCCACTGACCAACCATGGCCAACTGAAAATTACTCACAAAATGCTAACAATTTCACCCACACACTTGGCACAACAAACATTAGGCCCTCACTCACACATTATGCCACAATCCGTTTCCAATTTCGACTGACCATTCACTTGCGCTAATCACAGCGCAACAGGGCTTCAAGTCACATTCGTGAAAACAATCCTTCACAAATCCGAACAGACAAAGCTTTGAGTAAAGTGGAAGGCTTGTCGGTTTGACTGGGTTCCGTACACCAGTAATGCAGGAATGCTAATTAACAGCCGCCGGCCGCACGCCATTCTGATGCCCGATCTAATCAATGTTACCATGTTATCTAGACCACTGTGTTTTGAAAACTGTTGTCATTAGCTAGGTAGGTATGTTTGGTGTATTAAGTGAGTTTGTTGTCAGAAATATACATGCTTCTTGGAGTATATTTTTTTGTATATAACTTTAAAGATTATCGCGGTTTATCAAATGCAAACTGTGGCTAACCAAAAGCTTAATGGATTTTAAATAAATGAAAAATTGAGAAATGTATTCTACTTAAAAATATTTTCCAACTCTACACTTGCCAAAATAAAAACATTTTCCGTAAAAAAGGTAGGTAAAATCCTTTTTCCTTACTGCTTTTCCATTTAGAATTTACGGCGGGTGGTGAATTTTTAAGTAAACATGTACGAAATAAAGCAACGAACTCTAAGCAAAATGTATTCAGTAAGTCTGAAATCACTTAACTAGCAATAATTAACTTTATTTACATTTCGCCTCCTGGCAATTGCGGAACCCTTCCTAAGGGTAAGACCACATTCAACAATCAGGAAAAAAAAAATCTCTAAGACTTTGTTAAAGCGTGATAATTTTTTCTAAAGGAGTTTTGGGTGAATTTGTGATTTTAATAATAGGTTCAGTGGGCACAGAAAAATATATATTTTACTCAGTGGAAATTGTTTTTCAAGATGAGTCATAACTGAAGTAAAATAAATAAATATTTTCATCGTACACAGAACTGTCATTATATCCGTAGATCTTCCAACAAAAAGAGTCAGTGTAAAGATCTCATCCCTACTTCATCACATCGCAGACACCTCACTGTGCACCAGCCTTAACCCTCAGTGGTTCCGCCGGACGTGTAATTAAAACCATCCTTTACTGATTTATCGCGTCCACAATTTATTCCTTTATCTTTGTTCGGACCACTAATATATCTTTATTTTACTCTCTAGATAAAATTAGCGAATTTGCTCACCACTCCGCTCCTTGGTTACCCTCTTTCGTGTTCCGTTAAAGGGTTGCTAGATAATATTTTTAACTCTGATTTATGAGGTAGAATGTACTGAGTCGTAATTTTCTCTTTGGTTACAAAGTTTTTGAACTTTCACAAAAATTATGTGACTCAACAGAACTTGTCATTATTTATTGTGATAAGATACATACCAACTTGATTAAAGTCATTCATAATCATGATTTATAATTCACTGTAATCATAAAAATATTTAAAAAATTACAATCATGTTACTTATCTTTTGAATTCCTCCAAAAACTTTTTACAAAAAAAAAAACAACCGACTTCAAAAAAAACACTACAAAGTGAAAAATAACTTTAATTTCGGAAGTCGGTGTCTTTGGTTTTGAATTTTCGTTTTTTGTCACCGACTTCCGAAATTAAAGTTATTTTTCACTTTGTAGTGTTTTTTTTGAAGTCGGTTGTTTTTTTTTTGTAAAAAGTTTTTATTTTTCACTTTTTAGTTGTGATACCTACCCCACACAAATTCGAATACCACTACCTGCTATGTAAACAACAGTGACAGGAAGTTATCATAATATCATCCACATATTAAGTGAGGTAAAAATACGTATTATTGAAGCTAACTCAAAAACTACCCAAGCAAAGTTAATAAAATTTATATGGAACCACCTCTGAAGTATGACCTACCAAACAAAAAAAATATCATCAAAATCAATTCATAATTGACGGAGTAATCGAGTAACAAACATACAAAAAAAAAACATACAGTCGAATACCTCCTCTTTTGGAAGTCGGTTATAAAACTATTCGACATCATTATCATATCAAACACAGATAAGAAAAACCCGACATTCAAACGTTACCGAAAAAGAGAGTGAAACACGAAATTATTCACAAAATTCTCCGTTTATCAACGCCTAAAACAAAGCCAAGCATTCGCATTTAAGCTTTATCAACATTAGCTCATAACTGGGCAACATGAACTACGTCGCAATAAATCTAAAGGGCGATTTATTAAATTTTTCATGAAGCTGCCCATGTTTAGTACTCGATAAGATTAATAATTCACAAGTTTACGGTGTTTAGCGGCTTTGTTGCATGGCGGCGCGTTATCGCTGCGATCGCGCTACGAAATGGCACCGTAGAAAATGCATCTAAAACTTGGATTAGTTGATATTGGATAAGGTTGTGTATAAATCAGTTACAAAATGTTGAACGTACTTGTTCACTAAAATACCTAACAGAAAATATATATTTTTACATAAAAAGTTTTGGCAATACGAAACTCTTGTTGACAATAGTTTTTCTATTGTGTCTGCTGCGTGACAGTCAAAGTGTTAAACAACTTTCTCTCTCTCAATTTGAATTCAACATAATTTTTAGGGTAGTATCGTGTTATTATGACTACATTCGTATCCATATTTACGTTTCTGTATGATAGGTGCCTTAAAAATATTGTGTCTTATTGTTTCAGAACTCAATACTCAGTCACTTCTTTGTCCGTCCGTCAGTCTGTCAAGACCCTTTTTCTCAGGAACGCGTGGAGATATCAAGATGAAATAAATAACAAATACGTAGGTCTCTTGGAGCTCAAAAAAAAATCAAGCTTCTAAATTGACGCAATAAAAAGATACGGCCATTTATGCGACATACTTTGACACTCGCAAATAAATCAAAACCTAAAAACGGGAAGTACCCGTTGACCTAGAATCATAAAATTTGGCAAGAGGCAAAGTCTCATAGTACAAGTAAAGGAAAAAGTCCGAAAATCGTTAATTTGTAGTTTTATCACATGAAAAAACTTACATTTGCAGTTGGAGAATTAACCGTGGCGTATTCGACGTATGGGAGAACATGTTTTTTAACTACAGTGTTAAGTTTTTAACGGACTTCAAAAAACGAGGTCAATTCGACCGTATATTTTTTTTTATGTGTGTTCGCAGATAACTGTGTCGTTTATGAACCGATTTTGATGATTCTTTTTTTATGGGAAAGGAGATATTCCAAGGGTGGTATCATGATAAGGAAACCAGGATCTGATGATGGCGTCGCAGAGAAATCGAGGGAACTCTTCAAATATTATAGGCAAACCTATAGCGATTTGGGTATTTTTATAGTACTTCGTGCAGTTGCTCTTGAAAAGCACCATTTAGTTAAGTGAATCTGATGATGAAGACATAAACACCTGATGATGAAAAAAAAAATAGACAGAATAGCCACCGGAACTACTCAATAATAAGTATTTCACTGGTTGCGATTCGATTACTTTAATATGGTTGCAATGCAATTTATGCTCGTCATATGGAGAAGTGGAGCTGATGGTAAAGTACCAGGAGAACTCCTCAACGATGAACGTCCCTGCATAGAGAATAGCAGTATTTTGTAAAAGGTGATCAGCAGTTGGCATTAGGCTAATGTAACTTAGATAAATTACAAACTGACCCACTAAAAAGAAAGAAATAAAAATTATAATAATTATTATTTTTGAGATAAATTCATCCCAACTACAGAACCTTCATTGTGTACGCATTTTCATTGTACTAACCAGGCGATTATGGGGTGATAGCTAAAGTCAAGATGCTGCTGTCTTCGCTTGATTGTCCCATTATAATGGGGGCAATGATATCAACCATTGCCCTAAATGTTTACAATACCTTACTAATCCAATCCTCGTTTCTCAAATCCAAGCCCTAGGTTGAAGGTTGCAGCCGGTTGCAATGTTATGACACCTAATATACGCGGAGCACGCGATTCCGTGCGGTTTGCTTTGCCACTGTTAATGGTCTGCTGAAACGGTCGAGCGTGTTGAATGGCCGATTTGCGATTGATGCTATTAATCTACGGGAAAAAGCACTCACACTATTATACAAGCTATTCTTTTCATTTTTATTATTGTAGTTTACATGTGAGATTTGCACTCTGTGTAATGAATACTGAGGTTTGTCTAAACTAGCAACAATCTAAGAAGTCCGATTTGACAGCTATAAAAGCCTTTGTGTAGTGATGGAAAAAAAAATCGATTGCTTTAAAAATCGATTCTCGAAACATGTCGAATAACATACTGAGAGATTTTGTAATCGATGATTTATCTACATTGCTTGGAAACTGATTCTCGAGGCATAACGTTTTATTACACGTACGAGTAGGAAACGTCAAATCGGACTTCTTAGATTGTCACGAGTGTAATTAGGTATCGATTTTGAGGTGTTAGATTGTGAGACAAATAGATAGTGTCGGAAATAGTTTGATTTGCACGATATGTAATGTTAAGAGATTTGATCATAATTATGGAAATATTATTTGAATTTTATTAATAATTGCAATCATATTCTTGTAGTGATATTACAAAAGTGACAAACATACATAATACATTTTTGTGTGACAACACTTTAAGTGAAAAGCGATTAAATTCTACCCAAAAATCGTTGAAAAGCATTGTTACTGTAAAATTAAAATTACACCGCAATCTGTATCCACAAGCGATAAATGTAGCAAGTGTTAATTAGTTTACAGTTGGTGACAATTCAAAAGTTGTTAATTTCGTACCGTCCAGTAGCCATGAGCCCCCAGCCACGCTCCCGTAGGGCACGAATATAACAAACAATTAATTAAAAGCTGACTGTAATTACGAGAATACTCTCGCAACATATGTTTGTGGCAAATAAAAGGCATTACTGGACATTTCGACATGCAAACGTGATTTTTTTATTGGACTTTTTATGGTTACCAAAGTTACAGGATGTTGCCAATCAAATTCAAAATATTTTATTTCACATAGACCTACATGGGTACTTATGAAACGTCAGAAGTTAGGTGCACGGTTCCAATTGGTCGTTTCCTATGGAGAAGAGCCGGCAAGAAACTCCACGGTTACTTTCAAATAACAGTGTTACTAGATATGGGAGGACAGTGTAGGCCTTTCAATAAGTACCAGGTACTTAACAAAATAGAAAATGTTCAACAGATCCACAGTTCACTAAGTCTACAGCGTTCTCACATTCACAAAATAGAAAAAAATCTAAAAACAGAAAAATAAATTAATAAAAATAAAAACCTATTTTAATTAAACTCAATTACATGATTGCTACTACAACTGTAATAAATTTGAATAATTATCATGTCCACAAAACCCATTAATTAAGAGTTGAAATTAAATCGTAGGTATATAATGTCAATTAATAGGATGAATATGTCAAGGACGATCGGATTGTTGTTGTTCCTTCCTTCTTCAAGTGTGGTAATGGCAGTTCTAAGTTAACGCTGTTTACAAATCATAGATAATGATATTTATACAACCATTTCGGTTCACTCAGACTCGGGAGTCTGGATTTGTGCCTGGTTGATGGCAATAGGCTCGCTCCCTATTTCATGAGACTTAAACATAACTGACCAAATGTGGTTGTACTATAGGTACACTTCTGCCTAACCCTTCGGGGAAACAAGGCATGATGTTATCTTGTTATGTTCACTATTGTCACTATTGTCAATAGTGAACATAACAAGATAACATCACGCCTTGTTTGCCAAAAACTTCTAAAAAAAAAATGGCAGTGGCACTCCGGGAGCGCCGACACAAGTGAAAACTTGAACAAGATAGATAGCCTTGGTGGAAGAAAAATACTTGTATAGAACATTGCTTCGTAACCTTATCTAAATAAAGAGCACAATAGCGTTTACAAAAATGAGGTGTCGTTATGGTGTCGCGAAATCAATGGTTTAGTTCCATCTCAAAAATGCCCAACGCGCCTAAAGAAGTTTTCACAGAAAGAAAGTAAAACATTTATTTGGACGCAGTTCGTGAAACACAAAATACAAATAACAAAATGAAAAAGTGAAAATAATGTTACTATGTTGTTGCTTATAGTAAAAACCTAAGTACCTCATACGGCATGAATTTACGTTCTATGGTAAAATTTCTCGTTTTCGTCCGATCCTCCAGAACCGGCAAAACCTTATAGAAAATGAGCACAGTTAAAAGTGCATAACTCAACAACGTAACAGGACGACCAACAATGACTGGACGTTCACTTATTGAGTACATATTTACCCAACAACGGTTCATTAATCAATTTTTGCATTTTTAATTCGCCCCTCATTATTTGCCTGTGAATTTCATTTCCACTGTTGGTCCACCATTTTAAAATTTATGCTCCGACTACCCTCCAAAACGCACATTTCCAAGTAATTTACAATTTATCATGTTCCCAATAAATGAGCAAATATTTTTCATTTGTTAAGCCACTTGTAATTAATATATGTAATTTTTTTATTAAAATGCGGTCTGTTTAATAATGGTAAAAGCTTTATAATTTTAATTAATGAGTTTTGCACTATTGCTGTGTAAGGAGATATATATCGATGCTCGGTAATTAAATTGTTTGTTTGCTAGAAACACATATTTTTCTCGACAGTCAGTTCCCGGGAATGGATTTAATTTGATTTGTAATCTGAAAATTCACTATTTTCAGAGATTTTAATGTTGATAATTATTCAAATGAATTCCAATTAAAGGCTTGTTCTGTTTTCGTAATAGTTGTCATCGTTAAGTGAAAACCTGGGGATCGGATATTTAATTTTAATTTTTATTCTGTTACAAACATAACATAACATCACGCCTGCTATCCCCGAAGGGTTAGGCAGAGGTGTACCTACACAACACCCCCATTTCACCAGTTATATTTAAGTCCCATGTAATAGGGGGCGAGCCTATTGCCATCAACCGGGCACAAATCCAGACTCCGAGCTGCTACTGAGAAATTCCAGATGGAAAAACCCAAATACACTTTGCCCGACCCGGGAATCGTACCAAGGACCTCATACTCAGCAGTAGCGCTTGCAACCACTAGACCAACGAGGCAGTCAATAGTATAGTATAGTGTAGTTATTCTGTTATATCTTTCATTATTATATAAGTCAAAACTAAAGTGCAAAATTCGTCTATAAAATATTAGATTCCATAAAATTAAATGTATTTTAACCTTATTCCACATACATTTTTGAATCGCAAGGGACATGGCACTACACAGCTAGGCATCCAGACATGGCGGCAGTGAAATAAAACATTTAATAAAATGCCACTACACTGTTTTGTCCACTTATGAACATCGGAGCTCAAGTGTTGTTCACAATTTTGAAATGAAATCAAGTTTTTTGTCGACTGTTTCAAGTTTTCTGTTATTGATATGGATTTTTGCGAATTCATGTAAGTAAAAAAATAAAAAAAGGTGTGAAAATCCCAGAATATCATGAATATTCTAGTGAAATGTTGGGGTTCTTAAGGGGTGGTTGCAAAGGTAACAACCACATCTGTTAAGTAGGTACTATTTATTGAATGAATGAATGATTATAGAATAAACGATATGAGGCTCAGAAGTCCAAACTCAAGATTTGCCAAAGAGCAATGGAGTGCAGCATTTTAAAAATCAAACTCACCGACAAAATTCGCAACACCATAATACGCTCCAAGACAGGTGTCGCTGATGTTGGCGATAAGTCTGCGAGGCTGAAATGGGACTGGGCGGGTCCACTTATAGGATGCATGAAAACAGATGGGCCAGGATCGCCACACAGTGGATGCCTGATGACGGGCGTCGCCACCGAGGCAGGCTTAAAAAGCGCTGGCGTGACGATTTGGACTCGTTCCTGACCGACTGGCCGGAGAAGGTACAACATAAGGAAGACTGGAAAATTATGGGGGGGACCTTTGACCAGCAGTGGGACAAAATAGGTTAATAAAAAAAAACGCATATGAGGTAAGTATAGTGCAAACTCAACATACATGATCAGTTATAAAGGAGTGCACCTACTTACTAAAGTAAAGGAGCATACATAATATATTGTAACACTAGTGCAGTGAGTAGTCCTTTCTACTGGAGATCCCGTAGCCTTCCTTATGTGCTACCAATACTTAGTTGGTAGGCAATAGATACTTACACCGATTTGCAAAGCACGAGCGAAGCCACAAAGCTCACAAAGCCAATTACAAAAATCAGAGATGAACGAACCTACATGATGAATGCCTGCGTCCTTCATAGTGCTAAATGCTTCACTAAATATTAAACGCTCGTCCATGTAACGTATTTCGCTTTACATTTTTTGAAGCGGCTCTCTTTGTAATTGATAAAGGCAGCCGGCCACCGCCCATGACATGTTGTATTTATGCGAATTTAAAAGCTTCCGACTCGCGGAGCTTAAATCTGAATTAATCCCGCGTTTTTTGATCACCCCTGTCGAAAATTTAATGGTCGTTATTTAATAATCAATCTGGAATACATTTTAGACTGTGAGCTTTTGACGTACTTTTTGTAGATGAGTCTGTAAATGGCTGCAAGTTTTTACAGATTGTATTTTTAGGTAGGTAGGTACATGCTGTTTTTGAGTTACGAGTGCATGATGTAATATTATTTTGAGATCTGCAGAATTCTTCTTGCTACAAACGTATTCTTTTTTGTTTTTCAGAAACTGGAAGCCAACATGAAAGTCACCTGCCCTGTAAAAATAAACGCATTTTAAGATGACAGTTGTAACTCCAATAATTTCCGCTGAACATTTAAGTTTTGAGGCACTACTGTGGCACTACTATATTCACATGAAATATAAACGTCTGCTTATCTTTTGTTTAAGCACAGCATTATGCGTGCGTGGTTTGAACAGATAAGTTCACAAAGTAATCTTGCGCCAACTCTAACTCAGCGCTAAACACCTTAATAATCATGACAACTTGTTTCAACGTGGGCACAATGCTAACTAGTCAGACGCAACTTTAACCAAACACAATCATACATGCAACCACCACATCAAAAATGCCAGACGAAATTACTCCTTATGTTCATAATTGTAAGGATGACAGACGGTTAAGTAGGTTGTAGAACAAAGTTTGCACACATGTACCCAAACTTAGGCTAACTTGGAGCTGTCAAATTTGTTTAGCGGTAAGGGAGGGCCGCTTAAGTTGCGAGGCAGGGCGCCGCTGGCGTATAACTAAGTGCTTACTTGCGTACTACTAAATTGTTACATTTGAGTTGTAAAATTAATGCTGCGATTTATGCGAGGCGGAAAGTTATTATTGGGTAGGTACATAACACAACTGTTTCCCCGACTCCCGAGCTAAGGTTATTAAACTATTCAGCGATTTGTTTGTAGTAGGAAACCTCTCATAAATAGTTAGTGGAGTTGTTTACGAGAACTAGGCAAGGAGAAACGATCGCATTACACAATAGGCATTCCTCGGGATTCCCTGGTCAGAGTTCGAGAGAAGCCTCGCAGGTGTGGCCGAGGGCTAATTACAGCAACTTGGAAAAAACAAACGGTAATTCAATACGTTCTATTCTTAAATTAAAAAGTTATTTAAATGGTTCTGTGTTAAAGAATGGTAAAAGGAAGTTGGTAAAAATATTGATTGGTCGGTTCTATGATTTGTTTTGTAAGTCCGTAAAGTAAAAGAAGCCGTAGGTATATTTGACTGGTGACCATAAGAACGTTTTTTCATTAGAAGGTTTAGGAATATACATTCCTATTAGTAAATTAGGAATATTTCTTGAGTTAATCCCAGTTGTCCGTGTAGAATAAACAAATTTATCTACACCCATGCTATAGACCTCTATAAAAGTTTCTGAAACAGTTAGCTTATTGGCAACATTATAAAAGCCAGTGTCATAGTAACCATTATATCATCCAAACGAGTGTTACAATGTTGTACTAAATTTCATTACGCAACTCGTTTCTACGTTCAAACGGAGGACAGCAGCACCCGCTGCACGCATGTGTGTGTGATGTGCTGCTGCAGGCGACATTCATACGTGCAGTTGTACTGAATTTCGTGGGAATTTCTTTATTCTTGATCTTGAATTACAAACACCCAATGGTTTCAGAAATTTTTATAGAGGATTCATATCATGGGTGTAGATAAAGTCTTGTATGCAACTGTTATAATTAGGTATTAAAACACTCATGTGATACTATTCCACATTCGTGTTTTAATACCCCTTATTATACAACAGTTGCATAAATAACTATTTCTTTCTTTCTTTCTAGTCGCCCTTAAAAAGCTCTTCTCGCTCTCAAAGCAAAAAGTTCGAAGCATGGTATCGCGCACTAAATCTAACGTAACAGGGGTATAAACCATTACGTTGTGTGTCGATGGTTATAGCCTCACTTCTTGTCGAACCCTTTTCTAATAAAAATCTATGATATGCTGTTTGGAAACACCTGTGCTAGTTTATTAACTTCTAAGAAAACTGATTTTGATAACCTGTGCTAAAGCTGTGTTCAGACGTGGATACTAATCGACTTACCTAAGTCAGATTTTATTATTGGAATGACATGGGAGCTCCACATTTAGCATTTTGTAACTACGTTTTGTTAGATAGGCACACTCTTAACATTAAGAACACTGAAAATAAACTAGTGAACTTGAATTGCAAATAATTTTAATTCATTCACGTGATTTTGTTTTTTTTCGCAAACAAAATAAATTATTGGCTTTTTTATTTGGAAAAACATTATCAAGTTTTCAATTTTAACTTTTCTTTATCTTCAATCCATATACGCACGTTTTCGCGCCGAAGTCCGCGGCAGAACATAAAACAAAATCAGCTAGGCGATAAGGGTCGTTTCGCACTGCGTCATATTTCACAAAGTGCCCTAAGTTCGGCAGTTAACTCACACGGTTATGGCGCTGTTAACACGTGTTCACGCTCTATATTGTTTGTGCTTCACGTAAACTAAATCATTGGGTGAGAAAAAATGGGCCGTAAACTTTTTGAAGTTAAAGAGATGATTTATTATACATGACGTGATGTTTCTGTTTCATGGCAAAAATGCTAATGAATCTAGGTACACACTGTATAACGCTTTAGCTCAAACTCAAACTCAAAGCATTTATTTCAGTTAAACCATTTACAGGCACTTTTGTATTGTTAAGGGGTCGGTCAGTCAGAAAGATAAAGCTAGTTGCCCATTCCAAAGCGTAGTAGGTAGGTTCTTATGGAGAAGAACGGGCAAGAAACTCCACGGACACTCTTTTAAATCATAATATTGTTACAAAATATTGGTTACATCATTCGTGTTGAAATTATACATGTGAGAACATTGTAGAAAGACGTGCACGATAAAAGCGTCCGTAATAAAAAACAAAAATTAAAATAAGCTGTGGCAGCTAAGAGATGACCAGTCCCTACTGACGGCGCCCGTTTACGAACATGACGCATGGATCAGCACCATTTAGCTCAACCATTTTGAAGAGAACTTAACGACCCAATACACACGCCACTACCAGCGAGACATTTGAGTGAGCATTACATACTCTCAACCGCCAGGTCATATTCAAATCAATTAAAGACGTATCCAGTTAGCGTTTCCTAGCATGTCATAAGACAGTTCCCCATAACGCCCGCCCTTCACCACTTCCAGTGCTTTCGCTGGGAAGAAGTGGGGCACCCAAAAAGTATGAAAACTTCGGGAATAAAATGTCAGTGATATGCCATATATTAATTGTTATACATAAAGTCATCTAAGCCGAAATAATGACAGAGTCTACTCAGTTTTAGGATTAAGACGATAACGAGATTAAATAAAAATAAAACTCTAAAACGAAAACCGTAGAATCTGGACGCAATCAGTAAAAAAATAAAAAATCCGCCAATATTTTCCGGTAAGCTCGGAAACGAGCCAAAACGTATTTACACGATGTAGAAGGGAAAAGCTCATGGTGCCCCGTCGTTGGTTCCGTATGAAAATATTATTAGGTAGAAGTAGGTACTTTCTTTTATTTGAATGTTTACTGTGTAATTCAATTGTTGCACATGATAATATGTATATGTGGTTGTCTTATTGGTATTGTTGACATTTTTAATGGTGATTTTGACGTTACAGTTATGGTTTTGACATTATAATTATGATTTTGACATTACAGTTATGGTTTTGACATTGTGATTGTGATTTTGACGTTATTATTGATTGTTTTGACATTACTAATAATTATAACCAAAGTTTGCCGAATATTATTATGTACTAACACTAGTGTTTAAGATGTATATGTATTTACTAACAAATGGATTGTATGATCTGTAATTTTTTTTTTTGATTTTGATTGATTGAATATGTTTATCGGTCTTGACTGCTTAATTATTACATCTAGAACAGACGCTAACCGAATTCGGTTTTATTACGTACTCATTTTTATACAGATTAACATGATTTAAAAATAATTTAATGTTGTGTCTATACTAATATTATAAAGTAGTAAAATTTGTAGTAAAGTTTATATCTAGGGGGCAATATCTCTAACTACAAGTCGGATTTGAAAAAATATTTTTGCAGTAGATAGCCCAGTTCTTGCTCTTCTCCCAGGAAGGTTATAGGCTCGCGAACGAAGTCGCGGGCAGGAGCTAGTAGATCAAAATCAGAATCTTAATTGCACAATCACATTATTTATTTGTATGATTTTTTTGTATATACCATTTAATACACAACAAGTTTTTATAAGGAGTTCAGTAGCAAAGTAAAGCAAATTAACAGGATTTTAGGAAAAGTATCAAAGTACGTTGTGCCTGATATTTCGATAAAACCTCAAAAATACCTAGTGACCCAGTACTGTTGATTTTAGAAAATAATGTGTGGGTTACGGATCTCTAAAAATAATAGCAGGAAGTTTTATCAGCTGACTGCATAGTTATAAATGGTGCACGTGGTACGGAAGGTCTGAACAAATGGAGCCGAGCGTTCATTCCCACGGCGTTTAATTAATGTCTATTTGTTAGCGTATTTACCTGCAGATAATATTTCACTTTTACTTTGTTTCATAGGAACTTTTATTAGTAACGCGTTTTGCAATTTCTGCACAACTATTTACTGTGTTTAGTGTTCTTCTCTGGGATGTGCTTAAAGCACCTACCTAATTCGTTTCATGAGCATTTATTCTGAAAGTGGGCAACGTCGCAAATAGATGTCAAATATTTCGCTGTTTTGATTAATTTGGCAATATTACTGTATGGAAATAAGAAATGTGGCTAACTAGTTCCCTAGAATATTAATAATGAATTGCAATTATAACACTGAATTTGGTGTTATGACAATTTTAGGTGTAAATAAAAAAGGCACTTGGAAAGTTTCTAAATACTTTTTTTATATCTAAAACTAAATATTCGATTAACTAATTCTAACTAATTATTTCATAATCAATATTTTAGTTCCCTAGTTAGCCACATTTCTTAATTCCATACAGTAATATTGCAAAATTAATCAAAACAGATAAATATTTGACAGCTATTTACGACGTTGCCAACTTTTAGGATAAACCCTCTTAATTTTTACAAATTGTACAGTAAAAGACACACACATGAGTAAAAGATACAAAAATACATCAAAACACAATTACAAGATAAATACATAGCCGTCCTTATTCAATTACTTGCCACATAAGATATCAAAAGAGGTTTCAAGTCGGGTGCTAGTGCGTTCTCGACAAAATTTTCATAAGAGACGGGTAAAGCGTCGCTCGGGGCGACAGTGGACTCGCTCCAGATCACTTTGTAGTATTAAACGAGCCTTTATCGAAACAATGGACTCACTGCGCACTGGACAAGGGTATGACTATAGTATGTAACTATCCAGTTCCAAACTATAAAATATATACAGCGTGGCGCTTTAATGGTGACATTAATTTAACACACGTATACGGATTAGCGTTTTCTTTTTATAGAGATATTTAATTTCATTAAATGATATTATTTATTAATTTATTTTCAATTTTCTAAAATAGCATTTTGGTGCAATCACTACTTAACAACTGTAGCGCAGAGGTCATTTACCGAGATCACGGAACATAACATGGCATCAATGAAAATAAAACGAATAACGTGCAAAGAGAAGGCGAATTGAAGGAAAACGAGAGCCCTATGTCGGCGAGCGATTGAAAATTTTAATTTTTCGATTAACGAATAATTTTTTCTTATTATATTTTTATGATTACTGGCCACTAGCCCTACCCGTGTTAAATTAATGTCGCTATTGTAGCGGCATGTTGTATAGACGCGTAAATTAGGTTTTGGTAGCTAGTTTCAATTGTTATGAATAATGAAAGGACAAATGATTAAAAACTTAGATATGCATTTTTAAAGTAGGTACCTAATGCCCTACATACTAATCCCCTTAGACCAATGGTAAAGTCAGGAACAACGTTATTTTATTTTGTCCTAACTTAACTGGTATTATTAGTAAGGGGATTAACATAATATATTGCACCTTCGGTAGTAGGTACTGATAAAAAAAAAAAATACTTAAGTATGCCAAAGTGCTTTAAAAAGTCCCTTTTATCCGGAGGAACCAAAACCCGTATCAATATCCTGATTTTATGCATAGAATAATTCAAAGTAGTATATAGCAGAACAATACGGTATTGAAAATGATTGTGTGGTTTTATGAAACCACGGTAAAAGTGAAACTTTACACGGTCGGCTGCTGCGAACTATTGGCGCCGCCATATTGGCCTTGGCTGCTCTGACGAGAGCCTTTCACTTTATCCCTACTCTGCGGCCGACCGTCACGCGACATGCAACACACAGACGAAAAAGTTTAAGACGATGTAATAAAAGAATCACTTTAAAAAAACTTAAAATGGCGCTCCTGTAAAATCACTAAAAGTGCAGTTATGCCCTTTTTCTACCGAAAGTGCGATATAGTTATTAACCATTGAGTGTTGCTTATAACATAATGTTAGCACATTTAGCGTCTTCGGCTCTACGAACCCAAAAAAAAACCTAAAAAAAAAAAATGAAACGAAACAATTTACGTCCTTCCAATCGTCAAAGTAAAGACGTCACGTCGCCGTCTCCATGAATAAGTGTAGTGGAGCGTGAAAGACTTGACAGTATCATATCTGAAGGTCTGCTGTGTCCGGGTCCGTTCGGCGCCGAGTACACGCCAAATCAAACTTTATTGGACACTTTTCATTTACCTCGAATATTCGTAGCTATGTAGGTAAGATCTGTTTGGCTCTTGGAAAAAGGATTGAGATTGAATGTTTCTGGTAACTGGAATTGAAAATTGTATAGGTTTTTGTTTTAATTATTACGATAGCCGTTGATTAAAAATAATGGGATTTAATTTCTGTTTTGAATGTTATGGCCAATCTCATGATTGACCATATAATTCAAAACAGTACCTGGGCGACCGAGCTCTGCTCTGGTGAAAATAGAGAATGCTCATTTCATAATATAGGATAGTAGGTACTTACTAATTCCATGCTGCCATAACCATTATTCTAATGTCAATAATGTTCATTATCTTGTTCTAAACTTTGGGCGACCAAGCTCTGCTTGGGTAAAAAAAAGGAGAAAATGATTTTTTCCAGATATGAGACCTAGGTAGCTCAATTTTTCGCCCCCGTAAACTTTCATTGAAATCGTTAGAGCCGATTTCGAGAACGTGAGTAGAAATCTATATACAAATAAATACATTTATATATACAAATATTGCTCGTTTAATAGTATAGAATACCTCGACGCGAACAAGCGCAGGTATGAGGGAGGCATCTCCGAGCCTACTGACATTTTTATCACTAATTTTAAAACATTTTTTTCTGCCTAGCCGTTTAAAGATCACCCGATATGTCTTCCATTTTTGTTGCTTTCTGCACCTTTTGGCCAAAGAATTATTCATATTTAAGTTCCTAACATTCAAAGAAGTTAAAAACAAAAATTAAGAATTCTACATGTGTCAAAAATATAATTTGTATATCAATCAGTCTACTCCAGTCCACTGCACACATGTATACCTAATGATCAACATTAGGTGTATATGCAAACAAAAATGTCATAAATGCAAACGCATAACTCCACTCTTGCATTTTATAGGTACAACACGTTCATACTCGGAATACACTCATGGACAAATTTAGAGGAACGCAAAAAAAAAAGTGTGTATAACAATGAACCGGTCATATCTGGCCACAGTTTTCCGTTAACGTCCCTGTCTTGCGAGTCTCGTATACTCTCTCGTGTACCACAGATTTTGATACTCGTAATGTTTGGGCGACATGTTTGTAGGTGTTCCCAGTTTGAATTAAAGTAACAGCCTTCGCAACTTGAGTGGTGTTCAGATCTGGCATTCTCAGTTTATTTGCAGTAACAATTCACACTTAACACGATAAACAGGGCAGTCAAAGCAAAAATTTAAACAAAACCTAAATTTAAACTCAAACTCAAAAGTAGGATTTTTTTTCGCAGTATGAAAGAACGCAATATTATGCAATAATTACATAAAACAAATTAAATTCGAAAAAAAAACATTCCAAAACTTTGTTTTTTTTTAATAGCATTTACTAATTCATGTTTGTGGCCAATACACACGTTTATTGCAACAGGAGAAATTAAACTCTTTTTTTGCGTTCCTCTAAATTTGTCCATGAGTGTATTTACTACAAAGGAAAATGCAAGATTCCTCGAAATAAAATTACTAAAACGTGGACGATTTCCTCGCGACGTTCTCGTATGAGGACGATTTCCGAAATGTGTTTACAATGAGGGCCGGCCGGTGGACGCGACATATTTCATTATTGCTAAGAAATGCCTCCGACTCCATAAAAATGGAACGACGCAAAACTGTACAGTCGTGCACGGAGATTCTACAAAGGATTAACATGCGTTTGAATGAACCAAATTGAGCGAGGTGTATTTCTGTAATGTGCTCTTGTTTTTGGCTGTTTAATTAAAAGGTTTTGAATTTTTTGTCATCCAGGCAATTCAATACGAGAATTCTATTTGAGAATTAATTTATTCATGAGAACTTGACACTCAACCCAGTGGACAATACCTACATTGAATGAGTATGAAAATTAATATCTTCTTCTTCTTCTTTTCGTGTTTTTGTACTCTTCTTTATAATTATATAATATGAGCCCAGTAGGTGGCCACGTTGATTGCGGCATCAGTGGCATTCTTTAGGTCGTCCGAGGTGCAGGTGAACGAGCACCTAGGATACTCCAGCAAGTGGGGCATGGTCTGATCAGAAGCACCGCACTCGCACTTTGTGCTGGAAAATTAATATTATAGATTGCTTTATTCCTAGTCCTACACATATTTATTAACATTTTAATTCTAATTGAGAAGACGTCCACAAATTCCTGAGTTGTTTCATAATATAAAAAAAACAACCGGCTTCCAAAAAAAACACTACAAAGTGAAAAATAACTTTAATTTCGGAAGTCGGTGTCTTTGGTTTTCAATTTTCGTTTTTTGCCACTGACTTCCGAAATTAAAGTTATTTTTTACTTTGTAGTGTTTTTTTTGGAAGCCGGTTATTTTTTTTTTTCTTTTTAGTTGTAGTATTTACCCCTCACAAATTCGAATACCACTACTTGCTATGTAAATAACAATGAGAGGAACATATCATCCACATACTATGTGGGAAAAAATACGTATTATTGAAACTAACTCAAAAACTACCCAAGAATAGTTAATAAAATTTATATGGGACCACCTCTGAAGTATGATCTACCAAACAAAAAAAGAATCATCAAAATCAATTCATAATTGGCGGAGTAATCGCGTAACAAACACAAAAAAAAACATACAGTCGAATTGAGAACCTCCTTCTTTTGGAAGTCGGTTAAAAATGGCTTCTTTTTTTGTCCCATTAAAAACAAATAGCAGTGTTCAAACTATTATTAAACAGTTGTGTGTCCGAGCGTACAGTTGCGTCTGGCGGGTGAGCATCCACCCTCCACTTCCGGTCACTATATAATAAAGTTATTCTCGTTCTTTCGATAAACTTCAGTTTGTCCGCCGATAAATTACCGGGTCACATTCGCGGAAGTTGTCCCGGCCTCGCCAAATATTGGCTTAACTTGAAGAATGGGCCCAGAATGGGCTTGTCCCGGGATTTCATACGAATTATGTTTTATTTGTGACTTCAAACAAACGAGATAAGGATAATGTTGTGTTTTGTGTGATTTGTAATTGTCAAATACAGACGTAGCCATTGTGTGTGTTTGGAGCTAACGTTCTTATGGGAATTATATTTTTGTTCAATAAAAACATATACAATAGGTACAACACATTCGTAGTATAGCGATCACTCTTAAAAAATATAAAAATGAAATGAAATTGTTTATTCTGTAAATAGGATATCGGAATCACTTTTACACGTCATATAAAAAAAAATAAGCTAGATGAGTTCGGCGTTTTCTATCTGACTACTCTGAGAAGAAAGGCCGAAACAAACTCAGAGGTCGCAGTCTCTTTTAAAGCCCAGACATAATCCTAGTCAAGTCATATAAGGACCATGTAGATTAGTGTCTGAAAAGGTCTTTTGAGGAAAGAACCACACAGATTTGAGTGGACATGTCCAGTCAGTGCAAGCATTTGTCAGTAATCGTGGAGCACTCGACGAACAATACAAAAGAAAGGACATTTGGGTAGGCCGCATAAAATACTCAGACTGCCAGACCATCACTAAAACTAGCAGAGAAATAAAAATAATATCCACATAGTCCTCACATTCACAATAATTAAAATAATATAATACTTTACAAAGTAATCACGTCATTTTGAATATAATTTTCAACAATGTCAATGTGTTTATAAAACTGGTATACCTGTGTTGATTTTACATAATAATTAAAACATCTAGTTTCATGGTTTTATCACAAATAAGTAGTAGTGTAGTAGTAGTAGTACCAATCACTTAAAATCTTTTTGCTTGTATTAAACTAAAAAAAAAACATGCTGTACCTGAACCTACGTAAAAATATATAATATTTTCATGTACTGTGATATTTCAAAACTCAAGCCAAAGTAACGCACCACTCACACATACAAACTCCTCTGTTACCAATACGTTCTTGTCCAAACAGTTCAAAGCTGTTATTTTCGTTCTCAGTCCATCGTTTTTCTCTGTGGTGTGCTACGCTAAATTGGTCGGCGCGTGTAGGCCGCGTAGCGGTTTGGCGTAGATGCCGCTACGCCATCCACAGCGGTTACGTGGAGCTACGAAAATCATTTTATTGCTACTTTGCTACGTATAATTTTAAATATCTACGCTTTTATTATATTCACTTGTTATTTCACAGTCGGGTTGAACTTTAATAAATACTTACTCTGTATTCTCATAGCCACTTCCCAGAATTTGCCCAGAGTTTTTTAGTAGAACATTTGTAATATTTTTTTTTAAGTTCTTAATAAGTAAACACTTTAATTGGATATATAGGTAGTATAAGGCTCGGTCGGTTACGTAAGGATAACTGAATGTTTTTCAAGGCCAAATCTATTTGTACAAAAAATACTTAATGGGGAAGCGTCAGGGTAGCTCGCGAATTTCAAATTTTCTTACGTTTTTTGCATTTTGTAGGTCAGTGTTAAGTTTTATGTTGATTTAAATATGATTCGCGGCCGTAACAAATATGGCTTTACTCAATTATAATCATTACATTCAGCAATACAACTCCATAAGTTAGCAAAGGTGTCAAATGTGATGATTTCATGAAATCATCACATTTGACACTTTGCTAAAAACGTAAGAAAATATGAATTTCGCGGGCTACCCTGACGCTTTCGCCTTAATAAGCAGTTTTTTTTAATTTTTCTAGTACTTACAGAATATTAATTGTTTCTAAGTATGATGGTCCAAATACCGTTACCTCCTCCACAGTTTCGTAGCCGCATTGTTTGCGGGAGATATCCCTGGATCTGATGGTGCGGCACTAATGCCGTATGAATGAAATTTACTGTCAATATCTGAGGCCCGCATGCGGCTTTGTGACGCAAACTGTCCTCTTTTATACCCTCCATTATTCCTCTTTTTATTTTTCCCTTTGCATTTTTCAGTGTATTTATTTATGAGTCGCCGGTCTTTTATTTTATGGTTCCGGTTTCATTGGCTATTTGGATTCTATATCTGTGAGCGAAATGAGCGTAGTTTCTGTTTTTTGTGTGTCTGGCTATGAAGCTTCGGTTTGTGGTTTTGCGATTAAATTAATTAATTAATTTGAATTAATTAGATAATAATTAATTATTGGTATTATAATTTCAATGTTTAATTAGCTATTTATGTATGATACCAAATATTTCAGTAAAACATGTTGAAATGGGCTTACTCAGCAAACATTCCCGCAGACATTTATTTATATTTCTATAAACACAGCATTTATCTACACGAACGTTGGGACTTACCTCAACTGACTGTTAAATAATGATCACGAAACCCCACGTAGTAATAAGCACCCCTATAATTTGTCCGGGATTATCGTGAGACGGCGCGAGGTGAATCCCGGCGATTAGTCACAAGTATCGCGGGATTCAGGCGACGGGATCCCGGGCTTATCTTCCCGGCAAGAACGCACAAGCGACGAATACTGATCGGCTGAGACCTCAATTAGGTATTCAGGTAAAGGTGTAGAATTATCCAGATTGTGTATTAATATCGACGTGAATGGATTACGGTTAAAGATAACAGTAAAGCTCGTTAAGAAAATGTGTGCGTGCTTGCAGACAATTTGTGTATGCGACTATGCCTTCATATCTACCTATTCAGACATTATAATTATCATGAGGCATATCCTTCTATTGTGACGTGTTATCCATTATTTATTGTTAAAAATACTTAGTACTTTTAATCAACTTTAGGTACTAAGAAATAAATTTTAAGCGTGTACTTATTTGCGACTGCTTTTGTTGAAATAGATCTGAACCAACTTGTAATTATTTTAGTCAGAAGAAAAGCCAATTAAAAATACATAATTATCTAATGAAACATAATCCCATTACCAAAAATCATTTCCCGAAATTCGCCTTAATTCAACCCTAATTACTATATCAACAGTAGAATTTTCTGCAAGGAAATTCGAGGTGAGCGGAGTGCGACGTGGGTTGAGCAATTAATTCAGTCGGCGTCGAGCGCAGGTCGGTTGCGGTTCGATGCCCATGCCGAGCTATGCGACCCCTGTCTTTACCGCATGGCGCTTCCGTATGCCCCAGCGCATCTTGTAGCTATCTACGTTCTAACTTTGAAATTATGTAATTTTATGTTATGTAGAAAAGTTATGGTTTTGCTGAACTTAGATTTTGCTAAAAAAAAAGTCTGTTGGTTTCAAAATATTCGCTTGAAAAAATTACTTTGGTGACCTGGCCAAAACAATAAAACTTTATGAAAACCAGAAACAGCACAGCATAACACAAACACTTTGCTTTAAAAAAAAAACAGCCGTAGTTTGTGGAATTGAAAAGCCATAGTATGGAAAAACAAAACCTTTTTTGTTTTTTTCCCATCAAGTATTATATCCATTCGTTCCTTACTATCTTCAAGACCAAGAACAAATAAACAGCAAAATCACTATATTTCTAGCTCACTCACAAAATCGTGGATTTCGGCTGACCACCGTCACCTAATATTTGGGTCTAAAAGCAATTACCCAAACATCCCAATAACAGAAACACAAAATATTTCTAAGCCAACCACATTCCCGCGGATATCGGCTGCACGTCCACAGGCACGATAATTACGGGACACCTCAGACGCCGCAATTAATTCCTGTCCGCGCTCCCGCGGCTCTTCTGCTGCGGTGTGCGCTGTTCTGAACACGGCCGGAATCCGACCGGATCCGGTGTCAGGACAACCATACCGAACTATGTGTCTATTAGTTTATTGACTGTATTGCAATGTAGATAATATAATATTTTGTGAATTGGGTATTGACTATGTAAAGAGATATACTTACTAATGCAAAGTAAAAAATTAAAAGCGAATTCGTAATTGACACTGTCACAAACATTGCGACGACTTTCATTTTATGAAAACCCACAGGATTTATGCGAGTCCATACAAAACTCAGCTCAAAGGATTGGCTACTCTTTTGAAAATTAATTGCCGAACCAATTATTACGGTAACGAACTACATGTGTGCCCAAAATATCAATTAGCCGCGTCCCAACGCCACGAACAAAAGATATAGCATCCCTAATGAATTCGTAATCTCGGTAATCTGTTCAATGAGAAATGGCGTATTCGAAATAGCGGCGGCTGCAAACAAATTAAACCTTCCCAAAAATGAATTTATCACGTAGGACGGGTTACCTAACTATTCATTTGTAGCGTTGTTTGAACAATGTGGCCAGGCGTGCTTGTGTCGCCTTTTATTGTGATCGCCTCTTGTTTGCTTCAATATATCATCGATTTATTTGGCAGGTTTATGTGTTTGTAATTGAACTTACCTACTATATAAATTGTAGCTAGAATTCACTAGAACCAAGGATAAAAAATAGCCACGTGTATATGTCGTGGTCAGATCTTAGAATTGATCATTTCATAAAGTGTTCGACCATTTCATGAAATAGAACATCGACCGATGGTCACATCATGATGTGGTCTGGCCAGATCATTGAATACTCAACGTTTGACGATATAAACAGTTAAACTCACGACTACTTCATGATGTGGCCAAACATTAGTGGTCATACTCGTATCGTAAAATAGTTTATACACCGGTAGAGGCGTTGATGTCACTTTGGTTTTGTTGTGCAACAGGGCGGCGGCATACAACAAATCAAACAAAGTACCGACTACGCAAAAGATGTCGATGGATTTATAATGGATATTCAAATATGGTATTAGGGAAAATTACAGACTTGGAAGTAGCGCTTTCCGTCCGCTGCCGCAGCACCGCTCGTTTCGCTCGTACGGCTCGCACGTGGTTGGTCATTGTTCTTACCTAACCTAACCCATCTGGTCGGGGTGCCATAAGCGGTGTAAAATGGAACATCACACTTAAAATTAGTTTAAAACAAAAACATGCCGCTTGTGGTACCCTGACTGTGGCACCCCGGGGTCTTCACGTGCCCCCTTTTATCGTTAGTTAGATTAGGCTACGAGGCACATAGGTAATCTCAAGATACGTACGTACGGGTATCTACGTCCTTTTTTACAGAAAAGTTATATGCGTCCTTTTATTTCAAAATTCATCTGCATTAAAATCCAAATAAACACACATACCTAATAATATATCTATATTTACAAATTACACCCGAAAATGAGACGCAACCCAAGAATCCTCCACGACGATTAGCACCAAATGTCGCATGTTTGTCGTAGCGAAATGCAGAATATTTTAATTTAGGTGAGGTCCGGTAAGAGCGGCGACCGCCGGCAGATGGCGCCGTCCTGTGATTAATATGCAGGATGGACACTGTCGAACCACGCCGAATCTAACTCCACGGTTGTTTTCCTTCGTTTTGATAACAATTTGTCCAGGCGGACCCGACTCTGACGGTATTAGGAAAATGATCGCAGTTGTACTCTGCTTTACGTGAATTTCTGGGGTTTTAGGGATGGAAATCAAATTAATATCATTTTCTGTTTCCAGTAAGGGAGTAGTAATTTTCTTGAAAATTGTTGGCTTACATAACGACGCTTCTTAAAATATTTGCATTGTTCTTATGTTTTTCCAGCACTATTTGGTTTGGGATCCAAAACACAAATAAGCGACACTATAATAGGTACAATAGGTATAATAGGTGGGTGGTAGTGAATGTTGGGTGTGGCAAAAACAACATGAAAGTAGAATAAATGCTGTGGAAATGCGTTCCTTGCGAAGCATGTGTGGCCTGACTATGAATGATAGGCTGAGGAATGATGTGATAAGACAGCGGTGTGATTTAAAAGAAGATGTAGGACAAAAATTGAAAAGGGTATGCTGAGATGGTTTGGGCATGTTGAGAGAATGAATGAAAGGCGACTAACAAAATGTATTTACAAGGCTGATGTAAAGGGAAAGGGCGGGCGGGGTCGCCCTAGGAGGACATATACTGACCTTATTGATGATGTTCTTCAGAAAGGCCAGGTGCGTAGTACTCGCAACCGGCGTGCGTGTATGACCAGATGTATGAACGTAAACGAGGCAAAAGGACTATGTAAGGATCGTAGCAGGTGGCGTTCTGTAGTTTCTGCCTACCCCCATGGGAAGAAGGCGTGAGTTTATGTATGTGTATGTATGTATAATAGGTACCTAAATTTGTATTACAATTTTCCATCGCAAAACAAACCAAGTGTAGGTAATTATAAAGAAATGAGCAAACGGAAAACAAGACAATTTAGTTACAGAATAACAAATTGTAGCTATTTCAGTGTAACGATACTGTTCCGTCCACCCGGTTATCTGATGATGCATTATGGAATAAAATGTGAGTTAAGACTCAAGTTTGCACAATAAATAATTGTTTCCAGAGACGTAATTGCCGTAATTTCATGAATAATTACCGCCACAGAGCAATTAAATAAATTACAGAAGGAATAACGAGCTCCTTCGGGCTTTAGTTTAAAGTTGGGGAGCAGGATGTTGCAGTTTACGTTTGTAACTCTTTAAAACGTTCCTTTAGAAGAAGATGCTGGTTTTTATACTGCGGCAAATATCACAAATATATTAAAAGTTATGAAATATATATACTGGTAAATTAAACATACCACGTGGAAATACGAATTCTATTGAAAAAATAAGGCCCCCAAACTTTTTTCAAGCATGATATTTATTCAGAACTGTTTTAAAATAAATGTTATTTGCTTTTCAAAAACAACATAGCAGCGGTTTGGTTATATTTTTTTAACGGTCGAAAAAATAGCGGTAAATAGACTAACCGTTGAACACGTGTGTGAACTAAAACTCGCATCATGTTTACCAAGCGACAATATTTTGACGTTGCAATCTAAGCACGAACCGCAAATTGTAGCGCCAAACGCGGCCGGCCTGAAAATTTTAAAAAAGAGTCGCCGCTGTCATAGTCGCGATATGGCGCGGCTCCAAATACCGGGGAGCCCAGCAGGGGAGCGCTTGCGGGGGGCGGGGGCGTCCCCACATGGCCAGTTAGTTACGCCGCGAATTATAGGGGCCATTACGATTCATTAAGGCCAGTTAGGCTTAAACCGGTGTTTACCCACGCACACACACGCACCTGCACACACAAGCCTTCGCTCGCAACAGTTGGTATTGTTTTAAGCGTGTCGGAGAGGGACAGAGGACACGAGAGGGTTGCAATTTGAAATTTTAAGCTACAGAAATGTGGGTGTAATTAGTGGCCAACGTAACGAGCTTAGGGTCTTGCCAACTGAAGTGTGAATTTTTGATTTTGGTCAACCTGTTTTTTTGCCCGAGGGAAATATTGTCATGTCTACAAACTTGGATATATTATTATTTAAGATGATCGACAAAACAAAAACCTCATTACCTATAACTAGTTACTGTTTTTACAAAGTATCTAACTAGCAAGAAATTCTTTTTATTTAGCTGAAATCCTTAAAACAGTACCTATGAGGACTAGTAGTTTAAATCACAATCCACACAATCCAATCACATCTCCATACTCCACTATATCCGACCACCTTTAATAGTAGTTCAATATTTTATTCATGGTGGCTCACTATCGCTTAAGTTCATATGTAAATATCCAACTGGCAAGAAATTCTTTTTATTATGCTGAAATCCTTAAGACAGTATCTATGAGGACTAGTAGTTTAAATCACAATCCACACAATCCAATCACATCTTCATACTCCACTATATCCAACCACCTCTAATAGTAGTTCAATATTTTATTCATGGTGGCTCACTATCGCTTAAGTTCATATGCAAATAGCCTATAACCAGCAGTTCATAGCTGGAGGCTTGCCAGTATTGACACTATCGGCTATCGGGCTCAAACTGCGATGCCTCCACCCTGTATGTAGGAAAACCGATGTTAAACGATACTTATGTAGCACTTTAGACTATTGATAGTGTATTAATATCAATTTATTGGGAAATGGTAATGTATTAATATTGACGGAACGTGCTCTTCCATTGAGTTTAAAATGATGCTTTACGAAGCGGTCATTTTCATTTTAATCTTCTAGAAGTAATAAATATATGGACTGACCGCGTATGGACATTTTTAACCTCCGATGCAAAAAGAGGGCTGTTATAAGTTTGACCGCTATGTGTGTGTGACTGTCTGTGGTACCGTAGCTCTTAAACGGGTGAACCGATATGAATGAGGTTTTTTTTAGTTTTTTTAGCAATGGTTCTTAGACATGTTTTATCAAAATCAGTTAAGCCGTTTGAAGATTATCAGCTCTTTTCTAGTTGATGAATGGATGTGAGTATCTTCCACAGGTCTGATCGATTTGAAATTTGGTATTCTACTACTTCAATGATATTAAAAGTACATAGTAACCTTGAACTGATGCTGCAGTATCAACTGGAATTTGCAGGATATCCAACTCCTTTACCAACTTACAGCACAGGTATCGTGTTTGGGCTCATTGGAATCTTTATATCTCAATGAATAGGTTATAGATAGATGATGAACAGGGTCTGGTGATGGAGTAGGAAAGAGAAATGAGGAAATGTTTGTGTCGGTAGTTTTTTTTAAATTTTAACTGTTAAAATTGTACTTGTGTTAAAGTGTCGTTTTGGTTATAGGTCGTTTTGCTATTAAGACCATTTGCTTTTAGGACTTTTTGATACGGAGGGGATACAAATAGGTACCACAAATGGCAATCTGATCTTTAAATACAACAGTTTGCTAGCCTGATTTGGAAGATTC
Source organism: Agrochola lychnidis (assembly GCA_963680765.1). NCBI lineage: Eukaryota > Metazoa > Arthropoda > Insecta > Lepidoptera > Noctuidae > Agrochola > Agrochola lychnidis. The sequence goes on from OY796857.1 coordinate 10,430,757, forward strand.
TAGTTCAGAATAAACATACAAAACTCATGTTTAGGTCCACAAAATTCCATAAAACACCGTGTAAGCAACTATTACAACTCGATACTGGTGGAATCAAATCGAGCGTTTGACCTGATCCAATGCAAACCAAATACAGCCAGTCGAATTTCAACCTTATACCGTAGTCATAAGGAAAAAGGTTAAAAAAAATAGTCTTGCAATAGTACCATCTGCCAATTTGTAGCTGCCTGCACGTCATAGGTAAATAACCGACGCATCGTTTGCCAATGCTTTTGACAGCCAGAAGTATTGAGCAAACATCCACTATTTGTATGTAAACTTTTTGCGCCGGCTTTTTTTCATTTTGCTCACTGTACGGGATGTATTGGGATTATTATTGATAATTACTGTTTTAACGTGAATTCGTTTGGGTTATTACGATGATTTATATGTTTTTCCGATAATGGTTTTTTAATGATTGTTGTTGCGTTTTAAATGAAAGGGGTTTTAAATAGCTTGTGGAAAGCTGGAAACTGTATTTAGTAACGGAACCTACACCTTAACTGTCGTATTATTATGTTTGTTTTTCTATGTTAAATCTGTGTTAAAAGTAAATCAGTCTAAACACACGTTAAAATTAAGTCCCCTTATTAAAATCCCTCACCTAACAAACTCGTCCAAAATTGTCGGGAGCAATTTATTTTCAAACCCAGACACATTAACAAAAACCGGTGGAAAGAAGTACGAAAAAAAAACGCACATAATCCGAGCCCAACTAAGCCCAGGGGCTATCTAATAACATTTATTACTGGGCTTCCGGTCCCCAGTGTCCACTTCTGGTGGCTGATAAACGGGCGCCATTTTTGCCGCCATATTTATTTATAGGTGTTGGTGGGCGATAATGTCGATGCTGGCAACACTATGTTTTGGCCCCACGTTGGGCGCCAGCAACCGGAACGTCACGGACTATTGGTCAGCCACGATGTGGTCCTCATTAAGTTAACTATGTTATTTAAGTTATTACTTGATTCTATGTGTCGCATATAGCATATTATTATAATAGTTGTGAAGTGTGCAGCATGCACAAGCAAAACTGTAAACTAATATATTTTTCATAGACATTTGAATAGTCTCCCATTACATCATTCAAGTTGTAATTGAAAGGGTTTGAAATAGTAGCCTGAACCACTAATAAATAACTGAAGTCTTGTTGGTAATCAAATACGATCTAGATAAGTAACTAAACAGATTTTTCCAGTGTCTTGATTTGTTCATAATGAAAACAACAAAAGGAAGAGATACTCTAAGAAACGCATTACATAAATATGGTCCAGTAATAATTACTTTCCTTTCATTACATAATATTCACAGACACCAATAACATCTTAATTCATAAGGGTAAGGCAGATAGTAAGCGCCTATTAATCATATCGATGGGAAGACGCAAGTGTTAGCGCGATTTATTTGTTCAAGTTTAGTGCCACGCGCGCACTGTGCGAGTAATGACGGACATCGTGGTATAAATGATTGGGCTCTAAGGGTGTTTGTGTTGGAGTTTTCCCTGAGTTATTGATAGAAATATTGTTATTAGTAAAGATATTATTGAACGGTGCACATGATGAGAAGCTGTGAAAAAGAAAACGAGGTTTTCAATTTTAAAACTAATTGAGAAAATCGGACAACAACATGCAGTGGTTCTGAGGGTAAATATTCAAAACACCTTCTGAATTGCTCACTTTTATCACTTTTTAATGCATGTAATTTCTAAACATCCAACATTGACTACCAAAAAGCATTGGCTCATAATACTATAGGCCAAAAATCGTTTATGTGTCATTCAGTTAGGTATGATATAAGAAAATTAAACTATAATTTCTGACGAAGCTCGGTACCAGGAAAATTCATCTAAACCACAAATTCTTGTTTATCTCATATTACAATTTAACGGCGTGTTTGTTTGAAGTGGACAGCACAATCCGGGGTATAAATCGCGAGAATCCTTCCCGGGACGAGCTCACAGTGCCCGGGGGACCGCGGCACACATACATCATGGCTTCCACTTGACAACACGCTACTCTGGGATGACAATCTGAAACTTAAGTACGAAGGAATGTGGGCTTTGATTCGGTAATGTTTCGGGTTACCTTTGTGTGCGGTTTCTTTAATATGGGATGGTCTAGTGCCAGGGCTTTATTGATATAAGGTGTTTTACTCAAAAATGCATGTAATGTGGTCATTATTTTGACAACCTTGTTTGAGCAAAGTCGACCTTGCCGTTCTGTTTCAAGGAGCGGCCGGCAAAGTTTTGCTGGTCGCTCTAACAGGCCGGCAAAACATTGCTGGCCGCTATTTTGACGTTTCAACGTTTAAAAAAATCAAATGCAAAAAGATTTTATTTAAAACACAGCTGTTTGTATTTATAGAGATAGGTACAAAAAGATTTTATTCCATATTTGGCTGTATAGTTCCAACTACTATTGTTAAAAAAAAAAAACAAAGAAGTAACAAAAGCTCGGTTCAGCGAAAATTTAATTTTTTTTAGTGACTTTTTTGCTAAAAATGAGCTCTCAAAGCGAAAATTCTTCCGATTCAATGTGTTTAACACCGCCAGACATTAAAGATGAAGCTAAATTAGTGGTTGAAAATTTAATACCGCGAAACTCAAAGGAAAAATATAAGCTTGCATATGAAAAATTTGTGCAGTGGAAAATCAGTAGGAAATCTAAATCTTTATCCGAAAATGTTTTTCTTGCGTATTTCAATGATCTTTCCAACAAAATGAAGCCTTCGTCTCTCTGGAATACCTATTCAATGTTAAAATGCATGGTTCTGATAAAGCACAATTTAAACATTCTAGTTAATTAATATATATTTTATTGAAATTACTTGCTGGTTTTATTTAGATTAGGTACTTGCATTTTTGAGTAAAGCACTATACAAGCCTTGGCCCATACTATGACTGCTTCGCTGGTCACGCTATGATTGCCTCGAGCTAGCCTAGCTACGCTCTAGGCCTTCCAGCTTGGCCATCATTGCAGCCCTTGCTGTCCTCGCTGTAAAGGCCTCGACCTACGGCCTCGGCCTTTATCTCAGCTCGTCCATCAAGTGCTGCACGCTGACCGCGCTGTGTCGGCCTGGAGCTGCGCTACGCTGCGCTGTCGGCCATCATCAGCGCGACCAGCAAAGTAGTCATTATAGACCGCGGCAGTAATGTACTATAAATTTTGATTTATATTAGGCATGTTATTAAATTGCATCTTTTTTACCTTAAAAGGGATTCTTGCCAAGTTAGGTAAGTTAGTATAGGTATAAAAATGCTTACCCTATTTTATAGACATTGCTGTTCACAAAGCACTAATACCGACTCATGTTAGCAAATGATTAGTGTAACTGAAAGTTAAGTTACAATAAAATGTTCAGAATTATGGTATCATATCGACGGTTGAAAGGCTAATTGATCTAAGCGACATTTTGTAAAACTTGCTCCTGCATATTTATGATCCGTCCTCCTGGACGGATAATAGTGATTTTTTTTTTTAATTTATAAAAAAACAACTATTTAATAGACTTTTATTTACTTAAATCAATCAATCATAATAAGATCTTATTATGATGAAAACAACCAATCCATCCTCCTGCAAGTTTTACAAAATGTCGCTTAGATCAATTAGCCTTTCAACCGTCGATATATATTCTGTGTATCTATAGTATACTTATGTTCTTTTTATTTGCACCAATGACAGCCCCATTTTATGTCCAGAAAATTACTGTCCATTCCAAGGTTGCTTGGAAGAGATCGCCAGTAAACAATAAAGGCCGCACATTGTATATTTTTAGTGTATTACTTTTTATTTTTGTAATGTAAAATCTGGTGTACAATAAAGTATATTTAAATACATTAACATGTGTTTAATATCTACTAATAACAGCCGCTTTAACAACATAATTTTCCCAAGCATTCACCACAACAATTACCCACACCTTTAATTACAGCAGGTTACCTGAAGATTTACTGCGGGCAGCCAGGTGTGCCGGTCTCGGAGGGCCATCCCATCCATCCCGCGGCCGCAGAGGACGGGGCCATCCATCCTCCGCCCAGCAACTGGCCCTTGGCGGACATTAACCGGCCCTTGTCTTTGCCGCTTTGATTTACGTGCCCGAAAAGAGATCCATCGCTTGAGGGCAGCTTTAGATATGTTTTGGGTATTGATTTGTAGTGTCATGGGGATCTTAGGGTTGAGTATAACAGAGGTGCGAATGCGTAGGTACCTACAAAAAAAAAATACACAGAATAAAAACAATTGATCAGTTCATTGAACAAATTGGTTACGATTTTGAAATATATTGGTACATTATACTGAATGTTTTTTTTTAGTCTCCAAATTTTTACAGGATGAATATAAACAACTTTCACTATGGGAACAACTCTGAAATCACGAAAAAAAAATCTGCTGTTTATACAAAAGTTCAATACCTGCTTGACCAAAATGTATGAAACAGCAGATTTTGTTTTTTCGTGTTCTCAGAGTTGCTCCCATACCCATAGTGAAAGTTGTTTATATTCATGGGTAGAACATCCTGTAAAAATTTGGAGACTGTAAAAAAAAACATCCAGTATAAATTACAGTAGCTTTTCGTGTCTGTCTGACCGCGTTGTTGATGTGGTTTTCACCATCATTTTTTAGAGAATTTATTCTGGATAAGGAGAATGCTCATCAAGTATGAAAAAAAAACCCAGAGCGAACAGATACAGGAAGTAGCTCAGAATTTTAGTGATATTTAGTGAAATCATTCTGTAAATATTTCACTAAAAGATTCGATGGCTAAATGCTATTGCTATTTGTTTTTCATCAGGGGTGATTAATTTTTCTTTAAGTTATCTTCGATTTGAGTATACCCGACGATATAAATATAAGTACATACATACACATATAATCCTATAGGAGTATGCAGAGACTGCAGATTGTCAAAATCAACTATCCGCAGCCCAGTTTCCGCCGCTTTTTTGTTTTAATAATTCTGCTGTAAAAAAATATCATAATTACCGAAACGGGTAAACAAACATTCATAATGAACTGAAATCTATTCATAAATAAATTAAAAATAGCTTCCTGTCTCCTGACGACCAAAAGTTGTCTCGTACAATTTATAAACGTCAGAGCGTTGACTGTGAAACCTCCTGATTCATAATTAATGATAATATCCGGCAGATGCGGATTTTTCATCCGTTGAGAAAAAAACGCCGGTCGGCGGAAAATAATCGCGAAAGGCCTTAGTCATTTATAATGCTGGATGTACAGCGAACTCAGAGCTGTGGAAGCGGTTTATCACCACGGGTGAAAATACACATGTGTATGAAATATTTTTAACGCGAAAATTTAATTTTTATCTTGCTTGATGTTTTAAATGGCATAATGTAAGAACCGCTTTACTATCTTTGTCTTCTTGTATTAAGTGTTCATTGTCAAGGGATTTAAGTCATTTTAGCTCTATTATAGCTGTTTAATGATAAAAAGTTTATTTACCATCAAAATCCTTCAAAATATACTGTGGACTAATTTATCTTTTAGGTCTACTGAAAAATCAAAACCGTTTCGTCCTAGTCATGTCCAATACCGCGTGACATCGGCTTCTGTGCCAAACCGGAAATACAACCTTTAAAAAAAGAAGTGCTCACAACCGGAAGCGACGGGCAGGAAGACGGCGACGACAGCGCCGCGTCGCCTGCCGACCGAATTAAAAATTAAACGAGGATCCGTTTCCGGATACCGTGACGTTTGTTCTGCTTATTTTTTTACTTTTTCAGGGTTATGACAAGCGGATGTTTGTTTAGATTTCGATATTTGAAAAAAGGCTTGTTCCTGAAAAAGATAATAACTACCGGAAACAAAATATCTACCCATCTGCCATTCGTGATGTTTTTTAATTTATATTAGAAGCTCACACATTCAACAGCATTGTAAATGTTTTTACGAAAATTACGCGGACGGAGGAGTATGAAATTTGGTACAGTTAAAGCTTATATGGAGAAGGAGTGCAGCAAGCTAAATTTTTTATATAATACGCATTAGAAATAAATAAAATTAATTAAAAAAAAAAAAAAACATTAAACACACTACCATGCGTTTAACACACACACGTTTTAATATGGCTATCTTATAACAATGACATGGCAGCATGGAATTAGTATGTACTATCATGGCAGCATGGAATTAGTATGTACTATACCTACATGGAATTAGTATCAACTATCCTATCTTGAATTATGGTCGAATTTCGACAACTGGGCGACCACTAGATAAGTGATTATTATCAAGACGTGTAGAATACGAAAGATGTTTGATAATATCCCGTTATCTGGGTTTTTATCTTCACCGGGTAATGGTAATGTTTTTGAACAGCTTATTTAGAAACATGCAAATATTGATTGTAGGTATACATACAATCCTGTATAACCATTGAAGATTTAGATAGAGATTGAATGTTGAGCACATAAAGAAACTGAATATGGCTAAAACATTAAAAGAATTTCGTACAGTGTTTGTTTTGTAGTTGTTCAAGTAGTGGATTCGAGATATTCATGTATTACCGGGTCGATATGCAGTGAAGAAACTGTCAAAATTAGTATAAAACATTTTTAGGCTTAATGCAAATACCGTTTTGTGATTGTTTTAAAATCGCATAGCATCCACAAAAAAAACACGCTTAAAAAGGGTGTCTGTTTTTAAGAAAATATTCACTTGTTTTACCTAAATAAGTAGGTAAACTCAAACTTAAAGCATTTATTTCAATTAAACCCAGTACAGCCACTTTTGAATTATCAAGGAGCCACTCAGAAAGATCCCAGCAAACATTTTTGTCATATAATCAAACATTTATAAGACCTTGAGTCTTATTAAAGTTATTTTACAGTAATTTTTTTTACTCTTTGTCATGTACCGGTGCATTATGTGTCCGAATAGTCATATACATTTTTTGTCGTATAATAATGTCATATAGACGTTATTTCGACATTTTTTTACTATCGTTATATAATAGCGTCTGCGACGACATCTATAAAACTTACTTATACAACTTTTCGTCGTGTAAACGTTTTCGTAGTATAAACGTCATAATACTGTCATTTTTGTCATATTATTACCTTTTAAACATCTGCTAAACGGATAATAATTGTTTACACGTAGTATTTGTAACCATTATATATAAGTCGAATAAGTATTATGAGTGCAACCTGTATACATCCTAAAGTATCACAAACATGATATACGACCGCCATTTAATTAATACTCATATTAAAGGTTTATAATAACCTTGTATACAACTTCCACCATTTTGAAATCAAATTTATCATATTTGTTTACTGTTTAGTACAACATGGATCTAATTGTAGATCATTATTTGTAGATTATCTACGCATAATTGTAGATCATTGTGGGATTGTGGGTGGATTTTTGGTTTACCTAAAACAAAAGTATTATATATATAAAATATAAACTCTTTGAACTAAGTTAGCAAAGCGTTTATTCTTTTATTATTGATCCCTAAATCCTACCCCCATGGGAAGAAGGCGTGAGTTTATGTATGTATGTATGTATGATCCCTAAATCAACTGTCATGGCGTACACATTTACAATGAACACGCAGTTTATAGGTCGGGAAGTTATATAGTTGTCATATGACGCAGTCACTTAATAAATTATTAATAAAAATATGTGAAAACATTAAAATTTTAAAAGCGCTTAAAAATTTTGTTCCGAACTTATATCACATTAATCAGTAAACTTGATTGCACAATGGTTTATAACTGATAAAATGGTTTTATCACGTCAAATAATAAAGAAAAAAATGCAACATTAACTCAGCTGTCAAAAACACCACCAAATTAAAACGTAATAATCTGTTATAATTCGTTCAAGATAAGCATCATCTTTAAATAACAATAACACAACGATTACATTATATAAAAGTAATATTGTGTGGCATTACTCGACATGAAGTCGAATACACGCTGCGACAGTTATCATTACATGAGTTATAGTCAAATCGCCGACGTGTATATGACTACTAAGCGACTAAGTAGGTATTTATATGACTGTTACACGAAACTCTTAGCGCTTTTAGTTGAATAAAATGGGCCCTAATGCCGTTGAGTAAACGTCCTTATGGCATTTATACGATTATACTAAATAACATTAAGTTATCACCAAAACGTCTACACAACGTCGTAAATGTTTGCTGGGATGTTGCTGATTTCAAAGCGTAGTAGATTCCTATGCTAAAGAACGAGCAAGAAATGCCACGGACACTTTATTAAATCAAAATATTGTTACAAAATACTGGTCATGTTGAAATTATAGATATGAGAACGATGGAGAAAGACGTGGACGTTAAAAGAGTCCGTACTAAAAAGATTTAAAAAAGAAATTAGAACAAACAGCAAAGAGATGACTGAACAAGTCCCTACTGACGGCACTCGTTCACGAACATAACATGCTTTTTGTTTTTGTATTATATTTGATTACGTGCTTATTTATTTATATCGTTTTTTAAGTCTACAAATTATGTATTAGGTATGTTGAAACTGTTTGTACTCTCCGTCACTTGTCCTTAAGGGTTCATTAGAAAACCAGCGTCAGACAGTATCTGTCTGGCATTAATGCTGAAATGAACCTTTTTGGCGCAGCCGTGAGGCACACACTATTGTTTTTAAAACATTATTTTTTATTTTCACTTTGTTATTTGTGTTTTGTGTTTCACAAACTGTGTCCAAATAAATGTTTTTCTTTCTTTCTTTACATATGGATGAGCACCATTCAGCGCAACCATTTTGAGGGAATTAAATGATCCACTACATACGCCACCACCAGCGAGACATTTGAGTGAACATGACATATTCTCAGCCGCCAGGGCACATTCAAGTCAATGAAAGATGTACCCAGTAAATGGTAGCTTAAGCTAATGGTAACTAAATCAAGCATGAGAAGCTCTATATTTAATATTAGTTTAAATATCTCAACCTCTTTGGAATTATAATATGATCTAGGTACTGTACAAATATGTTCTTAATGTCCCTCGGCAAATCTCGTGTTTCGTCAGTCGTTGGATTTCTATCCTTGGTGCAGACCGGACGCTCTCAATCGACTTGGAAGGATAAAGAGTTGTTAATACTCTTTTAACTTAATGTAATTTATTTAAAAAATGGGAAGGAAGCCGCTATTGTCGCAGGTACGACAGATAGGAAAATGGATTTACAGCTCTATATAGTTCACATGGAAATCAAAACAAAACAACAACAAAGTACTTAGTTCTGAATTCAAAATATTATAAAGTCAAAGTCAAATAATTTATTTCAATTAGGCACAAAAAGGCACTTTTAAAAAATAGAATTGATTCTAGTCGCCCCTTCCAAAAGGTAGTTTTCGTATGGAGAAGAATGGGCAAGAAACTCCACCGTTACTCTTTTAAAATGTTTTATAATATTTTGTATACATTGATTATAATAATTATATGTGAAGACGATGCACCTGGAATAATATTACTATACTACAATAGGTAAAAATAATTAAAAATGAAGCAATGACAGAAAAAATAATAATTATGTAATGGATACATGGTGTTCACATATTTACAAGCATTGTAAAAGTAGGTACCTATACGATATTCCTAAAAAAATTACAAGTGTTACTAATTAATAAATAAATAAAATTAGTCAGTGTGTGAGTAATCACAGAATGTAAAAAAAATAATAATAATGTTATAATATTTAATTACACAATTAAATTAGCAACCAGTTTGATTTTGTCTAAACACAGTAAATCTAATAATTGATGGATATGGAAATTAGCATTCGTTTGTATTCGGAAATCCGATGATACCCGAGGGACCATATAATTCCTAGTACCTAGTATTCAGTTTACATGTTTTCATGTACCTCCATGAAACCATGTAAACTAAATACTTCTGTCGGTACCCATATCTATATGATCTTGGTACAAATATCTACTCCACGAAAATACATCTCTGGAGGTCACATTTATTGATCGCGAGCCTCATTTACCTCCCTCCCACGCTATCTCTAATTTACTTCTACACGTACATAGCCCAGTAAATGAGTCGCGTCACAAGTGTGTGTTTAACAAATACATGAACGTTATCACACTGAAAACTTTCTAAATATAAATCCTAGTGTGTAGATAGTCTGTGTCTGTGTAAATAGTCTGCGTATGTGTGCTTATATTAAGTGCCCACACACAGAGATAGGTACTAGTTGGTATACGAAGCGCGCTCACAGCTTCATTTATATTATACTGAAACTGAAGAAATGTCTCACTCTGCTCCTTTCTAGAGAGGATCTTTGTGGGCGTGCCGTAGCGTGGGCGGAGCTTAAGACGGACACTCCTTGAAATCCTCTTTTTTCGTAGCTTTGCCGTATCTAGGCGAGAAGCGACCACGCTACCAAGACCTCTGACACTTCATCTAATTTCGTTTTTCTTCGAGACTTTTCGAACATTGTTTGGACTATGGCAGGTCTTAGTTGTTTGGTCATGTTTATGTAAGCGGAGAAACAAAGCTCGGAACAACTTTAGTCGTTATCGCGTTTATAAAGTTCTCGAGACATTCAGTTTTATGGGGTGTTTTGCTTGAGATAAATTTTTATTTCTTTTGTCTAGATACTTTTTGTTTGCTGATGGAGCTGCATTATGGAGATGTTTAAATATTCAATAGAATTTATATTAGCTGTATTTTTTTACACAAAATTTGTTATTATTCTGCATAAATAGCGCGGTACAGTAAATTACCAACATCGCAAATATTTCATGGGCATATGGAGTGTTGCTCATTGACTTGAATTGGAATAAATAATATAATTATCACATTACAGCTTATGACAGCTGCGGTAAATAACAAGTTTAATGGTAAGTACGCTACCGTTTACAGATCGATAAACACACGAAATAAAAATCTAATTAAATATTTTGTTAACGATTCAATTAGTCTCGCAAAAACTCGAAAATGGCTCGACCGATTGTGATGAAATTTTGGTAAATTGTTGTGAGCACGATAGAGAAGGTTCCTAACAAAAAAAAATCTAAGGCGCAATGCATGTGGGCATTTATGGTAAGTACGTACGTACCATTTCACCATTTCATCACCACTGCTCTCAAAACGGTGAAGGAAAACATCGTGAGGAAACCGGCATGTCCTAGAACCGAAAATTCGAAGACATGTGACATCAACCAACCCGCACTGGCCCCGCGTGGTGGATTACGGACCACTCCCTCTCACAGAAAGGAGGCCTGTGTCCCAGCAGTGGGAACATTTATAGGCTGATGATGATGATGACGTACGTACCAACGTTTACATATCGATATACACACGAAATAAAAATCGAATTAAATATTTTGTAAACAATTCAACATTGTTTTGGAGAAAAATTATTTGAATATTATTATAGAAAAAATATCACTAGACATAACTAATGTAAGTACCATTGATATCTCCTCAAATGATAATAATATAATCTTGTATTGAGTTGAGATAAACATTTCCCACCCAATCATTAATGAATGATATCCTTTCACAAAAGTGGCGTCAAAAAGATTGATAGTGGAACATTTATACGGCATGAAGCTTATCTGAGGAAATGTCCGAAGAAATAATAGCTACGATGAAGGAAAGCTGTAATGGGTGATGGATGGAATCTCTCTGCTGATTTGTGGGTAGATAATAATATATAGTAGAAGGACGATGTTACTCGATAGTATGAAAAATATAATAATGTTTTGCTAATAATGAGGAAATGATTGTTAGATTTCAGACAGGTTTGAGTACTAATTATTCAATTACACGAATACTGTCATGAAGATGTCTTGATATTTAATGGCTCGACTTTAAAAGAGATTTTAACGCCTTAGTTTTTTTTGGCATTTCTTCTCATGGGTAGTGAGATAGGTTTTAGAAACACTACATAAAATTCATTTAGATATCCTATTTACAGAATAAATAATATTGTTACATTTAATTTCCAAGCTACGCCGTAGCGTATTGCGTAGTCAAGCGTAGTAGTAGCAAGCAACTGATGCGCTACGCAGCGACATTAACTACTAAAATTATTTCCGAACTTTATAATACTTTGAATGAAGGTAAGGTAAGGTTAAGTTTATGTATAATTTTCTGAGTCAGCTCAATTTCAGTAAAAACGAAATATTTACTCTTTACAGCTATACATAATAACACAAGATTACCCATAAAATAATTGAGCTTACCCTTAAGTACGGTAAAGTGGGCCACATGTGTACACGAGTGGAAAACAACGTGGTACCCATTGGGAGCCAGTGGGCGTTATCTCCCGCCACTTCCTTTGGCGCTCAATTGTGCGAACAGGAAAATGTTTGAAGCTACCCTACTGGCCGTAAATGAAGACATCACTTGTGAACTGTTTCTAAATGTGTTGGATGATATCCGGACCTTATGATACAGGTTGTGATACAAACATGTATGTTTATACGTATTTGTGTTAAATCTCACAAGATGGTTAAAATTACTATTATACAAGCGCTCTATAGCACTTCCTATCGGAAAAAGACCCGCCAAGTGCGTGTCGGACTACGCACAATGTGGAGTACCGTAGTGGAGATGAATTTATTTATCCCAAGAATAAACTTAACATTGTAGTTAAAAAACATGTTTACCCATACATTCCAACTGCAAATGTAAGTTTGTACACACAATATTGAGAGATTTACCGTGTTATTTGAAGACCATAGACTTCTTATAGGTTTTTATGTAATCTATGAGTAAAGAGCCATACTATGTATTTTTATCAAAATTTTAGGTTCAGTGGTTTCGGAGATAAGGGCGGGAATGGTAAATTTTCATCGAATTTCTTAAATATCTTTAAAAATATTTATTTTAAAATTACAATCCTCGCAACAAGCCCTTTCATTTGATATGTCACACAGTATTCTTAGCAAAACTTTTTTTTAATTTTCTTGTTTGCCCCCCAAAAGTGACCCCTATATTCAAAATTATTTACGTTACACGTTCGTGTTTGAATCACAGAAATACATATGTGTATCAAATTTCAACTTAATCGGTTTATTAGATTCAGAGCAAATTGGCTGTGACAGACCGACAGACAGACAGACAAACAGACAGACACACGAGTAGGATCACTCGTGGTCCATAAGGGATCCGTTTTTACTTTTTGAGGCACTTATCCTTAAAAATGACGAACTTCCATACAAACTTTCATCCCCTATTTAAGCTGTAAGGCTGACTGTCCACGAGCGGAGAGGAGCGGAGCGGAGCTGTGCCAATATTCAACATCATCATCATTTCAGCCGAAAGACGTCCACTGCTGGACATAGGCCTCCCCCAAGCACTGCCACTTCGACCGATTTTGAGCTTTCCGCATCCAGCGGATTGCTGCGGCCTTCACAAGGTCATCGGTCCATCTTGTGGGAGGCCTTCCAACGCTACGTCTTCCGGTACGTGGTTGCCACTCCAGAACCTTTCGACCCCATCGGCCATCCGTTCTGCGAGCAATGTGCCCTGTCCATTGCCACTTAAGTTTGGCAATTCTTTGGGCTATGTCGGTTACCTTGGTTCTCCTGCGGATCTCTTCATTTCTGATTCGATCACGTAAAGAAACTCCAAGCATAGCCCTCTCCATTGCCCTTTGGGTGACTTTTAGCCTTCTGATAAAGCCAATTGTGAGCGACCACGTTTCAGTACCATATGTCATCACTGGCAACACGCACTGGTCAAAGACTTTCGTCTTGAGACACGGGTATGTGGGACGAAAAGATATAGCATAGCTTCACGAACGCTACCCAGACGAGTCGGATTCGACGATTGACTTCTTAACAAAGTGTCAATATTAACAAATGGAATTGCATTAGTGCTAATATTAACAAATGGAATTGCATTAGTGCTAATATTAACAAATGGAATTGCATTAAATCTCCGCTCCACTTCAGTGGACAGAGATTTGTGAACTAGTTTAAAAATTCATACAAAACCGGAAAGCGGAGCGGGAAAGTGGAAAAAAACCGGCCGTAGGGTATCAAATTACTCGTCGCGTGAACTCGGCCTAGCTCCGCACAGTCCACAACTCTGCTCCGCACTACCTCGCTACGCATCAATGGACAAACACAGTCCGCAACTCCGCTCCGTATTACTCCCTCGCTCCGCTCCGCTACCTTACTCTGGGGATGAATTTTCAAAAAGCCTTCCTTAATGCTCATCTTTGTCAAATAAGGAACTCTTGTGCAATATTTCATATTTCTCGACTCAGCCATTTAGGGTGTACGTTGTCTGTCAGTGAATGAATTTAAGATTTTTATTAAGTAGAAGATAAAATACATTCAGGTCAAATATAGGCGATTTAAAACCATGGTACTTATGGCCCTTTATGTTTTTAGTTTTAGACAACCGTTACGTGTCAATATAATTTCTGTAATATTACGTTCGATACAACGCATCGAGAGAATTTAGTGATTGCTGTATTAACTTTTGACGATAGATTTTATATGTTGCCTACCATCCACATGCGAATGGAAAAACACAGGTGCCTTGGTTATAACAACAACAATATCCATCAATGAACAACTAAATAACTTGTAGGTCACGTCATTACAAATGAACTCATATCTCGTATGAGCATTCAATTTAACATTTACACCCCATTATACCAAATTATCGATGTCACCTACATTACATTGTGTAAAATCAACCCTACATGAGCTGTGTGTCTGTGTGTGTGTGATGTGTGTGTCAACACGGTGGGTGTAATTGTGTGCGTTATCTGAAAGATTCCACTTCATTTCCCTCGACCCGCGGATGACGTCACATGTTATTTACATGCCGTACATAGTATAGGGTCTATAAATATACATCGCTATGAAGTTGGTTAGAGGTGACATTTTCTGCACGCTTGTCGAAAATGGTTATGAATATCATAATGTTTGTCCGAATAGAAGGGGAATTTCTGTTCTTAGTTTTGTAGTAGAGTCCCAACCGCTAATCTACAATTCTCTGCCTAAAGGAAACTCTTATAAAGAACATAAATTGAAAAAAAAAAACAGTGACACTCCAGAAGTGCCGACAGAAGTGAAAACTTGAACAAGATCGCCTTGGTGGAAGAAAAATACTTGTATAGAACATTGGTCCGTAACCTTATCTAAATAAAGAGCACAATCGCGTTTACAAAAAAAAAAATACTTCCAAAACCTTTAAAGTAAAAGTACTTGCATAGCACATTGATCCGTAACGTAATAAAAATAAAGAGCACCATCGCGTTTAAAAAAATGAGGTGTCAGTAACGGTGTCGCGAGTTCAATTGTTTTTTCCCATCTCAAAAATGCCCAACGCGCCTAAAGAAGTTTTCACTTCAAAAACTGGTGCTTAGAATTTAAATTACTCCCTTGACCTTAATCAAGAATTCCTTTTGTCAATGATTTTAAATTGTCATTTTTGCAAAGCTTCAATATACAATTTTGTATCGAAGTCAAATGGGATAAAAATGTATTTTTTTCATGCAGGTTCACAAATAAAGTTAAAAGTAATGCGTTGTAACCTTTGTAAGTAGGAACATTAGCATTTGAGCGCCGTCGGCTGTCGTTTAGGAAATGAGAGTCAGCTGTTTTATCTAAATGGGAGTATGGGGACGTAAAAATGACGTAAAACTCCCGCTTAACAATAAATAATGAAATAAAACGTTATGTTCCATGTACAGAATCGTATAAATATGTATACTGCGTCGTCAAATTGATTCGTTTAGTAAAAGTCAGATATGTAGGTATAACTTTTTATGCAAATATGCTTTTGTAATTAGTCAAATTCTTTCAGGTTGTATTACTTCATCAAAATTCACATACCAAGCAGTATTCATTTCCACTTCTTAATTATATTCCCAAAAGCTTTTCCTATTTAAATACTACATTCTCCTCCGTTCCGCCGCATTAAACACCTTGCCAAAAACACAATCACCACACCATAATTAAACACTAAACATAAACAAAACACAAACAAGGAAAAACAAGTGCATAAAAAGAAAAGTACCGCACAATCGGTACAATAGGTTCGCGGTGCCAAAAGTACCAAAAATACCGCAACCTTCCCGGTAATGAAGCCGTATCTTTAATAGCCGCGATAAGGGCGCTAAATGTTTGCGCACACGCAAAATAATAAGCGGCTCGATCATTTGCGAGGGGAGACTGACGGGAAAAAAGAATTGGAGCCTTTGATGGGGCTCTTATCGATGGTCGAGATGGAATGTGCGAATTGAATAAGGTTGCGTGTTTGCAGGGATTTTGATGCTGATGATCGTGTGTTGTGGGCTTGTCTTCATTGTTTTGTTAGTTAACACGGAGGTATTATGTTCTGTGTAGCAAAATCGATCATTTGGTAAAAAAGAGCTTAAGTAAATGAGTTTCGTGCTAATCGACAAATTCATGTTCTAGGTACCTCCTACAGTATTCCTGTGTCGAACATGGAGACATATATCAAACTTTTAGGAGAAATTGCTGAGGTAAGTTATAGTATTTATTAGCTCTAACGTTTCAGAAGCAACATACACTTCTACTTTTAACCGACTTCCAAATAGGAGGAGGTTCTATGTTCGCACCGTAGTGTTTTTTTTATGTATGTCCACCGATTTCTCCGTCAATTGTGAACCGATTAAAAAAAATATTGTTTTGGTTTCAAAGGGTATGCTCTCAAGGTGGTCTCATATAAATTTATATTAATTTAGCTTCAATAATAAGTCGTATTTTTTCCCACTTAGTATGTGGATGTTATGATAAGTTCCTGTCACTGTTATTTACGTAGCAGGAAGGGATATTCGAATTTGTGTGGTAGGTCCCATACCTAAAAAGTGAAAAATAAAAACTATTACAAAAAAACAACTTCCAAAAAAAAAAACACTGCAAAGTGAAAAATAACTTTATTTATTTTTCACTTTGTAATAGTTTTTTTGGAAGTAGGTTTTATTGGTAAAAAGCTCAGTAGTTAGTGCTCCCATTGTTAAAACTTTTCGCTATATCCCTCCATAACAAACTTCCCTTCTTGCAACAACATCAAACTATCATCTAACCGGCAATATTCGGAACATTTTATAAACGTTTATTTGCTATTTTGGTTTAGCGCGCGGTCGACCACCATTTTAGCGCTTACCCGGCGGCACGACCGCCTGATTGGCAGTTAACCCCCGCAGATAAACGCAGATGGGTAACGTTCGACAGATATCGCCTATCGTTCGACAAACTTCGCTCTTTACGGTTATTCCCCCATAAAGGGAACTTTAAGTAAAAACAACTTTACAACCATCGTTTTACGATTTCTTTTTATGTCGCGCGGTTATTTTTATCGCTATTATGGCTATTACTGATCATCATGAGTAACGTAATTGTTTTATCGGACGTCTTTTAGTTTATTAATAATAAAATGGGTAAATTCTGCTCGCAGTCTATCTTAATAGAAAGCACCTAACTTGGAAGTGGAGTCATGATAATCACGATAATCCATAGCGTTTAACTCCATTTGATAAGATTTTAAAATTGTTCCTACAAAGATTCATATAATTGTATTGAAATTACTGGCCAATTTCATAAATCGAGTCAAACGTAAACTTTATTACTTTGTCTTTTCTTCATACAAATTATAACAGCTGTACCCTTATTTCACGAGCACAAATATAGATAAAATGAAAACTAATTTGGAGCCTCCACCAACTGTTAGGACAACGCCACTTACGGTGGTGGGTGTCATCAAAACTAAATTTGGGCAACGAGTCGCAATCCCACATCAAATAATGGGAGCAATGACGAACAGAACAAACTTCACATATCCCCATAGACGGCGGGACACGCAGCCGTCTTATGTGGCCAACATGTTCGCTGACATAAAAATTAAGAAAGGAAATTATAAACTTTTAGTAAAAAAAAAAACAAAATTCAAAATATTTTATTTCACATAAACCTACATGGGCACTTATGAAACGTCAGAAGCTAGGTGCACGGTTCCAATTGGTCGTTTCCTATGGAGAAAAGCCGGCTAGAAACTCCACGGTTACTCTTTTAAAAATAATTGGCTTTTACAATACTTTCAAATAACAGTGTTACTAGGTATGGGAGGACAGTGTAGGTCTTTCAATAAGTACTAAGTACTCGTACTTAACAAAATAGAAAAAACTTTTTACAAAAAACAAAACAACCGACCTCCAAAAAAAAAACACTACAAAGTGAAAAATAACTTTAATTTCGGAAGTCGGTGTCTTGGGTTTTGTATTTTCGTTTTTTGCCACCGACTTCCGAAATTAAAGTTATTTTTCACTTTGTAGTGTTTTTTTTTTGGAGGTCGGTTGTTTTTTTTTTTGTAAAAAGTTTTTATTTGTCACTTTTTAGTTTTTAGTACCTACCCCACACACATTCAAATACCACTACCTGCTACCAGTGACAGAAACTTATCATATCATCTACATATTAAGTGGGAAAAAAATACGTTTTTTGTAGCTAACTCAAAAACTATCCAAGCAAAGTTAATAAAATTTATATGGGACCAATTCCAGAGCACACCTTTTCAAACAAAAAAAGAATTTTCAAAATCGGTCCACAATTGACGGAGAAATCGGTGGACATACATAAAAAAAAAAAAAAAACAAACATACGCGACGAACATATAACCTCCTCCTTTTTGGAAGTCGGTTAAAAATGGTCTACAGGTCTACAGTTCACTAAACCTACAGCGTTCTCACATTCACAAAATAGAAAAGAATCTATACAAAAGATAAATAAATTATTAAAAGTAAAAACCTATTTTAATAAAACGCAATTATATGATTGCTATTACAATTGTAATCAATCTGAATAATTATCATGTCCACAAAAGTCACAAATAAAAAGTTCAAATTAAATCGTAGGTAAATTTAATTTAATCGTAGTCAAGGTTAATATCTTTGCCATTTATTCAAATGTAATATCATGTCAGAAAATTTTAATGGAATATTTCAGGTCATTTGAAGTAATGTAAATATAAGAGAGATTATGCAAATCGCAATAGATTATTCTTATTTACTCATTTATTAATTTTTTTACATATTTAATACATTTTTAAATATTTTTATAAAAATCATTAAAAAAAACATTTATTATTAGATTTCTTATTATTATTGTTATATTTTTCAGTTGTAATGCCAATAAACGCATTTTTCTTTCTTTCTTTACTCCCGATTACCTATGTCCAAGCATTTTTTTTCCAAACATTCACATAACATAACATCACGCCTGTATTCCCCGAAGGGTTAGACACTGTAGGTACACCTCGTACCTACAGTACACCCACATAAAATACAAACTAAAAACAAAAATAATAATCCTCATTGAGCCGCAACTAATGAGACTGGAAGCTGGCCTTATAAAGAAGCCAAGGTAGCTGGTCTAGCTAGAGGAGCTCGTGGCTAAGTACTAACAGCCGCACGGGTCGATCCATCAAGTTAAGCAACCCTTGCCAGGGTCGGTGACCATTTCTACGTAGCGAGACTCCTCCGTGCCTCGGAAAGCACGTTAAGCCGTTGGTCCCGGCTGTCATTTGTGGATCTTTGACAGTCGTTACGCGTCGTCAGAAGCCCGAAAGTCTGACAACCAGTCTCACCAAGGGGTATCGTACCTAGTTCCCAGGTTCCGAACCTGAGGGTAATTACCCCCGCGGGGGTAAATCAGCTCTTCTGAGGGGATAACAAAGAACCTAATAATTAAGACCTAATCTGGTGGGACCAAAGCTGGTGCCGAATATACTGTTAATAGCTAACAGAGCTTTAATAAAAATGCTTATGAGTACCTTTTGCCACCACCTATAGATGTGAGAGTGGTTTTTCAACTTTGGTTACACTGAAAACAAAGGCCGTTTCAATGTGGAACGACTTAAGATGCGCTTTAAGTGAAACTAAACCTTACATAAAAAAACTTTTGATTGCAAAACAATACCAACCATCACACTATGTATTTTTATTTAATTCATTGTTTATATTTAATATAAATTACGTAAGAATTATAAGCTTGTCTTGTTTGTATTACTAACATTTTAAGGTTGGGGTAAAATCAGTTTTCCTAATAGGTCACAGGGGTAACAATATTGAAAAGGTTAGGAACCACTGACCTAGTTACTGCGTTGTGGAGGTCAAATAGGCAGTCGCTCCATGTAAAATACTGGTATTCAGCTGCATCCGGTTAGACTGAAAGCCGACTCCAACATAGTTGGGAAAAGGCTAGGCAGATTTACCAATCTAGCTACCGCTAGTCTAGCTAGCATATCCGGTGACACGAAGAAGCAAGCAGTATGTCCGTGGCGTAAATCGCCAGATGAATATTGTTTCAAACGGAATTAAGCACGCGCGCTAGGGACGGGGATCACTTATAATTGTTATTTTATTCATAGAAACAACAGTCCTTCGGGACGGGATAGGTGAACAAATATTTTAACTCGTCGAGGACCTTTTAGAGTACGTTGGATGAGGCGGGTCTATGATGTTGCACTACAATTACTATCAAGTAGACTTAGACAGTTTAATTAGCCATAACAATCATAATATATGTATCTAAGTAGCAATAGCTTTGTTTCTCATTACCACGAGATGAATTAAAACACAATGGTTTATTAATCATCATCATCATCATCAGCCTATAAATGTTCCCACTGCTGGGACACAGGCCTCCTCTCTGTGAGAGGGAGTGGCCCGTAATCCATCACGCGGGCCCAGTGCGGGTTGGTAGATGTCACATGTCTTTGAATTTTCGGTTCCTCACGATGTTTTCCTTCACCGTTTTGAGAACAGTGGTGATGAAATAATTTACACAAAGTAAAGCGCCTGTCTGGTTTCGAAACTTACGACTCGTAAGTCGCGGCCGTTACCACTGGGCTACCACTGCTCACCAATGCATGGCTGGAAATCTGCTACCTAATTGCGCAACGTATTTTGATTACCATTCAAGTAGAATTTATTTCAATTTGAATCGAATTGCTTTTATTTTACGACTTTGGAATTGCAAAACTCCAATATTTTTTAAACAAACTGCGGGCTGTTTGATACTCCATTGAGTGAACGAAATGCGTCTAAAAAGGCTATTAATCGAATTGCGTAACCATTTTGACAGTTGTAATTTTGTTTCAAACTTTATAGTAATTTGTTTTGTCTGTCAAATGAAACAGAAGCCACTGTAGTGGTCGCAATAGATTTTACTTAGCAATCTTTTTGGGATTAACTCATGAAATCTCCATAATTATTAAGAAAACAATTAAGTAATAGTCTTCCTGATAAATTGTGAATGTGTTTTTATGTAAAACCTCAATGATAAATCAATTTTATTGGTATGTTAAATATCAAAGCAGCGAGGTCGATTTTTAATAATAATTGTGAAAGTTTTCTTGTGAGTTTAGTGCCTACAACCTAAACTAAAAACAAATATTATGATATTCCAGAAACGAGGTATTTTGGTGGCATTTTAACGAAAGACAAATTCGTACCTCATACCGTAACAAACTTGAGCCACAAGCTTAGCAACCCAGTCGAGCTTGTAATACATTGGAAAAGCAAAAACTTATAATTGAGGAAGAACAAAAAAAAGCAGTTTGAATAATTTTATATTAATGGATTATGTAAGGACATTGATGAACATACCACTATTGCCACATCATTGTCTGTTTAAGGTATGTACTTACTTATTATTTTCTTTCTAAGTGTTGAACATTGAATGTGTGTTAAGTACAGCAACAATGTTACACACATAGGGATGTATTTATAAACATTGCTTATAGTTAAGTGACGTTAAAACCTCAAAAATGTATGATTAAACAGTTGCTCATCATTACATAACTTTATGCAACGTTTATAAATAAACCCCATATTGTTTATTGGTGAATACGAAATGCACCATCAAACGTAAACTTACCATACATTTAAATACCATACATATATTTTCAGTTGCCTAACCTACTACTTATATGAATATTTACTTAGCAATTATAACAACAAAGTAAAGAAAGTAGGTAGGCAACTGAAAATATATCTAAGTACCTATCTTAAATGTTTTTCACTTATTGTTAATATTATTAAAAAAATCGATCTGCCCAGCCTTTTCCCAACTATGTTGGGGTCGGCTTCCAGTCTAACCGGATGCAGCTGAATACAAGTATTTTACATGGAGTGACTGCCTATCTAACCTCCACAACCCAATAACTAGGTAATACGATACCCCTTGGTAAGACTAATTGTCACTTTCGGGCTTCTGATGACCCATAACGACTGTCAAAGATCCACAAATGACATCCGGGACCAACGGTTTAATATGCTTTTCGAGGCATGAAGGAGTCTCGGTATGTAGAAATGGTCACCCATCCACGGACCAACCCTGGCAAGCGTAGCTTAACCTGATGGATTGCCCCGTGCGGCTGTTAGTACTTAGCCTATTAATATTATTAGTAGGTAAGAATATTTAAGTCAATTGTTGCTTATAATTGACTCAATTGTTGTTTATAGCAGAATATTGCTATTCTATAAAGTGACTGTGGATGGATGTAATGGATGGTGGAATATATTGAAGATTTACTATTCTTTTTTTTTCAGGTGTCAGGCTCAACTACATTATTCAAGATTTTTTTAACTGTCTCTCATACACTTACAACAAGCAGTACATACATAATCCATGATGATTTCCACAGGAAGACATTAGATTTCAAATTCCACTAATCCTTACAGTATGTTTGTTCCAATTCCTTTTTGTTCTATGTCCAAATATTTCATATTAATGTGAATAGATGGTAATGGTGCCGATTCTCTTGTCCAGTGTTGAGTTAAGGTTGTAACAATTTAATAAAACAGTTTTATTTGTTTACCATAATTTATTTCTCTCTATTTCCTTTAAATCTAATGAATGACAGTTAATTTAGGTAAACACCTTTAAATAGTATCATTATAATTATAAAATTGTCTGTGTTTGTATAAAACAAATAGTATGCCATTCTTAATTATTTCATTTAAAGTTATTTTTATTTGTCCCTCTATAGTTCATAATTAAAACACTTTATTAAAGTTTACACTTTTATCAATTAACACAATAGTTTATATCACTGTCGTACAAGACTATAATCAAGTTTTCTAAAAAAAATATTTCATGAAGGATCTTCAGTTTCTACTTTTGTACTTAAGAAGCTTGAAATCTGAAGTAGCAGAGCAGCAGTGCAGCACAGCAGGGGCAGTATCATTCATGCTGCCTTCATGTCTTCGTAGGTGAAATTCCCCAGGAACTCTACATTTTAAAACAAAGTCATATTATTTTCTGCTCAAATAAAGTACTCATGTGGCAAAGTAGGCATATCAACTAGGCCCATGGCTAGATGAAAGCCTGTCATCATCATCGTCATGCTGGTTGTATAATTTCTTCTTTATTTAGGGCTGATTTTTCAGTCTCCAGATATTTTATAATACTAAATTATAATGGTAATTGGATAAACATAAAATATATATTATGATGTGTCTGTCAAAAGTTCAGCCAAGGAAATATATTCATAATTGAGTTGCTATGCTTAATTCTTAATGATGTGTCAAAAAGCTTACCTTCAATGATTAATACATAAGATTCTTAATCCAATCCATGTTTGCCACCTTGCCACCAACTTCTTTGTTAGGATGTCAACAATATTGATATTTGGTAGTGTTCCATTCTTGTGTTTTCAGCACGTCTGTGAAAATATTATGAATATGTTTTGTAGTTATCTGTTATTTGGTTAGGTAGTGGATATTATAGTTTATTTCAGCATCTACTTATGTACAAAAATATCAATTAACAATTTTAGTTAGAATGTGAGACATAGTACGTAACTATTATTTTAACCACAATAAATAGTTAACCTCGCGTAAGATGCCTGTGTCTACGCAACAAAAGAATGATTGTCCGTATACGTAGACTCACCAATAATGTACCTACAGCTACAATAATCTAATGAGATACGAAGGTACTCTCACACACGTTATTCTTATTTATATTGGTTTACTTACTTGTAGTGATAATATCGACTTAGATACTTTTCGCTATGGAGCAAAACAGCCTAAGTCTTAGTCCATGTACTTAATTGTAGTCTGTGATCTTGGTGAAGCTAGTACAAAACGAAGGCGGTGTCTCGAACGAGAGAATTTTCCAAAGTTCTTCCGACTTCCACAAGCCACAAGAATAATGTTCCAAAACTGCTTATTACAGGCCCATGTTTCTGTACGTGAATAGTAAATATAATTTTGTATGTTGAAAAATATAAAACAACTATTAATTTAAAACAAAAACTTTACCGAAATCAACAAAAATAAAATGTAAACAGATGCGTCGCCATGATTGATATCGTATTCTCCACAGAATTCAAAGAATATTCATTCCAGCCCAAATTATTGTCAAAGGTTTAACATGTGATGTCATATGCCTTTCCTTTTCTTTTCCCTACACTCTGATAAAGTTAGAGCAGCAAAGGTATACTTTAGACAGGCAGTAGTTTGCATTAAATCGTCAACGCATAACGCAATGAGGGCAGATCATTCAACTTTTACTCTCAGTGTTGCAATTTTTTTCCCCTAAGTCCACTATAGACTTGCGTCTAGATACATCGAAACGAATCAAAAATCCGATTTCAATCAGAAACGGAATCGTATCGATAATCCGAACTAGACAAACCGATTTCACAAAACCACGGAAGTGTGGTTTTGCCTAAGCAAGTTTTTGTTTATATTTGAATAGTTTTGATCGATGCACTTACAACCGAATAATATTACTAGAGACGATCGAAACTGCGAGCCGGAGCCTCTCCTGAAATTAGTTTTCTGTTACCGACATTCGGTCGCTGTTTTGGGAGTCCATTTGAAGATTTGAGTATGAAAATAAAACATAACTTATGTAATCATAGTATTTTTAGGGTTCCGTACCTCAAAAGGAAAAACGGAACCCTTACTGATAACGAAGTGATCCTGTAAGGGTTCCGCCCTTACAGGATCACTTCGTTATCAGTCTGTCAAGACCCTTTTTCTCAGGAACGTACGGAGGTATCAAGTTGAAATTAATATCAAATACGTCTGTGGTCCCTTAGAGCTCTAAAAAATCAAGCTTCTAAGTCAACACAATAAAAAATTACGGCTATTTAAGCGACATATTTTGGTACTCGCAAATAAATCAAAAACTACAGGGTACTTCCAGTTGACCTAGACTCATAAAATTTGGCACAAAGCCCGTCTCATTGCACAAGTAAAGGAAAATGACAGAAAATTGTAAATTTTCAGTTTTATCACATACAAAAAGAAAAAACCATTACAAACTTACATTTGCAGTTGGAGAATTGACCGTGACATATATCAATATAGGGGAGATGTTTTTCAACTACAAAGTTGTTTGTTTTTGGGATAAAAACTCCCAGGTTTAGTGGAAATCCCTCTAAGTTGACAACACTGCTTTTCTACGATTTTGTCATAGGCCACAGATAGCAAAGACGTGAAAAGAAAAACGTTTTATTACGTAGTTCAATTGTGGTAGAAAGTATTTTAAAAATTGGTTTTTCATTTTTCGGCAATCATTGTACATTTTTATTTATAAGCACTAGTAGATCATCAGTTGTAATTAAAACAAAATTACATTATAGCACAATAATTTGAATATTAACCATTCATAGATGCTGTAACTAAACATATCAATTTAACAATTATAGACAATTGTATTGAACATCCCTATACAATTTCAGTCGTATGGTAAAAAATGTACATCGCAATTCCAATTATGGCATGCGATTAAGATTGGACTTGCTTTCGATTCAGAATTGCAATCAAAAATAAAATATGTTACGCAATTAGGCTGCTGTTATGCATTAATAAACTATTGCAAACTTCATTTAAATGAAATCAATTCAAGTCTGAGATGTAAAATCCAAATCTGAGGCTCACTGACAATTTGGAATGTATTTCAGACTTTTAACAAAGGTATAGATTCAATTTTTATTATTCTAGCATCCAAGATATCATCGTGATTCTTGATAAGGATAATTATTCTAGAAACCGCAGACATTGCTAAGCTGCTTACTCAGGTAAAACCAAACCGAATGACTCAGAGTAATTCCACCTCATCTGTAGGAAAAAGATAAGCGGTAAGCTAACCCGTGTCTGTCTGTAACGCGCAATCATCCCGCAAATCCCGTATCATTAAGTATCGCTAAGAAAGCGATCCGCGGACTATTACCATGTTAATAACATAGGGGAAATGGTGATTAATCAACTTGACGTTTAGCTACATCCCCGCGTTACTAACCTCAGTGGCATTCGCAATTTATGCATTGGTTTGCGAAAGGTCTACAGTCGACTGAAGATCTTGGGCTTAATGCTGTTTCCATTAAAATGGTGATTGGACAATGAATTGGCTTAAAGGGTTGTGATTTGTGTGGTGAATATGGAGTCAATTGAGACCCACGTTTAATTTACTGTAAGAACATTTTAGAACGTTAAGACGTTCTACATTCAAAATATTTTAGAACGTCAAAACGTTCTAAAATGTTCTTACAGTAAATTAACCGTGGATCACACGTCTTTATATATTCTTTATTACAATTACAAATGCAAGATTATTTATAAACTAATTAACATAGGTTAAATTACGTGTTAACTGTGCTCTAAAAATATCAATTAGTTTTTACCTTCCTAATGCACGCTAGCAATTAATTCCTTTCAGTAATATTATGCAGGTTACAACTGAAAGGCTTGTTGACGTACCTACTTGTGTAGTTTATTACGAGCACATAGCAGAGGTTTACATTCTCCTAAAATAGCCTGCGGCTCACGAGCATTAAACATAAAGCCTTTTTTAAAGCTATATTAAACAATCAAAATGTTCCAGGAATTTAAACACCCCTGTCGCTCATTTAAATTATTAAACCTGGAATACATATAAATGCAACATAACATTATGTGGATAATCCCGCGGAGGCGACTCGTGGCGACGGTCAAAAGCTGATATTTCTCCTTTTAATCCCTGTCAGATTATTTAAATTCCCACCTGCGGGTCCTACTCACCATTTGCCGCCGCTTTTTTATTTTAAACAAAAATAAAATATAAAAATATTCTCGTATTTGTTTTGGACGGACGGAATCCTTTAATTTTCGGCACGGCTGCGTGACGGTCCGTCCACTGTCCGCTTGCACTGTTTGGGTCGCTTTGAGAAAAAATATTTTCATATTCCATGCTTATACCATGAAATGTTTACCGGATTTTAATATTATATTTTATTGTCAAAACAATGTTTGCGGAACATTTGTTTGGAACAGCTCGGTCCGTTCATTCAGTTGAAGCATAAAGGGAATGGCATTTAATTTTTTTCGAATTAAAATCCTCTCAGTGGACAATAGTGTAATATATTAGCGTCATAACAATCGTACAAAGCTTAGTTTTTTGTCGAGATTGCTCCAGAGGCGACTGAACTCTTTTAACAAAAGAAAAACTAGGAGTTAGTTGTCCAAAGCTTTGCCAACTCTGCTGGCTGTTCTACATTGTAACAAATATTAATAACAGGAGTAACATACCTACTTTACCAGTTAGGTACATTGAATTGTTACCTCTTTCATGTTTTCCTTGATTATCCTATCTTCCCTTTCAACTGTCATTAACGAGACACAATAGAATTTTAATTGTTATCCACCTCAATGAGGCGTCGTAACAGATGATGAGTTATAGCAGGCCTTTATAACAATAAAAATAGGTGAGGACATAAAAAAACATATTTGAAAATCAGTTGTAGATATTGTAAGATGAATTTACACGAATGTGTTAATAGTTATTTATGCAACTGTTGTATAATAAAGGTATTAAAACACGAATGTGGGATTATCACATGAGTGTTTTAATACCTAATTATGTACAATTGCATACAAGACTTAATCTACACTCATGATACGTATCCTCCATTAAACTTCGTACGTTAAATTTCTTTTTATAACCGTTATTTATGTACATACGTAAAATAATGTGTCATTTTATTTCACTGTTTTTGCGTGAATAAAAACCACTAATGATACTTACAACTGATACCTATTTCAATCAGCTAATATTACATTACATTACATAGCCGTTATTGTCCCACTGCTGGGCAAAGGCCTCTCTACTCTCTTTCCACCTCTCTCTGTCTAGAGCTTCCAAGGACCAATCTTTCTTAAAGGAGTCCAGCTCATCCCGCTATCTCCGTCTGGGCCTGCCGCGATGTCGTTTATGATAATATTAGTACTGAAAAAAAAAAAACTATTTCGCACACTGTAGTTATGTGAAGAATAACCCTAGCGCCTTAGTTTCACAGTAAAAGATAATAACTGTAATGTTTACTGGTATAAAAAGCTATTACTATAATTAGGTTACTGTTATTCTTTTATCTAAAACATACTGAAAACAGTATTTTTCAAACTCGTATAACAGCGCAGAATGGCTCTACTTTGGTCCCATAGTAAAAAGTGAAGAAAATAACATGTTCTAACGGAATATACAATTTTTTTGTTTTGCCGGCACTTTCACATTTAGCCCAAAAATGTATGGATGGCGGTGAATGTTCTCCTTTAGTACAAAACTATAACACTCGTTTGGATGATATTATGGTTACTATGACACAGGTTGTTTTAATGTTAGCAATAAGCTGTTTCAAAAACTTTTACAGAGGATTTTAAGCATGTGTGTAGATAAAATTAGTTAAGTTCTCCAAAACTATTCTTCTTAAACCACACAAAAATCATCCATAAACATAAACCTAATTCGATTTGCCAAAACGCGTCGATTGTAGCAGCTCCACTAAGTGCAGGACAGAGCCTCGAACCGTTCCGAGGCTGGAATGTAGCAATTGTTGCCGCTGGCTTTATCCGCCACTGTCGCTTCCCGTTTTATTTGCTTTACTATACTTTAAATTCTTTCCCTCACTCGCAATGCTTTATGCGAATGTTCGCGCACGCTCGCCGCTCCGCCGCGCGCCGCGAGAGTCTCCTAATGAAAACTTTTTGAATTAACGTACCCAGTACTATTCGATGCGAGTTTTTTCCCACTCTGCTTTGTATTGAAAATAAAGTTTAATTTTAAATTCATTTCTCGTATTGAATGTGTTTTTGTTTTGTTACATATTGCTTGTTAAAGAGTTAGAATGAAACAATTTTTCATTTAGGTTCTAAATGAACTAGAACCGATATTAAAAATTGTTTTGTAACGTGGGTATGTGGAACTTATAAACGCAATGTTTTGCCTCTGTAGTGCTGTAAAACTATAAATTGATATTTACCCTTTGAAACCATTTAACGTTTAAATATTGTGTTTTACAAATTAAATTCATATAAAAACGTCCAACCGCAGCCAATCCATCGATCCTTGAACAGCAACGCGCGTGGATTGTGGCGGACACACCTCCATTGAACGCGGCACTGAAAAGCGAGACCGCAACAAGGCAACCGATAAATCACACGCCAACTTCAAATAGAAATGTCATATTATTTCCACAAAAGATTTAACTCCAAAATAAATTATATTTTCCCCCTTTTTCGTGCCATTGTTCACCGACGTGTGGAAGCCGCACAGTGCTCGGCGATATTTAAAAAACCATTAACTGCACGCTTTTGTATGGGAAACAGTACAACAGTAGCCACCGATATGCTCAGATGTTCTGTTGTTTGAATAGCTAATTGTATTAGCATAATGTAACTACGAGTACAAAGAATGATTGACATGTTTAATATATTTATTTTCTCATTACTTACTCGCTATTTAGGGGCAAACGTAGTTCAATAAAGCAGTCAATCTGCCTAGCCTTTTCCCGACTATGTTGCTGTATACCAGTATTTTCTATGGAGCGACTGTCTATCTGATTTCCACAACCCAGTAACTGAGTAATACGATACCCCTTGGTAAGACTGCGGTTCTCAGACTTTCGAGCTTCTTATGACCCGTAACGACTGTCAAAGATCCACGAATGACAGCCGTGCAGCAGTGCTTTCCGAGACACGGAGGAGTCTTGATATGTAAAGATGGTCACCAATCCACGGATCGACCCCGGCAAGTGTAGCTTAACCTGATGGATCGACACGTGCGGCTGTTATTACTTAGCCACGAGCTATACTATATACGAGTAGGTATTTACTTAGCACGTACAATTTATAGCAGTCAAAGAACTAATTCGCAGAGCAAGAGGTAAAAGGGTTCAAGTAAAATAAAGTAAGTGATCCACACACACTGCGTTGAAGGATTCAGTTGAGTGGCTTCCACAGTCATACAACGAAACAATACAACGATTGTCCACCTTTTATGTGACCGAAGAGTTCGAGTACCCAAAATTTCAACAAGAATAGTAGCTAAATTGGGGCTAGAGCTGTTGTATTTCCAGCTACTAAGTCTATCTAAAATTCGCTATTCCAAATTTTCAACAACAATGATTATAGTCCAACATTATCCATAGTTCCCAAAATCGATCATCACTTCAAATTCGCATAAACGCGGCAACGTTCGTTACGGCAGCTTATCTCATGTTTACGCGGTATTTTCCGGAGGCACGTGCTTAGCACAAAGCTGGGAAAGTTCGCCATAAATCCGTTCTATTCTGATTTACAGCCGCCAACTAAATGTTTGATTTGTGCTCGTAAATCGAGATGAGCGCTGTCAGAAGCACAGCTGATACTTTTTTTGTTTTTCGGGGATATAGGAATTATGCCAGGGGGTGAAAACGTACGTGAGGTACAGGTTTTTGTTCACGTTGAACTGGATTTTATGAAAATGAAGGTTCGAATTATTTGGTATTGATGAATTGTTTAATAGATAAACAAAAAAGAAGTATTTTGACATTTAATGTAACTCGAAAACGATTGTTTTTCAACATGAGAAACAATCTCTTAGTTATCGTTTTAATTCAATGATAGTAGGTATCTAATATACAGTAAATAAACATCAATTCACATGACAGAGCTCTTACACAATCTAATAATTCGCAAGTATAAGTTAATTAGCAGCTTAATTCTGTACAATACATGATGAAACTTGCTCTACGAAGGGATGACAGGGCCCATTCAAAACTACTAATGTGTAAGTGCGATAACACAGAGCATGTGAAGTAACTTTGTTTGATAATGTAGGTAACTGATGTCTTCATTTTAAATAGTGAACGAGAATTTCAAATAAATTCACACAAGTCATGATAATTAATGGCTTTTTTCTCTCTCTTGTAAATAAATCCTCAAAAAAACTCTTTTAAAAATAAATTAATAGTCAAAAAAAACTAGAAAAACACGCTTGAAACCTGATCGTGTTCAAAGTCCATTACGTGGCCTTTCTCACAAGTGCAAACACGACTATGATACGATATTCCATCATGGAATGCCAGTGCCTATCTTCCGGCTTCATCATCAGACCTTGAAACCTAATCGTGGTCAAAGTTCATTACAAGACTTTTCTAAGAAATCCAAAACAGCTATGATACGATTTTCCATCATGAAGTTCCAGTTCATATCTTCCGGCTCCATCATCAGATCAGTTCGACAGTACCATATTATTGTATTGTCATCAGAACTACATACAGCTGCCAATTTTCATTACGCTACGAACCTTGGAAGATGGTTAAATTAGTTATTTTAGATTCCATTACATAGTTAGTTACAGGTCGACCTAATAAAAGCGTGTTAATAAAATACATAAGCACCTCTTATATGTGTTTTTTCAAAGCCTAAATGTAGTGAATATTTAAAAAACTTTTATGTTTGTTTCTGTTTCATTTAAGAATTGCATGAATAGTTTAACGTACCTATAGGTGAAAAATTGTTATAACTATGTTTACATGTGCTAAAAAGAAGCTATGTCTACCAACAAACTGCTGTGCAGTTTGACAGCGGTAAAATAAAGTGCAAAAAAAAAACTGCGAATAAACACTTTTTCATTTTTCATTCATGAATTCCCGGACTCATGCGTAATATTTCATGTGTCACATTGATTCTGCATACCTTTTTTAAAAAGTAAATGTTTATGAAAACGAATTCCGGAAAAACCCTATCTAGCAAATCAGCCAATTACAGTAAGGCAAAGCTTCCCCAACTTAGTAAATATTAGTGCAACGGTATAATTTTCGCGGTGCGACTGAAATAAATCCGGCGAATGGCGCCCCGCGACCGTGTCGCACTGCAATGTCGTTAATTCGCCGATTTAAATCGGAAACACGCGATAAATTCACCGTTTAGCCCTTTTGAATTCAAATTTCCAACGCCAATTGTAAGTACTGTTTGTAGTTTGACTAGCAACTTTGTGGCTTGGAAACCAACGCTTCGGGTAACGCTCAATGAATGTGACGGTAAATACATTTGGTAACCGCTTTCTATGAAATACATTGTGGTACAAAATTCATGGAAACCAGCAATTAAAATAAGTGTTATAAGCGATGCCGTCGTTCAGCGGTAATCGTACAAACGGGTTAATGCGTGGACTGGCGAGCAGAAAGTTCGGAAGTCGCCACCCTTTATACCGTTGACGTCATAAAGTAATGTGGAACTCATATAACAAGTATACCTAGTTATGAAAATAAAACTCTTTAACCAATTGATAAAAACTTTTCTTTGTTAGGGTTCCGTACCTCAAAAGGAAAAAACGGAACCCTTATAGGATCACTCGTGTGTCTGTCTGTCCGTCTGTCACAGCCACTTTTCTCCGAATCTAATGGACCGATTTAGTTGAAATTTAGTAAAGATATGTATTTCTATGACCCAAACACGGACGTGTATCGTAAATAATGAATTTTGAATATGGGGACTTTTCAACTTTTGGAGGCAATCCATAAAAAAAACAAAAAAAAAACAAACACAACAAATGAAAAGACTTACTGCGAGAATCACAAATATATTTTTTTATATAATTTTAAAATAAATACTTTTATAGATATTTAAGATAATAGATGATAATTTACATCCCCCCCCTTATCTCCGAAACTACTGAGCCTAAAATTTTGAAAAAATACAGAGAATGGTTCTTCACTCCAAGATTACAAGAAAACCTATAAGAAGTCTATGGGTCTTAAAATAACATGGAAATCTCTCAATATTGTGCATTCAAACTCACATTTGCAGTTGGAATGTATGGGAGTGAGAGCATGTTTTTCAACTACAATTTTGAGCATATATTTGAGATAAATTCGTCCCAACTACGGAACCCTTCATTGTGCGTGGTCCGACACGCACTTTTTTCATTTTAAGTTCACCTTAATTCATTACAAGCTAGACATCCTAACTAATATTATGAATACGAAAGTGAGTTTGTTTGTTACGCTTTCACACTAAAACGGCTGAACGGATTTAGATGAAATTTGGCACATGGGTAGACCATGACCTGGGTTAGGACACAGAATATTTTTTATCCCAATGTTCCTACGGGATCGAGACTTATGCGGGTGAAACCGTGGGACGCAGCTAGTTTCATATATTTTATTTATACCCAAGTTTTGTCACACATCACTTTACCAATTGAACTTCATTTCGACACTCTCGCCAGAGACAACAATATACGTCTAATATTATATTGATAGGTTTGATTCCGCCCCTCTAGGCCGCTTTTTGTCCGTTATTTATGGCGCCCGCGATACAGATAGAGCTGGCGGCGATATCATGAAATATTAAACGCATTACAAGTGGCATATAGGAACGCAGGAAGATGAGGTAAGAAAAAACGTTCGCTTTCATTTCACTGTGTTTGTTGGGATTATGTGGATTTCTAGTGATTTGTTGGAGGAAAATACTTTAGCGTATAAAAATACAGCATATTATTTTTTTCTGTTCTGATATAGGTGCGCGATTCAAACATATGGATGGCCTTACCTTGATTGAATTGCAAAGCTATAAGTTAATTTCCAACAGTTAAATAAAAATAAAATTACTAGTTAGTGTATCTTCATGTTAAGTTAACAACGACAGTGATAGGAAATTCTTTTAAAGGTAAAAAAAAATCATTCAAGTGCGAGTCGGACTCGCACACGAAGGGTCCCGTTCTACCGTACGATATTTAGCAAATAAATTAAAAAATAAACGAAGAATATTATTATTTTTCATCTTAAATTTAAAAAATTGCAAAGATAAACTTGTATTTCATACTATGAATTACAAAGTAATTTTTTGCAGTTGCAGAAAATCACCCCTATTTAAGTAAAATACCTAATAAATCGGCATTTTTAGTATTTGTTGATTATATACAGTATGTGGTACATGATATTCAGAAGTTTTCAATTTCTAATTGTTTAGTCGTTGCGATAGAGCTCGTACAAAAATGGTCTAAGATTGAGAATTTTTACGGCCCACCATTCTTGAAGATAAATAAAACAAAAATTATATTTGTACTCTACTCGATGAGTTCTAGACATCCCACATTTCAAGGTAAGATACTTTTTTTTTAATTTGGTTACTTTTAATTTTTATTATATATTGTTATAGCGGCAATAGAAATACACAATCTGTGAAATTTTCAACTCTACCTAATACGGTTCATGAGATACAGCTCGCTGACAAACAGACAGACGGACAGACAGCGGAGGCTTAGTAATAGAGTTCCGTTTGGCACCCTTTGGGTACGGAACCCTAAAAAGAAATCATCGAGAAACCTTAAAATTTTAAACACGTCAACATACTTAATGGGACCCATCTCTATAGTCCATAAAAATAGAAACACTTGATAAATAAAGCCACGGCCACATTATTCCTTTCCCCATAAAGTTTGGCAGCAAAGTTCGCCGCAGCAGTATCACGTTTACGAATCACACACAAGTTTATTCGCTCACTTTTATCGCAACTGAGGCGCGTTAGAGAAAATGATTTATACGATTTATCATAAATAACTTATTCCGACTCCATTTGGAAAACTATTGTTGATGCTACCCTGTTTAGTGTACAAAGGATATTAGATTTCTTACTCATGACATTGATCGTATCTTAAGGCTGAATTATGGGTTTACTAGTTACTTATTTTAAAAGCGTTTATTCATTATAGACATCATATTCTGCTTTTGGGGCGGCCTATATTTTGCAGTGGACGTCTTTCGGAGTGCTGAGCATAGCTTCATAATCAGCCTATAATGTTCCCACTGCTGGGACACAGCCTCCTCTCGGTGAGAGGAAGTGGGCTGTAATCCACCACGCTGGCCCAGTGCGGGTTGGTAGATGTCACATGTCTTCGATTTTTTGGTTCTGGAACATGCCGGTTTCCTCTCGATTTTCTCCTTTACCATTTTTAGAGCTGTGAGCATAGACCAGTATCAAATATCTCTATTATAGACCACCATAGCAAAAATCTGTAGAAAATATTTATATACCTAATCATCACTCCTCCTGAAATGATTTCCTGTCTTAGAAACATCTTGGGTATTTTTAGGGTTCCGTACCTCAAAAGGAAAAAAACGGTACCCTTATAGGATCACTCGTGAGTCTGTCTGTCTGTTTGCCTGGCTGGCTGGCTGGCTGTCTGTCCGTCTGTCACAGCCAATTTGCTCCGAATCTACTGGACCAAATTTCAACAAAATTGGTCCAGTAGATTCGGAGCAAATGTAAATGTATCCCATACATTGCAACTGTAAATGTAACATGTTTTTCAACTAAAATGTTAAGTTTGTTCTTGGGATAAATTCATGGCATCTACGGAACCTTTCATTGTGCGTGGTCCGATACGCACTTGGCTGGTTTTTATTATCACTTACAGCCAAAGTTACAGTCTGTTTGTTTACAAAATTTCATCAAACAACCCCTTAATAAAACCCGAAACAGTTATTGAAGCGGGCACGTAATAAAGTATCGACAGGTCCCTCGCAATATTTCTAATATCATTGTAATCTACATATTATTCCAATAAGTGGGTTTTCCTCAGCCAATATTGCGCCCGGGAGTGGAGTGGCCGACCCTCGCGGTAAGTTTTTACCTTTTATTGTTTTATTTATAACTTTGTGATTGATGACGGCTGAGAAGTTGGCTTCATAAATATTGAGAGAACTCACGCTGGGAAATAGTTTGCGAGAATCTTTTGCTGCTTCGTAGTTTTGCTGGCGTCGGATTTGAATATGCTTAGTGTATTGTGGCATTAAAGTTACATTAGTCTAAGTGAAGTTTTCTTTCAAGAACTATATATACTGAAATGTCTGAAGCATTGAATATCGTCATAAGTAGGTAGGTTATAACTGTGGTTTTCTTGGATTTGCACGTAATATAATATACTGTTCTTTACTTATATATTACAGGAAAACGTCGAAAGTCTATGGTCTTAAAATAACATGGTAAATCTCTCAATATTGTGCGTACAATTGTATTTGGAATGTAAGGGAGAACATATTATTTTTAACTACAATGTTAAGTTTGTTCTTGAGATAAATTCATCCCAACTATGGAACTTCATTGTGGGTGATCCGACACGCACTTGGCCGGATTTTTTTTTCTTTTGTTCATATAGGTAAGTATTGAAATTTAAGTTTTCGTTTATGCTAACTTGAACAACCCTCTACTTTCAAGTTCCCATTCATTTTTAATGCCAAAGGAATACACAGACTTGAGAGCGAAGCCGCGGACATAGCTAGTATCCTTCATAAGAAGTAGGCATTCTCAAAATGAGTCTATTATCTCTCCTTGGTCAATGAACTCCATAAACACAAGTGTATAAAGAACCGTGCTGGATGACCACAAATATACCGTTATCAGTGCCGATCAGTAGGAAATGCGCCACAGACGATGTCCGTGCTCTGGACAATTCAATTTGCATAAGCGTTTGTCGTTAACGTGTTGTTTAACTGCTAGCCATGTCACGGTGATTTTTATAGTAGATAACTTTTTAATGTTGGCTGTATGTTTTGGTTTTGACATTTGTACGCAGAGAGAGAGAGATACTTTGCTTAGGTATACCTATACAGTCCTCTTTAAAATGATAAAGAAATCTTTTAAAAAAAATCTTCCATCACTATGTTTTAGTGATGGAAGATTTTTTTACGATTTATTGTCAACAATTTTTTATTTTCATTCAACCTGTACCCCTTTGAAACCAATAACAATCAGAGAATTCGAGAGCACAATTTTTCACAGAAATCACACATAGTATTTCCCAGACAAACACAAATGGAAGGACAGCACACAACGATTGTTCCCTTTTTAAAATTCAGCCGAGCACAATAACTGCGGGCAGCGGACGGATGCGGCCTTTCAATGGTACCGCGATTAGACCGCACGCTGTATCTGCGTTTAGTTACCGAATGCTCGTTCGGAAATCATTGGAAATTGACGTGACCGCAGCTACGTTGACTTTGGCAATTTTAAATGAGTGCGAGAGGTCAAGTTCCAATTCGTTCGTAGCTATTAAAATGTACGGACGCAAAAGCAGTTTTCTTTCATGCTTAACTCGATGACGTGATTCATAAGAACCAGTTTCTCTCACCAACCACAATGGATGATCTGTATACTGAGCAGCTGAGCTATCTAATCTATTTTTTAGAAAACTCTTAAAATATTCTGTAAAATGTTGAGTAAGAAAACTTCAATATTAATGTCAATTTACCTGCTAACTATAGGTAGAAGCAAGCTATTGCCAATAGATACCGAAAGTCAATTTGATAGATAAATATAGTAGAGTAAACAACTCCACAATGTATCGAGGTACCTTATTCAGTTCCTCACGTAACATAAAAATGTAGCACCTACTTGTATTGAAGCAGGCTATCACCATAAAGGTGTCATGACAATAGCGTTTGAGAACACGCCAGGGTGGCGGCGTATCTCTCGAATAGCCTCCATAAAGTGGCATTCACAAAGAGACGTCCGCGCGGCCCGGCGACCGATATCACAATGCGGCAAACGACGCCGGCGCTTCCTGTTCCGGCCGCGGCGCCACCGTCGCACAGATTTATGCCCGTCGCTTCCTCCCGCCATATGCGTGGCCGTGCCGACTACCCTCGCGCTCATTTACACAAAACTCGAGTTTTTCAAGCACCTGTGTTACACGAATGACGTAGCGGATGTCGGCTTTTTGCTATTTAGCGGTCGCGTGAATACTTTAGCTCTCATTTTTAATGTTCTTTTTTTGAAACGTTAAGACATTTACAACTGTTAGCTATCCATTTTCCTTTAAAAATAGAACTGAATTAACTACGTGCTTTTGGCAACGTCGCGCGTCGCCCAAGATTGATAGTTCTCTCTTTATCAAACTTTTTGTTTAACCAAAGACTGTTTTTAACCACTTAATTAGGTATAATTAAATGAGAAAATACACATGAATAAATTCTTAAATACTTAATAAATTAACGTAAAATTCGCAAAAATACGGTACGTCCTAATTAAAATTGAATGTTGTTAAAAAGGCTGCCACGCCACGTCTCCTGCGAGGTAACGAAGTTAATTTATCGCGTTTACGTTAATAAAATATTCGTGGACTGGGCGAAAAGGCGCTCGGAAAGTTAACCGATGTAAGGGTTAAACCGCTATGATGTTACGAGCTTAGATTATGAAGTGGTTAACGAATTTTGAAGGCGAAATATGAGGGATGTATCAGGAATATATGGGTGTTGAGTTTTATTACATTACTGGAACGTAAACTGATCGTTATTGGTGAGTTGGTTTAGTAACATTAGCATTATCACTTCCGATACGAATACATTACTTAACTCTCTTTGGTACTTACTTACTTACCTGACAGTTTTACTGTTATCTGTTATATTTTGCTCACAAAGAGTTGTTGCTTACAAACATCTGGGATAAAAGTAACATGTCATGAATTCTCATGTCATTTATTTTTTATTTAGTCAACCAACAGCGATATACTTTAATAGTAAGTTACAGAGTATGTGTGTTAGAGTATTGTATGGCTAATAATAGGTTTCCCTGTATAACTAGGGTAAGTATAAAACATGCGAACGGACTACTTAGAAATATTTATGTCGGATCCGGTCATTAGTACGGACACGAAACGAATCGCAAGCGATATCAAGAGAGATCTATCGAAAATAACGAGAATCACGTACCCGTCTCCGACATATATAAATTCAAAAAGTGCAATTTTAAGTATATTACTTTTAGTTAAGTTAAAATTTTAAAGAAAACCAAAACTTTGAAAATTAAGATATTAATATTTTATCATTTACCTTCGTATATGGTTTTAATATTTGGTTTTTAAATGTAGGGATTATTACAGTTAAATAATATTGACTTGAAATCTGTGTTATAAATTCGAGCAATACGGGTCAATACACAATTTTTGGCGTAATTAGTCGAGTGCCGAAACACGTGTAGCATTATGTCGTAATGTAACGAGTGCGCTGTAGGGGAGTGTTAAAAGTTACCTGTGCGACCAGCTCCGGGCAATCGAGGCGTCCATTAACTTGCATTGCATGCATTTGTAAAATAACAATATTATGCTTAGTGTTATTATTTTACAAATACCTATTTACACTGTCACACCCTATTCCAATAATTAAAAATTAATAATCACTTTGGAACAACATCTTAAACTTATCACCTTCTTTATACGTCTCGTTACATATTAATAATCGAGATAATTACTCGTTGAACACACGTCGGATGTGAGAAAAGGACGAAGAAGCAAAATGGGGGTAGTTCGTACATAATGAAGCAGCGGCCGCGAACTTGCTGCGTCTCGGAATATCTTAGCAGTTGTACTGCTATCACGTCAGTTTAGATGGGTGCGGACTTGCTGAGACGAATTTTAAGAATAAATATGCAGTAATCATTCATAAGACACAGTAATTAACACACATGAAGTGTAGGAATTGGACGTAATAATGTCCCATTTGGGCGCCATAATCTGAAATTATTAAAAGCAAATCAGAATTATTTGTTAAGTAGGTACCTACTTAGCCCATTAGTAGCAAACTTCTTATGCTATTTAGAATACCATCTTCTATTGTGAGGTTTCAATTTATTGTACTGGCAACACCGAAAGATTCGATATGTCAAAATGGCGCGGTAACGGCTTTCTGGGTCGGGCGCTCCTGACGGTACGACGTGTTTAGTGGCTGTGTCGGTAAAAATATAGATTGGCATATTAATGGTTGGAGATCTACTGTAAATTAAGGTAACCTATTAGTTTTATTGTAAATATTAGAATACTCATTAAATAGTGATATTATGTGGGGAATAGGAGATGTGGTGATGGTATGGTGTAGAATATTGAATTTGATGTTGATAAAGAAATATAAATGAATGACAAAATATCTTGGTGTTTCATATTATTTTCCTTATCCCTGAAATATTGTAAATATTATGTAGTTTTATTAGACAGTTTTACATTATGATATTGGGGTAGCGACTTTAAGATTCATTCGGGGATTACTATCTATTTTGAGGTTAAATAATTATATTCGGAATTAAATTAATAATTTTAAAGCGTGGATAGTTTTATATATTATGGTAAAGTATATCCTGAAAAAAAAAACACACTATGGAGGAAACCATACAGCCTTGCACCTGCACCAAAACATACACTCCACGAGAAATAGGAATTCATTTGGTATCAGACAAAGAATCATCATTCTAAACTCGCACACTTTACGGTTCGGAAGCAAAGTTTCATATAAATTTTGTACAACAAACCTGAGCTGACGTTAACTTCGTATCTTTGTCTGATCCTCACGTGGAGGCAGGTGGGCTAAGGGGGGAGCAGTGGGGTACCCGGGGAGGGGGAAAACTAGTGAAATTCCAACTAGCTTTGTGAATCAATCAGGAATTAATTGCGACCCCTTCGAGTCTAGTGGAGTCGATTCCTACTTGTAAACTCAATGCTGCATA
Source organism: Agrochola lychnidis (assembly GCA_963680765.1). Classification (NCBI taxonomy): domain Eukaryota; kingdom Metazoa; phylum Arthropoda; class Insecta; order Lepidoptera; family Noctuidae; genus Agrochola; species Agrochola lychnidis. The sequence continues at coordinate 10,471,552 of OY796857.1, forward strand.
TCGTATTACTTTTCAGTTGCGATAGGGTTAAAATCTTTATTGGGGTCAGCTAAATGGTTACAAAATGATCGAGTACTTAAGTTCTCAGAGATTAAAATAGATTCCACTCGTAACACTTGGTTGCTGAGGTTAAAGGAATACAAGCAGTAAATGGCAAAAAATAAATTGTATTTTGAAAAACCGATTTCCCCCACTTAAGTTAGTAAACAGTTACCTACTTGGTACAGAACTAAAACTTTGAAAGAGCATATAGGTTCAATTTATTTACGAACGTGACGTACTCGTCGAGTTTTCCAGAACTCGGAAAATTACCCATTTATTAGAGTTTCAAAGCTAGTTTGAAACACAAACCTCGAACATATTTATCGCGTAAGTGAAACCGAACAAGTTGGCTAAAGTTCGAAAGCTGTAACTTTACAAGCTCGATTGTTTAGATTCGTAGTTAGGCACCCGTCTCACCGCTGACGATCAACGAAAACTGAGTAGAGCTAGCAACTAAAAATGAGTTGATGAGCAACTAAAAATGAGTTGGCGAGCAACGAGTAGCGAATGCGCGATGGCGACAAGCGATTGCGACAAGCGATTGCGACAAACGATTGCTCGCTGTTATGCGTAGGTATATACCAAGCGTGAGTGTGTTCTGCCTGCCAAGCAAGCATCGCTGAGCGAGTACTCTCTTTGAAAAGTCTTGTCGCTGGGATTAAACGAGTACTCACCGGCGGTGTGAACAGTCAGCGATCAATTATTTATATATGTATTTCTTTTAGTTACCTACACGGAATCTACAATCTTTTGTACGTGTATTGAGTGAAAAAATCGTTGATAACTAGTCGCTTCGTCGTCGGCGGTGGGACAGGTGCCTTATGGAGCTGAGCGAGTGCGTCGCGGCGACGTCAAAGGAAAAGTTTCAAGTGGTTCGCAAAACAATCGTCTGTGTCGATGAATGCTGGCAGTAATTGCGGGTAGAAACATTAATTTTACTTTTGAGACATGATTTTATGAGTTTCAAAATAAAATAGTTTTAAAAATAAATGCTGTTGGCAGTAACTCAGCGGCTGAAGAAATAATTTCTGCCATAGAATGAAAACGAAAGGTGGACCCATTTTTAAGCAAGGAAAAAAAGTTGTGTGTGGATGTGTAAAAATTTTTATATTTTTTGTCAGTCGTACCTATCATGAAAAACGATTGTATAATATTGTCCAGTTTCGTTTTTATCTATACTCCGTTTGAAATAAGATTAGACATTTAAACAAGCCTTTTTTACAGTCCGTTCAACCAATTTTGACTTCTATACCGTAGGCATAAGGATGGCATTAAAAGCAAAAAAAGTGGTTACAAACCAACTGTTTACTGCAGCTGTCATTTGTCATGCCGCCATCGCAATAGAAGTCAAAATTGGTTGAACGGACTGTAAAAAGTTTTAGTTAAATGTCTAATCTTATTTCAAACGGAGTATAGGTACGCACCTACTGATAATATCATTCAGCTTAACATAAAACGCGTAAACACTTTTCACCACCAAAAACACAAGCCAAATATTTTCCCTCAACACTATCAAACAAACAGATCGGACAGTTTCTACGGCAGTCTGTTGCCAGAACAACAGCATTCCTGTGCTCGAGTGGCTCTTAGAAGGCCTGTCTACCTGTCCCGCCTGCTCGAAGTTTGCTCGAGTTTGCTCGACTGCCAGCTCGAGCACAAAGCGTGCCATACCGTCTGTTTAGCGGATGAAGCGGGATGCACTTGTGTCATTGTTTCTACCAAACCGCAACATATTGGATATTCTTGTCTTCATACTGTATTATGTAGGTACTTTAGATTTGATTCTTGAATTTGTGGAGTTGTTTTATTGAGGATTCATATTTATTAAAATATAGCTTCGTTGGTCTAGTGGTTGCAAACGCTACTGCTGAGTACGAGGTCCTGGGTTCGATTCCCGGGTCGGGCAAAGTGTTATTGGGTTTTCCATCTGGAATTTCTCAGTAGCAGACTGGAGTCTGGATTTCTGCCCGGTTGATGGCAATAGGCTCGCCCCCTATTACATGGGACTTAAACATAACTGGCGAAATGTGGGTGTACTATAGGTACACCTCTGCCTAACCCTTCGGGGATTACAGGCGTGATGTTATGTTATATGTGTAAAATATAGAGTCGTGTATACCTTCTTTGCTAAGTACATCAGACTGCATTAGAATTAGTAGTATTAGTAATAGTAGTAGTATTATACGTTAGTATTGGTAAGACGATATGCCGATAATTATTCTCTTAGAGCAATATGATACGTACAATCGAAACGTGGTCGCTCACAGTGTGCCTTATTAGAAGGCTAAAAGTCACCCAAAGGGCAATGGAGAGGGCTATGCTTGGAGTTACCCTACGTGAGCGAATCAGAAATGAAGAGATCCCCAGGAGAACCAAGGTAAAAAAGCCCAAAAAATTGCCAAACTTAAGTAGCAGGGCACATTGTTCGCAGAACAGGTGACTGATGAGGCCCAAAGATTCTGGAGTGGCGACCCCGTACCGGAATACGTAGCGTTGGAAGGCCTCCCACAAGGATGACCTTTTGAAGGCCGCAGGAATCCGCTGGATGCGGGATGCATGAAACCGGTCGAAGTGGCGGTGCTTGGGGAGACCTATGTCCAGCAGTGGACATGTATCGACTGAACTGATGATGATACGTGCAATTTAATGACGACAGAACTGATAACACCCAAAAATGTGAAATATAGTAAACTTTTAAAATACACTTCTTTAAAAAACAAAATCTCCTACATTTTTGTGGGCAGTAAAAAATATTAAAGATCTAAGGCAATATACGCAACTAACTCACCAATGTCGATTCATTCGTTTCGACAGGCAGTGCATCACTAGTGCTGCCCAGATAATTATGTAAGTGGGATTACCCGCCAGCTCAGCCCGCGGCTTGTTGCCCTTTCGCTAAAACTCCTTGTCTCAGATAAGGGTAGTTTGTTGTTCACGAAGATCTTCTTTGGCGTAAGATAACAGATAGCAATTAGCATGTTTGGCGTTTAGTGTAGTGCCTTAAGGGCAGGATTAGAGATTTGTGACAGGTTGGCAGTGAAGGATGGGTCTAAAGATTTGGAAACAAGGGGTAGTAGTTTCTTTTTTATTAGAATTCGAATTCAGTTCACCTAAATTCAAAAGTTATTATTTTGAGATATATAATAGATACTATGTGTTCCTTAATAACACTGAACTGAAAGAGACAACTTATATTGGAGAAATTGATGACTCCATAATCGGTATCCGGTTCACGTTAAAATAAAAAAGTGTTGGCACTCCGGGAGTGCCGACAGAAGTGAAAATTTGAACAAGATCGCCTTGGTGGAAGAAAAATACTTGTATATGTCGGAGACGGTTATGTGATTCTCGTTTTTATCAGCAATATTTTAACTACTGTGGGCATAGTGTGGGTAGTGTTGGTTAATGCGCAATAGAAAAACAGTTTGCAGTTCAGATCACATTATAATTTTACTATCAAATTAATCACACTAGCTAAATTATACACAGACTGGGTGCGACGGCGTTTATTAAATCACAAATTAACACAAAGATCACAAATTACAACTAACACAATAACTGAGCACCACAAATCGAGAACAGTTCCGCGACGTCTTGACTCCAATGCGATCAGAGGCTGAATCCCCCTCGCTGTGGCCTTAAAACATCACGACTCTGTAGAAGCGCGCTTTCTGGTGTGGGTAAATCACTTGATGTCGCCAGCGGCGCGCTTGCAATTCGTTTCGTGTCCGTACTAATGACCGGATCCGACATATAGAACATTGGTCCGTAATCTTATCTAAATAAAGAGCACGATCGCGTTTACAAGAAATAATACTTACGAAACCTTTAAAGTAAAAATACTTGCATAAAACATTGATCCATAACATAATATAAATAAAGAGCATAATCGCTTTTACAAAACATATTACCTAGAAGAAAAAATATTACCTATGCGAGTAAAACTTATGTAACTTATATTCATCTTCTCTGATGTATCTCCTTGGCTTTTATACAATAACAAATCGTAGCGTATAAGACGTCTCTATAAATAGTTAATTAGCTAATTAGTGTTGACGGCTAACACACGAGTAAGAATCGCTACATAATTCTTGGAGTTTCTTCCTTCACACAAGTTACTAATGACGCCTCATTAACTATTCAAAGTGATCCTTTACATGTGAGAATATTTAATCATAGATAAGATAGCTACATAGTAGAGCAACAAACATTTTAAAACGAGGAGGAAACAAAATGGATCTATAAGAACGTTCTTTGATTGATAAATAAAAAAGTAAAGCGAAAACCGGCCAAGTGCGTGTCGGACCACGCACAATGAAGGGTTCCGTAGTTGGGATGAATTTATCCCAAAAACAAACTTAACTTGAAAAACATTTTCTCCCATACGGAATGTATGGGAAAACATGATTTTGCAACTGCAAAGTTAAGTTGGTCAATTATTACTCGTTAACCTGTAGAGCCTACTTAGCTGTGATAGTTTTCCTTTTAATTTCGTTATATAAACTACTGTTATGATTTTTTTCACACACCCAAAACCAACCATTTAGCCGGCAGGGGGGGGGACACTTGACTCTAACAAAAATTAGCACTTTAAAGCTTAATATTTCGCAAACGAATCCCTGAATCCAAAAATGGTTTTCACAAACTCGCAATGTTTTTGAAGGACCTTTCCAATAATACCCCTTACCATAGGGTAAAAAAATAAAAAAATAAACATCACTACTTTACGTGTATGAGAGATACCCTAAAAAAAAATGTTCAACATAATTTTGTTTTACCACTTTGTCGGCGTAATTAATATGTATACCTATGTCAAATTACAGTTTTCTAGTACTAGGATCTCGGAGCTAGACTGCGGACAGACAGACAGACAGACAGACTGACAGACAGACGGACATGACGAAACTATAAGGGTTCCTTGTTTACTACGGAACCCTAAAAAGTGAAGTTGAAATAAAACGCGCGCAATCGTTACCTGTATTTAAGAGACTCGTAAAGGAACATTACTTGTCGTTGTGATCTTGTACTCGTAACTGTAATTATCTAAAGTCTTCATTTATTTTTGTTGCTTATTATATTTAGTAAGTATGTATATATTTATATATATATTATTTAGGATATGTATATATGTGTGTATCTATTCTAGAATATTATATACTTATGATTGCACCAACGACAGCCCCATTTTATGTCCAGGCAAATCACTGTCCATTCCGAGGTTGCCTGGAAGAGATCGCGGAAAGCGATAAGGCCGCCCATTGTATATTTTGTAGTTTGATTTAATTTTTGTTATGTATTTTTGTGGTGTACAATAAAGTATATATAAATAAATAAAGCAAGACTCGCACTCATGGCTTGCGTAGAGCAAACATGACACTCACAGTGTATAAAATATTGATTGCTGAGTTATTCCTTCAACAAGGTTTTTTTACTGCTGAGAATACCTAAATATTTTACATTATTCAGCTACTCCATACAATAATAATAATTCCAACCACGACCATACTAACAGGCTACCCCTAGAAGCCAATCCGCAATAATTTTCACTCAAATCTGACATTAACATGACCGATATTCCGCTACCAATTTGCATGTCCTATCCTTTGAATAAATTAGAACCACCTGCCCCAAGGTACCTCTATGAATATGTAAGACAATGGCTTTCAAATCTTAGCCTCCAATTAGAAGGGGTCATTAAACCCTTAGTTAATTACTTCTGCCCGTTACAGAGACGAATTGCGAATGTATGCGGCACACAGATTACGTGGGTATTGGCTATGAAACTTAATGCCCTTGGCTTCAGACGGACATTTGAGGAGTTAGTTTGTGTTAAGGTAAGAGTTATGCGGTTTCTGCATGAGGGAGACGTTTCAGGTTTCAGTAAGTTATATTCAAGCGAATTTAGTCTTAAGAGGCCGGCGACACGACTCGCAACTACAAATCGAGATGTTTGTAAAATTCAATTCCAAGCACGTTGCGCTAGTGTGAGTGCCTGTCGGAGCGATATACACCTACAGTGAGTAATACTACCACGCACACATTGACAATTATTGCTTGACGCGATAGTACTACTAGCTTTCGAAAATGTATGATAAATTTAGATGTTTTCCGTAATACAAAAAATTATGAATGAAAACTTAATGTATTTCCATTTTTTTTTTCGATAATTTGTAACTTGATAACATAAACTATGCTTCTGCGGAAACAATATTACAAATATTGTTGTTTATAATACAGAAAAAACAATATGAAAACATGTCATTTACGCTGTAAAAATGTACGAAATGCAATTCGCTTACACTTCATTTAAAGGTTAGTTTTTGGAAATAAAAAGACGTAGGAGCCTAGATAAATACTGTCTAAATCCGAATATCAACATAATATGGTGGAAATATGCTCAAATTGCAAATGATTTATGTACTACGTTTGTATGGACAATTCATGCGTCGCCGCATTCTTAAGAAGACAGAGTTACCTACACACTCTTGTGCTTTTTAGAGTTATCCCCCAACTGATGTAACGCTTTCCAAACCAACAAAAAATCTTTAAACAAATAATGTAATAGCGATTCTAAACTACTAAAAGTATTCAACAAAAATCTGTTAAAAAAAAAACCCGGCCAAGTCCGGTCGGACTACGCACAAAGGTTTCGTAGTTGGGATGAATTTATCCCAAATACAAACTTAACATTGTAGTTGAAATACATGTTGTCCTATACATTCCAACTGCAAATGTAAGTTTACATGTACAATATTGAGATATTTACAATGTTGTTTTAAGACCATAGACTACTTATAGGTTTTCCTGTAATCTATGAGTGAAGAACTATTATTCTCTGTATTTTTTTTTTTAATTTTTGGCCCAGTAGTTTCGGAGACAAGGGGGAATGGTACATTTTCATCTACATCTATCTTTCAAAGTGTTTATTTTAAAATTTAAAAAAATCCTCACAATAAGCCCCTTTCATTTAATATGTCACACTGTACAATTTGCAAAACTTTTTTTTTAATTTTCTTATTTGTCCCCCAAAAGTGACCCCATATTCAAAATTCATTTATTTTCGTTACACGTCCGTGTTTGGGTCATACAAATTCATATGTGTACCAAATTTCAACTAAATTGGTACAGTAGATTCGGTGCAAATTGGCTGTGACAGACGGACAGACAGACAGACCCAGCCAGCTTTGCTTTTGAGGTACGGAACCTTAAAATACTACTCACCTCACGCTAAACAAAATCCGGCACTCTGAAAGCGGACTTCTAAAGTTGTCTTTAGAAGAGACTTGACTACATTCCACGTCTCCAATATCATATTTGCGCATACATGTAGTAGATTAGCGAGTGTCCAGTTTAGTGGCAGGTCGGGTGGCACTTAGCCAGCGGTCAGCTTAATCCGTTTATAACGTTTAATCGACTCGGCTCGCCGCCACGTCGATACGGCTACCACTTTAACCGATACCTGCTATATAGTATCTGTAACCGAATAACACTGTGACGAGATAAAGTGTGCTCCTATTAATTTGCAGCCGCTAACGAACATCGGGTTAGGTAAATTGGGAGGCATGAAAATAGAGGATAGAATAAATATATTTTTTGTTAGCTATATGAAACCATGCTGAAGCCAAAAGCCTAAATAAGGCCTAAAATTGGTTTAGTGAGGATGTTTTAAAATCAGAATTGAAAATTAAAACCCAAAAAATTGTTGCTTGTTCATTCGTAACTACTGCGTCAAACACCTCTCTTTTTTTTAAAGAAGCTTTATATTTCTTCCCATTTTATAAAAACAAAACAGAATCACACAGTTTTTTTTAATAAAACAGCCATTTTAGCACCTTACAGTCGCGTTCAAAAGCGCGTGCTAAACAAGATAACTTAGCGTCGTGCATTTTATAACGAGCTAATTATTCCGGCGTGTGAGCACGTCGAGTGCTGCCATAAATATCCAACGCAAACACGGTATTAGCACCGGTCACGCTGCACCTTGTTTGACTACGGCCTAAAACAACATGCGTTTGCGACCGCCGACTAAATTTGTTACTGCCGGTCATTCGCTGACTCAGTGACCGCTACTGTACAAGCAGAGAGAACGGCCTTACCTTGCAATAAACGTTAGGCTGAACTACGCTATAGTTTTTGCTGCTGTAGGTATTATGATGTTTGAAATCCACAGTTACTTCCAACATTCCATTTACTTATATTCAACTTTAAACTGTATTTTCTCCAATTACCTATTAATTTAAGGTGAAAATAACGAAAAGTACTTAACTAAATAACCAAACTTTAAGTTTGATACAATGTTCATATAAAAACAGAAATATTTAAATCAGTCGGTAATAATTCAAAAGCTTCATAAAGCTTTTATTTTTCAATTGTTTAATTCTTGTTAAACACTTTTATCTCCGACTGTACGGATACGTGACTAAGCGTAAACAGAACGTGAAGCTGAAATACTTTTTATTTAAAATAATATTTTATTTGACAATTAAAAACAACATAATAATTTTATTCGTATAAAGATATTATTTTAGGAGATGTTAATCTGTTGTTCTATGTTTATTTTCGAATACATTTTATTAATTATGTTTATCTTTGCATATTAAACAAAATAAATGTAAATTATTTATATTGAAGCGGTTTGACTGTTGGTGTGCGGTTTTTGGTTTCGTTTCAGCAATTTATTCATCGGTTCGGTCTATGTTGTTGGTAAATAAATGATAAGATTTATGAAATGTTGATCAATAGCCTATTTGCCTGATCCTACCTCTGAATATTACTAGTAGTGGGTGTTTCAATTATTTACTACTATTTCATCATGTCTGTTAAATACTAACGACAAAAATAAATCTGTAAAATCCATGAACAGCGTCCCGAGTATATCACAAAAACGTGTCTCATTTTGATGAATTGGCTACCCAAATCGCGCATCCCCATTCCCATACACTTGGGTATTTAGGCACGTTACCAAACACGCATTTAAACGCAAACCACGCAAAACTTGGAATTCATAGCGTCCGTCGATTTTAGCCTAATGTGCGTCATGTCAACATATTGTTTGTTAGAAGCGCGCCCGTGGACACGGCCTAAGCAAACAGCCATTACTCTCGGCGCCGAACGCACGTGATCGCAGCCCTCGACAATTATATCGGACCGGATCGTATCACGTCATGCGTGGTCTATCACTGTTTGGACATTAGCAGTCATTTGTAATAATCGTGTTTTATGAGGAATTCACGTTCGATTGTTTGGTTTGTGCGGTTATTATACGCAGCTGTGTGAAATTAGAACTTTATTGAGCAAGTTATGTTTTGGAATCTGGACGCTGGTCAATCTATGCTATGATCTGATTAACCCTGTAATTATTGTCAAGTTGAGTCCTGAAACTCACACAAAATCTGAAAACAATTTAGTCTGAAATTTACGGTAGGCATCCCCCATAACTAACTCGTGAGAAAGACAAGAATTTAACCCACAAAGTGGTGCCGATTCCCTTGTTCACAAACTAAACTAAATTTAAGTTCAGTGCATCTTTTTCTTTCTATTTCATTAAGAAAAGGACAGAAGATAAATTTTAGTTTAGTCCTGTCAAATTAATCAGCGCCTGTCACTCTCCATACAAGTTTAGACGTGATTAAAAACATGCCGACTAAAATTACGTCAATTTACGTCAAGCGCTGATTAATTTGACAGGACTAAACTAAAATTTATCTTCTGTCCTTTTCTTAATAAAATAGAAAGAAAAAGATGCACTGAACTTAAATTTAGTTTAGTTTGTGTACAAGGTAATCGACACCAATATCTCCAAGCATATAAGATTTTCGAAGTCAATAAACTCAATAATATCACACCCTGACAAGCTAACACCGTAATATCGATATCGCGTCATATCAGAAAACAATAAGGTGGTTGCACACTCATTTAGGATGCAGCGAGGTGGCCGTGCCGTCGGCGACCGGTCGCAGTCGCAGCCATCCGCACCGGTCCGCAGCGACACGCGACGCGGACCGAATGACTGATTGTCCGCACGTGCTGCTCAGATGCACCACTGTTTACAGTTCCAACTGGAAAATATTCCAGTACTGTCGTCAACATGTGTTTGCGAACGGTCATACAGTCGTACTTACAGACGTGATTTAGAAATGGAACAGTATTTTAGTGTTAGATCTGTTTGTCAAAATACGATTACGAAGTCGATACATTCTATTTTTAACACGTTTTGTTAGGTTAACTTGTTTGCTTAACAGTTATTGTCTACCTATAGATTTAAAAAAAATATTTACCCCTAAACATGTTAACCTACCCACTTAAGACGCTACACCCAATAATCCACTAAATTATAAAGTAAACAAACTAAAAAGTAGTCTGTCAAACACACGCTCGCCCGGTATCCCCCGAGATGGTGTAACTTGTCCGAACTGACCCGAAACTTAACCAGTAAATACCGAAGCCGCACGAACTATCAAAAACTTGAGCACTATTCCCACTTGTGACCGAATGTTGTTTAAAACGGACGTAACTCAGCTGTGTACACTTTACTTGTTAACTTATACATTTATGTGGCCATTAATTAAGCGCACTTGTATTAGAAAATGTAATGAATATGGGTAGAAATATATGTCCTCAATGCATAGGTATACAGAGTGGCAGGAACATAGACGCGAAAACTGTTACCATGGCGTCAGTACTTGATTCTAAACCCTCCTGCGTTGAAATTTTTCGTCATTTATTTTTTTTTAAAATAGCCTTTTCATAGAAAAGTGCAATACCTACGTGGTCAAAATGTATGGAACAGCTGTTTTTTTTTTTTAAATAGCTGACGATATAATTCTATGCAGGGGGGTTCAGAATCATGTACTGAATCCATGGTAACAGTTTTCGCGTCGATGTCCCTGCCACCCTGTATACTTTTTTCAGATGACTTATTGTGAAATAGTCTATTTACTATTTAAACAAAATTTAACAATAGGAAGAGATCTAGAGGCAGCACGTACCGTACGTCACACTGCAGAAGACCACATAACTTGGAAACACGTCGTATGTGGTCGCAATTCTTAGCATTAAAAAAGTCGTCAATTCCATCTTTTTCTTTTCGAGTGGTCAGTGACTAACCTGGTGTCAGAGTTTTTTTAAAGCCGCCCGTGGGCCTCTGACTTAGCTTCACTTATCTCTCAGGCATGTTTCCTCACGATGTTTTCCTTCACCGTTTTTGAAGCAAGTGATATTATACAATACGCACATAAATCCGAAAACACAGAGGTGCATGCCTTGGGTTCGAACACGAGACCCATAACTTATTCCATTATTTCAAGTTTCTAGCAAAGTAAATATTTCCTTTTCCTATCTACATTAACATAACCGTAGTGTAAAATCAATTTAGAGCCAAATAATTCAATATAGAAATTCAAAATCAACATCCATCGAACCATCCAAACTAAATTCTTACCTGATTTACCTGTCAGGTCCGTAACTGCAAGACCAACAGATTGGCAAGTTCCACCGAACTGTATCGCAGACTGAAGTAACAGATTCGTCAGTATTGCACGAGCCACGAGCCACTCCTAAATTCAATTAATCATAGTTGGGATTAGTTCCCCTTTGACGACCTGCAGGCCAGACGTGACTGTCTTGTAACCGGCTTTCGATAACTAATTATAATTATTGGAAGTTTGCGTACAGTTATTTTGGGTGAAGTGTCCTTTGGGGATCGTGTTTTCATCATAATTCTTTGATTTGTGTCCAAACAATAAGGAAATAAAAATAAGGAAGAAATATTTGGAAAATCCAAAAGTGCACGACTCATGACGCTCTTTCAAAAACAGAAAAATATTTAAACGACTTTTCATGAAGTATGTTTTGACTGTTTTTTTACCCATCAATATGGGTAAAATTTCTAACTACTTTTCTCTTTACGTACTGTTAAAGACTATTTAGGTTTGCTTTGTTGGTTGCTAGGCAACGGAAGAGGGTCGAAGCTGGAAAATATATATACAGATGTAGATATTTATATTAGTTAGTTTTTTTTACTAATTATAATTAAACTACTTTGAATAAAAGAGCTATTTTCAATAGGGTTCATCCTATGGCTGAAACGAATCTTTTAAAAATAAATTGACTCAAAATTTTATTGATTTACTCGCAAGCTGTTTTCAGGTTTCGTACATTGATGTATTTTCCGTTTCTGCTGCATTAAATAAATTTTTGAAAAGTACAATACTAATCTCCATTAAATTATTTATAAATGGTATATAAATTAAGTAGGTTCTGTGTAACAGTAAAAACAGTTGCTGAAAGGAGGCAAAACAACTCTCTCTCTAATCTAATGGTTCGCATTATGAGTCCTGCAAAACATAAATGAAAATTAATTAACATAATAATAATAATGCAGTTTTGAAATCATAACATATTTTCTTAGTCCACAAGATTTTTGTTGTAAGATGAATTCACATACATAAATAACACAATTAAAATAGTTGAATAACTTGTATTAATTTGTAATTTACTACACTATAAATTAATTTATTCCACTCACCCTGTACGTCCACAAACTCAAATCCCTTTACAAAATAATAAAGCCGCAACTCCTGTCAAAATATGAGGGGGTATTCTCAAGATATCAGTAATAAATTCTCGCCAATTACAAAGTTAGGCAACTTCCGTTGGTCAGTACTCGAAAGGCCAACTAGTTAATTCACAGCGTGCCCCGCCGGGAATCGAACTCCGGACGTTGGGTAAGTAGCAGATTTATTAAGAGGCTATTCCTAAATGCCGGCGGGGAGAACTTGGCTTTAAAATTAAATCACGCTTTAGTTTCGAACTAAGCCTTCTAAATTCGTGCTTTGTCTGTTGTAGATACGGGCTCTCCATTTAACTGGTATTTACATTTGAATTGTATAGGTTCAGTGTTTTGGTTATGGATTTTCTCTGTACTTATTGTTTGGTGATATTCTTCATAATGGTAACACTAATTTGATAGTGTTGTGTTAGTGCTTAACATAAATTAAAGTAATCCTGACGAAAAACTCAGTGTGTTTTCTGTTCAACTCTCGTGGGAAAAAAATCACTAGACTACTAAATATTCAACGTACTAAAAAGTTAATCTACATTACTAAATCAACATTTGTGTTTTTATTTCCTGCTAACTTTTATTGATTGGTCAACGAAGAATATTTTCTCTAACAAAACGTTGTATATTTGATATGACTTCCTCCCTGAATCACATGCGTAGACATGGCGTAGACAAACCATTTCCTCTTCTCTTTTTGCTTCCGATACGGTCGGCTAAAAACAGAAAATTTTATCAAAGTATTTTTCAAATGCAACCCTTTACTCGCAGCAGACTTACAACAAATCAAAAGGCTAATAAAGAAACGCGAACAACTCTGGAAAAGTATTTCTTTCATCGGAGGCAAAGTTGCGAATCGGAGGAAAGTTGTGAGTCGGGAATTTCCTGCGGGGAGAGGGGAAGGGGGGGTGGAACTGCCAACGACTTCCTTTACAACGTGTAACTGCAGTCAGACAAACGGGTTTGTCATACACTCTTTTGTGTTCAGATGTAGGTATCATTTGGTCGTGTAATTACACGATTTTATTTCTAATGGTGCCCATTCTTAATTATCCATGAATGGGGATAAAAACTGCCACTTGCTCACTTCAGATAGCGCTGATCTCCAGCGTCTTATAATATGACAGCTAGGCATACAGTTTTTGTAAACAAGCGACTCCTTTTAAGCATAATTAATTATTGAACCCAGTAGCGCAGCTGTTTACTGCAAAAATACCGGACCCATGTATATGCCAAAGATGTTATAAGAAGAAGACTGTGGGAGAAAGCTCTCCGAAAAAAATTGGAATCCGATATTTCGTCGAGACGATGTGCTATAAGCCTTTTATGGGAGAAAGTGGTTTATAGGTGATGCTTCGAAAAGAACTAAGTCTCTTTTCATTACATACAGGCACTTGTGATGTGATATTATGTAAATTATAGTAAAGTATGTGTGTGTTTATATTATCATATTAGATAGTGCTAGAAGTGAGGTTCTTCGGTCAGGATTATCATGGCCGAGTTGGTTTTCAACTCTGATCAGATTATTTCTATCGTACGCCTCCAGTCTTTAACAAAAACTGAACTTAAAGTCAACAAACACAAAATAACCTATAAAATGTTCATAATTTATTGACTTTTCCACTAAAGCTGCTTTTTTACTAGTCGTAGATGCTTCCCCTATCCTTAGCTCGTCTATTAATAGTGCTACACTCCAAGTCTCATACGTGTTAATCTAATTTTCGTATAATTTGTGATCGACACAAAAGTAAACATAAACACAACAATGGCGGTTTAAAGACGTACAACTGTGCTGCCACCTGTTCTGAGCTTTCAGTTTTTAACCTCATTAGAAGAAAAAATAGAATTAGAGAAAATATATAAGAAAAAAGGTTACAGGGTTAATCGGGAAATCAATGATTTATCTAAGTAGAGCAGGTTGCTGAGAAAAGTATTGGTAAAATGAGCCTCATTCACAACTAAAAAACAAAATCTTCTAAAAACATGAAACTAAAAAAAAACAACCGACCTCCAAAAAAAAAACACTACAAAGTGAAAAATAACTTTAATTTCGGAAGTCGGTGTCTTGGGTTTTGTATTTTCGTTTTTTGCCACCGACTTCCGAAATTAAAGTTATTTTTCACTTTGTAGTGTTTTTTTTTGGAGGTCGGTTGTTTTTTTTTTGTAAATAGTTTTTATTTTTCAATTTTTAGTTGTGGTACATACCCCACTCACATTTGTATACCACTACCTGCTACCAGTGACAGAAACTTATCATATCATCTACATACTAAGTGGGAAAAAAATACGTATTTTGTAGGTAACTCAAAAACTATCCAAGCAAAGTTAATAAAATAATATGGGACCAATTCGAGAGCACACCCTTTCAAACAAAAAAAGAATTTTCAAAATCGGTCCACAATTGACGGAGAAATCGGTGGACATACATAAAAAAAAACAAACATACGCTTCTCCTTTTTGGCAGTCGGTTAAAAAATAATGAATAGGTAAGTCTTAATTACTGTTGTGAAGCGAAAAACCGACTAAAAATCTCATTAGCAATTTGAATACAACGTGAATAACGCTGCGTTATTAGTTTGTCTGTTAGTTAACCGACAGAACTAAAACACAACAAGTAGTAACAAGGGAACATTACATAAACAATCCTGGCTCAATATTGATTTCAGTTTAGCCAACAATATAATCTACCCCAATTTGACTAAAGTTCTCAGTTTCTGACAAGGCGAACTGAATTGATTACCACTTACTTATTTATCTTGGATACTATCTCTATTGTAGACGTGGCTATTGTGTAACAGACAGATTTATCTAAATTCCAAAACTATCGCTTCAATAAATTTATAATTTTGGCACCAAAATATTTTGAGTATTGTTGATCATACACGTCATAAACGAACCTCTTCGCATAGCCCTTCTCACTTCACTTAAAGTTACGTAGGCATGTTATAACTTAACTGACTTTCGTTATTTTCTTCTACAATGGCAAGAGAAGATAGAGAATGATATTGTACTTTTCCTAAGAACCATTTGGCCACATTCTTCTAAACAATTTTTTTAACCGGCTTCCAAAAACAAAAAGGAGGAGGTTATATGTTCGTAGCGTAAGTTAGTTTTTTTTTTTACGTATGTCCACCGATTTCTTCGTCAATTGTGGACCGATTTTGAAAATTCTTTTCCCTCCTCTTGCTCAAAAAGTCCGTCATTGTAACGTACCAGAGCGGGTAAAAAAAATTACAAAAAAAAACAACCGACTTTCAAAAAAACACCACAAAGTGAAAAATAACTATGATTTAGGAAGTTGGTGGCAAAAAACGAAAATTCAAAACCAAAGACACCGAAATTAAAGTTATTTTTCACTTTGTAGTGTTTTTTTGGAAGTCAGTTGTTTTTTTTTGTAAAAAGTTTTTATTTTAAAATATGTTTGTATGTTACGCTTTCAAGCTAAAACGGCTGAAAGGATATTCATGAAATTTGACACATAGACCGTGAGCTTGGGTTAGGAAATAGGATACTATTTATCCTGCCCACGGGATTGAGACTCATGCGGGTGAAATCGCCGGGCGCAACTAGTTCTAGATAAAGTACTTAGATCTTACCCGTAAGTTTTCCCGTAAACGAACTTTGCTGAAAAGACGACCGAAACTGTTTAAATCAATTTATATTTGGGAACACATACACAGCATAGTAAACACTATACATTACATAGTATGTATACATGCATTGTTTCAGTTTAACTAAAACATTACTTGTTGAAGTCATCTCGACATTGTGACGCGGTAAGACAATGGTAGACTGTGACTTGTTATCTCAATATTAATTTCCTGAAAATGAATTTCAATGAGCAAATGCTGTCACTACTGTTTGACGTGAAAACGGATGCGAGGCCTACCAAACTATGTTTGTATCTATTCGCTCAGTAGATGTGTCTATTAATATTATCAAATTGTATTATTTCCCTCGCATTAATAGGAACTTGCGAGTCACTATTATTTCTGCTTTGAAATATTACGGTATATCTCAATTTTTTTAAATGAATCTTTGGTAGTCATTTTTTTTTTTTTTTTTTTTTTTTTTTTAAATCGTTGCCCCACACTAGGAATTTCTCCTGTATCGTGGGTGCGATTACAAACATATAAACTCACATACACAAACAGCCAGACCCGGAACAACTACTGGTAGGTCATACAAATATTTGTTCCGTTCGGGAATCGAACCCGCGACACGCAGCGCAGCAGTCAGCCGCTTAACCACTGCGCCAACCGTGCCGTCTAAGTGGGGTGTAAGGCGACTAAAATGTCACGGTGTATGTTAGGAGTGACCGTAACATGATTTTGTAGATGCATGTCCACATTTCTTTTACATTTCTTCTTTCGCAAGTCTGCTGGACGAAATTTCTCAAGAAATACGCAGTACCTTCCGTTGTATCAAAAGTTTTATCTCCTTTCTCTATGTTTTTACTGTGTGTGAATAAATAATAAAATTTATTATTTCTTGTGTCACAAATATTAAATACAATATACAATCTTACACAAAAATATTTATACTATGTACAAGTACATTAAGAAAAAAAAGGGGGAAGAGCTCATTGAGCATCAAAATAATTCGTTCGCATCGCTGTCAGTGGGAAAAGTGCCCAAAAGGCTGGCAGCGTTGCCACGTTGGATGGCAATGCTGATTCTTTAGCCTAAAAACAATAATAAAGTAAATAAACATCCAGTTCTAGAAACTTTTTTGAAGGATGATAATAATATATATTTAGTTAGTTTTTATTTGTTTTGTTCTACATTCAAGAAAGGCAAAACAAATTTTAAACCTATTTCCGACAGCATAAAAATAAATGGGATAACAGATACAGATGCATAGATATTATGATCTATGATCCATATTAATGGCCATATTCCCACCGTCTTCAGAGCTTCTCCATTGTGTACTGCACTCAATCATTGCTATGATATTACGAATACATTGTGCCACGTGATACGTACACCTATAAATTGATGTGGGCAGCGTGGAGCGTGATTTGCCTTAATGAAAATCAAACTGGAGACGGCCAGGACATGCATACATTTAGATACCGGGACAGTCAAGTGATTAATTATACCTACCAACCCGCATCTATGTAAATATTTATGTCTATAGTAAGGGTAAATGGAAGTCATATGGAAATCGGGAATAGTATTAATAATTAATAGAGAAATACATACACAAATAACATTTACAAAAAGAATGCAAATTCAAAAGCGTATGACGAGGCAGGCTAACCATATAATTTTAAGAGCACCGAGGAGAAACTACGGTAGAAATAATGTCTTATATGAGGGGGCTGAACTGTATAACTCTATACCTAAAGTAATTAAGAAATCGAAATCACTTCCAACTTTTAAAAGGCCACCTGAATAATGTGTGAATTGTACGTTTTTTACTGTTTTTATAACTTAATTTTATTTTAGTTTATTACCAAGTGAAACCGTCTCTTATCTTAATTATTATGTTTTTCTTCACAGAAGTGAATAATTGTATTCTTTTTGAGTGAAATAAATGTTCTTAAACCATAAAATAATTGGCCATATTATAATAAAGTTAGCAAGTCTTATAAAGGCCGAATTTTCGCCCTATAAAAGTTGCATTTTACAAAAATCAGTTACGTCGTACCGTCGGCGGCTCGCATAGTTTTAATCCAAAAGTTAATATTTCAATATAGCATGTAGATGGAATCGTAAAATTCCCCAATATCGTTCACTTTATAACACTGTAAAAGGGAATACACACTCGACGTATAATCAAATACGCCCAACGTCAGAGAGTCGAGTTGAAATAGAATTTTTTCGCTCTTAAAAATTGCGATCACGTTTCTAATATAGTGAAAACAATATTCTAGTGACCGGGTGATTTCTGCACAGATGCTTGCCCTACCAATATTATGTAGGTGGGGCAAACTTTTTCATAGCTTTGATATATGAATGTCCCATAAAATATGGGGAAATAATTTTAGATACGTGCAAACTAATGCTACTCAATTTTAACATGACTCATATCGACTCTTCACGGTTGATAGCAACTTTTGCACGATATTTTGATTTAATGTAATCTAATGTATTTGAAATTTGTTCGCTCGCGTTTGGTTTTTGATTTCTTCTCTGCACGATAACGTTGCGATATCGTAATTTGAAATCGCATACATCGGCTGCTCTCGCGGTTTTAATGGGTGAAGGGGTCGTTTCAAACGCCATGTCGATCGAACGATATAAAAAACCACATTAATCTACACTTATCTCGACCATATTATTTAATGACGCGTCATTTCGCGGTTATTTGTAACTTTTATGGAGGGAATAGATCGTGTTCGGAGATGCATTTTCAGATAACACTCTTTATGTCGAACATTATATTATGCGTAAGTGAAATTTCGTTATATGAAGCATGATCGTTCTGGCTCGCAGTTTTATGATACTCATTACTATCCTTACACATGTACTAACAATATTTTATTGAACTTCTTTATGCAAAGCAGTTCCAATGCTATGAATTAATGAATAGCAACAACATGCCTATTAAATATCTTCAAGTGGAATAATAGTCTAACAAAAACTATTTTCCTCGAGGACCGCAAAGTAAGCAACAAATATCGTTTATCACGCAATACGATTATTTTACAAAGAGTCGCCGGCAGCGGGTCGATTTGCATGAAATATAAAGGTGACCGCACACATAGTTTCCCGTTGTTTATAGCGGTCAGTGAACGTGGTCGTTTTGTTCCTCGCCCCTTTTGCATTCCTGTCTTCGTACCTTTATTGTCTTACTTTCCGCTCATGACATCGGAATAATATATTTATGAAATAGATAAACAAAGGGAGGACAGCGAAATTGTAAATTAAATTGTCGAGTAATGCGACTGTGCGCTCAAATGCTTGGAAGGACTTTTTTGTTTAGGAATTTAATGTAAAGGGAAGTTTATGAATGTTTGTTGGGAAATGAATGGTACTTTTGAAAGTAAGTATTTAATCTCGATTTATTGAAGTGAAAACTTCTTTAGGCGCGTTGGGCAGTTTTGAGATGGGAAAAACAATTGAACACGCGACACCGTTACCGACACCTCTTTTTTGTAAACGCGATTGTGTTCTTTATTTATATTAAGTTACGGATCAATGTTCTATGCAAGCATTTTTACTTTAAAGGTTTTGGAAGTATTTTTTTTTTTAATTCTAATTTTCGCTTCTGTCGGCACTCCCGGAGTGCCACTGTTTTTATTTTACCTGTTATTATTTTAGAAAAGTTTTATTTCACATTAAAAAATAAATCACTTAAACGTCTGGCCCGTCACATTGTAAATGCACAAGAACCCAAGGGAATATATTCACACATTGTTTAATATTCTGTCTGTATTCTTCATTTCACATTTCACACCTCAATGACACCTTTTGTCTGCACCGTCTCGCTTTCATTATTCGATTATCATCGAGAACTGTCAATTGGCTGTCATATTGCGAACAATCGGCACTCGATCACACTCCTCTTTCTAATGAGGGACGACACATTGAAGTCCGAAGTGGAATTATTAAAAAACCATTAGATGTGGGGCAAATACCGTGATGGATGGACTCTTGAATCCGATCCATTTCAATTTAAACGTCTGCATAAAGGGTGAGTATCCCCAGAGTATGGTAATGTGTTTTAAGTCAGCCATAGTCCGGCTCATACTTTTTTTTTTTCTTACGTACGGACGTTTTCGTATAGAGATACGTCATAACGTTTATAATGTTGCAATAACGGCTGGAACATTACTCACACCTAACCAGGAGTGATGAGCTGATAAATCATATCTAGTCGCCGATTTATATCGCAATAAACGAGGAGGGATTGCGGCAGTAAATAAAAAGTACCACCAACTCTTTATGATGTTTTATATTTATAGACTATTTAACATTTATTTCGTATACCCCTTTTTTAGAAAGTTACAAAAATAACTTGGGTTATAATATTATTGTGAGAAGCTGAAGTTACATTTAGCAAATACCTTCATTTACACAGGATGATACTACGCGGCAGTAAGCTTCCCGCGTGGGTCTACGGCGTAGCGCGTCTACGCCGGAGCTACGAATACTAAAAACCCAGGCCGTTAACTCGACTTCACTGTATAAAATAACCATCTGGGGAAACCACCGCTTATCCCTTAGAAAAACTCTCTTTGTGAGGATAACTCGCTCTACATCCCCTCTTATGATATGTTTATGTACTTTGAGATTTTATGTGGACGTTCCAACGCTGAGCACGAATTTTATTGGGTTTATAGAATTTTATGGCGCCATATTCCATGCAGTGGCCGCTGTTTTTCATTGTCTATTGATTTTGATGCGAATAGTGGAACGCCACGCTTAAACTGTCATCGTTTAAGGGGAGTGTGGAAAATTATGAAGTGTGTGAGTAATAAATATGATACGAAACTATAGATAAAACGTAAACAAAAAACTGTCAAACAAACGTTAACCCTGCTGGAGCTGAGGTAATCTGTGCGCAAAACTATGTTTGAAGCGAGCTTTAACAGTTTGACGGCGCACTTAATGTATTTATACCGGGCACCGGGCAGCGGCATCTGTGGCTAATGATATCGCTGGACCTGCACCCCCTGCCTCCCCGCCCCCATTCCCCCCAACACTCCCGATAGGCCCCCATGACTCGGTCATTAGTTAAACACGCACAGCCGCCCGCATGTCGCAAGTTTATCTTTGGCTAAACTGTAGGTATGTGGACTCTATTAGCCCTTTGATCAAATAATCTGGCGATAAAATAGGGCTTCAGGAAATTAAATTACATTAAATGTCATTGTTCGGGTGTTCTGGCTGTGAAATGGTTTAATGTGGGGCAGGCCATCCGGCTTGGTGTGTTTATGTATTGGAAGCAGATGAAAGCGTAAGTAAATTGAGTGTCTTAGAAAATCGATAGAGGCATATTAATACATATGTCAATGTAGAAAATAGACAGTAATAGAATATACACATCTTTACCTATACTAATGTTTATGTGTTTAAGGTTCACTTTCTTTGCGGTAATGGAACGGTGTTTTTGGATAAATTAATAAACGTCTTTACTGAATGATGATTTATTTGCGACTGTTTCTACATCTCACTACATGCATTAATATAGGAACTGGACATACCGCCCACCAAAACATTAGTTTTTAATCAATACATACATATTTGTATACTAACACATGTCATGCAAATCGAACAATGGACTGTAAATATTTTTAACTTTATTTAAACTTTAATTTTTATTTTATTTTATTTTAACCTTTCACTTCAATAATACTTCACCAATCATTAATTAAACCGCCCACCATAGCTCACTGATTTATTGGTTCTTTGGGAAGCGGTATCAATTTATATAGGGGCCTTTTTAACTCCTTGTTCCCCATCGTCTGGACTGTTACCACTCTTACGAGATTGTCCTTTCCAGGATGCATTTGTTTCACTCGTCCTAGTAACCATTTCGTAGGGGGCAAATTATCTTCCTTAATAATAACAACATCTCCAATAGCAGGCTCTGGAACCTTCACCTGCCATTTGTATCGTTGTTGGAGTGTGTTAAGATACTCTGTACGCCATCTATGCCAGAAATCTTGAGTCATTTTCTGAATAATTTGCCACCTAGTTAAAAGACTGACCGGCTGGTACTCGTAGCATGTATCAGGAACCGAAATCAAGGGCTCGCCAACTAAAAAATGCCCTGGCGTAAGCGGCATCATAGTATTGTCCATTTCATAAAGGGGGCGAGAATTGAGACACGCCTCGATTTGTGCTAAGAGCGTAGATATCTCCTCGTAGGTCAGTTTCGTGTCCTTATTTATCCTGTAGAGGTGTCTTTTCGCAGACTGAACTCCAGTCTCCCACAGGCCTCCACACGTAGGCATCCTTGGTGGTATGAAGTGCCATATTATGCTATCGTTAGCTAGAAGTTCAGCCGCTTCCTTCGCAATATTATTCTTTCCCTTCTGGAACATGTCCTTCAATTCTTTGGCAGCGCCGACAAAATTGGTGCCATTGTCGCTCCATAAGTTCGAACAGTGGCCTCGGCGCGCCACAAACCTCCGAAATGCGGCTATAAAAGCTTGTGTTGTTAGGTCTGTGACCGCTTCTAGATGGATCGCGCGAGTTGCCATGCATATAAACAAACAGATATAGCCCTTTGTTGCATGGTGTCCGCGGCCTTTCGATGTCCTTATGAATACCGGTCCAGCGTAATCAACGCCACTATTCATAAATGGCCGATGCTGATTGACTCTAACGGCAGGCAACTGACCCATGAACTGGGTTTTTACCTTCGCTTTATCCAAGATACAGGTCTTACAGTTGTGAATACATTTCCTTATGACTGACTTCAAACCTATCACCCAGTATCTTGTTCTCACAAAAGCCATCATCGCTTGTATCCCACCATGTAGTGTTCTAAGATGAGCTTCTTGAACTAATAACTTAGTTATATGCTGATTACCTGGTATTACAATCGGGTGTTTTGTAATTTCAGCTATGGAGGCATTTTCTAACCTTCCTCCCACTCTTATTATCCCATTTTTATCTAAAAAAGGGGCGAGTGTGATAAGAGAACTTCGTTTCTTCACGCTTCCATCTTTCTGTAAATCTTCAATATCCTTCTGATAAACTAAGTCTTGATAATACTTTATGCATAACTCTAATACTTTGTCTAGCTCATTAACTGTTAAATATATTTCCTTTGTTTGCTTTTCTCTTTTTGTCAATCTTCTGCAGTAAGCTAATATTCTTTTCATTCTTGAAATTGAAGAATAATGTTCCCAAATTGGTTTGGCTTCTAAATTTGTGTGAAATGATGAACCCTTCAATTCTAATTCAGTCTGAGGAATTTCATAAGTTTGTAGATCAAGATTTTTATGTTTTAACCATACAGGTCCAGTCCACCATAAGTCTAAACAAGCCAGGTCGCTTGCTTTAACGCCTCTTGTAGCGATATCGGCTGGGTTATCGGTAGACTGAACATGTCTCCCTCGGTCATTGTCTAGTATCCGTGTTATGTCTGCCACTCGGTTCGCAACAAATGTACGCCAACGACTTGGTTGAGATTGCAGCCATGACATCACAACCATTGAATCAGTCCACGCAAAGATTTTGTTTTTAGGTATTTTCAACAGGTCTACCAGATCATTGATTAAGTCTGTCAGTAATGCTGCGGCGCATAATTCCAATTTAGGAATTGAAATTTGCTTCAACGGTGCAACCTTGGTTCGAGATGCGATAATTGTGATATGTACTGTGTCTTCTTCGATAATCTTCAGGTAAGTAACCGCAGCATATGCGTGCGTAGATGCATCTGCAAAACCATGCAATTCAATGTTTGTATAGTTGATTGGTGTAGTTTTCAACCAGCGTGGTATTGTAATGTCTTGCAGGTGCATCAATTCTTCTCTATATCTCAACCATTCATCTATTAACTCTGATGGCAGCTCGTCATCCCATCCCATATTGCATAGCCACAGTTTTTGTATCAAAACCTGAGCGTTGATAATCACCGGTGACAGCCATCCAAATGGGTCAAACAGCCTTGCTACATCAGACAGAATAGATCTCTTCGTTACGGGACATCGAACTTCAGGTAAGTTAATTGTGAATTTAAATGTATCATCCTTCCTATCCCATGTCAATCCCAGAATTTTTATAACTTTTTCTAGCTTTATCTCTATTCCATCCTTCGTACTGTTTGAACCATCTCCCTCTTGCAAATACTTTAATACTTCTTCCGAATTACTAGACCACTTTTGCATTTTAAAATTTCCTTTACTTAGTATCAGCTTTATTTCCTCACACATTTTCTTTGTTTTTTCCTCAGTTTCACTTCCCGACATCAAATCATCCATATAAAATGAATCTTTAATTACAGGTGCTGTATTAGGATACTCAAGTGCTTCATCATCGGCGAGTTGTTGTAACGTTCGTACAGCTAAATAGGGTGCTGCAGCTGTACCAAAGGTTACAGTCATCAAGTTGAAGCTTTCTAGTTTTTCTTCAGGGTTATCTCGCCAGACTATGCGTTGTAAATTCGTATGCTCTGGTGTCATACTAATCATTCTATACATCTTAATTATGTCTCCTACTACACATATTCTATGTGTTCGCCATGTGATAATTAAGCTTCGTAAATCGGGTTGCAATACAGGTCCAATCATCATGGTGTCGTTTAAAGAATGACCGTTAGAACCCTTTGCAGACGCGTCGTAAACTACTCGAACCTTCGTTGTATCCTTGTCTTCGCGTATTACAGCGTGGTGAGGAAGATAGACTGATTTGTTATCATCGTTTGGGTCAGATTTTTTCAAATGACCCATTTCCATGTATTCATGAACTACTTTAGAATAATCTGACTTTAAACTTTGATTATTTTGTAATTTCTTCTCCAATTGTTTGAATCTATAAACAGCTTGTTGTTTCGTATCTCCACATAATTTCAGTGTGTCTTCTATTCCTTGTCGCAAAGGTAAGTGCACTGTGTATTTTCCGTTCACTCTTTTAGTTGTACTTTTGTAAATCTCTTCACACATCTCTTCTTCTTTTGTAAGTAGTTTTCTCTTCTTGTATAAACCTGTTTCGATTTCCCAGAATTTTCTTAATAAATCATTGTCTTCTGATACCATACTTGTCACATGTAGTGTTGTTATTTTGTGTTTGTCGCTAATTGATTTGTCTTCTCTTTGACCGGAAAGTATCCACCCCAAACGTGTTTTCTGAGCCACTATGCCATCAGAACATCTTACTAAACCAACTTCAATAATTTTAGAAAAGATGTCTGCACCGAGTAATATATCAATTTTGCCCGGTGTGTTATATGTAGGGTCAGCCAATAGTAATTTTTGGAGTTCTGGCCAGTTCATCGTAATGTGTTTTGAAGGTAATCTAGCAGATAGTGATTTCAAAACATAAGCCTTCACTTGAATAGCTTCCTTTCTATTATATTGCGATGTAACTGACAGGTCAACTACATGTTTTATAGGAACCAGGTTTCCTTCTCCCACCCCTGAGACTACACCGTTGATGCTTGTCCTCTTCAATCTCAAGAGTTCGACTACTCTTGAAGACACAAATGAAGCCTCTGAGCCTTGGTCAATCAATGCACGGAATACATGTGTTTCGCCTTCACTTGATGTAATATGTACTTGTGCTGTTGCCAATAACACTTGACGACCAGGTTGTTCTTTAGAGAAATGAGCGCTTGTAACCTTTTGTTCTGGTTGTTCTTCTTGTTTGTTACTCTCTTGTGTATCACTCTCTTGTGTTGTTTCTTTTGCTTCATGTAAAAGAGAATGATGTTTTCTTCCGCAAACTCGGCATTTCCTCTTTTGTTTACATTTGTAGACTATGTGATTCGGTACTAGGCAGTTGAAGCAGAGATTTTTGTTCTTCACAAATTCACGTCGTTGTTGCACATTTTGTTTTGCAAATTCTTTACAACTAAAGATGTAATGGTCACCCTTGCAATATACGCAAGAAGGTGATGAACTGCTTTTGCTGTGCGCAGAGTCACCTTTATCGTTCTCAGTATCCTTTGTTACGACATGATACGCTTTGTGACCTTGTGTCTTCTCTTTTGTAACTGTAGTAGTGATGGGAGCGATTAGCTCGAGCGTACGAAACTTAGACTCGAGGAACTTTTTCAACTCCTCCCACTTTGACAACTCATCGCTATTCTCCTTATAAGCTTCCTCTTCCCAACACTTTAACGTGTCTGAATCCAATTTCTGCGCCACTAGAAATACTAGGATAGGATCCCAAGTGGCGGTGTTTATGTTCATGTTATTCAGACTGTTGATACATTCTACAGTATTATCGAGCAAATCTTTAATTTGTGTAGCTGATGGGTTGCTTATCTTCTTCTGACAGCAAAACTTCTTTAAAACTGACGACACAATCATCTTTTTACTACCAAAACGTCCTTGAAGTAGTTCCCATGCTGTTGCATAATTACTTTCCGTAATTTGAATATGTCGTAATAACATCTCTGCCTCTCCGCCAACACTGGTTTTTAAATAATGCAACTTACGCACATCGCTAATGGAAGTGTTATGGACGAGTGCTGTAAATATATCTTTATACGTAGGCCATTCTTCATATCTGCCCGAAAAGGTAGGTAACTGTATTCTCGGTAGCTTAGCAAACGGTAGCTGGCCATCGTGTGATGAAGTGGACATGTTGGACGCTTCTAATAATCTCTGTTGTGACTCCAAGTTTGTTAGAAGATCGGTTAAATCCGCTTGTAAACAGAGATACATTTCTTCGTACTTATAATATTCTTCGTTAAGAAAGTAAGGTAAAACGCCCCGCTGTTCTCGTGGTGTACACTTCGTTAGGCTGCTATGCGTTTGTTTGAACGAATCCCAATATTCCTCAATGGTTTTTATTCTCGCTTTAACATAACCTGCTGTTAAACGCTGTTTCGGACACTTCTTTATGTTAACTTGCGCTTTCTGTATCATACTAGCCACATCTTCCAACGTAGATAAATGTTTAGACTGTTCTGGAGTTGGTGACGACATTTTGCAGAATTAAAATAAGTAGTCTACGTAGTATTATTCGCACAAACACGTTCAATATAGTTGGAATGTCTTAACCACTTTTTATGAATAAGTTTTTATAATAGTCTTCACAAACACTAATTACTTGTAAACAACTTCAATCCTTATCTAAGGAATGCGGTCCCCTATTGTATTCGCGCACCGAGTCCGCAAGCCGTTCCATTCACTAATTAATCCGGTTCGATTTCGACCATATGTTTATGTGTTTAAGGTTCACTTTCTTTGCGGTAATGGAACGGTGTTTTTGGATAAATTAATAAACGTCTTTACTGAATGATGATTTATTTGCGACTGTTTCTACATCTCACTACATGCATTAATATAGGAACTGGACAACTAATATAATACTACTAGCTCACCCCGGCAAACGTTGTTTTGGCAATTATTTGTTTGGGATGGACAACCCTTATCACTTAGGGGTATGAAAAATAGATAGTAGCCGATTCTCAGACCTACTGAATGTGCATATAAAATTTGGTAAAAATCAGTAAAGCCGTTTCGGAGGACATAACATTGAGACCCGAGAATTTTATATATAAGATAAAGAGGTATGTTTGTAAGTTTGCATGTAGGGGGTAATCTCCGGAACTACCAGTCGGATTTGAAAAAAATCTTTTTGCATTGGTTAGCCCAATTCTTGAGAAAGGTTATAGACTATGTAACATCACGCTGTGGCCCTTAGGAGCTGAGCAAAACATCGTCACGCGAACGAAGTCGCGGGTAGAAGCCAGTAATAAATAATTATACTGATAAAAAAAAAACAATCCAAAGTAAGAGTGTTATATTTTCACGGAAATATACGGAAAGTGCCGCATAACTGTGGCAGCATCACTATAGTTTCAGTGTCTTTCAGATAATTTGTAAGTAGGTATACAATAATTTTGACTTGGACAACCCTTTAAGTAGACTTGCACGCAACCCTTAATTTCGCAGCATTGCCGTAAGGTAAAATGGCGAAACTCAGGCGGACGGCAGTCAGCACTGGAGGGTTTCAAGACACGCTCGTTACTCGCATGCGGCGGGCGAAATAAACCGCCCGCTAGTTTAATTGGCGGTCACCTACACGCTACGTCTCATTCCTAGGGGCTTCCAACAAATCATTAAGACCACACTGGTCCTGTAACCCGAGTTTCGGAGAAATTGTTAGCCTGCAGTTGGGAGGAAGCGTCTACGTGTTGATATTTTGATGCACTGTTACATGTAGAATTGAATACTAAGCTTGATGATGACGAATAGGTACCGTAAATGTAGCTATTAAGCCACTATGAGTAGTAATATAGTCAAGTTTTATGTCACAAAATATGAATTATAATTATGTATTTTTAGTTTGACCGCTATGTGTGTCTGTCTGTGGCACCGTAGCTTTTAAACGGGTGAACCGATTTGAATGAGGTTTTTTTAAAGTGAAACTTTTATTACATCGTCTCAAACTTTTTCGTCTGTGTGTTGCATGTCGCATGACGGTCGGCCGCGGAGTAAGGATAAAGTGAAAGGCGCTCATCAGAGCAGCCAAGGCCAATATGGCGGCGCCTATAGAAGTTTCACTTTTACCGTGGTTTCATAAAACCACACAATCCTTTTTTTTTATTTGATAGCAGGTTTTCTAGCAATGGTTCTTAGATATATTTTTATCAAAATCGGTTCAGCCGTTTGACGATTATCAGCTCTTTTCTAGTTAATGAATGGATGTATCTTCCACAGGTCTGATCGATTTGAAATTTGGTATTATGTTTGTAGACGACCCTAAGCCTAGGTCATCTGATGCCGACTCTTAGATAGCAGGCAGGCGGGGGTTCGGAGATCGGGTTTGAAATAAATCAACCATGAGTCACGATTGTATAAAACACTGTATTATTCACTTTACCACACGTTAATACATATAATGTTACAATTTACACAATTTAGGACACACAGAAAATCAAATAGTATAGATCGATTAATCACTTCGTTCAACTTATTTAACTTACGAGCTTACACGTTTACAAAACAAAACACAAGACTGAGACTTTGAATTACAAGGTATTTATAGCGCGGACAATACTTTGGAGCTTACATGAAGAGAGTCTAGGCTCATATGAGAGTTTTCTAGGAGATTATTCAGCGACTACGATTTTACAGACATTTTCCACTGTTTAAGTACTTTTCTCCCATATGGCAAGTTGCGGGTGCTCGGTTTAAACAGATTAATTTTTCCTCCTATTCACCAGGACAATTATGGAAATAGGAAGGTTACAGACGTTCGGGTGTCTGCGGGGTAATGCGCAGTTAGCGTGTCCGGGGGGGAAATCAGAGGCTCGGGAGGTGGGGTCGCGGCGAGTTTCTGTGTACATAACGCTGTGAACAAAGGATTCTATATGTTTCCCGACATAGAGCGTTATTTCTTTTATATATTTTCCTAACATAGGTGGGAAATGGCCTAGTTAGTAACTTTGTGAACTACAAAAGCTTATTTTTCAAAGGGGTAAGCAGATATTCCTGTTTTTTATTGCCTATGACAGTATATAGGTCTTTTTATTACGGTAATGTGTTGTATGAATAGCCTCATTGGAAATCGAATCCAATACATATAAATATTCTGGCTCGCAGGCCAATTCCTATTGGAAATTACAATAAAGTCAAAACTGGAAAGGGATTTCTGTGCTTCCCTTACATTCCACCCCCTGTAAAAGGGTTCCACCGCATTACATCTTGTCTGTGGGAAGCACAACAAGCTTTGCTACGGGCCGACGCAGGACCCCACTTAAAGTTTTTACATCGGCTACACGGATGATACCGTCTTTCCCGTGGTACACATGCTTAATCAGTCCTTTGATCTACGCACTTCGGTCTTTATTGCCGTCCACTATCACTACTACGTCGTTTACGCGCACATTTGGAACGTTATTTAACCACTTTTCGCGACGCTGCAGCGTAGGTAGGTATTCCCGTAGCCAGCGCCGCCAGAACATGTCGGCGAGCGCATTCACACGGCGCCACTGCCGGCGGGAGTCGACATCCTCTGCATCTCTCGTCGTGAACGGAGTACTCCCGGACGCCGTGCCCAGGAGCAGATGATTCGGAGTCAGGACCACAGGCTGGTTGTGGTCGTCATACACGTAGCTGAGAGGCCGGCTGTTTATGATCAGCTCGGCCTCAGTGAGGAGGGTATAGAGGACCTCCTCTCGGGGGGCACGCTCCTTGAGCGTGCTTCGAAGTGCGTTCTTCACCGATCGTACTAGGCGCTCCCAGCAGCCTCCCATGTGTGGGGCCGCCGGGGGATTGAAGTGCCACTCGATGCCTTTGCTGATGGCTTCGGCCCTGATTTGACCTTGGTTGAGGTCTTTCAGGGCTGCTCGTAGCTCGGAGTTGGCCCCGATGAAGTTAGTTCCCTGGTCGGAGTACATATGCGCCGGTTGCCCGCGGCGCGCAATGAGCCGCCGCAGGGCTAGTATGGCGGAGTCGGCGCTCAGTGAAGCAGCCAACTCAAGATGAACAGCGCGCGTGGTGAGGCAAGTAAATAGGGCGCCCCACCTCTTCTCGCGGCGCCGTCCGATGGTCACTTCCATCGGGCCGAAGTAGTCGACGCCCACTCGGACGAAGGCTCGTCTGGACGTCTCCACCCTTGCGAGTGGTAGGTCACCCATTTTAGGTGGGGCTGGTCTGGCTCTGCAAATTCGACACAACTGACATTTGGCCACCACCATCTTTACTGAGGTTCTTACCTTTGTGACCCAGTACTTCTCTCTTAGATTGTTCACGACGGTCTCGTGATTCGCATGCAGGGCCATGGCATGGTAGAACGCGATGAGTTTTCGCGTTAGCGGGTGGCGTCCATCTAGAATTATGGGGTACTTTTCTTCGAAGGTGAGCACCTCGCAGGCACTGAGACGTCCCCTTACTCGCAGTAGACCGTCGTCCGTAATCATCGGATCGAGAGTTTTTATTCTGCTGGTTTTTGCAACTGGCAGACCTTGAAGTATGTCGGCCCGCTCATTTGAGAAGCTATCTTCCTGGCACAACTTTACCAAATGGTTGTGAGCTTCTTCTAAGTCGGACCGCTGCATCTCCGTTGTTGACCGGCGTTTACGACATCGGCCAATAAAAATGAGTACTTGAGCCATGACGCGTTGTATGCGCGCCCATGAAGAGTAGCGCTCGTACTCGAGGAGTGGTGCCGCTGGCGTTGTCGTAGCGTGGACCCGCTGGATGCGCTCGAGGTCCGCTTCCGCCGCCTCAGCCTCGCGACACACTGGCCACCCTTCCTGTGGATCAAGTAAAAACGGGGGGCCACACAGCCAGGCCGCATGGTTGTCGGGCCAAGACGATCTGGTTGCCTCGTCAGCCGGGTTATCCTCGGAAGGTACCCAGCGCCAATCGCCTCGGTCCGACAACCTATCTATCTCGGCTAGTCTGTGTGACACAAACCTTTGAAATTCTTGTGCCTCTGAATTAATCCACTTTAGGACTGTTTTGCTGTCAGTCCAATAAACTTTTCTTTTTATTGTTAGCCCCAGCTCTTTTTCGGCTGTGACTGCAAGTCGACAGGCTAACAATGCTGCTTGTAACTCAAGCCTAGGCACAGACACTACTTTTTGTGGGGCTACACGAGCTTTACCTAGAATCATGACTGACTTTCTTTTACCATCTCGGTAGCCTACCAGGTACGCGACCGCAGCGTATGCTTGTTCGCTTGCGTCGCCAAACACATGTATTTCTAGATCCTTATCTAGATCTAGCCCATACCACCTTGGTATTTGTATATGTTCCAGGTGATGTAGGTTATTGAGCCAAGTGAACCATGTTTTAGCGTCCTTTTCTTTCAATGGCTTGTCCCACTGGATCTCTGACTTCCAAATTTTCTGCATTAGTATGCGTGACTGTATCACGCAAGGATAGAGAAATCCCAGTGGGTCGTATATGGACATGATCACGCTCAAAAACTGCCTTTTAGTGGGCACTTGGGAACCGTTTATAATTTCTTTCGGTAGCCGTTTGAAGGACAAGTCGAAAGCTAAGTTGTCTTCCTTCGGCGCCCACATTAGCCCTAGGGTGCGTTCCGGAACGCCTACTCCCTTTTCTAGGGCTACCCTGTCCGGCATTTCTGACTGAAGCCTGGCCCTCAGCTCTGATGAGTTGGTGACCCACCCCCGGATTACAAACCCACCGGAGGCGTGTATCTGGGTCATCTCATCGATCAGCTTATTAGCTTGGTCCTCGGACCAAGCACTATCTAGATAATCATCCATGTAGTGCCTGGTCCTTATCGCCTCTACCGCCTGTGGGTACTGGTCACCAAACTCACTAGCATTTTTATTGAGTATATATATTGCCGTGGTTGGTGATGACGTAGCCCCGAATATCATGGAGTTCATCGCGTACACAGCCGGTTCCACTGTTTGATCCGTGCCTCTCCACAAAAATAACTGGGCACTTTGATCTTCCGACCTTATCCTAACACGCATGAACATATCGGCTATGTCACCAGAGAAGGCTATGGGACCCAGGCGAAACTTCATCAAAATTCCGGGTAAAGAGTTTAATAGGTCAGGTCCGGTCAAAAGGTTGTCGTTCAGACAAGTACCGTGAGACGTAGCGGCCGCATCGAAAACTAATCTTAATTTTCCCGGTTTATTTGGGTTAATTACCCCGAAGTGGGGTAAATACCAGGTACTCGGATTTGTCACAATCCCCTCTACCTTGCGGGCGTATCCCTCCTCTAACAACCTATCTATCTGCTTGGAATACGCCTCCGCGAAACCGGTATCTTTTATCATTTTCTTTTCGATACCGTACAACCTCTGCCGGGCCTGTTTATAATTATTAGGTAACTCTATATTATCATGTTTCCATAATAAACCTACTTCCCACTGTGATTTATTATCCGGTACACGGTGGCTAGTTTTATCTAATATCTCTAGCGCCCTTTCATTAGATGCATGTTTTCGGACGTTTTGAGATATACCTATAGCTTCTAGCTCAAATTGAGCTTTAACTAGGTCATGCAGGTCAGGAAGTGACTCTGCCATACAATTTAACGTCTGTTCGCTTTTCGTATTCTTATGGAACGGACCGTGTATTACCCAACCTAGCTCGGTAAGGGAGGCAACTGGCTTTCCGGATTTTCCGTGACGGACGTCCCGGCCGACGAGTAGCTGCCAGTTGTCCTGACCTATTAATATTAGCGGCTTGGCGCCCCGCATTTCTACACATCCCAGGTCGCGGAGGTGAGCGTTGTCACTGAGCGTAGCTGCTGATACGGTTTGGGAAGGAAGATTCAAGTTGTTAATAGTGCGACATTTAATGTCATGACACTGTCCATTCGGACCTTTGACCTTTACTTCTACCGCTCGCGACGTTAGGTCAGTAATCCCGTGACCGCCAGCGGTCTTTAATGTTAGAGGTATACATGGGCCCTCTAACATATCAGCAATCGAATTATCAATTAACGATATGGTCGCGCCGTCATCTAACAATGCGTAACATTGACTATTGTTGTCTCTATTATGACACAATGTTATCGGAACTATTTTCAATAATGCTGTAGCGCGCCATTCACCAATATTCGTAACTGTTTCGATTTTATTGTTGTCATTATTACACGCTTTGTTTTCTTTGTTATGTTTGTCGGCGTGTAATAATACATGATGCGCGAAGCCACATTTTTCGCATTTATTTGCGCGGCAAAACTTCTTAGGATGTTTCCTCACTAGGCATTTAAAACAAGTATTCAGACCTTTTATAGTGTCCCAACGTTGTTGCGTAGTGAACTTTTTGAATGTGTTACACTTTTCTATTGTATGTTCGCGCTGACATACGACACACTCCTTAGGTACCGAGCTAGACTCATCACTCTGTGTATTTATTCTATGAGTCTGCTGCGGCCTAATATACGAATTTACTTGACGTGCGGTATTCATTGGTCGCATCTGACCGAAGACTTGTTTCTGTTGCCTAACAGGGGGTTTAGACGCACTAGACTCTATCATAGAAGCTTGAACATAATATGACGTCGTACGCGCTAACTGTATTAAGAAATGAGACAGGAATTCTAAGTTAGGTGAGACTCTCAAGTCCACCCCCTGTACATTGTCTAACCCCATGGCAAAGTCCCCGTACTGCGCACGTTGTATTGGCGTGAGTTTACCCAATAATTGACTGACTAACTGTGGATTGTTTAAATATCCGTCAGCTTTAATATTCTTAAGTAGGGCTACTACATTCCTCACGGTCGACGAGAACTTTCTTAGCTCGCGGCAATCCTCAGATATCCTAGGTAAATCCCTAACCTTTTGGAGCGCACTTTTTAATATTAAAGTCGGATGACCATATTCTTCGTCAAGCGCGCGCATTATATCGTTGGGATTCGTACCTGATCTTAATAAATCCTCTACTGATATCTTTGCCTCGCCGTGTAAAGACGTTTTAAGACGGGCTAAGTTCTCGTGAACTTTATAACTATATTGTTCAGTGGTATCCCAATACATATTTTTAAATGATATCCACTCAGCTGGGTCGCCACTAAAATGCGGTAATTCGTAAGCCTGTCTAGGTACCGGTCGCGGTCTTCCCATACTGGTTATTGCCTCTGCTAGCCTACTTAATCCTGTGTCCCTTTCGCCTGACGATTCTCGCCGCCTTTCTTTATCATCCGCTCCGTACTGCGTCTGTCGCCGTGTATCCGACTCGGGTATCGAAGCCCGAGGTACACTTGCGACCGGAGTGGTAAAGACGGGATAGTTATTGGGCAATTGGAACGTTACTCTATCTGTAGGCATTGGCATGTGCGTCTGTGTCATAGGTCCCGTTGTATTCGAAAACGGTACCGACACTGGCGTTTCCAGTACATGCGACATAACATTTTCACGGTATAGATTTGACTGAATAGTACTCACGTTCTGTGACTGACTCACGGTAATGTTTCGGGGCGCGGCCGCTCCTGTGGGCCGGCGCTCCGCAGACGGGGTACACAACACTGCATCCGGTTGGCACAACACTGCACTCGGTTCACGTAACGCACTAACTGAATCACGCAACACTGTTTCCTGTTGACCAACCTGTGGTGTGGTATCAATCCACTGCTCCACTCGATGTGCTGTACCCACGTCCGAGTTAGTCTTCACTCTCGGCAGCCGCTTCAATCTCAGCTACGTCGGCCTCCACTCTTTTCTTGAGGAGGTTTTCTTTGAGCTGGACTAACTCTCTTTCCCCTTCATATTCGATCCTTTTTCTTAGGTAATCGACGCTCTTACGACTGCTTCTGGATGAGGCTCTGCTACGCGGCGACTTACGGCGATCTCGTACGGAGGCCTGCCCTCCCTGTGGTACCTCTGCCGTACTTCTTGCACTATAGTCGATTACTCGACCACCGGTCAGAGGAATATTGAGGGCAGACGTCGACGCCATAGTCGGCGCGACAGACGGTGAACCCGGAGCCCTATCTAACGGCAACCCGGAGTCCGCGATGACGTCATCCTTGCGACGCGCGCCTTGTTCTTCGACTAACTTTCTCAGCTTGCTACGTGTAGCGATAGAGCTCTGTTGACTCATGGTTGCTGGAACAACCCGATCCGGCACTCGAAGGACCAAAAAATATAGACGACCCTAAGCCTAGGTCATCTGATGCCGACTCTTAGATAGCAGGCAGGCGGGGGTTCGGAGATCGGGTTTGAAATAAATCAACCATGAGTCACGATTGTATAAAACACTGTATTATTCACTTTACCACACGTTAATACATATAATGTTACAATTTACACAATTTAGGACACACAGAAAATCAAATAGTATAGATCGATTAATCACTTCGTTCAACTTATTTAACTTACGAGCTTACACGTTTACAAAACAAAACACAAGACTGAGACTTTGAATTACAAGGTATTTATAGCGCGGACAATACTTTAGAGCTTACATGAAGAGAGTCTAGGCTCATATGAGAGTTTTCTAGGAGATTATTCAGCGACTACGATTTTACAGACATTTTCCACTGTTTAAGTACTTTTCTCCCATATGGCAAGTTGCGGGTGCTCGGTTTAAACAGATTAATTTTTCCTCCTATTCACCAGGACAATTATGGAAATAGGAAGGTTACAGACGTTCGGGTGTCTGCGGGGTAATGCGCAGTTAGCGTGTCCGGGGGGGAAATCAGAGGCTCGGGAGGTGGGGTCGCGGCGAGTTTCTGTGTACATAACGCTGTGAACAAAGGATTCTATATGTTTCCCGACATAGAGCGTTATTTCTTTTATATATTTTCCTAACATAGGTGGGAAATGGCCTAGTTAGTAACTTTGTGAACTACAAAAGCTTATTTTTCAAAGGGGTAAGCAGATATTCCTGTTTTTTATTGCCTATGACATAGGTCTTTTTATTACGGTAATGTGTTGTATGAATAGCCTCATTGGAAATCGAATCCAATACATATAAATATTCTGGCTCGCAGGCCAATTCCTATTGGAAATTACAATAAAGTCAAAACTGGAAAGGGATTTCTGTGCTTCCCTTACAATGTTACTTCAATGATATTAGAAGAACATAGTAACCTTAAACTAATGCTGCAGCATCACCTGGAATTTGCAGGATACCCAATTCCCTTACCAATTTACAGCAGAGGTATCGTGTTTGGACTCATTGGAATGGTCTCAATAAATAGTTTGTAGATAGATGGTGAACAGGGTCTGGTGATGGAGTAAGAAAGGGAATTGAAGAAATGTTAGTGTCGGGGGTTTTTAAATTTTAACTGTTAATATTGTACTTGTAAAACAATACAAAGCATTAGGCACTGGTACAATAATTATTTTAAACTCACACAAAACCCTCACAACTACATTTCACGTTCAAATTTAATTAACACTGCAAATCTAATCTGTCCCGACATTTATTTATAAAACAAAAGATAGTAAAAAGCCGCATAGGGTTGAACAGTAAACGTTCTTGTGTCCGGAGGAGGGCGGGCGTGCGGCGGTCACTCGATTAATACCAGCATTAATCTCAGCTGCCCCAGCGCAGGGGACTTTAATTTATGCCCTCGTTTTGACAATTGATGAGAAAGGACATCGTGTAGATATTTTAAACAATAGACGCAGGTGGAGCAGAATTAAACTGCGATTACGGACAGGGTCGGGTTGTACAATTTGTACGATTAATTTACAAATTACATTGTTAAATATGCACCAGATTGCTTTACAAGCGCAACTAATTATGTTATGAGTAAATATGCATGTGCCAGACTACCTCAAAAGTGTTAAGTTAGATATCTAATTAGGAGAAAAGCAGTAAAGCAGCCAGGACCTTTTAACTACTTACATCTACAATATAAGAGTGAAGTCTACACACTCATCAGCTTCGGGGAATATTGAATTTGCGTAGAATAGACGTAATTGAATCAGAGATTAGAGTTAGCTAGAGCTAAATAGACTCAGACGTCTTATATAGGTCATGTGTAACTCTTATTGACCAGTCCACACTACTGCCTGTCAAGTCTACGCCTAACACAAAAACTTTTATCTATTCACAGAAACACAGTTAGGTTGAGTTTCTATTCACTTGGGATTGTGGTTGAAATTCATATTTGCATATGTCTTACCAGTAACCAATAACTACCTATCATTAAATCAAAAATTAATCTGCCTAGCCTTTTCCCAACTATATTGGGGTCGACTTCCAATCTAATCGGATGCAGCTGAATACCAGTTTTTTACATGGAGCGATTGCCTATCCGACCTCTACAACCCAGTAACTGGGTAATACGATACTCCTTGGTAAGACTGGTTGTCAGATTTTCGGGCTTCTGACGACCCGTAACGACTGTCAAAGATCCACGAATGACAGCCGGGACCAACGGCTTAACGTACTTTTCGAGGCACGGAGGAGTCTCAGTATGGAAAGATGGTCACCCATCCACGAACCAACCCTGGCAAGCATAGTTAAATCTGATGGATCGACCCGTGCGGCTGTTATTACTTAGCCACGAGCTATGCTATATGCGAGTATTTACTTGCCACGTACAATATATACCTATCATTAAATCAACTTACATCAAAACACGCGAAATATAAACTGACTTTTTATTGCCAACGAATTTGAACTTTTCATTTCCACAGAATCGTGGCTACAAATCCGCACAAATTCCATTAAACTTCCAAACATTTGGAGGCAAATCGCCGGGTATACCCTAATGAGTGTTGGTGAACGGTCGGTCTGGAAGCAAGGCATGCGTGAATGCGCGGCCGCTGCTCGTGACGTCATCGTCCGCGCGACCGAAGAGAATATTAATTCACTGCTGCGTCTAGCAACATCACTCGCACTCACTGCGCTCACTCGCTGCTAATTGCATGGAAACTAAGCCTGAAACAGTAATGTCAATTTTAATATGCGGCATTCGTGCATAAAAATTAATTTTACACGAAATTAAATATTAAAATACTCATAACTAATTAAATTAATACCAAACGGAATTATTAATCATTCGTTACCGCAACAGAAATATTTGTAATTTTATACATGTTTAGCAATTATTTGAACCGCATTAGTAATAGCTGCGGGCAAGCAATTATCATCAAAAACTAATTAAAGCCTCAACTATATTAATTTTGCGTCCAAAATTATAAATTCCTCGCTGACACAGAGGGTTCCAACAAAACTGATACGGAATAAATTTTCAACTTAATTTAACTAGACAAACACAAAGGACGGAATAAAGGGACCGACTTAATTTCAGTATTGAGGTGGAAACGAATGATAAGCTAGTTTGTTCACTACACACACGGAACTATGAATATATTACATTAATAGAATACTGAAATATAAAATAGAAACTACAGAAGCATTTAGGTTAAGACATAACAATAAGTTTGTTAGTAGTGCTTAGTTATAATTATTCTAAGTCCTCTGCTAAGAAAAGGAAACATGGAAAAATAGGTACCGACCTATACAATAATGGAAAATATACTTTAATAAAAAATAAATGACACTTTCCTTCTATGATCAAAATCTGCCACATCCATATCTCCGTAGCATCATTCACGGTGTTGGCGCGCGCGCCGAATGCGTCCCAAACTCCCGACTCGTCCGATTTCGCGCTCCACTATACTCGCACAGCTGTCGCAACTCGCTCCTCTGTACAATCAACATAGAATATTTTAAAATATTGTATTATTTGATGCGTGTGATACAAAATACAGTATCATTACAATGATACTACGATAGTCTAAATATGTACAACTTTAACCTTTAGTGGTATGAGGAACAGGGTGTAAAGTTCACTCATCCACAATAGAAAAGGGAGGATCCTCCGACCAGACGGGTGTTGTGTCTGGCGGGCAACTGCCCAAGGTTTAAGTCGGAATCTTGTATACAGGATAAGTTTTTATCCAGTGCGCAAACTTTAATATGTAACTTTACTCATCATTATAAACAACTTTTACTATGGAACCAAACCTGAAATCACGAAAAAAAAATCAGCTGTTCCCTACATTTTGACGAGTTATGCGAACATAAAATAAATGTTAGGGAACAGCTATTTTTTTTTGTTTGCACACTGGATATAAAACTTACCCTGTATATGTCGATCGCATGGTAAACTCCAATTCCGCGATGCAGGATTTGTGTGACGTCATGTCTTTGATGCGTAGTTCGTATGTGGCGGTGTAACCGCTACAAACCATTGAAAATTATGTAAATTAAGTCATTCTTCTACGTTATGAAATGCGAATGCATTTCAACTCACCGTCGAGTGGACATAGAGACAACACGTACAATCAGTCCAAAACCAATCTACGGCGAAGCTTTATCGAATACCTCAACCATTGAAATCGTCACATTCCAAGAACACAGACGTAATTAATTCCCGAAACTACACACACACCTATCAACTACATCCTTTTATCTATTTAAAATGTTCGATATTGGGAAATCAAACAGGTGCTTCGCAGTCAAAGGTCATAATTTAATCAGCGTACAGAGCAGTGGTCCGTCTGTGCATCTGGTAGTCGCAGTTATAAAACCGCAGACTGCCATGTTCAATTTACAGCGTAACCCCATGGAAAATGTTGTGATTGTACACGTACCTATGAATTTGTCGGCCATCATGATTTCTGCGGTTGTAACGTTAATAATGGACCGATTAGCCGTGTGGGGGACCGCGACACTCGATTTGGGAGATATCGTAATTGATAATTGGAGCATTGCATTGCATAAGTGCTGTGAAACGTCCATCCAAATATTATTAAATTAATAAACAATGTTAGTAGAAAAACAACAAATCTGTAGTGTATGAAATATCGCGCATCATTGCGTTCTGAAAACTGTTTAGTTAAATTGCACATGCTATTAAGTTGTTGGTTAGCTCTTCCTAGAATTTTATTTATTAACCAGCTTTCCCCCGCGGCTTCGCCCACGTGGATGTCAACAATTATCCCACAGGAACATACTACCGGGACAAAAAGTATCTTATATGTTAATCCAGGTACAACTATCAACAACAACAACTCAACCCAACCCAACTCGGGTCAACTATCTGTGTGCCAAATTTCATCCAAATCCGTTTAGCTGATTTTGCGTGATTGAGTTACAAAAATCCAAACACACAAACTTTCACATTTGTGATATTACTATGATAGTAGGATTAACATTTAATAAACACAACTATTATTGCACTCAGTCGAAGATATATAATAAAGGAAAACCATAACACAATTACTGACTGATATTTGAATCTGTAATGAA
Source organism: Agrochola lychnidis (assembly GCA_963680765.1). Taxonomy (NCBI): domain Eukaryota; kingdom Metazoa; phylum Arthropoda; class Insecta; order Lepidoptera; family Noctuidae; genus Agrochola; species Agrochola lychnidis. The sequence continues at coordinate 10,512,447 of OY796857.1, forward strand.
AGAAAACCATATCACAAAGCTGTTTCGCAGACGCCGTTTCAAATATGAATACTGCACGGGTTTCCACTTTATTAGTTTCTACCGGGAATTCCCCGAGTTTAGTTTTACCATACATTTTCATTCGGCAGTGCTCCGCCCGGGGTTGTAATTAATACAGCTAATATGATTAGTAGTTGTTCTCTAGCAACTTGTGTCTGGGCTAAGAGCTTTGTACTGTAGTGTTTGCTTTGAACATTTTCTTGGGAATAATATGAACATTTAACATGACATGCCAAATATGAAATTAATTGAAACGAAATGTTTATTTCTGTAAGTAGATCTTTTAAGACACTTTTACACGTCAATATTTTAATTATTATTAATATTTTAATAATATACTTTTGATTATTTGAACCCATGTAAATTATGAAAATGCATTCAATTATTTACATAGGTGTTCCAGTTTTCAGTAAGTTACTCTTTTGATTGAAATTTTTTCACAAAGCAGGTTTTTTTCTCTATATGTAAATAAAACTGACTACCTACATAAAATAAAGTGAAGTATTACATTTTATTACAAAACGTATGTCGCTCCGGTCGCCCGTGGCCCGAGGCGGGCGGTGGCCGGGCAATAATTGCGTGCATATTACTCCCGCCCCGGGCGTAATCGTCGGACACATGACTTATATCTGTTTTTTAGTCAATTATAAGTACTCAGAATGACAAATATTATTAACATCGGATTTTACACTGGCTATTTATTTCATTTTGAAGGTGTTTAAAATAATAGGTCGTTTTGTAAATTGCTTTACTAGGTAGGAACTTATACAATTTTAGTCAGTTGCTTATAAAGGTTAGGTATGGGGAAACAACTGCAACGTTTGACTGATATTTTAGAAAATTGGTCGCCTATATAGTCCTAATTACTTATCTGGGGGCACGGAAGTGCCCCCGCCAAGACGAGCCAAGTGAAGCGCAAGGGCACTACCTACCTTTTCTCGAAGCGATTCGTCGTTGTTTTAAACCCTCATAACTTGGGTGATACCTACTAAATCTTATCTACTGAATGCGTATTAACTCGTTTATTTTATAAATCGATTATGCTAATGGTAGCATCTTATTTCTGTATCCATTTAGACAAATCCTTTTGGAGCTCGGAAAACTGAACATGAAATTTAAATGAACACCATTTTGATTTTCGTGCGCTCGCATTTCAAATCGAACACAATACCGATGCTGTATCATATTCTCTGAATTCTGTGCAAATCGCATGTTCATAGGAACATAATTAAAATACGTGAATTTGATCAATTAACGTCTATTACATTTGTTCAAAATACTCTTCAGTTGGAATGTAATTAATACAGGATTGCTTTATTATCGACGTGCACTTTCGGAATCTGTTCCTAATTAATCATGTGATTTATGAATGCATTGTTTTGGATACGAGAATAAAGAGCTTCGCATAATTTCACAAAATAATAATTAAAAGAAAACAAAATCACACCACGACTTTTAATGTCTACCATAAGTTTATAATTATTAAAAACACATGTTGTATTTTTTGTAAATTAACTACTACCTGGACATTGTACAGGGTTTTTCAATAGGAACAAGGTATCTTTGACAGCTACTGGCGGCCATATTAGATTGTCGCGATTTTTTGACAGATGAGTCATTAAATGTTCGGCATTTATCAAGATGAGTCGCTTTAAAGTTGAACAGCGCGTTGAAATTATTGAAGTGTATTATCAAAACGGCAGTTCAATTCGTCAAACGTTTCGTTTGAAAGAGAAATTCAACGGGTTCCTGATCTCAAAATTCGGGGACAAGACATGGCCTCCAAGATCATGTGAATTAACGCCCCTTGATAATTTTTTGTGGGGTTATGTGAAATCGCTGGTGTATGCGAACAAGTCAAGAACTGTTGAAGACCTAAAGAGTAACATCACACATCAATGAGATAGAGGTGCCATAATGCCAAAAAGTGATGGAAAATTGGACCTCTCGTATTCACGCTACCATACGAAGCTGAGGTAGTCATTTAAATGATATGGCATTCCACACATAATGCCAAAAACTCAGCCTTCAAAAAAAGAAAAAATACTCTAATTGTAAACAATCAATGTGTTTTTATTACTATTCAAACATCCCTATTGAAAACCCTGTATTAATTAGTATAGATGTGAGAATGTACTTACATAGCCTATAAATCTTATTTCCCTGTATTTTGTCTTATTGCCCGGTAACAATATCAACAAACGAAAACATAACTAAATCACGGTTCTACTCCCAAACTATATATCATGAGCTGAGACTAGTTTGGGAATTAAGCTACAATTAAATGGTCGTAAATTCCAAGTTTGGTCCCGGGTCACTCCGGGGACTGCGGCGGCAATTTATCAATTATTTACGCCACTTGGGCCCTGCGCACCGTCTGCCGTCACCTACCCGCCACCGATCTGTTGATTGACACTGCTGATATTGAAAATAAACACGGTAGGGTTTTCTACAGATGATAAATTAATGCATAACCGGAGCTAGACTCCGGTAGTGCATTAATTTATACCAAAGACCTTAAGACACTGGTCAGGCGAAGGGCTTTTCTACGTAACCTTTGACATTGCTGATAGTGAAAATAAACATGCCATGGTATTCCACCGATAAGTAGTTAGGATGAGCAATATTTCGCGCACCTGAGTTTACATCTAATTAAATACGTTCAGGAGAGTTTGTAGCGCTTACACCGCCACATACGAACTACGCATCGTAGACATGACGTCACACAAATTCTGCATCGCGCAGTTAGAGTTTACCGAGCGATCGACATAAATACAAGATTTCAACTTCAAACCGATGGGCAATTGCCCGCCAGACACAACACCCGTCTGGTCGGAGGATCCTCCCTTTTCTATGGTGGATGAGTGAACTTTACACCCTGTTTCTCATACCACTAAAAGTTTAACTGTTTGTAAGAAAATTGCAATCTGTTTGTCAACCTGCTTTTTGAAAATCGTTGTAGTAACATCTACGCATAACAAAGTAAGATGATCTTGTGTAAAAAGAAGCAAAAACAGGGTTTTTTAAGAAGACAACCGCTCCTGAAAAAAAATTACCAACGTCTCCTCTAATGTTTCAACAAACATCCAAACAAGTAAATAAACAAAATGTAACAGTGAGTACATGTGAGCTAGGGTCGTGCAATCAGTCACTTAGTGTTGTCCCGGTCCCGGCGACGCTGTACGACGCTGGTCCGTGGTCGCACATCGATCTACGTCAACCACAGTTTCGGAGTCGCGGACTTGACTCAAGAGTCCTAAGACGGAGCACAGATGCTCCCGGGAAATATGCGGGACATTATTTGTTTATTTTCTTAGATCTTGTCAGATGTCGACATAGTTTTGGTTGAGAAGGAGATCATGACGAAACGCTCTTCAACATTCTACTTACGCCATTTTTTTTTTGGGAAATTCTAACATGGGCAATTGGGTATCACTAAATTAATCATGCATGCGGATTCGCATGTTACCAAAACTTATTGCTGTACATTGTATGACGAATATCAAGTAGTCATGTCCCAAGAATTGCTTAGTTTATCTTCAATATTTTGTTACTGATTTCATAAACTCCTAAAGAACGTCTCATAAAAACCGAGCGAGCCTAATAGTAGTCGTTTATGACGTTTAACATTTGACATGTTGGCTGACAGTAACAACCTCTAGGAAAATGGGTTGGTACCATCTGATCACCGCGCGCGCTCATTGGTCAAATCAAATAGCGCGCGCTTCCCTGGCTTCCTGTTACACACTTCCGTCCCTTTTCACGAAATCACTCCCACAGATTGCAGGAAAGCGAGAGGAATGATGATACTTATCAATAATCACTGAAGACTTATTGCACTTTAAACTGTTTATGTTTATTTACTGAATCATTCATATCAGCCATTTATTGTTTATTTGCCTCGCATTTTAATATAAATACGCCAAGTTAATTAAATTGCGAATATTTGTATAACTACATGTAAGTAAACAAAATATGAAAATAAATGAACACAATTATTTATCTGGCGTCCCCTTCCGATTTAATAAAGTTCAGCTATTGGCTACCGGTAAATATTTACACTGACTTTTATAACTGGCAACATTGGTCATTATATATTGGCAATATAAATGCATTGATATTAAAAAAAAAAAAAAAAAAAAAAAAGGTAGCTACTATTAGGACACTAAATTAAGTTTAATTTTTATTAGAGTAAAATCCGAGAAATCGTTTCTTTCTTATTATAACAGGATATAACTTCAGGAGAACAGGCACTAAACTTATTTCACAATACATAGAAATTAGCATTTGCACAAACAAACATACAAAAAGTCTAATTTTTTCGATTTTGTTACAATTCATTTTACAGTTTTTAACACAGCTATTTACATTAGGTACTAAATTAAAAGACTAACTATCTGTATAAGTAAAAATAATAAAAACAAAACCACACTTTAGGCGTCGAAGTATTCGTCCGCATCGCTGTCATCCGGAAACGTGCCCAGAAGACTAGGCACTGAATAGTTTCAGGAATTGAAGCATAGTTGTTGATCAAAATCAATATTAGATAATTACTAGCTGACCCGGCAAACGTTGTTTTACCATTGACCACCCTTATCAATTAGGGGTATGAAAAATAGATTACGACCGATTTTCAGACCTACCGAATATACAAACAAAATTTCATAAAAATCGATCAAGCCGTTTCGGAGGAGTATGGCAACTAACATTGTAGCACGAGAATTTTATTTATACAAATTCTTGAAACGCTGAACGCTGTGCCTACTGAAAAATCCATCTATGACGCGGAAGAACAAAACCCGTAACTACACTTTCCTCAGTTTCGTCTTCAATTATTTTATAATTATAAGAACCTTCTTGGGTAGTTATGTTAGCAGATATGTATGGCACATAGCAGTTGCATAATATTTACGACATAGGTTAATTAAGACGCCGTGAGCCGAATGGGCGATATCTCCTTAACTGCAAGTGTTACCGTGATTTACGCTACCATTAGTAATCCGTTTTGTTGCACCCATTGTACTGTTCTGTACTTTCACGTCATTAAGGGAAACTTATGACGATTTGTGTTGAAACTTAAGTTAATTAAGATTTAAGTTACCCCAAAGTATCTTAGGGTTAGAAAACTGTGTCATGAAAGCAAGCCAGAAAAACATACGATTATCTAATAAGTAAACCAAACTCTATGAGCTTTAAATAAATAGTTTCCTGGTCATAGATCAAAATAATCTGGTTTACGCTTCAGTCGGGATCATCATCGTCATCATTTCAGCCGAAAGACGTCCACTGCTGGACATAGGCCTCCCCCAAGCACCGCCACTTCGACCGATTCTGTGCTTCCCACATCACGCGGATTCCTGCGGTCTTCACAAGGTCATTGGTCCACCTAATCGGGATCAATAAGTTTGAAGGGTTCTGAAAATTTTAGAGAGCCGATGTTATTACTAATTTCGTAATAATTATACTATTGTTTAGAACAATTCGCTGTCCCCGGCGAATAAAATCGTGATCGTACAAACCAAATTTTACAGGAAAATAAAAGACAGTTTTTTTCTGAATATCTTATTAATTAATTATAGATAGCGGAATTGTTCAAATACCAAAAGAAAAGTGATTTTTTACATTCATAACAATACACCTTAAAATCTCGTAACTTCTGAAATAACCGTAGGAAATGAATGAAAAAAATTGACAGAGTGTAATCGGACCTCTGAATATTGAATATGCAATAAAGTTAAAACTATCGTAATAGCACATTACCATATTATTCGCCGGGGACAGCGAATTGTATCTCCTCTTTTGAAAATCAGCCTGAACATACTTACCCTGACTCAATAATTTCCCAAGCCTTTAAGAGCAGATTTGATCTGCAAGCGACGGGCCGTCAGCTGTTGAGCCGAGATCTTTTATACGAATCGCTCAAACAAAGGCGAGGCGTCGGAGCTAACTTAAGCCTTTTGTTCGTTAATTCCTGAGATGAACACTGCGCTTTCTTGGAGCGTGTACAATGGTGCCGACGAAACGTACATATGTTACAGCTCAATTTATAATTAAAACTTGTGCGGTCGGGGGGACCTCGGTCAGGAACGAAGTTTTTTGCTCACCTATGATTTAAAACAAAATTATTTTTTTTTTGCTGCCGCCTTCCTGGATTTACATTTTGACCTCACTATCGGCTTTACAGACGGCTGCTAGTTCGACTCATAATAGTTTTGTTAAGAATAAGAAAAGATTTGTAGCAGGGTGGAATAAACATGTGAAAGAGGTTCATGCGCGGGCGCGGCTTGGGTTTCAACGGTGGATCTTGCATGGAAAACCTGCGTCGGGGGATGTATACCTGGAAATGAAAATGTCGAGACATAGATTTAAAATTAAGTTGAAGTGGTGTCAGAACAATGAAAACCAGATAAAAATGGATATCATTGCAACCCTTCACGAAGAAAAGAAATTTAGTTCTTTTTGGAAGCAAACCAATTCTTTGAATCCTCAGCCGAGCCTGCCATCGAATGTTGATGGCTTATCACATAACAGTGATATAGCCAACATGTTCATGAACCACTTTAAAGTCGCAACGCATGTAACAAATGCATCTAGGCGAGGCATTCGGACCCCGTGTGAGGGTGATCCTCATGTAAGATTCGTCGTGAAAGATGTAAAAGATGCGTTAAAAAGTATGAAACGAGGCAGGTCACTAGGGCACGATGGTTTGAGTGTTGAGCATCTAAGGTCCGCTGGTGTACATTTACCTAGGTTACTCGCTATGTTATTTAATTTCTGTGTGAGTCACTCTTACCTGCCTGACGATCTCGTAAAAACTGTCGTAGTTCCCATAGTTAAAAATAAGACAGGTGATTCATCCGACAAAAACAATTATAGGCCCATTTCACTGGGTACAGTCATTGGCAAAGTGCTGGACAGCCTGCTTGAGAGACAGTTGAATATGCATATCAAACTCAACGACGCGCAGTTTGGTTTTAGAACCGGTTTGTCGACGGAAAGTGCAATCCTGTGTCTCAAGCAGACTGTGCAGTACTACACAGACAGGAAGACACCTGTATATGGTTGTTTTCTGGACCTGTCGAAGGCTTTTGACCTGGTGAATTATGACATTCTATGGCAAAAAATGTCGGATGATACAAACCTTCCACCTGAGGTTATAAATATATTTAAATTTTGGTATAAAAGTCAGATTAACTGTGTTAGATGGTCAGATGCTCAATCAGAACAGTATGGGCTAGATTGTGGAGTGAGGCAGGGGGGGTTGACTTCACCCACTCTGTTTAACCTGTACATAGACCGGCTGGTTGGTGAGCTTAGTAGCACTATGGTTGGTTGTTCTGTGGATGGAAGAATGATCAACAACATTAGTTATGCTGATGACATGGTGCTGCTCAGCCCATCAATCTGTGGATTAAGGAAGTTGTTGGCCATGTGTGAGAGGTATGCGGAGGCTCATGGCTTGAGGTATAATGCTTCTAAAAGTGAGGTGGTGGTTTTTAAAGTACACAATAATACACCAACGAATATACCACCGGTGACGATACAAGGAACACCATTAAAAGTCGTCACTCAATTTAAATACCTCGGTCATGTGGTCACGGGTTCTCTCACGGATGACCGGGATATAGATAGGGAGCGCAGGGCGTTGGCAGCCCGATGCAATATGCTTGCCCGCAGGTTTGCGCGGTGCACTGACGAGGTAAAACTGACGCTCTTCAGAGCCTTTTGCCAGTCGTTTTACTCTTGTAGCTTGTGGGTTAGGTATACGCAGAAGGCTTACAACGCTCTGCGCGTGCAATATAATAATGCGCTGAGGATATTGTTGGGGCTGCCTCGGTTTTGCAGTGCATCGGGCATGTTTGCGGAAGCGCGAATAGATGACTTTCATGCCATTATGCGCAAGCGGTGTGCATCGATGTTGCGGCGATTCAGGGGTAGCCCTAACAGTTTTTAGCTACACTGGCGGACAAGGTTGATGGACCATTTATCAGGCTTTGGGCTAGCAGACATGTGCGTGCACATGTCCATGAAGCCAATTAATGATTATTGTTTTTTTAAATTATTGTGTTTACTAACATAGGCTAAGTTTTTACACTAACACTATATGGATCCTTTAGTCCGAAATAAAACGATTGAATTTGAATTTAGCACCCTCGAAAACCATGAAAATGAAACCCATAATGAAAAATTTAAAAATTTTCAGAGTCGCCATCTTGGATTTTCATTTTGATCAAATTCACACTTTCTCTCTGTCTCTTCGGCATGCAGTGTACTCGGGCCTATGTGTACAATTTTATCCCTCGACACTGTAATCACTTTACTCTTTTCTTTTGTTTTTTTCTATCGGCGTTCTACCTTTCTCTCTCTTTCTTTCTCTTTGAATTAGAAGAAGACATTCGCAAGTATTAACACTTTTTAGCGTGACGATTTCTGAAAGTTTACAAGCCGCGTTAAAGAACTTCGTTCCAAAAATATATGGGAAGGAAATCTAAATAGGTATCTACGATGTAGATTGAATGATAAATAAATACAAGCATCACTCAAGATATTTACTAATAGTTAAAAAATATATAAACGCCTAATCAAAATTAATTTATCAAATCATTGTGCAATTAATTTATAAATTAAATTTGTTTTGTAAGAAAATTGTAATAGATAGTTTATATATTATATCATGAATTCATGATTATAGCTACCTATCATAATTTCATGAAACATAAAGGTATTTTTTTCATTTGTGTTCAGTGCTAATCGCCTTTTTGATTAAAAAGGCGATTAGAGTAAATCCTTAAAGAAAATCACATCTTTCTTCATTTCCATTCAAATTTGAAAACAAATTCCCTTCATTAAAATTGCACCCAGTGTACAATCACCATAAGAGCCCCGTATTGTCTTGACGTCATCAGTCAGGAGGAGTGAAAATGTAACAATACAGGATTAACAGTTGACGCCTTTATAAATATTCATTTTCACAGTATTAAATTCGAGAGCCGTTTGGAGTTGCGTTTTGTTTGTGCGACAGATGTGTTCTCGAAAACTTCGGAGCGATAATGTTCGCGGGAATATTCGTGGACTGAAAAATGAAATCCTTTGCAAGAAAAGCTTTAAAAAAATACTTTTAGTTCAATCAAGAATTGGTGTGGTCTATTCAAATGTAACGGTGGTGGAAATCTAAGTACAATCGTATTCAAAACTTTATGAAAAATATGTAAAAATCGAACTTGAAAAAAACAGTTTTTTATTAATCAATAATCTAAAACTATGTAGTTTTGAATCATTTATGTACAGGCAAAAAGGCTAATCGTCAGACAATAAAAAGCATCTTCCCTAATTTAAGCTTGAACGCCATTACCAATACTATCGATTTTTCATTTAACTCTAATTTCTATGAAACTAACTCCAGCATAAACTCTCATAAATTGAAACTAGTAGATAGGTACCTAATAAACCGACAGTATAAAGCCAAACCACCCTAGGTATAAGCACATTAGCCTGTATGGAGGTGTCCACAGTGAGGTAGTGGAGCGAACTATCGCGGTATCTTCACGCTCCGCCGAGTGGAAGCCTTCTGCTCCATCACACGCGTCGATCGGTTTACGCACTTCAAGCTATCATGGGATAACTATTTTTTGAAGTTTTGAGGGTAAAATTGGATTAATGGTTTACATAATTCGCTTTTTGTTGGAAACTAAAAATATTTGCCACTTCCACAAAAACCTTGTAGGGCGAATAAATTAATAGTTGGTAGGAATTGATAAAAAATTAATTAAATACTATTTTGTTTGTTTCAGTCCCGTACTAACCCAACAAGATCTACATTGTGTTCAACTGTATCAATCGAAGAATTTTACTTGTGTTTTCAGTTACTGTTTTTCTTTTATTTATTTTTTTAATCATGCTCACTTATTTTTCCAATGCACTTAAGACATTGGCAGAATAGTCGACATCGGGTTTGCTTGCTATTTAATAAAAATTGAACAGAATAGAATGAACTACAATTTTTAAACTATTAATCCGCGTTGTTGTTAAAGTAGTTTTAGTAGTTTTAATGTTTTTACTGTTTTTTACTACTTATTTATTCTTTTTGTATATGGATATTTTGCCTAAATTAAAACACTATTTATTTAAATATATTTTTTTTTTAATTGGTTACTATATTCTTATTTCGAACTCGAATCTACATTCAGTGTGAAAATTGTACCAAGAAATCTTAGTGGACAATAGATATCATTACGCCATTGTTTCTCGACGCTGGTCAATGATCCAAACTATTAGTAGTAATATATTAATAGACCAATTAAGGGCAATTAATATATTACCAGTATACGTCATTAATGCGATTACGTGCCTCAGTAATACTGTTTCATTGACTAATATCAATATTGAATCAAGCATCTATACATCAAACGCATGCCATTTATGAGTGCACACGACCTCCGATATTGTTTACAAATAATTAATTGTCGAATGCAACTGTGGCCGTTGATATTGGCGTTATAAATGCTATGTCATATTCTATCCGCAATAATAAATACATCTTTGACAATCTAACTGCTATTCACCAATTTATACTCTAACCCCTTCAAAATAAAGTGCAAAATGTCCAGATAGTTTTCCGACACAATAGTACCTGTAACACGCAAACGAACAGTTTCGAACGGTCGTATATACGTAGTTTAAAAAGGAATTAATTTTATTCATTGGGAAATAGAGAATATATTGGCTTGGATTAGTTTAACGATCTTGTATGCGACTGTATGCGTAACTTTATCTTGCGTGTATTCTAAATTGAGCTATATTCTGATGAGGATAAGGTGGATTTTAGTTTGTTGGTAAATGTCGATACGTATGTCATACGTGCGTGTATTGAAGGGGTGATACAGGGTGGTGGATTCGGTGCAACGCGTGCCCGTGAATAATGCGTCGCTAACGGGCGATTAATGTCCAGCATCGGGCGATCGGCCGTTTTTACCGAGCTTACGTTCGATTAAACGAATCATATCCAGATTCACTGTCGGCACTGACGGAAATAACATAAATTATTTTACTTACATAGTAAAATAATTTTGCAGTGTTTTTAAAGGGAATAATTGCAAGAATTTATCGTGGCAGTCATTTAATTCGTACGTGGAAATTATGACATCGTTCCTTTCTTGCATGTTAAGGAGCTCCGTAACCGTAACCGAAACTATCGGATATCCGAAATGAAAATCTATCCGTAACCGTTACCGAATCTGTTATAAACGTTTCGGATAATTTCGGATTGGGGTGGTGTCTAAATAAGACACATTATGACAGGTTTTTCTGCCCGCGTCACTTATTGCTATTGCTTAGTCATAACTAGTCAGTCACTGCGGGATAATACCTATTATAACGTTACAATTTCTTAAATATGTAATAATCCGTAACCGAAACTATCCGAAACTAACGGATAATCCGAAATAATCTCATATCCGTAACCGTATCCGAAACCGGTATAATATCATTTCTATATCCGTATCCGTATCCAGATCCGAAATTTCATATCCATAACATCCCTGATTTCTTGGTATGAATTTGCAGAAAATATGTTTATGAGACTTTATAAAATTTCAAGCCGTGTCCGCGATGGGATTTTCCATCGGTAAAAATGTCAAACTTTCATCCTCTATTTAACCTCTTTAGGGGATGAATTTCCAAATCAATTCTTCCATAGTGCTCACTTTCGTTGTGTAAGAAACTCTTGTGCAAAATGTCATGTTTCTTGTCCCAGCAGTTTAGGCAGTACGTTATTGTCTGTCAGTGAATTTAAGATTTTTATTGTTTAGATGAAAGTGTTCCTTTGAAAATAATCACTTTATTTTGTAAAATCATGAATTCCCGAAATAAATCGTGAACCAATTATTTGACATAGAGTATATCAAAATCAAACTCAAAATGTTTTATTTCACAATAAACCTACATGGGCACTTATTAAATGTCAGAAGCTAGGTGAACGGTTCTAATTGGTCATCTATATTGTAATCTTAGTAAAAGTCTCATTAAATTACTTATCTTTTAAAAAACCACGTTTCCTTCAGTAAGGTTTCTATAACTTATTTGTAGTAATTGATAACTATTTTGCTTACCCTCGTTGTAATTTCATTTGTTTTTTTACCAAGTACCTACTTAAGTTGTTTAAATAATGTAGTCGATGATTTTGGTGCACCGTAAAAATGTAATGAGATTAAGTTGGCACCAACTTAAATGTATAAAATGTATGTGTACCTACTACTAAATAAATAAATAAATAATTTATCTGTATCAATTACCCATAAAAATGTAAAGCACATGATGTAAATTAGGTGCTCATACCTTATCTAGTTAGCAACTGGATATTGGCTTAGGATTAAAGTAGATGCCAAACTGTAAATCAATGAAGCCTGTCTAGTCAGGTTAATCAAATGTATCCGCTGGAGCTTAGGAATATGCAGGGGCACAGTCGTGTACGAAGGGCTTAGGGAAGAAGTATCGAGACGCAAAATATAATCCCACAGCTTGGAATTAACACACCTGTATCATAAAGTAAATGTTTGTAAAACTAAAACTAAAAAAATGTTATTTCAAGTAAAATGAAAACAACAGGAATTATTTTAAAATAAAAAATCCAGTTTTTTTTTTCAATTTATTTTTTTCTAATATATACGATTTGTGAACGCAAAGAACAGTAGTAAAAAATTATTAAGAACATTTTAGTTAGCTTTTTGAAACTTTCACACTCTTATAAAGCAAATACAATTCTAAGAAAATTGCCTCTCACTTGTGTGCGTGCCTATCCAGTGTAACCCTGCACCATGTGCGCAAATTCCTGGCATAACTGTGCGCTACAGTGGCGTAGCTTCATTGGAACTAGCTTAATACGCCTTCCGACGGCGCTACTTACCTTCATAAAGTGTAGCTGAAAACCACACTTACGTTTTAAGTTTTTTTTTTTACAAGCGTACGTTTGTTTTTAAATAATCTTAAACAATTAAAATCTTGGTTTGAAAGTATCCCTAAGATCCCACTAAACAACCATTTATGACCTCATAAATCGGAAGCCATTTTTCCCAACGTTTTCTTTAACGTAAGTTTTTCGAAAGATAGTGGTGTCAAAGATAAAAAAAAGGTGAAACAAGGAGGTTGACACTATAACATAAAACACATAACTTCGCATTGTAACAAATCAAGTTTTGACTCGCAACTTGGGCCACCATAATTGATTGTCAAAGAAAATACTCTCCCAAACATTTTTGTGGGTGCCTGTCCTTTCCAACTGTGTGCGCACATTCCAGGCATAACTGCTCTCTACGGTAGCAGAAGCTCAGTGGAACAAGCTTAATTCGACATGTACCACTGTGGCTTACCTTAATAAAGTATTATGGACGTAAACGGTTGTAAAGAGGGATTGTTTATATGAAGCTATTTAGGTAGGCAAATGTAGATGTTTTGCTTAGGTGGGAGTTTTAAAAAGATTGAAAAGTAAACAACTTTTGCATCATCAAAATTCAAGTAAATAAATTAATAACAAAACATTAAATGTGAAAAAGTCTTATCGTTCCTTTTGCACCAAAAGACCAAACAAAACAAACCCAATGAAATATTCGCCATCAAGTATTTTCCCCTTATTGATGGCAGGTACGTTTAAAAACAAGGTTTTTTATCATGTAGACACAATAGCCCCCATAAAGAGACATTCCGTCGACAGTGAAAAATGACACTCATCATTTCAACACCATTTTTATGAGCACAATTTCTTTCGCATAAAAATAAAAATCGGCGCTTCTTTATAAAAATATATCTTCAATTGTCATTCATGGCGGCGTGGCGCGTATTTGTCACCCGCCATGTCGGTCGCGGGTCGCGTTCCAAATATAAAAATGCAATTTTAAACAAAAATCCAGCCGCTGGATTCGAACCCTCACAATAAAAAATAAATGCGTGCAAACGTAGAAACATGCGCCAAACTTTTGCTGCCAGATATTTTTACAACTTTTGTCATGATACGCATGTGAAAGAAATGTGTGTTTTGTAGTCCTAAAGAGGAAATTATGGTAAGAAAAGAGTTTATTCCGTAAGCTTTTGTGTTACTTTCGAGGTTCTATTATTGTTGTTATCTAAATATACATTTTCCAGCTTTCCTTGAACTAAATTTTTCCTGAAGCCTTTTTTGTCTGATCGACTGTATTTTCATGAATTCTGTAATTAATCGATACTCCTAATAATCAACTTGTTATTAAGAGCAATCTAACCATTATCAAAATACACTACAAACATCCCGATAAAAGCCATTAAAAAAAAGTTGCTTATTTAGTGAGGGGAACGACTTTTGAACCCCAACAACAAAACTAATCTTGTTCAACTATGCTTACCTCAAAATTCTAGCTACATCCTCTGGCAAAGTCGGATATAAAGACCTGTCACAATAAAATAAACTTTACGATGTAATTCAAAAAACACCAATATCAAATACAAATACAATCGCCAATAAATTTGATTCGCGAAACAAAATCAAAGAAACGTTGTCTCGGTAGGGTTCTGTGCATGAATTTGGTATTCACTGCGTCGTCAAGAAGACATCAGCAGGCAGAGTAGCAAAATATTATAATAGCATAATGGTGTCAGGTGGCGTTGTTCTGTAGGGATACGCCTTTACAAACACGGTAGTGGTTAGGGATGTGCACTCGATATCGATGTTTTTCACAAGTACCTGTAATTTCAATTGTGTAAAATACATTGTCGTTTTTCTTTTCAAGTGAATAGTGGAATAAAAAAGTTTTTTAAAGTTCCAATAAATAATTCGAGTCTTAATTTTTTCGTCACTTAGTTGTCAAGATAAGAATCGCATGAGCTGGGTGAACTTGTAATATTTTTTCATTTTAACTGATATGAGCCAGATTAAGAAAAACTAGCAGAATTAGTGTCAATATACTATAATAAAAAAAAACTATTGTTTAATAACGTAAGATTTTTCATGCATAATACGCGCTTTGACGTGGAGTTGCGGGCACCAGCCCGTATTATCTAAAAAAAATTGTAAGCAAAAATATCGATAAGTAGTAGAACAGCACTTATTCAAAAGCGGCGTCGTCTCGCGTCTCGCCGATACGTCGACGGAGCATCGCCTATTAAGCGGGGTTTAGGCTTGTGATATGAAAGCGAAGTGACGTCACCAGCTCTTCAGCCAACATCCCAACATCCATGTAACTTTGCACCAACGTCGAGTTTTATTGCTCGTCGGATTGTCGTGTGCTTAGTTTTATTGCACTCCCGGTGTTTAGATACCGCCTCTGCGGCGTGAATGCCAAACAGCTCGGAATATTCATGTACCCAAAATCAACGCAACCAACCCCCGAACAAACGCTTTTTATTACTGTTTGCAAACTATCAACATTCAAGCGTACTATCTGCGTTATGTATTCAAACCTTTTTGTAAATAAACAATGTTATATGAATTAATTTCAACTCAGTGAAAACCCCAACATTAATGTTTACTCGGATAATGGTGATTAGGTAAAATGTATGGAAACGGCAATTAAGAATGAAAAATGATCATTACGCTCGTTTATAATTAAAAAGCTCCCACATATTCGTATGCGTACTAGTCTGTTTCGACTTTGATTAATATTGCACTTGACAAGCTGGAAGCTTTCAAGGTATAACGAAATGATCATCCATTTATAAATGCTTTGTTACTTTTAGAATAATTAAATATGAAATGCACGAGCTGAAATGTGACTTTACATCTAAATTGAATCAGAAAATTAATTAATTTCACCAACAACAGTGTATCATAATATTATTATTTCGTTTATTCATTCTGGTTCTTATTAAGTTACATTTTTAAATATTTCTTAAAATAAAAGAATTAAAAAAACATTTAAAAATAATAAAAAATTGAGGTCCGCCGGTGTCGGGAGCAGGATCCAAGCTACCGGTGGTTAGATCTGCAGACCTCCTCACAATGCGAGCCGTATCGAGGAGTACTGCCTTCTGAATCAGGCGCTTGATCCAACCGCCTAACGAGAGCCTCGAGAGATGTTGGTCGAGGCTTTCGGCCATCAGGCCATTAGCCGTTACGACATTTGGCACAATGATAGCCGAGCTCACATTCCACATGTCAACAACCTCGTGTGCTAAGTCGAGATATTTTATTTGTTTCTCTTTCTCAGCTTTCACGAGGTTCTCATCATGTGGAATGGTAACATCGACTATCATTGCGCGGCGCGCTAATCGTTTTTTTTTTTTGTGGGAACAATGCATAAATCGAACTTCCGACTAACAGATTCAGAAAAAAATAAAAAAGTACTGACCATTACTTATCGAAAATCCAAGGATCTATTTAATTTAATAAAACTATTTAAAAATCAATACTTCATCATCATCATCATTTCAGCCGAAAGACATCCACTGCTGGACATAGGCCTCCCCCAAGCACCGCCACTTCGACCGGTTTTGTGCTTCTCGCATCCAGCGAATTCCTGCAGCCTTCGCCAGGTCATCGGTCCACCTTGTGGGGAGCCTTTCAACGCTATACGTCTTCCGGTACGTGGTTGCCACTCCAGAACCTTTCGCCCCCATCGACCATTTGTTCTGCGAGCAATGTGCCCTGCCCACTGCCACCTAAGTTTGAAAAAATCAAGACTTGCTGAAGTTTTAATAGTAGAAAACAACTGCATTCCCTCAGTCTATTTTAATCAAAATCATTTGACTGAACAAGGGCCAGTTCAAAATTTCATAAAAAAAACAGAGCAATGGCACTCCGGGAGTGCCGACAGAAGTGAAAACTTGAACAAAATCGCCTTGGTAGAAGTAAAATACTTGTTTAGAACATTGGTCCGTAACCTTATCTAAATAAAGAGCACAATCGCGTTTACAAAAAAAAAAAAAAAATTTCAAAACCTTTAAATTAAAAATACTTGCATAGAACATTGATCCGTAACGTAATATAAATAAAGAGCACAATCGCGTTTACAAAAATGTGGTGTCGGTAAAGGTGTCGCAAGTTCAATTGTTTTTTTCCATCTCAAAAATGCCCCACGCGCCTAAAGAAATTTTCACTTAAAAAAAAAAACTAGAAACAATTCGAATGATCAATTTCGCTACACTGCTCTATTGCGATAAAAACACAGCTAAACAATAAACACACTAGATTAACCCATCGCAATGGATATGGATAATCCATATCAGTCAAGTTTAAATCGCGGCAAACGAAAATGTCAACTTGTAATCTACGTAATTAAGTGAATGTCAGGGTGGGTTTACAACAGTAGGGTCACCACGCGCGGAAAATGATTACGCGAGTAACATATTTTGGTCCTTTGGTCCGCGTTTTTTAGAGATCTGTAAGGAATCTACGAAATATTAATAAATAAATCAATTGTAATAAATAGCTGCAGAAAAATTAAGTACCTACCCAGTATTTCACATCTAATCAACTATCAAATTATAAACCTTTAGAGTTTACGTAATCGCAGAAGATTTGATGCATTTTTTCACAGGCTATCATCAACCCATAGAGTAGGAATTTAAAAAAAAAACATCCTCATGAAAATCTATTCACTGGCAGCCCTAACTTTTAGGAACGCCAACCCGAGCGTCTCGTCGCCGCCTCGCCATGAAACACGATTATGATACGAATACAGTATAAGTGCGTGAGACATAATGGTCGACATTATAATAACAACGCAATAAAACTGTTTTCGAATCGAAACACCCATGTTAAAAGGTGAAATGGATTACACACGCTTTTTTGACATAATAATAAATACACCATGCTTGTTGTCAAAATAACTAATCATAAAAATGTGACGGAAGCATTCAGTTTCAATGTTTTTGCAACCGATATGATGAAGCTATTACGCCGAAATCTCGTTGTAGTTGATTAAAGACAACATCACTGAATAATATTTATTTGCAAATAATTTCAGGCCGTGCATTCATCAATGGCTCAATGCTGGAAATAGACAGCTAATAAAAATGACCCCTGATAATCTACCACGAGAACAGCGTTGTATTAAGTATGAAAAAGAACAACACACAGTGCGAGTGCTTCTAGGGTTACCATCTATGTAAGAGAGGATGCCTGTCTAGGATGTACAAAATGCCTGATTTTCAGAAAAATTCCTGTCTATTGTAAGTCTTAAAATAAATAACACGCAACAGACATTTTTTAAAACTGATATTTATTCAAAATTAAAAGATGAACAATTTACGACCACTAAACTAATTTAGAAACCGGCCAAGTGCGTGTCGGACCACCCACAATGAAGGGTTCCGTAGTTGGGATGAATTTATCCCAAAAACAAACATAACTTTGTAGTTGATAAACATGTTCTCCCATACGGAATGTATTGGAAAACATGTTTTCGTAACTGCAAAGTTAAGTTGGTCGACTATTACTCGATAACTAGTAAAGCCTACTTAGCTGTGATAGTTTTCCTTTTAATTTCGTTATATAAACTACTGCTGTGATTTTTTTCACACATCTAAAGCCAACCATTTAGCTGGCAGGGGGGGGGACACTTGACTCTAACAAAAATTAGCACTTTAAAGCTTAATATTTTGCAAACGGATCCCTGAATCCAAAAATGGTTATCACAAACTCATAATGTTTTTGTAAGACCTTTCCAATGATACCCCACACTATGGGATACAAAAATAAAAAATAAAACATCACCACTTTACGTGTATGGGAGGTACCCTAAAAAAAATGTTTTTCATAATTTTGTTTTACCACTTTGTTGACGTAATTAATATGTATACCTATGTCAAATTACAGCTTTCTAGTACTAAGGGTCTCGGAGCTAGACCGCGGACAGACAGACAGACAGACAGACAGACAGACAGATAGACAGACAGACAGACGGACATGACGAAACTATAAGGGTTCCTTGTTTACTACGGAACCCTAAAAAGCGAAATCACTACACTGAGTGATATTTTTCTGAAGACATTTTTTTTTTCTTAAAATATAAATATAAAATCTTCACACGACACGTTTTTAAAGTTTTCTTGGGTTACTAATGAAGCTTTTATTGATTCTGTTGTCAGGCGATTCCTTTCTTTAGTCAACAGTGCATTTATTAGGGAAATTCAATACTTAATGCCTGTCTCAGCTTAGCGCCTGCCTCACGCCTGTCGCCTGTCAAATGCAGCAAATGCCTGTCAGATGGTAACCCTAGGTGTTTCTGATCAGACCATGTCCCACTTGCTGGAGTATCCTAGATGCCCATTCAGTTGCACTAAAAAAGAACCTTAGAACGCCACTGAAGCCGGAATCAACGTGGCCACCTATTGCGTTCAAACAGTATAAAATCAAAGTACGATCTACACGAAAAGAAGAAGATTCGCAAGAAACTTCTACTGAGTTATAACATTAGTTTGATTTCAGTTCCCTTTATCAAAATCTGTCGTAATATTTCCTACCACTATATGAACAATCAACATATTTAAAGATGTGCGACGCGTCGACTCAGGAGATTCGCGGCGCGAACTTCGCGAGTTAATTCTCACTAAATGAATTATTCCTTCCCGCCGAGGTGGCGCCCTCTATTGACGGAGCAAACTCGCTAAATAGTTTCGTTCCCGCTGCTATTATTGTTGAGAAACTGTCGCATAAGTTGGATGTTGAGTATGTCTGCTGACACAATAGTTTCCTAGTTGGTTAAATTGTCCCTGGAGTGAAATCTTTGCTGCTTTGTTGATGTATTTTGATTGTACCTTCATACAGACTGCTAATGTTTGTATTCACTGGTTAATTTACACACAAAACATAATCTGTAAAAAATTATAAATAAATAAACCTGCCAAATGCAAGTCGAGCTCGCACACGAAGGGTTCCGTACAATATTTAGCAAATAAATTAAAATTCTAAACGAAGAATGTCTTTCATCTTAAATTTAAAAAATCGCAAAGTATGATACTGTGAATTACAAAGTAATTTTTTGCAGTGTCAGAAGAAATCGCCCATATTTAAATAAAATACCTTATGAATCGGCGTTTTTAGTATTCGTTGATTAAAAATACAGCATATGGATGGTACATGATATACAGAAGTTTGAAATTCCTAATTTGTTTAGTTATTGAGATAGAGCTCATACAAAAATGGTCTAAAACTGACAACTTTTATGGCCCTCTACTCGTATATCTTCATTTTTAAAGTTCTTTTTATTTCAAAATTAAATATTATTGTATGGAGACCCTTTTAATTTTTTAACTTTATTATTTGTTCTTAGAAATATACAATCTGTAAAAATTTTAACTGTCTACATATTACAGACAGACGGACAGACGGACGGACAGCGGAGGCTTAGTAATATGGTTCCGCTTGGCACCCTTCGGGTACGGAACCCTAAAAAGGATATCGCAGTAGAACCCCAGCAGTATCAACACCCATAAATAGGAATTATAGTTTGAAATAATCAAATTATGATGCCGCGAATCAAATTAAACAACCTTACCTACCATTTATGTTTTTGTAAATACCGCAACTAAAATGTTTCATATTTTTGTGTGTGACACGAACACTTAAGTCAACATAAATCTGAAATACAATAGCAAGTCATTACCGTGTTTATTACAAATTCTATTCAGAAATATTTAGAATATGAACTGTTAAATGTAGGCAGGTACCTTTTGTTTGTTATTGTATGGCAAAACCAACCACTGATCAATGGAATAGTAGGTGCCTTGGAATCATACTAAATTCAGCTGAAACCCCTTTGTTTTCTTTTTTTTTTGGGTGGGAAATTATCAAATAACTTCTCCCGCTCTGGGCGGAGCGAGAGACCGTGTCAGACTCTTACTGACTAAAACCCACCCGTGTTCCTTCAGTTGCCATGTTGCCGGGGGCCACGATCTCCCTTTTGATTTTATTTGCAACCCCGGCAGGCATCGGCCCTAGCGGACCCCGTCAATTCTGCTGACATCTCTTTGAGGCGCGCGTAGAACACAACGGGCCGTTGACCCGGGCCTGGTCCTTATCGGACGGCGAGCTACCCATTGCTTACCGTCCGCAAGCCCGCGCCTACGGTGGCCGGAAATCGGCCAGCGATTCCCAACGCCCAGGGCGTCTCCTCCTGCGGCGGTTAGGGGCGTGAGGGCGCGAATTTTACCTCTCCCTCACGTGTTCCGCCTCCTCCTTCGCGAGCATTACTGCTTCGCAGAAGGAGGTGACGGCCTCCCATTTCCTCTCGCTCCGTACCATGGCCTGAACCAGGGTCGGACGCGAGAAATCACTGCCGCCGATCGCTTCCACGAGGACATGGTGATGCGCCGCCCAAACCGGGCAGACCTCCACCGTATGTTCCACTGTGTCCTCCGGGCGATCCACACAATGGTAAAACCCGGGCGATAAACCATTCACTATTAAAATACCATAGAAATACGCAAAGTACACACGATAATCAGCCACGTCAAAGTATTCATTAGAAGTTAGAGAATGATATCCAATCCTCATGGCACGGTGTCGCGGTTGTAAAGCGGCTTTACTCCGACGTTAGGATCCCTGCGACGTTCCTAAAACCAGAATACTCAATTAATATGCTAATAATATGGAGGATTTGACAAGGGTGCGGTGCAAGGTGCAGTAAAACCGAACTCGTGTTGAAATAGCGCCGTCTTATCTCTGAACTTGCTAATTATTATTGCGGCTGTACCATCTACGTTTTATTATTTCGGTTAAAATTTTGGAATGTTAGGACTGTGACTAAAAATTAAAATTTGTTACAATATTTGGCAAGGTTTTTTTTAATTATCGTTTTCCAAGAATAGGCCTGTAATATTTAAAATGCCAACATATTTTTCTTCCAGAAAAATCAAATTAGGTTTGATTCTAAATGCAATTTGTAAAAATGTAAATTCCTCTCATCATGTTAAGTTAAAAAAAACATCGGTTTTATTCAGGACAGTCACAATTATAGTAATTACCATAATAGGGATGAAGACATACAATTTTTTTTAAGAAAATATAAAATATTACAAAATATTGGACACGTATTTTTTATTTTTGTACGTTAACAAGATTATTATTAAGTATGTAGATTTTATACTTCTTACTTGTGACGTAGCGACCCCCACTCCCCAATTTTAATGCGTTTTTATCTAAGTATATTAATATTATAAAATAAAAAATACGTGTCTAATATTTTTTTATTATCTGACTGACGGCCTAATAGAATTTTTATTTTTTGTCCCAGGCATCATCCCTATTCTGCTCCAGATTCAAGTACCTAATTACCAATTAGCATCAGCAGGTATACGAACAAACCAGATATGACGTAACTGATCAAGGTTACAATTAATGCGTCTGCACACTTTCGCGCGGATTGCGTCCACACACCGAAGTGGAGCACCTTTCACCTCCAGCGATTACTTAACATGTTACTTTGTGGTAAGTTATTTTACGCACATTATCAAGCCTTCGATAGCTCAGTTGGTAGAGCGGTGGACTGTAGATGTGTAATGACTGATATCCATAGGTCGCTGGTTCAAATCCGGCTCGAAGGAATAATTTTTTTTACCTTTTACAACCCTAGATTAGTAGAGCATACGCAAAGAAACGACCTTCACCCATCTGTTTAATGGATGAATAGTATTTTTAATCAAATTTTGTATGTTAGAAAATATATCAGCTTTTCAAGGAGAACCTTTGCTACTAATTCGACTTTTGCCAATTGTTAGTCAATTTAGAGTTAATGACCTAAATAGACTACTTAGCCACCTAAGTTTAGGAATGTTCTTGGCGCCTACTAGCCAAAAGTGTTAAATCAATTCATAGTACTTTTTAAAAGAAAAATTTGTTACTAGAACGAATTAATCGTTAAACTAATGCAATTTTTGAAAAAAAGTCTTTTTGTATTTTTAATTAATCATAGTATAGCCAGGAATTTTTTTGCCAACCCAGTCGCGATATATTTTTTTACATACTGTTGAAGGTCGTCCCTCTGCAGATCTTAGGATATATAGTTTTATTTGTTCTTTTCAGTCTTTAAGGTCGCGGTAATACGCTGGATGTGAAACGCCATGGCCGGCCTTTATGGCGATGCTCAGGGAGGTCTTTGTCTAGAATTGGACGACTTTTGGCCGAATAATGATAATAATGATGAAGCTCGAAAAAATTGTTAAATATTTTTATTCATCTCTGCGTAAACGTTATGGGATTATATATAGAGTACTAAGCAAATGGATTGTTAATATGCGAACAGATTGCGCGCATAACTATATCTAATCTCTAATCACTCATGCACAGGCAATGAATAGATGCAATAGTCATCCGACTGAATATAATAGAATAATTATTTATTTGCATAGAAAGTAGGTACAAAAATGCACATGTTTTATAATTAGAGATCCTTATACTTTCTACCTTAAATTAGGCATGCAAACATTAAGTACAAGTGCTCAATAGTCTAAAATAAATAAAATAAAGATTTAAAGATGTCAGGATTAATTAGGTAACTATGAAGTTTTATCATTTAGAAATTCACAAATGGATTAATAACATTTATCAATTAATAAGACTCACAATTTCTTTTTGAACAGTGGAATGGACTCGTTTTTTATTCTATCGGGTATTTTGTTGAAGATAACCGAGCACATACTTATAACATTTTTCCTTAATAATGCAGTGTTATGACCACTAACACAAAGCATGTTGTATACTGCCTTCTAACTGGTCGTGTTCTATTGTCAGACAATTTATTAAAATGATACGAAGCTTGCAATTTTCTAGAGACAATTCTATTTTTATTTTATTTGACTACTAGCTTCTGCCCGCTACTTTGTCCGCTTATAACCTTTCTCAAGAATTGGGCTATCCTATTAAAAAATAATTGTTCAAATCCGACTGGAAGTTTCGGAGATTACCCCCTACATACAAACTTATAAACAAACAAATTTTACCTCATAACATTATATAGTATAATAATTAGTATATGAGGTATTCCCTATATTCCGATAAGGACCAAGTCCGGGTTGTGTTCCACGCGCGCCTCAAAGAGATGTCAGCAGAATTGACGGGGTCCGCTAGGGCCGATGCCTGCCGGGGGTTCGAAGAAAACCGATAGGGAAATCGTGGCCCCCGGCAACAGGGCAACCGAAGGAACACGGGTGGGTTTTAGTTAGTATTCCCACCCAAAAAAAAAAGTATTCCCTACATTTATGTTTGCATAACTCGTCAAAATATAGAGAACAGCTGATATAATTTTTCGCGATTTCAGGTTTAGTCCCATAGGGAAAGTTGTTCATAATGATGAATACAATGAACTCTTAAGATTTTTCGTGTATGAATAGATACACCTTATAGAAGCTCTTGTTACTTTGAAATCTTACAGAAATGGTAAGTATTGTATGATCCTTTTCTTTCCATTAACTACATGTTGCAAAAACTATAAGTAGTATGCTCCAGCATTCACCTACGTTGCTTAGGCGAATGGTGACAATTATTACATTATTTTATAGAGACAGTTCATTGCAGAGGGCCATTGATTACTTATATGTTCTATAGGTAATGCATGTTTGAAAGTCACAATAAATAATGTGCGTATGAGCACTCCAATTTGTCACTACTGCGTGATTCGCGTTCACCGAAGTAGAGCACGTTTCACCTCGTCAGATTGCATAATATGTTTTATTGTACTTACTTATTTCAAACGTACTACTAAGCCTTCGATAGCTCAGTTGGTAGAGCGGTGGACTGTAGATGTATAATAACCGATATCCATAGGTCGCTGGTTCAAATCCGGCTCGAAGGAATCTTTTTTTAACTTGTAAGTACTTGTAGGTACAACCCTGTAAATCCTATTATTATTACTGGTATTATATTTTTATTAATGCTATTGTTAGCTTTCGGTAACTCAGCTGTCTTAACAGTTGGACTGTAGGTGTACTAATACTGAAATTACTGATATTTATAGGTCGCTGTTTCAAATCCGGCTTTGAATTATTTTATTTCAAACCCTAGTGTCTTGTTATTATTGGCATAGTATAAAACGAGTAATAAAGGATAGGATACACTTTAACTTCTTTAATCATTGTGATCACAGAGTAATGAGTAAAAAGAGGATGAATTGCGGTTGACTGGCGTCGTCGGCGTTTACACAATTGCTGCGTGTAGAGTCACGACGACGGTTAGATACTGATTAGAATGTCGACGATGTATTAACTTCTGATTGTTCATTTCTATTTTATGGGTATAGATAGGTCCTCGTTGTGAGTTTCCTTTTTTTGTAGACAGTGTCTGAAAAAAGGATAAAATTTATGTTGTCACAAAATGTATAAACGAGAATATAGACATCCCTACCACTAATGATCAATAGCAGCTGTTTTGTAATGACAGCAGTCTATCACTCAGCAGTCCATGTTATCCTGATTTTCTGCATTGCACTTGGTGTGTTATTTCTTTGAGTGAGATTCGATGGCGAAATGTGCACGTGAGCACTCCATTTTCTCACTACTGCGTGATTTGCCTTCACCGAAGTAGAGCACGTTTCACCTCGTCAGATTGCATAATATGTTTTATTCTACTTACTTATTTCAATAGCATTACTAAGCCTTCGATAGCTCAGTTGGTAGAGCGGTGGACTGTAGATGTATGTAAAGACTGATATCCATAGGTCGCTGGTTCAAATCCGGCTCGAAGGAATCTTTTTTACTTTTACAACCCTATAAACCCATTTAAAATACAATCTCAAAATTAATATTAATTTGATTGTATTTTTAATAAAGGTGCGAACATAAAAAGACACTCATACAAACCCCCACCCCCTCTCTCTCTCACTCACTCACACACATTCACACGCGCAGACATACACATAACTCTGTTGTATTTTTACCGTGTTTTTGTAGTTAATAAGTTTTACCTATGTTTTTAACCGTCTACTGATTACTGATAAATTTAACTATATATGTTTTATCCCATGACAACTGTCAACTATGTAACGACACTTCTCCACAATGTTGTAAGAGCATTAATAGAGCCCATGGCTGAACGCTGGCCCCCAAAATACAGGTCCAGGCCTAGTTTGGGGGTTAGGATCAGATTCTTGGCAATACATTTGTGTACCATATTATTACGACCTACTTGTTTGTAACGTGTATTTTAAGTGTCAAATAAATGTTTTTATTTTTATTTATTATTTAATGCTAATGTAAGCTTTCGGTAGCTCAGTTGGTAGAACGGTGGACTGTAGCTGCACCAATACGAAATGACTGATACCCTTATGTCGCTGGTTCAAATCCAGCTTTATCTTGTTATCATCACTCATCATAATGTACCTAGCCATTTCCTAACTGGCTCAAAACCACCAAAGTAGAAAATTTGCTTTGCCAGCAAGTAAATTGTTATCACCATCATGAAAATATAAAACGAGTAATAAATGGAGGGATACATACTTTTACTTTTAATCATTGTGATCACAGAGTACTGAGTGAATGGAGTGATGGATTGCGGTTGACTGGCGTGGCGTCCGGCGTTTGTACAATCGCTGCGTGTAGAGTCGTGGCGACGACGCGCCGATGGTTAAGTACTGATCGACTGATCAGAATGATGATGATGTGTTATCTTACAAAATAGAAAATCAAACGAAGTTACCTGTAAGTGACGTTCGATGACTATTAAACGATGTGATTCGCCCGAGAGTCTTGTCTTCGCAAACTATATTTTTTAAATTCTTATTTCTCGGTCTATTTTAAATGAGTCAATTTTCTTTTTTCCGCCCACTCTAAGGGCGTCTGAAAAAAGTATAAAGCTTATATCGTCAAAATCAATAAATATATGATACGTGTGTCAGGAAGATACAAAGATACCTACCGGGTAATATTTTCTTATGACCACTCTTTGACAGCTGTCCATTGAATGCTGAATTTCTGCGTTACATTTTGGTGTGTTGTTTCATTGAGTGAGATTCGCTAGCAAAATATGCACGTGAGCAGTGTAAGCACTCCATTTTCTAACTATTGCGTG
This sequence comes from Agrochola lychnidis, assembly GCA_963680765.1. NCBI lineage: Eukaryota > Metazoa > Arthropoda > Insecta > Lepidoptera > Noctuidae > Agrochola > Agrochola lychnidis. The sequence continues at coordinate 10,539,448 of OY796857.1, forward strand.
ATTTGCCTTCACCGGAGTAGAGCACGTTTCACCTCGTCAGATTGCATAATATGTTTTAATGTACTTATTTATTTCAAATGCATTATCAAGCCTTCGATAGCTCAGTTGGTAGAGCGGTGGACTGTAGATGTATATAAAGGCTGAAATCCATAGGTCGCTGGTTCAAATCCGGCTCGAAGGAACTTTCTTTTTAAACCCTACTGTTTTTTTATTTCGCTAATTAAGCGACACTCTTATGAGTCAATTCTTTAACAGACATAAATAAGCCTTCGATAGCTCAGTTGGTAGAGCGGTGGACTGTAGATGTATATAAAGGCTGAAATCCATAGGTCGCTGGTTCAAATCCGGCTCGAAGGAACTTTCTTTTTAAACCCTACTGTTTTTTTTATTTCGCTAATTAAGCGACACTCTTATGAGTCAAGTCTTTAACAGACATAAATAAGCCTTCGATAGCTCAGTTGGTAGAGCGGTGGACTGTAGATGTATAATAACCGATATCCATAGGTCGCTGGTTCAAATCCGGCTCGAAGGAATTGTTTTATGAATTTCCATTGTTTGGTGAATATTAGATTGTAGATCCATAAATATAGGATTGAACTCGTGTAAATCGAGCCTCATGTTGGTTTAATTTTATACTAAGGGTTCGTATACGAACATTAGGGCATAATACCTAAGCTTGTAATATTTTTGAACATTACACTTTTGGGATACAATACAACTTGCTAGAATTAACAAATAATAATTTGTTTTTACATTATAAAATTTTATTCATAGTATGTAAACGGGGTGGCAGGGACATCGACGCGAAAACTAAAACCATGGATTCAGTACATGATTCTGAACCTCCCTGCGTTGAAATTTTTCGTCGGTTATTAAAAAAAAAAATCTGCTCTTTCATAAAAAAGCGCAATAGCTACGCGGTCAAAATGTATGGAACAGTCGTTTTTTTTTAAATAACCGACGAAAAATTTTAAAGGTTCAAAATCATGTACTGAATACATGGTTTCAGTTTTCGCGTCGATGTCCCTGCCACCCTGTATAATAAACGGATGACAGAAAAATATCAATTTATATTTAATAATCTATCATAGTAATTTAAAATAAGACTGAAATTCCTTATGAGTCTGAATTATTTAAGTTATAATTACATAAAACGACTCAGAATATTGTTTAAGTTAGACATTTATTTAGGTCTACCAACAACTCTTTTTTTTTTTGGGTGGGAAATTCAACTCCTTACAAGCACTTAATACTAAGGAAAAAAACTATAGTAATAAATGCTAATTATAAAAGCATCGTAACCTCACAGCAAACCAGACAAACAGTTCAGCATTTTCGATTTCTACTTAGTTAGGTAATCAAAGTGTAAATCGATAAGACCGCTACAACTATTTAAAATTTTGCAAAACCTAGCATTTGGAGAGTTAGATCCTAACACTTTTTTTCTATGTGGAGGACAAAGGAGGTCTACAGGGAAGACTACTACAACTATGTTGGGGTCGGCTTCCAGTCTAACCGGATACTGCTGAATACTAGTATTTTACATGGAACGACTGCCTATCTGACCTCCACAACCCAGTTATTGGGCAACACGATACCCCTTGGAGACTGGTTTTCAGAATTTTGGGCTTCTGACTACCCGTAACAACACTAACGACTGTCAACGATCTACGAATGACAGACGGGAGCAATGGCTTAACCTGCTTTCCGAATTCTGGATGGAGCGCGAAAGATAAATGAGTGCGATCAGTCGCGGAGAGTCATTTATTCCTTTTAAATAGTACACACGGCTACACATCAAGCTATACATTTCCAGTATAAGCTGACCTCGCATTGTCCGGAAATCCTATATAATGCGAGATCAGCATAAACTGGAAATGTATAGCGTGATGTGTAGCCGTGTGTACATAAAAACATCGCGTTGTTTAAGCATACTTAGATTTTTGGTGTCGCTAGTCGGGTCCTGAGTATGAACAAAAGTCATCAATAGTTACTTATAGCGAAGACTCGAATGCGAGTTGTTTATAATTATTTTTCGACCCATATGCTGGGTGCTTAGCATCGAACGTGTTTAAACATCTGCGTTCTTCTAAAGTGTGTATGTTGAAGAATTTAAAAAAAAAATGTAAGGTGTTTTTAGCTACGCTGCTTTTAGCTATATTTATATAGAAAAAGCTGGATGTCAAACGAAGTATTTTAAACGCGACATAAATGTATTCATTAATTTAATTCAAGCCGGATTTGAATCGGCGACTTATTGATGACAACGATTTAACAAGTAGATGTTCGCTTCCAAAGATCTACCAACTGACCTATCGAAGGTACATGGACACTTTCAATACAGTAGAATCGGTCTCACTTTCATACAATTAGACACTTACTTCTAAGAAATAATAAAAAAGATTCCTTCGAGCCGGATTTGAACCAGCGACCTATGGATTACAATATTTTCACATCTACAGTCCACCGCTCTACCAACTGAGCTATCGAAGGTGCATGAAAGTTGGCGAAATTCCACCTTGCTTTAATAGGAGTCATTAAGTCAAGATTAAAATAAAACCACGTGATAAAATGAATACAATTTAATTAAAACTATAGATTAAAATCATTGGTTTCGATAAACTGTAGTGGTAGTAAATGTATTGAATCAGTTACAAATATTTATATGTTTCAAATGTTTATTTATTTATTGTTATGGCACTTCAACGACTTATTCACTTAGACAAACAAAAATCACATACAGTTTTAGAAATTGTGAATTCGTTACTTACAGAAGTGCACACACAGCACTAGCAGAAAAATCAATAGTACGTGCAAGATATCGTTCGTTAGTTAAATTACATATGACACACACACACTCACATGTATAATTTCAACATGAATGATGTAACCAATATTTTGTAACAATTTTTTATTTAAAAGAGTGTCCGTGGAGTTTCTTGCCCGTTCTTCTCCATAGGTACCTACTACGCTTTGGAATGGGCAACTAGCTTCATACCTATTTCTGACTGACCGATTCCTTGACAATTCAAAAGTGCCTGTAAATAGTTTAATTGAAATAAATGATTTGAGTTTGAGTTATAAAATAAAGAAGAATCAAAGATAAGCTATGGTCACAAATACGATAATAATGTTAGTGTGAACCCATAAAATAATACAGAATGCTGACTGAAATCAGGTAAATCAAAACAAAAAATTGTTTATAAATGGATAACGAACAGATAACAATGTCAAAACTGAACAAAAGGTGACTTGTCATTATCCAACTCGATACACACTTGCTATCGCAAATCATGTGACCTTTAAATAACAGATTAACCAAATTAACATATATTTTGTAATAACCATTTGATGAATTACAGATTACTTATGACTACTTACCATTTTCTAGTAGCAAGTATACCTAATTTATTTTTTTTAATTAAAAGACCAAGTAGATATCTAATTCATAGGTCAAAGAACCGTTACACCAAAATCTGTTTCCCTATAATAAATCGACTCTTAATGAGAACCCTACTATCAGCCTAATTTATGTGTGCCTGAAATAACGTGTGTTAAAGTGGTTAAAGTGTAACAATGTACAAGTAGAGACATTATCTACTGAATAGTGAACAAAAGTTCAGTTTGCACACATTTTGAACGACACAACGCGACGCCCGGAAGCGGTGACGTTGTCGTCTAGAGCTCAGACGTCCCTACAGCCCTGTTACCCTTCGTCCTGAAGGCTAAAAGATAGACTCACTATATCCATTGAAACATTACAACCCTGTTGTAACAACTATGATGATACAAAAACAGCAATGAACACAAAACAAGGGGGAACTAAAGTTGATTTCACCGCAAAGTGAGCTCGAATCGTGGCTAATTTGAATAGAAACTGTCGCGGCGGCCGGCGATAGTCGCGCCGTTTCCGACCCGTCCCGTATCGGACGTATGAAACGACCCCTAACGAGTTCCCGAAGAATTCGGCCTGTGAGTTACATCACTTGAACACGTAAATGACTACTTCGTACGAACTACGAACCCAAGTTGTAACAATCGTTACCGCGTAATTTAATTATGTTCTGAGTTTTAATGTGGTTTGGATTTTAAATATTGCTGTACATTTTGCTTACACATATTTGATTATATATATACAAGTGCTGTTTAATTTCATCTAGGAAATAAATATCAAACGTTACGTAACTATCATAACTTTAATTTAGGTCGTAACTAAAACAACAATAGTCTTTAATACTCGTAGCAATCAAATGACGTCAATTTGTTCTTACTTGCAAGGGTACTATTAGTTCGCTTCAGGGTATAATGTCAATTTCATAGGACTGTAATTTTCTTTTTAAAACGCAATTTTATACAAAGAATTCTGAAGTAACAGGTAACATTAAGAACACCTGCGAGGTAACGATTCCCTCTTCGTTGGAATAACTTATCTGCATAAAAATGGAAATATACTGGAAAGGCACATAAGTAGGCAGATTTAAAACAAAATTTATAAAGTTTTAAGAATCTTTTGCTTCTTTAATTTTGTTGCAAATCTGGAAGTTTTGAAATTACAAGTAGCTTAGTACATACTCGACGGACAGTCATCATGCCCCAGTCACTCGTAACTGACACCTGACAAAAACAGACTGAAGCATACCATTTGACAGACACCTATCAGCCACTACAACCTCAAAGGCCATAGTATCTATACAGCCCACTTTATTAATAATATAGTCAGCCGTCAGGTATCACAAATTCACGGTAAATTGACAGCAATCATATGAAAGGGCAGCCATAAAGATCAAACAGGTACTTGTCAAATAATTCAGGGGTGGCCCACCACTTAGCATAAGGTCAAACTGACATTTGGAACAACATTTACGTCGCCGCCGATTCATAACATCGTAAGGAAACTTACGTCACGCAACACAGGTTGTAGTGATGGATAATTTGATGTTTCATTATTTATTTAGACTTCTCATAAGCTTTAGTTTCATGTGATCGACATATTGCGTCGACATATCAAATGTCAAACTAAAGGGATTGTTACAGGAAATTGATTTTATGATCGCAGTATTAATAGTCGGTATTTCAAATGGGAATTAGATGTACAGAAGCTATGTTAAAACTAATAGAATTATGGTGCTTAGGATTCCACATAATATTTTTTACTTGACTCTAAAGACATGAATATGATGAGCTTGCAAATTGTAGAAAATTTTGTATACAAAAAAAATTTACTGGGTAACTTATACGTAAGATGAACTTATACGTAGAAGTTATAAGTCAAAAACTAAAAGAAGTCCAATAATTTTGAGTTTTGAACCTTTTTTTTTTTTTTTTTTAAAAAACGTTGCCCCACACTAGGAATTTCTCCTGTATCGTGGGTGCGATTACAAACATTTAAACTCACATACACAAACAGCCAGACCCGGAACAACTACTTGTAGGTCATACAAATATTTGTTCCGTGCGGGAATCGAACCCGCGACACGCAGCGCAGCAGTCAATCGCTTAACCACTGCGCCAACCGTGCCGTAAAGCTGCAAACTTGGTTTTACACTACTGGTAACTATCCTAACAACATCCCAAAAAATCAGTGCAGTGCAATTTTTTGCGACCTACGATGCCTTAAATGACTAGCCTATATCGAATTATCGACCAGTCACTTCTCTGCACAACCCTATTCACCCACCTTTTAGCATAAACAGAAGGGTAGCGAGTACTTGAGACGGAATTGCCCTGTCAAAGCCTTTACTGAATTATTAATACGTAACTTTGAAAAGAATGCTTGATTTAATTACAAAAGTAATTTTTAACTACTGTTCAACACGAACCGCGTTGAAGAACGTGCTAACTATTGCGTTTAGTGAGGTCAACACTATATATTTTTATTATTAATTTCTATTATTACGTCGACGTCAGATTTATGTTCCAGTTATAACTCATTTAAATAGGTGTATTAGGCCTTTGTATTATTGTAACTTGGTTAAGTTACACTAGGTCTACATACTTTAAGAAAATTACTAAAAATATTTATTCGTTACGTGTTTTAAAGTCATTAGAATAAACGAATTTTAACTGAAATACTTCTTTTTATGAGGGAGTTTGAACAACTCCATCGTATTTTAACATTAAATAAAACTTCCTGTAGCAACGACCTTTTCCACTGATCAGAAAACTTTTCAGCGGCTTAAAATATACTTAGAAGGTAAGTGGCCTAATCTACTGTAAACTTACAAATCCATTTAAGTCGTATCAATCAAAAATACTTCCGCTAATTTACGACGGTACCTAATTAAGTCAATCTCCCATTAAATCCCCTTTTCTTAGCGACTCGTCTCTCGTCTGGAGGCGCATAAAACGCGCGAAAACCTAAAGCCATTTCACGCCGGAGTAAACCTTTCTCTCGGAGTTAACGTCTATTTAAACTCGGCTTAAGTTAATCGATCGAGAAGGCCCTTAATTATGGCTTTATCTTAGCGGCAATGAAGATCGAAGTGGGCGGATCTGAATTGACTTGAATTGGCTGAGTACACATCATGCACACGTGTAGATGTACAACTATATGATTCGGAACGAGTAGATAGTAATTGTCTACTATACTTGCTGAAAAAAAGGAAGCCCAGTATTTTCTTGGTAGATACTTCTGGCTATCGATAAAAAAGACCCATTGGAAACCTACTTGACTTATTGCAAGAGAATATTTCTAAGCCAAAAATATATTTTATTCCAAGGAGAAAAACTGCATTTAATTTCTTTAGTTCCAGTAATGACTCCACCTCCTCGAAACATTCTAAATCATCGCTGGCTATACTGTCTAATCCTTTAAATATGACTAAATTCGTATAAAATTAATCACAAAAACAACTTGTCTGAAGACAAGTCTACAAGTTCTCGGTACATGTCAACGTTTACTGTCGGGAGAGGCTTGTCTATCCGAATTAGCGTTGAACCGCTAACCGAGAGTGTCGCCGCCATATTAATATTCATAATCGACGCTCGTTGCCGTTACGTTCAAACGTGGAGGTAGATACGTTAATTTAATACGACTTTCTTGAGTGAAATTGATGTGAATATTCAGTTGTACGTGTTTTGATATGGATTATCTACCGTCTGCCTTAAATCCTTTCAATAAGTTTCGAAGTTTATTTTATGAAAATAGGAAGACTATATTAAAAAATAAGCAACATTTTAAAATTCAGATAAATATTGTCTCTTAACAAACAACAACCACACTTTCTTATCTCACATTAAAATTGCATACTGCAGAGGAAACAAAATTATCTGTAAAAAATAACGCCGTATACCTACAGCAGTTACTATGACTTGCATTTCAGCAGGCGCGCGATACCCGCTGGGACCACAAACCCTAATTATGTCTGAAACAATACTCCACCTTATTTTTACCCATTTTGTGCTCAATCATAATTACCTGCGCCTTCCTAAGGGAAACATTGTTACGGGAAATCATCGCATAACCTTCCAGGCGTTTTATTACGATGAGAAAAAATATTTACCTTTGAGATTTCCTTAGAATTAGGCTCGCATTTCTTTTTTTGTCAAATAAATTTATTTTCTTTCTTTCTTTTTGTTCTTTTAAAACATTAGAGCACAAAACAGATGGCCAAAAATACTTGACGAATTTACGATATATGGGATATACAGGTGTATATCCCATATATCGTCAGTTGTAGGTACATCATAATTGTCTCTTTATAAACAAGATCATGGATACCTATTATAATTTCCCTACAAATAGTAAAGTAACTTCCACAAAAATAATACGGACACAATTCCAATAAAGCTTTTCATTAAAGAGTTCGATCCTTATGTCAATACATACACGCAATAAACGTTGTGCACAATAAAAAGCCTTTGAAATCAAACAACAGCTCAATAAAAGCGTACGCAATTACCTGCTTCTCGCATATTTATCTTTTTCCACGATATAAATGCTTTGTGGGGGCCCAACAATGGCTGCGGGGCTCCAACCACGGGAAGCTTTATAATTTTTTAATTAATACCGTCGAAAATATCAAAGTCATTGGCCGTTCTGCCTACTAGTTGGGAATGCTATTAAATTTTGATAAAGTTTTTTTCATGAAGCATAAAGCGTTCCACTCTTTTAGGGTGCACTTTGGTCACCCCATTGTCAAATAAATATGTCTACATTGTACCCTTTATTTTAATGAAAATCAAGCCTTGTTCAATACAGATTAAAAGTCATTGTTATTGACTTCGTAAATTCTATTCAAATTAACCAACTTTAAGTATAATTTCACCACGATTCTAAAAGTGCTTCATGTGTGTTAAACACCTAAAGGAAATCTTATGATCACTCAATAGAACAGTCGACTTTCATCTGAAATCGTTTCACCCTCAAACAATTATCCTTTATCAATATCACTCAAATATTTTAACGATTTGCCGTCAAAATGATTTCAATCTTCACCCAAAAACAAAGTTAACTCAATCGAAAAATGTGTTACAATTAACAGGAGATGTGGAGGGGAACCTTTAAACCGACGTTTTCCTGAGGGTTTTCCTAATGAGTGATTTTCACGGTGACGACCCGACAAAGCAGGGAGACCGCCGGGACAAACTGACGCGAACTTCCAATACAATAACTTCATTATACACGAAAGAATGGAATCGATCTGTTTGCTCATTATGTTAACAAACGAACACTGTTCTGATATATACTAGACCTGAAAATTGGAATTAGTATGACTTAAAAGTTTTTCTGATAACTTGTTTTCAATTTATGTTTATCAATTTACTCTTAATAGAAATGGTGATATGTCGGTAGTGCAAACAGATTTTGGCTTTCTGCCTTGTGTCTCGAGACCGTGAATCAAGAAGGGCAATTCCCGTATTTGACATAAGCTTTTGACATTTATTGTCGCTGAGATGAGTTTGAGACTTGATTTTGAATCATTTTAATTACGGGAATAGCAGTTATTAGCCGATAAGTACCTAAATCAGAAAATCAAGTAAGTACCTATCGAAGAAATATTATAGATATTATGAGTATGATACCTCAATGATAAGTCACCATTAATAAATCCCTTCCTGATCAACCAATTCCATTCACATTTACGGTCAAAGGTAAATCGATGTTCGAATGTTGACATTTTATTACACCCGATGACCACCGAAATTAGCGTCATTGGGCTACGCTCATGCAAATTGTCCCCCTGCCCCCCTCCCCCTATAGAAATTTACTGTAGGTAATTGATTTAATAGTCTTCTTTGTTCACGACTAATGGACGGACACGTTTTGATTCGAACAGCGAGCCTTCTATTGAATACATTTTCATTAAATTTAGAATTCGCTTGTTTTATTATTGAGTGAGTTATGGAGGAAGATTTGGATAATATCCTGGAAAATATTTTATCTCGTTTGATTTTTTGTTAGAATTTTCTAATTATGCCAATCTGAACCACAAGAGATATGATTACGTACGTATCAATTGACAACTTTGGAACTCATAATGTTGCATTCTACCTACCTGCAAATCAGATTTTCTTAACTAACACAAAAAGACACTGCAAGTTAAATAGCTGCATCTTTTTGCAATCAAAAACACAATATCCAGTTAGTATTAAATATAATTATTTCAGTGTTGCAAGGCTTATAATTATGGCGGGCACGATAACAGCGGCAGGTAACACAGTCTTGCGGATGACGTGACACGAAAACCTTAAAACTCACAGTAAACACCACACTACCAATCAAAAGCTTTCGTGTGTTCCGCTTTTAAACATATTTAAATACCCTGTAGTGCACCTACTTTGTTTGCAAAAGTAAATATAATGGTGTTCCATTATTATTAATTACGTGTTTATTAACTTGTCATAGTTTTAGACTTGGGTCCTTAAGTATAAAATATTTATTATTTGATTTCCTTATTTGATTTGATGTAATATTTGATTTTAATTGATTTTATCCTGTTTTATTTGATATTATTTTATTTTATTTGACATTGTTTTATTTTATTTGACATTGTTTTATTTTATTTGACATTATTTTATTTTATTTGTAAAATTTCTATTAATTTATGATTGGCAATGGGTGTTATTTACCTGAAATAAATGAATGTATTATTATAAAAAAAATATATATCTTTATTACTAGAACAATGGGTACAGTAAATCTCAGTAAATATAAATTTAGTCTTATAATAATGGGCACTTAGCTGGCAAAGGAATGCTTTGGCACTCGTACTAGGACTATCCTGTATGACGAATGCCATCACCTTCCTCCGGACAAACCAGGATAGTTCTTTATACTTATAATTAAATTTTGAATAAGTTCTAAACAAAAATACAATTAACTTATATGTATAAACAAGGATTTACACAAAAGGAGTATGTGTGTGTGGGGGTGTGTGTGTGTGTATTTTAGTGTGTGTGTGTGTGATTGATAGTGTGTATCCAGAAGTCCAGAAGCTAGGAGTGAGTATGTGTTGGTGAAAAAGTCAGTTAACCCACTAATTTTATAAGTCTCTCAGATTATTCGTAGGTGAGACCTTTCAGTCAGTTACTTACAGCGTTCTTGCATTGCTGTCGGGTAAGTAAGCAAATATTTAGAACAGCATTAAGTTTATTGTAAACCCGTGAACCCAGTATCCAATCATGCTGCTGAGCAAGAGCAGTTCTATGTCTCTCCGTGCTACACAGTCCCGTTATTTTGCGCTTGACTTCTCGTATCCGTAGGGAGTGTGGTTAAGTGACATCGACATCAGCCAATCTAATTTGTAAACATCTCAAAGTGAAAACTAAGATAAATTAGTGAACTAGAAGTGAGTTGTCAATAGTGTCAATCCAGCATCAGATAGAATGAGATGGAATGACAGCTCACTTCATTCTCACTTCACCTAAGTTTTCAAGGCGACAATTTTGCAGAATAGACCGGCAGGAATAGAACAAATGAGTCCTCACAAGCTCAAGGAATTTCCACAGTTAGTTATGGAAAGCTTCTAAGATAGCCTAATTAGCTACGATTTATCTCTGTTATTGTTGACGACCACAGCACCATCTACTGGCAACACATAGAACCAATCGATGAGACGAAGGCGGCGCACGGGGAAGGGGCAGACCACGGCGCGACACTAGCGACGCGCTACGGATTTTCACTGTCTTGGTGACACGCTAACGTACTCACGCAAATTGTAATTGCTAAATCTATTTAAACTGTAAAAATACTTATATCTATTGTAAAACGATATATTACACGTTATTAATAAGGAGCCTTGTGTCTGATTTATTCCACGACGCTGACACGACGACGACCTGACGCAGAAACCCCAACATATTTGGACCTTCGAGCCGAACGTTCATCAGAAGCAGCAAGCACCATCTTCAGCAACGGTCAGGTCAATCCACCCAATTTCCTTCCAAAGTCCTGTGCTCAGTTTGTGCTAATATCGTTATTTTTCGCAATATTCCAGTATTCGACTACGGTGCAAAATTGTGCGTCTACCTACATCGCTCAGGCACACGCCGGTCAACTGTAAGTACTTGATCTTTCTCTCTTGCAAACCACCAAAATGAGTAACAATAAGAGGCATTCAATAGTAGAAATAGAAAGTAGTGAAGATATCATTCGCGATTTAGTTAAAAAAAGAGGTACCGTTAAACGAAAATTAACTTTGTTTTCAAAATATGCGCAGTCCTTAGATGTTTCGCAAATAACGGACGTTCAAAAAGCAGAGTTAGAGGAGCGTTTTCAGGCCTTTAAATTGCTAATCGATCAATTTTCTATTATACAAGATGAATTAGATTCCATTGTGTCAGATAGTCAGTTGGACGGGGAACTACTAGAGAGAGAAACGTTTCAAAATCAGTTTTATGCTATTGTGGGCAGGGCTAAATGTATTTTAAAAGATACTTCCACTCAAAATGTTAGTGGTCAAAGTCGCACTTTTAATTGCATGAAGTTACCCACAATTTCATTACCGAAATTCGACGGTTCGTACGATCAATGGCTCGAGTTTCGCGATACTTACTTATCAATGATACACAATAGTGACAATCTAGATAATGTTCAGAAGTTCCACTACTTACGTTCAGTTCTTACAGGTGATGCACTACAAGTAGTTAAGGCACTGGAGTTTTCTTCCGACAACTATTTAGTTGCTTGGAGTCTCTTAGAGAATAGATATAACAATGATAATTTGCTAGTTAGTAATCACGTTAAAGCTTTATTCTATGCTCAAACGATGAATAAAGAATCAGCTTCTCAAATTCGTAAATTGATAGATACAGTTTTAAGAAACATTCGGGCGCTAAAAACGTTAGACGAACCTACAGATATGTGGGATACTTTGATTATCCACATAATAACTTCCAAGTTAGATTCTTCGACCGATCGCGAGTGGGAAAGTTATAAAAGTACCCTCCCGAAAATAGGAAAATTAAAGCTGTCTATATTAATGAAATTCCTCAAGGATCGTGCTGATTTTTTAGAATCGATTAGGCCTCAAAGCAAACAATCAGTAGACACTCACACAAAGAAACAGTCGGTCACCAAATCACACAGTCATGTTATTACACGCAAAGATAACAATAACAAAAAATCACCACGTTACAAATGCGCTCAGTGCGGTTCCAATCACCCGGTTTACTCGTGTGAAGATTTCCTTAATTTATCTCTTCAAGATAAACTAAATTTCATTGAGGAGAAAAGGTTATGTCGTAATTGTTTACGATCCGATCACGCAGTAAACGAGTGTTGGTATGGGCCGTGCAGGCATTGTAACAAAAAACACAACACCTTAATTCACACAGATGGTGTTGTAGATGCTCGTACATCATCAGCTGTTGCTCAAATCACGCAAAGAGTGCCACAGTCTGAGTCAAATGATACGAGTGCTTCACACATACAGATGCCGCTCACCACTTCTCACAAATCGCACACAATATACAAGGAAGATAATAATACCAAAGCACAATGTTTTTTAAATCCGGTATTATTATCGACCGCATTAGTGGAAATAGCGGACAAACATCATAACTATCACACAACGCGAGCTCTCCTCGATAATGGGAGCCAACATTGCTTCATATCTGAATCGCTTTGTAAAAAACTTAATCTTCCATTGATACAGTCCACTGTTCAAGTAATAGGGGTAGGTAACACTATTTCCCAATCCACGCAATCTTGTCGTATTCAGTTGCGATCCAAAACGAACACATATAACACGCACTTTAGTTGTTTAGTTTTGCCTCGTATTACGGCACAATTACCATCACTAGGAGGTAATTATCACATAGAAATACCAGGCAATGTTCAACTTGCCGATCCAGAATTCTATCTGTCTGGCGATATTAATTTATTGTTAGGGGCAGATAAGTTCTGGGACCTGCTTAGTGAAGGTCTGATACGGTTGCCGAATGGTCCATACTTACAAAACACACAACTTGGTTGGATCATATCGGGAACTGTACATAAAAAGGTTTCACGCGTTAACCTAAGTCATTGTAATTTCACGCAAACATTAGATTCAGAACTCAAACGATTTTGGGAACTGGAAGAAATAACTTCAACACACAAAAATCTCACTAAAGATGAAAGTGCATGCGAAAATTTATTCACAGATACGACTTTACGTGACGTTAAGGGCCGTTTTTCTGTGCGCATTCCACTCAGTCAATCAGCTGATGTTTTACATGACACATTTTCTATGGCAAAAAACAGGTTTCTTGCACTCGAACGCAAACTAATTAGGAGCGCGCCGAGCTATAGAAAAATGTATAACGATTTTATGAGTGAATATTTAGGTCTGGGTCACATGAGTCGCATAACAGAATACTCTTCACCTTGTTATTTCTTACCACATCATGGTGTTTACAGGGAAAATAGTTCAACAACCAAACTTAGAGTTGTCTTTGACGCAAGTGCAAAGTCCACTTCGGGCAAATCATTAAACGACATACAACACATTGGGCCTACGTTACAAAATGATTTGTTTTCAATTTTACTCCGTTTTAGACAATTTAAATATGTAGCATGCGCCGACGTTGAGAAAATGTATCGGCAAATATTAGTTCAGCCTGATCAGAGAAATCTGCAACTAATACTTTGGAGGGAAGATCCATCTGAGCCGCTCGGTGTATTTCAACTTAACACCGTCACTTACGGGACGGCGTCTGCGCCGTATCTCAGTATTAGATGTTTAAAACAACTCGCGTTAGAATGTAAAGATGACGTCATCGCACAAGTAATTAATGACGACTTTTACGTTGACGATTTAATAACGGGACATCAGGATAAACAAAAGTTATTAGAAATATGCAGAGATGTCTCTGAAGTATTAGAATCAGGTTGTTTCTCCCTTAGAAAATGGATATTTAACTCAGAAATTCCACAAACAGAGTTACCGTCTACTTCTAAGGAATTCACACTAGGAGAAAACTGTCATACCAAAACACTAGGTATGGGATGGTTTTATTCATCCGATGAATTGTATTTTAGCACAAAATGTGATCATGACGTAACTCACACTACCAAACGCAATATTCTTTCAGTCATCGCGCAGATATATGATCCTTTAGGTTTACTTACACCAAATATAATAATAGCTAAAATTCTATTACAAAAGATGTGGCTATGTAAGATAGGGTGGGATGACGCAGTTCCTAACCATATACTAGTAGAATGGCAAAAATTCATTCATAAATTACCTAATTTAAAAGACATACGCATTCCACGTTATGTCATTGGAGAAAATACACACATTCTTGAGTTACATATATTTTGTGACGCCTCGCAAGACGCATATGGCGCCTGCGCATATGTACGCAGCTATACAGATGCACAGGTGATATCAGTCACGTTGTTATGTGCGAAAAGTAAGGTCGCTCCCGTTAAACCTGTTAGCGTGCCGCGCTTAGAACTATGTGGCGCGCTAGTAGCTGCAAAGTTGTTTACAAAAATTTGTAACTCATTAAGATTATCTTTTAATAACGTCTACTTTTGGTCAGACTCAACAATAGTTTTAGGATGGCTCAAAATGTCACCTAATTTATTAAAAACATTTGTGCAGAACCGCGTTGCACAGATTAATGAACTCACGGGCGATAAGCCGTGGCTTCATGTAGCCGGTAAACAAAATCCAGCTGATTTGTTATCGCGCGGTGTGCATCTAGATATACTTAAGACTTGTGAGTTGTGGTGGCGCGGACCGCCATTCCTAAAGGTTCCTAACACACAATGGGAACATGATATTAATTCTTATAATAATGTTAATAACGATGAATTACCTGAATTAAAATCACTTAAAACTATCATATTCAGACTCGTTCTCGTACGATAAAAAACATCCTTTGTTGTTGTGTGGTAAACACACATTGACTCGCCTTATATTTGAGCATCAACATAAATCATTATTACACGCAGGGCCTCAGTTATTACTGGCCACAATTCGTGATACTTGGTGGCCTATTAGAGGGCGTAACTTGGCTAAACAAGTGGTGCACACCTGTATGAGGTGCAAGCGTATGCGACCTAGACCATTAAACATACAAATGGGTAACTTACCTACCGAACGATTGGAGCCAGGGTATCCATTCATACGTAGTGGCGTGGATTATGCTGGGCCATTGTTCATGCTGAACCATGCCGGGAGGGGGGCAAAGTTAACGAAATGTTATATATGTCTCTTTGTATGTTTTACTACGCGCGCAATACATTTAGAATTGGTCACAAGTCTTACTACTAAAGCATATTTGCTGGCGTTGAAGCGTTTCATCTCTCGACGTGGTAAACCACTACAGATTTATTCTGACAATGGCACGACTTTTGTAGGAGCATTAAAGGAATTTTCAAAATTTTTAGATTCTTCAAAATCAGACATTATAGATTTTACTACTAACAATTCAATAGAATTCACATTTATTCCGCCGTACTCGCCTCATTTCGGTGGTTTGTGGGAGGCAGGGGTCAAGTCCTGTAAGTTTCATTTATGTCGCATTATAGGAAATGCTCATTTTGCATACGAAGAGTTGAGTACGATATTGGCACAAATTGAAGCAGTCCTCAACTCCCGACCTATGCACCCAATGTCCACAGATCCGAACGACCTTCTTCCTTTATGTCCTGCTCATTTCCTGATTGGCCGACCGCTCACCGCACCCGCCAGTCGGGACCTCACTGCGACGGCTACGCAGCGCCTGCCACGATATGATCGCGTGGAACAAATGAGACAGAACTTCTGGCAACGCTGGTCAACCGAATACATCTCTGAGCTCCAGAAGAGAACGAAGTGGCAACTCAACCAGGACACACTTGCCCGTGACACCCTCGTCCTAATCAAAGAGGACCACCTACCACCTTTGAAGTGGCGCCTTGGACGAGTGCTGCACACATTCACCGGCAAAGATGGCATCTCACGCGTAGCAACCATCAATACAGCGACGGGCGTCATTCGACGATCATACCCAAGAATTTGCCCGCTCCTGCATCCTGATGACAACCGAACGAGCAGCATCTCAGCTTCATTGGAACCTGATGTTTCCAAGGCCGCGGGCATGTTGACGACCACAGCACCATCTACTGGCAACACATAGAACCAATCGATGAGACGAAGGCGGCGCACGGGGAAGGGGCAGACCACGGCGCGACACTAGCGACGCGCTACGGATTTTCACTGTCTTGGTGACACGCTAACGTACTCACGCAAATTGTAATTGCTAAATCTATTTAAACTGTAAAAATACTTATATCTATTGTAAAACGATATATTACACGTTATTAATAAGGAGCCTTGTGTCTGATTTATTCCACGACGCTGACACGACGACGACCTGACGCAGAAACCCCAACAGTTATATTCAAAATTTGACCTGTAAACGAGATGTTTCTTTTGTAAAAAATAAAACCAGCCAAGTGCGTATCGGACTACGCACAATGAAGGGTTCCGTAGTTGGGATGAATTTATCTCAAAGATTGTAGTTGAAATACATGTTTTCCCACACATTCCAACTGCAAATGTAAGTTTGTACGCACAATATTGAGAGATTTACCATATTATTTTAAACCCATAGTCTTTTTATAGGTTTTCCTGTAATTTATGAGTAAAGAACCATTCTAAGTAGTTTTTTCAAAAATTTTGGATCAGTAGTTTCGGAGATAAGGGTGAGGAATTGTAAATTTTCAACGATATCTTTAGAAGTGTTTATTTTAAAATTATATAAATAAATATATTTGACATTCTCGCAAGAAGCCCTATTATTTGATATGTCACACGATACTGTTTGCAAAACTTTTGTTTTTAATTTTCTTATTTGTCCTCCAAAACTGACCCCCCATATTCAAAATTCATTTATTTACGTTACACGACCGTGTTCAACCTAATCGGTCCATTAGATTCAGAGAAAATTGACTGTGACAGACGGACAGACGATCCTATAAGGGTTCCGTTTTTTCCTTTTGAGGTACGGAACCCTAAAATTTGTTAATACCAATTTGTGTTTTATGATTCATAACATAACATGACCTCTTCTGTTGCAGTCACGTTTCAATCACATTTCAAACTTAATTTATCTGAATATCCAGGCGAAATCGAGAGGAGGAAGTGCGTGGAAATTTCCACCAAACAAACTAAATTATTCAAAATACGTATACGTGTTTAAGATAGCAAATATTGTAAGAAATATTTTGGATCACAATACCATTTTACGTCTTGATCGTGATAGTCGTAGGCTTGATTTTTGGTAGGCTTTCGTTGCAGTTGACAAAAAAATCACATCACTGAAAATATGTGAAAACCTTAGAATCATGACTTAAAAATATTATATTGTCGAACTCTAGAGATTTTTTGAAATTCCACCCTTGAGTATTTCAAACAGTGGGTTTAATTTTATTTACAAATGAAGTCGCGGGCAATAAATTGGTACTCTACAACTGTTAAACATCGACTAAAACAATATAACCTGGAAAGATGCCACGAAAACGCCGATTCGAATAGCAGAGAAAACTCAAACAAAAGTACTATCACAAACTCTACAACCCGAATGTATGTTTTTTTAACCACAAACCGTAGTTCACAGGCGACAAAACCACGATATGAACAGCTCAAAACAAAGGGGCTGTTACGTTTTATTGCGTGCAATCGGCGCCAGTAAACTCGAGATAGTACTCCTGCCAACAATTAAAGGGAGAAGATAAAGCCGACGGATTTTCACGACTCCTTTACCTAATAATATAAAGATATCTGTTAAGTACGAGGTTTCATGGAGTTATCGTACTGTTTATAATATTTTAAAGAAAATGAGGGTTTGACTGTGCTGCTGTTATTGAACATAAATGTACGGATTTTGATCATTTTTGCTTAGCAACCAATGTACATATTATTTAAGAAAGAACATAATTTATTTACTAACATAATTCCTGATAGCACATTTTTGTGATATTGCTACGAACTGTCGCCTACGGTCTACGCGGGCCTACGACACCTACGGACACGATATTTTAGGGCACATTTTACGTGTCCCTTCGTCCAGCATACTCACCATGGAATCCTGATATTTCATGAATGTCAAAAAACTGTTCTGAAATAGTGCTAAATAGTGCCCAAAGGAAAAAAATAGTGCTCTTGTACTTGCGAAGTTATAGCCATAGTTCGATGAGTATGCTGGACGAAGGTTTCGCCCAGCATACTCACCTCCGTCCGGAGAATCTGTATACGCTTCAAACATAATTCATACTTCAAAAAATAGTTCCCAAATAGTGCCAAACGGTGCCCAAAAAGAAAAAACAGTGCTCGAATAACTTCGGAGTTATAGGCTTCGTTCAGTGAGTATGCTGGGCGTAGGTTCTACGCCCAGCATACTCACCTCAGTGCGCGAATATCGAACGAGCTATAGGTACAATTTACGTCTCAAAAAATTGTGCTTGAAATAGTGCCCAATATCAGTCCAATTTTTGCTTGACTTTTGACTTAGAAAACCATTAAATTTTAATGTAAACTTCTACATACTAACGTAAAATGGGGTACAGTCGTCGACACATGTTTTTGGACAAAAATATTAAACTTTCTAATTGTAGACTTCATGTTATTGGAAATAATTATGGTATTTTCTCACATGTCAAAAACTTTCGATTAAATGCATTATTATATATTTTATAAATAATAATAAATGAATGAAACTTTAAGCGTAAATGAAGTCTATTACTTCATTGCATTGTGTGTTTGTCTGAATAAAAACAGTCATTTGCAGCCAATAAAATTAATATCTTGAAAAATTGTAAAAAGGAAATTAATCGTCTAATAATCGTAAGATGTTAGGGCAGCGCCATCTAGTATTTAAACATAAACATATTCATTTGCGTCGCGGGCGCCGCGCGTCGCTTTGTGACACAAAATGGACCCTTATCACCTTCAAAATACAGATCAGTCTTGTCTAATAATCGTAAGATGTTAGGGCAGCGCCATCTAGTATTTAAACATAAACATATTCATTTGCGTCGCGGGCGCCGCGCGTCGTAAGCCCCATACCTATTGACCGTACGTGCATCCATTACTGCCACACTATATTGAACTTTATCACATGAGGAATACAGGTCAATTCCGTAAACGTTGTGGTACCGTCCTTGATCCGGAAAATGATTATTTTGAATAATTTTGTCAGTTGTAATGTAAGCATTAATAACAGCAACTTTATTTTTCATGCATGATTTACTTCATTTGATATCTTAATCCTTCAAGCGCCGTGATCTAGACAAAATATATAAAATCATTGTTCCTAGCTACCGGGGTCCCATGCGACGCGCGAAGGCTTAATCATATTATTATAAAGTATTATTAAAATAATGTGTAATTAATAATATTGCGATTCTAAAGTAAATACTCCCTTACATAGACAATTAATAATTTACACAAGACAAAAATTGTTAGAAAGAAAGTTAATAATATTGTATTCGACTGTACTCAATGTAATGTATGTAGAAGTTTACAATCAAATTTAATGGTTTTCTAGGTCAAAAGTCAAGCAAAAATTGGACTGATATTGGGCACTATTTCAAGCACAATTTTTTGAGACGTAAATTGTACCTATAGCTCGTTCGATATTCGCGCACTGAGGTGAGTATGCTGGGCGTAGAACCTACGCCCAGCATACTCACTGAACGAAGCCTATAACTCCGAAGTTATTCGAGCACTGTTTTTTCTTTTTGGGCACCGTTTGGCACTATTTGGGAACTATTTTTTGAAGTATGAATTATGTTTGAAGCGTATACAGATTCTCCGGACGGAGGTGAGTATGCTGGGCGAAACCTTCGTCCAGCATACTCATCGAACTATGGCTATAACTTCGCAAGTACAAGAGCACTATTTTTTTCCTTTGGGCACTATTTAGCACTATTTCAGAACAGTTTTTTGACATTCATGAAATATCAGGATTCCATGGTGAGTATGCTGGACGAAGGGACACCATTTTACTTATCTAGCTAGTTTTGCATAGTTATCTAACGTTATTGCCAATCAAAGTTTATTCTGCGGTCTTCTTTCTTCTCTGGTGTCAATTTTAAAACCGCCCATGGGCCTCTGACTTTTCTTCAGATGCCGTCGAGAAATATCTCTCAGGCATGCCGGTTTCCTCACGATGTTTTGATACACCGTTTTTGAAGCAAGTGATAATTATACAATACGCACATGAATCCGAAAAGTCAGTCTTGCGTGCCCTGTGTTCGAACTCGAGTATTCTGCGGTGTCAAATAATATAGTGTAGAAAATTCTTTATAAAATTCATGCTGCGTTAGAAATACGCAAAAACTATTGCGTATAGGTGTCGATTTGATAGGCTTTGTGAAAAAATCTCCGCTCTATATGCGGAACGCACCGCAATCTGATAGGCGCGTGCCCGACTCGCGGTTCCGATAGTGATGATTTATATTTTGACAATACATCGATGCATTTAATATAACAATTGTATAAAAATTGCGATTTCATTTGATTCATAAAACAAATTTTAATTAATGCATTCTGGTCTCTTTACAACATTCATTTGCTACAGGAATTTTCAAAGCGAATCCATAAATTAAGCAAAATTAATATCGGAATAATTTTCGAATTCCACGCATACCATTATAAGTAGACTATTCAGGTTAACACTCATCGAATATCGATACAATTGTACAACAAAACATCACTAGAGCGAATGAAATCGAATAGAATCCGTCAACAGCGCGGATTGGTATTTGCGCTGGAACAGGGTTGCTTCTGCCTGAGCAGACGCGTCCGCAATCGCGTCCCGCTGTCAACACGCGCCCATTGTGTTTAATATTTTCAGCTCTTTTTTATAAATCCTTTGATTTCGATATGCGGGTATACGTTCAATTAAACGAAAACCTAACAATTTCAAAAGTAGTATAACTATAAGCGTAAGTCTGTGTTAACTTCTAAAACCATTTATATTAACCTAGATAGTTAATATAAAATATTTTAGAAGTTACTTATCGTTATTTTAGACAAGTGCTCAAAGGACGAGACTTAAGATCCATAAGCATAAGCAGCTTATAATGCTCCTACTGCTGGGACACAGGCATTTTCCCTTCGAGAGGGATTGGGGCTGTAGTCTACCACGCGGGCTCAGTGCGGGTTGGTAGATGTCACATAACTTCGAATTTTTGGTTCTAAGACACGCCGGTTTCCTCACGATGTTTTCCTTCATCGTTTTGAGAACATTGGTGAAGGAACTCGTAAGTCGAGGTCTTTATACCACGGGGCCAAGAATCCTAATCCTAAGATCCATGTTGATAAAAATAAAATTATTAGAGATATAAACATCGCATTATATGGACTACCCTTGCCAGAAAAACAAACATTATTTATGTAAGATTTTCTCTCCATTGCATGCACACATTGTATGGTTTGGGCAATTACATAGCACATTAGTCTTAGCCCGCAAAACACACCAACAATTCAACAAAAACAAACGTGAGGATTGCCTCTGAGAGGCGATAATTTGTCAGGTGCTACGCGCCCAAAGAGTAATCGTGAAGATACAACACTGCAAAGAAAATAATCGCTTATGTGAAACGTGAAACAAGTGAATATTGTTGTATTTAAATTCAAATTAAAAAGGACATAGGTATATTCGATTCTTAAAAAATGGTTAATTCCCGATTCCACATTTCTAAACTGCTGCTACGGGCCTACGGCCTACGCGCTACGCGGGTCTACGATGCCGATGACCTTTACGGATTGACAGTACAAAAGGAAAAGATTGCAATGATTATTTTTTATATTTTCAGAAATTAGTTGTTGTTTTGGTCAAAGATCATCTACAAAACACACAACTATTTCGAGAATTTTAAATGTAAAAAGTGGTGGCACTCCGGGAGTGCCAACAGAAGTGAAAACTTGAACAAGATCGCCTTGGTGGAAGAAAAATACTTGTATTGAATATTGGTCCGTAACTTTATCTCAATAAAGAGCACAATCGCGTTTACAAAAAAAAAACGAAACCTTTAAATTAAAAATACTTGCATAGAACATTGATCCGTAATGTAGTATAAATAAAGAGCATAATCGCGTTTACAAAACCTTAGAAGAAAGAATACTTGCATAGAACATTGATCTTACGGATCAATGTTCTATGCCTTATATATATAAAGAGCACAATCGCATTTACAAAAATGAGGTGTCGTCATAGTGTCGCGAAATCAATGGTTCCCATCTCAAAAATGCCTAACGCACCTAAAGAAGTTTTCACTTCAAAAATAAATTGTTGCACGTAGGCAAGATGAGATGAAAATACCGTATTTAACTTTTCTTTGGCTGGTTGCGTGGGAACACTGCACACCGGTGGCGTGGCGGCCCCGCTAACGTCTTCTTCAAGGGGGATGAAATATCTAAACGCGAGTCTCTTAATGACTTTCATTTATTTCTCTCCCGAATCTCGTACTGAACGCTGGTAATTATTGCGTTTGCAGTAGGGTTATTAAGTTTTGCTCCGGTTAGGATGAGAAATGGCCACATTTATTCGATGTTCAACTTGATACCTTTGAGCGGCGAAGGGCTGAAAATTTAATTTTAGATGATGATATTATGACGTAATTATTTTAATTGTGGTGCGCCATGGTGGTATTAAAATTGTGCGATGAATTGAGACGTTATCTTTTTATGATTTAAGGCGTCATTTTTGCCTGAATGATCCCAAGATGGAACGAGAATAAATTTCAAATTCCACAGTAGGTACAAACGAGAAACAGCAATGGAAAATATTTCGAAAATTTTTTTCTACCCTTACCGATCTATCGAGAATGGCTACTCTACAGATATCTAATCCACAATGAAACAAATGAACTAAACAAATCTCATCCGATCTACATAAATAAATCGTCTCAATAGGTAATCGAGTCATCTGAAACAAATGGCGAACTTAGTACAGATTAGATCGGACGAGCGACGCATCTAATTGTCCGTCCCTAATCCCGGGCGGCGGCAATCTATCAGTTTCTTTTACCGGTCGGCCCCCAATCCACTTGTAAAGACCTACTCAACAACTTTGTTTGGGAGTCTATCAGAATGATCCTTTTTATTGGCAGTCGATACGTTATTTTTAACCGACTTCCAAAAGGAGGAGGTTCTCAATTCGACTGTATGTTGTTTTTTTTTTTTGTATGTTTGTTACGCGATTACTCCGTCAACTATGAATTGATTTTGATGGTTCTTTTTTGTTTGGTAGATCATACTTCAGAGGTGGTCCCATATAAATTTTATTAACTTTGCTTGGGTAGTTTTTGAGTTAGCTTTAATAATACGTATTTTTTCCTCACTTAGTATGTGGATGATATTATGATAACTTCCTGTCACTGTTATTTACATAGCAGGTAGTGGTATTCGAATTTGTGTGGGGTAGGTATCACAACTAAAAAGTGAAAAATAAAAACTTTTTACAAAAAAAAAAAACAACCGACTTCAAAAAAAAACACTACAAAGTGAAAAATAACTTTAATTTCGGAAGTCGGTGACAAAGAACGAAAATTAAAAACCAAAGTTTTTTATATTTATAAGAAACTAGCGACCCACTCCTGCTTCGCAGGGTTTTTAACGACTTAGCAAAACACCGAGATTTCTTTATTATTATTAATTTATAATAAACAAATTAATTCATTATTAATTTATTTTTAATAACAGCTGCACAGGTCAATCCATCAGGTTAAGCTATGCTTCCCGGGGTTGATCCCTGGATGGGTGACCATCTTTACATATCGAGACCGGCTGTCATTCGTGGATCTTTGACAGTTGTTACGGGTCGTCCGAAGCCCGAAAGTCTGACAACCAATCTTACCAAGGGGTATCGTATTACCCAGCTACTGGGTTGTGGAGGTTAGATAGGCAGTCACTCCATGTAAAATACTGGCATTCAGCTGCATCCGGTTAGACTGGAACTGGAAGCCGACCCCAATATAGTTGGGAAAAAGCTAGGCTGATTGATACACAAAAACCTTTCGGAATGAATTCCCTGAATGATGGTGAAAACTGCATCCGTTGCGTAGTTTAGGAGAAGAATGCGGCCACACAAACAAACACGAACATGACGACATGACTTTAATTTATTATGTGTAGGTTAGGTAGTAAACAAGTTAACTTACCTTACATTCATCACTTTTTGATGGCTAGGTTAGTGCAGTCGAGTCGCTGAGCCACTCGACAGCGTCTTTTGTGTAGCTGGTCATGGATTCGATACCTGCAGGTGACAGTCTTTTATGACTTTTGCATCTTTTTTTTTTCGTCGCGCGACGAGCGGTGCCTTTGTGTCGCGTCGCGTGTCGCGCTGGTTTGCACGAGCCTTAAACCATGACACAGAAGAAAACCTTTTAGTTGTCACAGAATACGGCATTTCTCTTTGCTCTCTCTACACTCATTTCGTTTTGGAACATATAAAAAAACAGTGGCACTCCGGGAGTGCTGACAGAAGTGAAAACTTAAAAAAAATCGGCACTGCGCTAATCAATGCGTTAATGTCTTTTACTCCACGTATGTGATAATCAACGCGTTGATGTCTTTTACTCCACGGTGTCGGTAAATTGCGTTACAGTGTCGCGAAATCAATGGTTTAGTCCCATCTCAAAAATGCCCAACGCGCCTAAAGAAGTTTACACTTCAAAAAATATGACGGAGATTGCAGTGCATAAAAAGATGCGCAAACATTTCAGAGAAGTACATGCTATATAATCCTACAAGTAATAAATCCCACATGTACTATGATAATGACATCAGTATCTCATTGTCAAGCGACGATACAAAGTTTCGAAGCGTTCTCATATTTTGCGCAAAGCTCGGGGCGCTTGCAAATTCTGAACTTTGCCGAGATAACACGCCTCGGCTAAGCCTACCGTAATAAGCTCCTCCTTCCAGCCTTCAGTGTTTACTTTTGGGCGTGTTGTTGTTTAACAGCCTTCAATATTTATTATATTAACCGTGTTTATGCTTTACAAACAAATTCTTTGTTTACTGTGTCGGCCTGTTGCAGTTGTGATGAGCCGGTTGCTTGCTGAAACTGTTCTTGCTGCGATCTGCTTGCTTAGACAAACTGTCCTTGGTTTTAAGCATTATTCAACTGAGAGAAAACTATTGTAGAAAGCGAAATGGGTTATTATTATCTTTATTCAATTGTATATTTGAAAGCATGACTCCACTGATTTATTGATAGTGACTTTTGTGGACATGATTATTATTCAGATTGATTACAGTTGTAATAGCAATCATATAATTGCGTTTTATTAAAATAGGTTTTTTACTTTTATTAATTTATTTATTTTTTGTATAGATTCTTTTCTACATATTTTGTGAATGTGAGAACGCTGTAGGCTTAGTGGATTGTAGACCTGTTGACCATTTTCTATTTTGGTACTTATTGAAAGACCTACACTGTCCTCCCATACCTAGAAACACTGTTATATGAAAGTATTGTAAAAGCCAATTATTTTTAAAAGAGTAACCGTGGAGGTTCTTGCCGGCTCTTCTCCATAGGAAACGACCAATTGGAACCGTGCACCTAGCTTCTGACGTTTCATAAGTGCCCATGTAGGTTTATGTGAAATAAAATATATCGATTTTTTTTTTGATTGAAGATCTGGATGTTGGTTAAACACTTTTCGTAAGCCTCCAAGCAACAGCCAGCAGGCAACTTTATATCGTTCCTCATAACTAGCAACGTGTCAGATACCTGTAGACAGTAGGTATATATGGTTATATATATGGTTGTTTATAGTGTTTACACACGTCACGCCAGTCATCCGAGGCAGGCGGGCGATTTGCGCCTGCCTCCAGTTATGCGTCGCGCGCGCCTTACACGTTGCTATCAAATTTCTAAGTAACACAGCGAGGTAGATGCTCTACTTGAATATTTGTATTTATTTTAAGAGGTTTTAGTTTTTGACTTACCTACACCCATAGATAATACACGCCTGTCGACTTTTAGGTTGAGACGTCACAGCGAAGATGGCTTTTTACGCCAACAGCTAAAGCACTTAGGAAGTGGCTTCACCACTTCAGGCAGGCGTTTTGGGGGAATGTCTTTAATGATCATTTATATTTCAACTCTGTCCAACTCTGTTTTTAATTTACACTCTAAAAAATATATTTACTAAAATACTTGCTAAAACTTTCTATGTAGTTTATGGTTTACAAAAGATCCGTTCAATTAAAAGAAGGATATTCTAACATTGCATAGCTCAAGGATTTTTACATTACTTTTTATTTTACAAGAAATTCCTAGTTCTTAGTGAAAGTCTTTACTGAGTAATACAGCGTGACGTCAACATGAATTAAATATCAATACCTATGAAGTAGAGCATACATTCTAAGCTCACACTCCACCTACAGTGGCCTCAACTTCAAATGCCCGGAGGCCGCCTCGAGGCACGAATACCAAGACAAACCGAAATCTTATCAAACGACCGCCATGTTGGTCTCGTTAATAAGCAAAACTGCACACAGGGGCTGCCATAACTCACCTGAAGGCTGTTTGTGGAACATTGCAAACACTAGTGGACCTGTAACTTATCAAGCATGAACGCTTGACGTTTACAGTACCGAACTACCGACTATACCGGCTTTTACAGTACCGGCTGACATTATTTATTGGGCAATTCAATTGCTTAGCCTTCGTGAGCTATTGATCGAGCTGCATAATTTCCTGGTATATTTCTAATCTTTTCTTGCAGGTAAGTACAGTCTTTTGCGATGGCAACGAACGCTTCTCAAAAGAAGGCATCGCTAATTGAAAATTAAAATCAGAATACAATAAGAAACCACAAGAACGTGCCGAAGCTCCTCAATGTCTTTAAAAAACCCCTTTGTTACTTGTTCTTTAATAAGTATTTCCACAAAATACTTTTCTGAAGTAAAAAATTGGTGCTCCTAACATCGTAAATTATGTTTAACAAAGCATGATGTTTAATTGGATGTTGAGAATTGTGACAATTCATCCCGCAGCCGACACTTTACGCAGAAAATTTCGATTAAAACAAAATCGGGGCGACGGGTCTCATGGGAGCGGTTCATTTTATACCAATTAGTTAGCTACAGGCAGTGGATTCGTCACGAGTGAATGAATACCCCTTTGAATTGTGGCTGTTTTACACGTTACGACTTCTGAAATCAAATTAGAACTGTTTCCTGTTTCTGATCCCTAAGTTGGTAAAAATGTACACCACATTTTTAGTTACTGATTATTTAGTGAAACAAAAAATTTTTTTGTTACATTGGCTATTAGATTGGTAGATTTTCTGAAGGAAGAGCCAAAATATGTTATATTCAAACGTAACAAGGTTCTTTATTTTTATTAGACTTCTTTTACTTATAGGACATATCTAAAGCTACGTAAAGAAGAATAAAAAACCGCATACAAATCGGTTCACCCGTTTAAAAGCTACGATCCCACAGACAGACACACACACATAGCGGTCAAACGTATAACACCCCTTTTTTGCGTCGGGGGTAAAATAAACATATTTCTAATATCAAAAACCAAACCTACTCGTACACTGATTGAGAAGAATAGGTAGGTAGTGAGTGTAATCGTAATCAAATCGTGTCGTATTAGTATAGTCCCGCGTTACTCTAACTTACTCATTTAAACCGAGTTGTCGGGGAATCGGCAACAAAACGGCCATCCAGCCAAGTTTAGACAATAAACAGTCGCAGATAACGGAGAGAGTTGCGTTCGCGCTCATTGTTGAGCAACTTTGTGGGCGACGAGCTGACTGCTTAGAAAATAAGCTCCTGATAGCGCGATTTGTGGAGTGAGGTGCTGGGTTGTAGGGGAATTATAAGGTGGAAATGTATATTTAAACTGGCAACCTTAGTGATACCACATCTGTTAGAGCTAAATCTTGTACTAATCATGATGAATTTTAATCGATACTAACAGATCGTAGTTCAATCTTGGGATAATACCAACACGTGGGTAGGTTACTCCTGAAATCTTCAGTAGGTAGGCTACTGAAAGTTCCAGGAGTAAACGAAAGAACCACTAATTTCAGATTTTTTTAAATTATTTATTTCCACTTAAACAACAACCCGTATGCAAAAAATAAGACGATTTCTGAAAAAATTACTATAAAATAATTATTTATGAAAAAGATTGAAAATCTTAAAACATGACAGAAGAAACTCAACGTCTTTCTCTGTCTGAACACAATTTGTATGCAATTATACAAAGCTAAGCTCTATCAGATGAAAACTAACAAGAAAATTCCGAACCCCATCCCGTTGTGGACCATTGAAAGTTCGTTAAAGTAATGTCACTCTATCTCGTCCCCTCACGAGACAAATGAGACAACATTACTTTTATTCACGAGACAGAAAGAGAAGGGAAAACCTAGATAATACCCTATAATCACAGTTTTGTTTTCCAATCGCTGCTAACGATTATTGGCGTGTTATTCGGGTGCCATTTTGAATTGCTTCAGTGCTAAGACAAGTCGTTAGCAAGTACAATAAAAAGTGAGGGCACGGTGATTAGTTTGAAGGTGATTATTTACCCTTGTTGCTTTGGGAGCAGTTTTCCTTTTCACGAAGTTGAGACACGGACTTTAATGTCCGGCTCGGAGAGAGAAAATTATGAGTCCTTAGACAGTTCAACTCACATATTTTGAAAAACATTTGAATTGTAAATCACTGTAACTTTACTTTCTCCGAAGGGGGAGGCTGTAGGTTACCTACCTATCTTTCCACACATTTTTGAAGTGAAAACTTCTTTAGGCGCGTTGGACATTTTTGAGATGGGACTAAACCATTGATGGGGTGTAAAAATGAGGTGTCGTCATGGTGTCGCGAAGACACCATAACGACACCTCATTTTTGTAAACGCGATTGTGCTCTTTATTTATATTACGTTATGGATCAATGTTCAATGCAAGTATTTTTACTTTAAAGGTATTGGAAGATTTTTATTTTTTTGTAAACGCGATTGTGCAAGGTTACGGACCAATGTTCTATACAAGTATTTTCCTTCCACCAAGGCGATTTTGTTCAAGTTTTCACTTCTGTCGGCACTCCCGGAGTGCCACTGTTTTTTTTTAAATCATGCCCAATCATTTTTTCTAGACCTAGACCTCCTGTTTAGCATGCCCCTCCAACCCTGTCCTGTGCCGGTCGTATTCAGGTCCTTGAATTACAAAACAAAATTATTACCCTGCAATTGAAACTACCCAAACTCACAGTTACCAAAAACAAAGGATTATTTAAACCGAGCACTCTCTTAATTAATTCAACAAGGCGAGATAAACTAAATACAGAGACTATTCGTTGTCGTCACCACAAAGGAACAGGAGTGTTCTGTTATTTTTTAAATTGCAGATTGGCTGCTAATATGCATTTCTTTTTTAGATCAACTTATCATTCACCTAGGTAGGTAGGTACTTCAAATATTTTTTGGCAGATCAAACCAAAGACTGATGATAATCATGGAAATCTATGAATGAATATGGATTGCATACAGTTATGCAAAACTTAAATACCTAATCTCTAGCTAGGGAAATATTTGAATGGTAGGTACCATTCAAATATTTTGAAGCCAAACTAACAACTGGACTCTACAAGACGTATCTAAGTAAGTTCTGAGTTGAGCTTCACGATAACTGACAAATGCGTGCACTGACTGGACAGGTCCACTTAAATCTGTGTGGTTCTTTCCTTAAAAGACCATTTTCGGACACTAATCTACATGGACCTGACCAAGATTATGTCTGAACTTTAAAAGAGACTGCGACCTCTGAGTTTGTTTCGACCTTTCTTCTCAGAGTAGTCAGATAGGAAACGCCGAACTCATCTAGCTTATTTTCATTGTTTTTTTTTTTTAATATGACGTATAAAAGTGATTCTGATATCCTATTTACAAAATAAACAATTTCATTTCATATCTAAGACTGAAATCGCTTACTGTTTTAGAAATATTTTAAAAGTACGTAGGTGGGTAGGTATTTTTAGTGTCCACATCTCAAAATTAAAAATATTTTGCTTGCTTACATAACGACTCATATAGTATAAACCCAGCTTAGCTATTCAAAATAAATTACCCCCATTCTGAAAACAACTGAATTATCCAGCTAGAGGAAACATATAATAAAAACAAGCGACTCTTTATTTCGGGTGCACGCTGGTCTAATCCAATTTTAAAATGTTGCCCAGACCATACATATTATAAAACGAGACTTTGTCCGGAGCTTAACGTTTAAATTAGTTTATCCCCCTAAAGCGGAACCGCAGCTAAGGGTTGCAAAATTTAAATTACAAATAAAAGCACTGAAAAATATCTACGAGTGGGTAGTGGCTCAATAACGATGTCTTTTAATTAAAGCGGAAGGGGTAATAAAACGACTTAATTCGGAATTATGGTTGAAATTATCGTGAAAGACACCCAAGAGTTTTGTGAATTTTGCAAGAGTTCACGCCGCACCGAACAAATTGCGATGCTGCCGAGGTGGCACGAAGGACCACTTGAAGAAGATATTAAAATTTATTGCTCGCTAATATTTTATAAACATTACTAAGTGCAATATTAACATTAATTCAACTTCAAGTTCAGTAAAAGATCCCCTTTATTTTTAAACCAAATCAAAACCATTCGTGTTTTTGTTTAGAAGTAAAATAAATATTGACTTTATTTATGTAGTTAATCGGATCAAATACTCCCATTCACCATCAAATTATCCACAAGCCAATATAACCGATTATCATAAAGTTATGGCACACAGTTTAGCCCCGGACCAGTGACACCGATTTAGCACGCTCCCGGTGCCGTCACGGTCGGAAGCCCTGTCCGCTCAACCGTGCCACATGTAGCATATTGAAATACGCCGCCCGACTGACCGTCCGTCCGTCACGTAGCAACTGCCCTGAGGAATCCCTTCAAAGTGATACCTATTTGACTTCCACGCTTCACTGGAAATCTGTCAATACTCATATTTAATATCCACATATCCCGAATATCCGATATCTTGTACGTAAAGGTAGAATTTAGAAATGAAATACCAAAGGTTCTACGAAATGTATAATTTTTCTGTAGTAACATTCAAACCTTTCTAAATATTTTAACATATTTACAGAACGTTCAAAAACATTCTGGAAAATTGCTACTAAAACTACTGCTTAGAATAGAAAATAAATAATAACTTTATTTACCCACCACCTATTCCCATCTCAAATGTAAGAAAACAATGAGTCGACGACGTTAGCTTACCTTCCCTCTGTCAGTAAAATAAATTAATTTATATGCGCCTAAAAAAACAGGAACATATAATACAAATAACTTCAATTTTATTTAACAAATCGATAGATGCAGATTGCAGATAACACAAAAAATAGAATACCTAATCATGCTTTAATTGAATAACTTATTTAAAGTTAGAAATTCTACAAGTTATTTAATGAGTATCTGTAGAAAGCATATTGCCATTATTCCTGTCACGATCATTGTCTTCGGTAATTGTAAACTAATCTATTAATTTTGCTAGCTTCCATAGCGCCCTCTCGGGTTGCAGGAACGTTATAGTAGGTATCGTCGTAACTCGCGTATCGATGGCTGCTCGGCTTGTAATCAAGTTGTAGGTAATCCCCCTCCTCTTTCCTCAGTTGACCTGTATCCTTT
Source organism: Agrochola lychnidis (assembly GCA_963680765.1). NCBI lineage: Eukaryota > Metazoa > Arthropoda > Insecta > Lepidoptera > Noctuidae > Agrochola > Agrochola lychnidis. The sequence continues at coordinate 10,571,542 of OY796857.1, forward strand.
CCAGCGTATCTCGGATCTTCATAGATAGTTATAGTCTGCTTTCTATGTGCAACTACAGGTGCATTTTTCGGGATTTCGGCTACGGGATTCGCTCGAGATTCATCATAGCCATAGCCGTAACCATGGTTGGGACCGTAGCCGTAACCACCCTCATGACGGAAACCCCTATCATCATAATACCCAGGGCCTCCGTAATCCTTTCCCCATCCAGGATCACTCTGCCAACCCTGGTCTCTCTGCCAACCCTGGTCTCTCTGCCAACCAGGTTCTCTCTCCCAACCTTGATCCCTCTGCCAACCAGGTTCTCTCTCCCATCCTGAGTCCCTTTGCCACCCGGGGCGATCCCAACCTCCTCCTCCTCTTTTATCCTCCCACCTTTGCCAATCCCACCCAGGGTCGTGATGAACTTCAGGAGCGCGAAACTCATGACGATCTTGAATGTGATCTCGGGCGTGGTTGTTATGAGTATTGCGATACTTATTATGATTCAAATTGTCATCTAAGTAATATTTCTTGCCATAATCTTGATGACCATGTTGCTTCACTCCAGTGTCACCGTATCTGTTATAGCCGCCGCCGTTATAGTTGTCTCTTATATGTTCTTGACCGTTATTGTGAGATCCATGATAGCTCCTACCTCCCTGGTTGTCATGTGAATTCAGTCTGCTGTTATACCCAGCTCTGTCGCCTTCATCATTTAAATCATCAAAAAACGTGCTTTTATTGGATGACTCGTCTTTGTGGTATGAATTTTGGAATCCTTGCTTATGGTGTCCTTTCTTATGGCCTCTCTTGAAACCGGTCGCTTCACTGTCCTCAGCTTTATCTTGCTTGCTGTTGTAACCTTTATAAGCATCGCTATCTGATACTGATTTACTATCGTGTTCTTTCTTCAAATATTTTGCCTCATCATTAGCTTTTGAATATTGGTTCTTGTGGTTGTCATTAAGTTGGCTTTCTTCTTGGTGAATTTTTTCGCCTTTCTGCTTATCATGTTTGATCGACTCTGTTCCTTCATCATGGGCGATATCCTTTAGATGTTCTTCCAAAGCGTCTTTAATAGCTGATCCACTGACAGTCGAAACTAATAGTAGCACACAAACTAACAAACTAAACCAATATTTATACCGGGGCACCATTTCATCTCACGCTTAACGTTAGATGTTGTCAGTAAAACGGTATAACTTATAATAGGCGGGATTTGAATAGTATGAAGAGTTTTATATCGATGAAAATCGTGTTGGACTTCACGGTGCATCAGGGCACAATGACAGGAACCACAGAAGTTGTTGTGGGAACAATGAGTAGAGCTACTAGCTAGCGCGTCCATGACATGACATTATGGAACTAGAAGCACGCGGACGTTCTGTAGGACAAGCCGATCGAGGTCAATGGAGTCCAAACGGGACGTTGACTAGAAGGTCATTGAATCATCATACTTTTGTTATTTGTGTTTTTTTCCGCGTGCATGTAATATAAACAGCTTTTTATCCACATAACAAAACAACATCTCAGTGCCATCAGGTGACAACAAAATCGTATAAAATCGTCAGTTAGGTATATGCAGTTCATTGTAATAATATAGAATCATAACAATCCTAGACCTACTTACTTACTGCTTTGATAAACATATTTTTGATTAGCTTTCGTTGAGTACCTACTAATTAAGTAGATAAAAAAAAATACTGAAAATTTTTCTATACTTATTGACTACAGAAATGCCTATAAGGCTATGATCTTAAAATAACATGGTAAAATCTCTCAATTTTGTGCGTACATTTGTAGTTTGTTCATGGGATAAATTCATCCTAACTATGAAACCCTTCATTGTCCGTGGTCCGAAACGCACTTGGCCGGTTTTTGGCTCATGTTCCGGACGATCTTAACACCTTTTGCTCAGTGCCTTAAGTTTTCAAACAGCAAACCACATTTACAAAAAATAGGCTACGACAAACTACAGACTACAGACATAATTATCTAGGGCCTTCAAAGCGTCCTCGGATACGTTGTCTGGGCCGGCAAGCACAGAATACCTTGGTTAGTAAACTCGTGCATACGTCTTCGTACAGAACATCAATCAACTCGCCTATCACATATCCACTTCGGCACATAGGCATCTGCCAAGTTTCGCCACAGCACCCGATTCTTCGCCTTTGGCGTCCTGTCCATCGCGCCATTTTTTTAAGGTCGTCAGTCTATTTAGCTGAAGTTGGGGGACGTTCCACGCTACACTTACTGTTTCGGGGTCCCCACTCGAGGAGTGGTCTACTCCAACGGCCGTCAGTCCTTCGACAGACATTGACGGCCGACTTCCAGTTCACCTTTCTATCTCTACAAGTTTAAGACAGACAGACAGGTTCCTTGTTTACTAGGGTTCCGTAGTAAACAAGGAACCTGTCTGTCTGTCCGCGGTCTAGCTCCGAGACCCTTAGTACTAGAAAGCTGTAATTTGGCATAGGTATACATATTAGTTACGCCGACAACAAAATCATGGAACATATTTTTTTTTAGGGTACCTACCTCTCCTACACGTAAAGTGGTGATGTTTTTTTTTTTTTAACCCGTTGTCAGGGGTATCATTGGAAAGGTCCTTCAAAAACATTGCGAGTTTGTGGAAACCATTTTTGGATTCAGGGATCCGTTTGCGAAATATTAAACTTTGAAGTGCTAATTTTTGTTAGAGTCAAGTGTCCCCCCCTGCCAGCTAAATGGTTGGTTTTGGATGTGTGAAAAAAATCACAGCAGTAGTTTATATAAAGAAACTAAACGGAAAACTATCACAGCTAAGTAGGCTCTACAAGTTAACGAGTAATAATCAACCAACTTAACTTTGCAGTTGCAAAAACATGTTTTCCCATACATTCCGTATGGGAGAACATATTTTTCAACTATAAAGTTAAGTTTGTTTTTGGGATAAATCCATCCCAACTACGGAACCCTTCATTGTGCGTGGTCCGACACGCACTTTGCCGCCATAGAGTCGACTGTTTTTTGCTCAGTACTCAAATGACAGAAGTGTTGCTAGGAAGTTTGTTGCGCCACTTCTTCCCAGGAAGTTGTGAAGGACGGGCATTTCGAGGAACCGTTTTTTGTAATTTTGAATTTCAAAAAGTCCTGATTCTCAGCCTAATTGGAATAACTGATTTTTATTTCAAGCTGTATTTGTAACTCTGTTATTATAACACTCGCACGCTCGTATGTAAATCTGTCTTGTCAGATATGTACGTTTTAAAAACATGAGTAACTTATTGGGTCGGCTTGTGGTTACAAGCGTTCAGCTTCTGTAATATTTTCGTAACAAATCCTTTTAATCATAATCATTATAAAATCTTTATTTATCTCAACAACATAATACAGGCACTGGTTAATAAAATGCACAATCTTAAATAAAGAAAGGTGTCTGAGATAGGATTTTTAATGAAATTATAAAACAATTTATTTCTCATAAAATTTATTTAAACCAATATTTTAGCTCTCACATATATATACAAAATAAAACAGTAATGTATTGATGCGTATTCCTATTTATTGTTGTTACTTTAGATTGTTTAAATCTACAATAAATTACTAAAGAAAGAAGTCGTATTTAAAAACAGCTAAGAGCTAATTATAAATTAACATCTTTAAATAAATAGTTAATACCATCAGAATTTAGAAAAATAGGAAATACTTCATTAAACAGCTATTTATTGTTAAATTATGTTATCCTGTTGCAGAAGACAGATCCGATGGAAATATCCGAATACACTGTAATTTGTACAAATGTATTGTATCATAGATTTTATAAATTATTATTGAGTCAAATAGTATTTGTAATTTAATGTTAACAAAATTTGTATTATTCAAGCTTTATTTCTGTGAAATATTTTTTTTATTGTGACGAACTATTACCTTAAATGCTTAAAACATGGGAAGTACATCGGCTCTACCATGTTTGGAACCAGAATTCTAAAAACTACCTTTAAACAAAGAGAATAAATCCAATGGATTTTTAATCATCAAAAAGCGAATCGAAAATAGGATAAAATGCAATAAATCTGAAGAAAAATAAACCTTACAATAAACTTCATACGGATCTTATTAAGATTTTTTTAGCTTATTACGAGGCCGATCACTCACTGGTCTTCATCATTAAAATACAAAACTGGGACACGTATCAACGCGTTTACACACTATGCTGACGGCACGGCCTATTCATTTGCCGGACACTTCAGTACTCTTTTGCATCTTATGCCACGATAACAAGATGTCCGGTTTCTTCCGTGCCGCCAGCATAGTGTAAAACCCTTTAGGAATCATTTAAATTGAACTGTAAAGTGACGTCATAAAGACTACGCTGTGCCATTGACTTCTTTAACACTCAACCCTGCAATCCTAGTCTTAAGTTCTTCCACGAGGTTGTCTCTTGCCACTTCGTCTTCTTGTCTTGTGGTGATGTTCCTTACTTTCACGACTCCACGTTTGAGTTCAGACTCTCCTAGTACCACGGCGAGGGGAATGCCGTTCTCTTCGCAGTGTTGTAGTTGAGTTAGCATTTTAGGGTTCTTTTTGTAAGATTGCTCGGTCTGAAAAATATAGAGAAAAGTTATAGAATCGGCAAAAACTCAGCTGTTCTACTTTTATTCCCGTAGGCTATTAAGGACGCGGTAAAGGAATACGCCATTGACACACACTGAATCGTCGAATCCGACTCGGCTGGGCAGCGTTTGGGAAGCTACGCAATATCTTCTCGTCCCACATACCAAAGTGTCTCAAGATGAAAGTCTTTGACCAGTGCGTGTTGCCAGTAATGACCTATGGTATTGAAACGTGGTCGCTCACAATGGGCCTTATCAGAAGGCTAAAACTCACCCAAAGAGCAATGGAGAGGGCAATGCTTGGAGTTTCCCTACGTGATCGAATCAGAAATGAAGAGATCCACAGGAGAACCAAAGTAACCGACATAGCCCGAAGAATTGCCAAACTTAAGGGGCAATGGACAGGGCACACTGCTCGCAGAACGGATGGCCGGTGGGGTCGACAGCTTCTGGAGTGGCGATCACGTGCCGAAAGACGTAGTGTTGAAGACGTAGTGTTGGAAGGCCTCCCACAAGATGGACCGATGACCTTGTGAAGGCCGCAGGAATCCGGTGGATGCGGAAAGCACAGAATCGGTCGAAGTGGCGGTGCTTGGCGGAGGCCTATGTCCAGCAGTAGACGTCTTTCGGATGAAATGATGATGATGACACGCTGAATTCAACTACTGCGTGATTCTCTTTTTTTAAATTCTAGAAGGTGGGGTTAGAGTGCCTGCTAAATAGCGGATTGGGTCCAATGTCACTAAAGATGAGATATCCTAATGACGGCAGTAAATCATGAGAATCTTTGATTTTGCAACATAATTAATTTACTTTAATTACCTTAATACCAGCATTCCACAGTTCGGCGCAGATCTTCATGCGCTCTTCGAGGAAGTTCTTCTGCGCAGACGCAACGTAAACGTCAACGTCATTGGTTCGCACGCTGATGTCACCCGCAGCCAACTTCGCTTCTAGCACTGAGAATATGCGCTCCACGCCAATACTAACGCCAACACATGGTACCTGGAACAGTAATAATATTATCAAAAGCTTTAAAGACTCACTTGTGCAAGCTTTCCTGGGATCAGCGGTCCCCTGAGGGTCCAAGAGTATGTTGATAAGGCATAAAATTAAAACCACATACTTAGTATAAAAGTCACGTGGTCCGTAACATTTATATTTGATCTCTTTTTAGTTTCGGTTAGTTTCTGTGCTGAGATTTCTAAATTAGTAGAGATGGAAGAAAATGTTCCGACAGATATGCGAAACATGCGTTTCACCTATTTTAATCCTGCGTTATCCAACAGTGGTGCGGATTCACTTGTTCACAAACTAAACTAAATTTAAGTTCAGTGCATCTTTTTCTTTCTATTTCATTAAGAAAAGGACAAATTTTAGTTTAGTCCTGTCAAATTAATCAGCGCTTGACGTAAACTGACGTAATTTTAGTAGGCAAGTTTTTAATCACGTCTAAACTTGTATGGAGTAGTGGCAGGCGCTGATTAATTTGACAGGACTAAACTAAAATTTATCTTACGTCCTTTTTTTAATGAAATAGAAAGAAAAGGATGCACTTAACTTAAATTTAGTTTAGTTTGTGAACAAGGGAATCGGCACCACTATTTGCCTTAATATTCCCACATACATACATTACATTCATATTATTATAGTTTTTCGTCACTGTTACATATATTATGTTATGTAAAGACCAACCAAATCTATTAAAAAAATTATTCTTATGCATAAAATTACGAACGCATGAATGAAGTTATCTATTAAATTATTCATAAAAACTACATTTGGTTTGCTAATTATATGGTGATTGACATCGTACTCAACACTGCTGTTAGGATTAATTAGTATCTACTCGGGCTTGAAGATAGCCGATAAATCAACATACATATTTATGATACATAACATCCCCGAAGGAGTAGATAGACGTTTCTACATACCAGAAGTGTTTATACATATAATAAAGCAGTAGAATCCGCTGTCTGTCTGTTTGTTTGTTCGCGCACATCTCCGGAATTACTGAACGGATTTTCATGTAGTTTTTACAGGTAGACAGAGATTAATTTAGAATATAGGCTTTTTTCATTAAAATGCTATCTATAAATAAAACCAGACAAGGTTTACATGAAAGAAAATTTTGGAAAATCCAGCCGAAAAGTCGGAAATACACCCGGGCGACGCCGGGCACGTACAGCTAGTATATAAATAAACACTAATAAGTTAACTTAATAACAACTTATAATACTGCTCAATCCGGGGATGACCCACGGACTCCACGCTTAGCAATCGCGAGAACACTTACTTCTAAATAAGAAGCGGCTATTTGCGTATAATTTTGTATGCATGGCCTGCTTAACGAGCTGCGCCCGCATTTATGTAGCACTAAACGTTGTCGCGCCTCAATAACTATGCAATAATTGATTACTAATTATACTGGTTTTGCACTAATTACTAAATATTGTTGCCAAGAGCATCGTGAGGAAACCGACATGTCCTAGAACCAAAAATTCGAAGACATGTGACATCTACTAACTCACACTGGGCCCGCGTGGTGGACTACGGCCCACTTCCTCTCAGAGAGGCCTGTGTCCCAGTAGTAAGAACGTTGGGCTCATTATGTTGCCAAGAGCAAGTGAATTAAGGAAAAGCCTTCTTTTTGGGTGGAAAATGATCAAATAACTTCTCCGGCTCTGGGTGGAGCGGGAGGGCGTGTCAGACTCTTACTGACTAAAACCCCAAATGAAGAAACACGGGTGTTTCTTCATTTGCCTATAAGTTATAACTTAATATAAATTCTGAATATAAGGTGTTATGGTTTCATTTCTATTTGTAGGTAAAAGCCACGGAAAGTGTGTTTAAATAATGTTAGTTAACAAAACTATAGAACCAATGGATATAATAATGATATTATAGTTTACAATATACACATTACCTGTTTATTTTTCGAGTCGAACATGCCAACAAGGTTATCGTATCTTCCACCGCCCGCAATCGATCCGACAGTTTGGTCTTCATTACCGATTTTAATTGGTTCTGAAAGGAAACGCACAATCTGCTCTCAATAATAAGTCAACAATCATCGTAATTGGCTGAACCAAGGTGTGTTGATTAAATCAATTTCGAACAAGCAATTATTAGTAATTAAATTGATTATTTTGCTAAAATAATGAGACATCAATTAGAGCTAATTTCTAAAACAGAAGCGATTTATAGCAATAATTTTTGAAGGATCGTTTGCTAACTTACAGGGTATACATTTTTGTATGAAAGCAACCATAATTCGCAAATAAAGTATCAACCATAGCATTGCTGTCAATTAAACAGTACAGCATATTTTTTACGAATTGATGACTGTATTCCCAATAAATATTAAACCTTTCAGATACACCTTACAGGAATTTGAAGCCATTACTCTTAAAGTACCAAATTCCACTTACGTGTCAACACAGCTTCATAGATAACTCCCGTATAGTAATCCAAGCCTCTCGCGAGACTCAAATCAAACAGTATCTTATCCTGTATACCAAAGAGTCCACAATACTCCAACAGTAGTTTAATCCCTTGTAAGCCTTCAATGGCTGCTTTAGTCTTGGATAGTTTCTCGTCTTTGAGCAGTTTGTCGGCTAATTCTACGCCACCGTTAAGTCGGACGTACTCGCCTATTCTGTCGGCGGCATCAGGAGATATTCCCTTCTCGTTTATCATTTCTGTTCGTACTTCCTCCCATGGTGACTGAAGGATAGGAAAATAGATTGGTTAAGAATTTATGGAAAAAAAATGAAAGAAAAAAAAATAGGTTTGTTTGACACAGAAACACAATCAATCTGTCTAGCCTTTTCCCAACTATATTGGGGTCGGCTTCCAGTCTAACCGGATGCAGCTGAATACCAGTATTTTACATGGAGCGACTGCCTATCTGACCTCCACAACCCAGTAACAGGGTAATACGATACCCATTGGTAAGACTGGTTGTCAGAGTTACGAGCTTCTGACGACCCGTAACGACTGTCAAAGATCCACGAATGACAGCCGGGACCAATGGCTTAACGTACTTTCCGAGGCACGGAGGAGTCTCGGTATGTAGAAACGGTCACCCATCCACAGACCAACCCCGGCAAGCGTAGCTTAACCTGACAGATCGACCCGAGCGGCTGTTAGTACTTAGCCACGAGCTCCTCCTAGACACAGAAACACGTGCATACAAAAAGAACGCGAGTAATCAGAAAAATAAAACAAAACGGAACTATACAATATGCACGAGTACAAAACAAATAGTCGCCAGCTGCACGTAATGACTGTGACAAGAAGGTTTTGCATGATGCTGTGCTGTAGGGGACTTTATCAATATCATTTGCTTCCATCTGTTTAACTAAACTTAAGATGAATACGACTTTCGAAATGTGAAATCAACATTATTTGGTATGATTTTCTAGGTACACATTCAAAACACATTATATGAATATCTTTTCGTATTACTCTCTCGCAAAGGCGACGCAAGCTGAATACAAACCACACATTAAGGCTCCTGGCTGTGACTTCACTCGACAGAGTTTAGGTAAATTCTTGCGATGCTATGTTTGTGTGCACCGTTCACGCACACACGCCTAAACATCGAGCGTAGTGATCGCTTAAACAGTTTTGATCCTATAGACGGTATTTTGTTAAGTTACGTAGGTACGCTTATGAAATAAGTCTGGAATGTTTGTGTATATTCGTTTAGTATATTTATAACAATTCTGTTTTATATGGAATTTTATACTTTTTGTATGGAAAACATGAAAAATTATTACCTACATGTTGAGTTTTATGGGTTTATGGGTTTCATAAAGGGGGTCGAAATTTTCATTATTTTTGCGATAAGACACAATTTTCGAGATATAAGCAAAAGAACAGAAAAAAGATAAAGTACAGTTTTTGCAACTGAATGAGTTATTAATTTAGTGAAAATGAAAAATTCGCTATTGGTGCCGATTCTCTTGTATACCGAACTAAACTTACTAAACTATCACTAAAATTCCTTAATTTTGACTATGAGAATCTCAAAGTTATTCTGCAAAATAAATTCTCTAAATTTAAAAATAATTTTGACACATCTAAATCGAATTTGACAACCGCGACTCCACACGTGATACCTAACCACGTGAATCTTTTTAGAGCCGGAGGCGCGCAGGGGGGGCAGCCTCGACGTGTTTTATATGGATTTTTCACTTTTTGTGTGGAAAATAAGAAAAAATATTACCTACATGTAGAGTGTTAGAGGTTTAAGGGCTTTATAAAGGGTGTCGAAATTTTCATTATTTTTGCGATTGGACACACCGTTTTCGAGATATAAGCAAAAGAAAAAAAAAATATTCGGTACTGTTTTTTCATCTGAAGTCGAGGTGTTGGTGTGAATTTTAGTTTATGACAACCAATTTTATTCCACATGTTTTTAGTCACGATAAAAAAATAGTCATATTTAGTTAGAAACTATTCTAAAGGACGGATAAATAGAAAACTTTTCATGACTTCTACTTAAAATTGGATTCATTTCGTCATAAAAAATCGATGCGTGTTTTACATGAGATAAATTATTGATTGTTTTTATTTTATTATTCTTGATTTTATTGATTGTGTCATTGGGTTTTTCCAATTGATGGCATTCGATTCGCCCCCTGTTTACATGGGATTTCTGGGGAGTTTGTTGCGCCACTTCTTCTTCCCAGCTAAAGGCACTAGGAAGTGGTGAAGGGTGGGCATTTTGGGGAACTGTCTTAATGTAATTTTGACGTTCGAAAAGTGCTGATTCTCAGCCTAGTTTGAATAAATGACTTGATTTTAGACTTAACTGACGAAATCTTGGTGTACTATAAGTACACCTCTGTCTAACCCTCCAGGGAATGCAGGCGTGATATTATATGTATTATAATTATTGATTGATTACCTTGTCTAACTTATCGATAGTAGAACAAGTGGTTCTGAACTTGTCAGCAGAAACGCCGCAAGCTTCAAACATGCCATCTAGTAGCCGCCGGTGATTCACCTTCAACACGTAAGTGCCGATCTCGAGGGCATCCAGTATCTCAGTGACTACCTTCAGGCATTCTGCGTCCGGTACCATTGGGTCGTACTGGCCTGCTATGTCAAAATCCTGAAAGTATATTCTGAATATTAGGATGGGATTTTGAAGTTTCAGCAAATTGGGTTTTATAGCCAGGAGACTTTTTATTGAAAAGCAAATAATGGCAATATTAAGTACTTTTTGTTAAACTTATGAAGATTTATATAAATTGAATACCCTCAATCTTCAATCTTCATACAACTAGCAAAAACAAAGTTACAAATTTTTCGATTGTTTCTTGACTTAATTTTATTATGTAGATAAAAAGCCTGAATAATTAATATTTATCGACAAAAAAAACTTACGCATTGATAGAACTCCCTGTATCGGCCTCTTGTCATCGCCGGGTTATCGCGCCGGTACACCTTAGCGATGTGGTATCTCTTCAAGGTGTTTATCTTGTTCATGGCTAAGTACCGCGCCAGTGGAACAGTCAGGTCATACCTGAGAGACAGGATCTCACCTCCTTGGTCTTTCAAGTCATAGATCAGTTTGGCGTCCTCTCCATATTTGCCAGTTAGTACTTCCTTGAATAGCAGAAAAAGTACATTGAATGCATTTTACATGGTAATTATAATATGAAAATTTACAAAAAACAAAATTTGTGTTTTATTTCAGTTTACTAAATTACATTCAGCGTGAAATAGAATTTGATAAAAATGCAGTAGTAGAAAGTTATATTTGTAAACAATACCAGTACAGTGATAAGCTAGGGCCAAGCTAGTTATGCATACCAGGCATCAGTTCCCACAGTATTAAATCACGACACTCTGTTTCTAACCTCTTGTATGAATTATTTAGTTAAATTGCCATGTCACCAATTGCAGTTATTTATTATGCATCTCTTTTGAACACTTTACCTTTTTCTAACACATGTGTTAACGTTCATCTGAAGTGGTCTTGTGGACCATTCCAGAAATATGTTTTTTTAGACTAACCTTTTTTTTATTAAATATGTACCAATAGTTCGTAAGCATTCCGTCTATATCGCTCTAACTGATCAGTCTGATCACACCTCCTTATTAATGTAAGATTGCAATTAAAGTTTATTTTAAAACAAAATCACTGCCGTTCATATTTGACTAGCTAGTAAACAATAAATTGTTTTGTGTTTCACTGAAACAATAGCTATTGTTACAGTGAAATATATTGCCATCCATGCCATCCAACTACAACATAATTATATTTTTGACATAATATCTAATTAGTATAATATATCAGTTATTAATTATAAATAACTGAAAAGACTGACCCTCAACTCAAACACAGGTGTGTCAATGCACTCAGCTCCGTGTCTCTTGAACACTGCAATAATTTTCTGTAGAACGCCATTCCTTATGCTCATCTGTTGTGGGTTGTAATCTCTTGTTCCTTTCGGAGTTTTGAGGGTGAACTTCTGAGGAGCAGCATCTTCAGGGGCCAGCTGTGATTTCAATGACAATAACTTTGCTACCTCCTCTTGAATCTAAAAATGCAAAGAAATAAAATTAATGGATAAATGAATAATGAATGTGTAGGCCAGGAATGAAGTGCAATATTTTACAATGTGGAAATGGTATAAAAATTAAACCTTATTGAGTAGTATCAGCATGAAGATTTTCTTTAAGAATATTATTAATAATAAAATAGATTGTTCATTTAAGTTTAAATACTAACTCTTTAGAACACAAAAAAAATACCACATCCATCCATACTTTGAATTGATAGAATACTTTTGCTACAACAATTGGTCCTAGTGGCAAATAGACTCAATTATAATAAAACAATAAGTAGCTAATAGCTCAAATAAAATAATAAAGCATTAAGTAGGCCACCAATACCTTGCACAGAGATGATGTTGCAATGCATTTTGTGAAATTTGTGCTGAGTACTGAGTTGTGTAACCGTATCGCAGTTGCACGGTTCTTTAAGAACCTCAACGCTTTGTACGACATGCTTCACTAGTTTTATCTCTCCACAATTTCAAACAATATGATATCTCGTCACCACAGCATTACTTTGTTATGACCGGAAAAAGAAAACAATTTTGTGTCATACATTATGAACAATTTAGAAGAGTAGATTTAGATTTCATCAATGGTAAAAAGAATGTAATTCTGAAAAGAGGTTGTGGTGACGAAACAAACATATGTGGAGATTCAACAACATTCTACTCAAGGAGGGGTGTACCGAAAACCAAATCAATTGTACAGTCATGCCCAGCTTTTGTACAAACAAAGCATCAAAGTCTACAACAGTATGAGAACTCATCAACACACCTGCTGATCAAGTGGTGTGATGCCATCTTTCACTTTTTGCAACACTTTGGGAGGATTCAATTTAGGTAGCAATGATACTTCAGAGTCACTGAAACTCCGCATATGGTACCACCACCTCTTGATGTATTTGTATCTTTGAAAATCTATATTCTTTCCTAAGCCAATCTTCAATTCTATATCACAGTAACTGGGATTATACCCACATATGTAACTGTACTGACTTAAATGTTTATCAATTTCTGGTAAATCGTATTGTAAATTATTCTTCTTAGCCTACAATTCAAACAAATTCGCATTTACTTGACAGTATGATGCAATATTAAAACAATTCAACAATATGGTATGAGCACATCTACTTTATTTTATAGAGTATAACTTACCTTTTCACTTGATTCCTTCGCAGCTTTTAATTTCCTTACAAGATCACCTTGTTCTTTAATTTTTAAAAGTATAGATTCCTGGGTGTCTGCCATAGTTTAAACTTGAACTTAAAATTATCCAGATGGTGTATCCGCTCAAGGCTTTCAAGTAAAAGTGCTTGTTGCTAAGAAATAATTACAGGCTCAGTACTTGGTTTCATGCCTTTCATTTTACAATCAGCAAATAGCAAGCAAGCAAGTAATTTTACACACTGCCAATTGGAGGTTATACGACATGACAGACACTAGCTAGACAGTAAATAGCTAATTGCTAAAAGCATTCATAGGAATGCGTCTCTTTTGCTCTTGTGTTATTTCAATCCTCCATCACTTTTATTTCAACTATCGCGGATTATTTTGTAATTTTCATTTACTGGAACTGGAACACAACTTTGACATTTTCGATTTTTCGTAACACAAAAAGTGACACGACGACAGTGACATAAATAGAGTTGCCCCAAAAGTTCAAAGCCTCGAATAAAAATGGTCCCCTTGTTAAAAATAATTGCTTTTGATTTGTTTTTGGCGCACTGACTCAAACTCAAAGCTTTTATTTCAAACAAACCAATTACAGGCACTTTTGAATTGTCAAGGGGTCGGTCAGTCAGAAAGATGAAGCTAGTTGCCCATTCCAAAGCGTAGTAGGTATGTACCTATGGAGAAGAACGGGCAAGAAACTCCACGAACACTCTTTTAAATCAAAATATGGTTACAAAATATTGGTTACATCATTCACGTTGAAGTTATACATGCGAGAACGATGCAGAACGTTAAAAGCGTCCGTAATAGAAAATAAAACAAATAATACAATTCAAAAATTAAATTTAAATAAGCCGTGGCAGCTAAGAGATGACCAGTCCCTACTGACTGAACATGACGCATGGATTAGCACCATTCAGCTCACTAGATTTTTAATTCTCAGTGTTGAGCCGAACGCTGAGAATCCAAAAGAGTGCAACCCAGCGCGTCGAATAAACACACTATTAGAATTTCAACTCTTAGCATTGGCACAAAGCAGAACGTTGAAAATACAGTATGCGAAAAAAAAACATCGTGGAAAAAAATCGCCCGTGTCGTGCGTACTTATTGGGCCAATACGACAAAAAAAAAACTGGTTCAGTTATTTTTGTATAATAAAAATAATACTTCAAATCTGTATTTCTGAGGACCTAAAAAATGCCGCTGATGCCGCGATTGACGTAACCACCTACTAGGCATAATACATGTATTTACCATTGAGTATCGAAAAGAAGAAGAAGACTTCATTTTTGAGACCCATCAACATCTGCCTAACCTTTTCCTAACTGTATTGGGGTTGGCTTTCAGTCTAACCAGACTGATGCAGCAGCTGAATACCAGTATTTTACATGGAGCGACTGCCTATCCTAATACCCCTTGGCAAGACTAGTTGTCAGATTTTCAGGTTACTCGTAACGACTATCAAAGATCCACAAATGATAACCGCACCAATATAATAGTTTCTGGGTCCCTAAACTATTATTATTGGTCCACCTGTCATCCGGTATAATAAAAGTTGGAAGTCCAGTACTAACCCCACAGAACTGTTTCATCAATTTTTTTCTATCTAGTATTTTTTTTTAACAATGCACACTTGCTTACCAACTCAGTTTAGACATTGGCAGAATGGTCGACATCGACTTTGCTTGTGCATAATAAAAAAAAATAGAATAGAATAAAAAGTTGGCTATGGCAGCCCTACCCTATGCCTGTCATAGCGATGTGACGAGTCGGATTTTTTTGAACTCGAGTTACTCGAGTTGATATCACCACTGACTCGAGTCGTAACTCGAGTTGACTCGACTCGGTGCCTGTAAAGAGCGTATAAGGATGAGCGAGTCGACTCGTATTGACGTAATATATTGTATTGTAGTGTAGGGCTCGAGTCAGACGATTCGCAACTCGAGTTGACTTGTTGTTTTTCTTTCCTACAAAATGTTAAAATACAAGTCAAAATAAACATTTACTGCGGTTTTTTACTCGCAATTCTGATCGTGACTGAAATAAATTAATATCATCATACAAGAAGCATCACAAGAATATATTTATTGACGTAGCGAGAAAGCACAAAGACAACGTCACAACCATAGAGGCAGGTATATATATCATTCGTCTACATCCTAAAAAGCTACGACATCTCCTCGATAAGTCGTCGTGGCTTCGTGGTGGTGCGCCCACTGCGCCTTGCTGGTGCTCCCTGCAAGGCAGCCGTGGCCAGTGGGAGGCCAGGTGTCTCAGCGCTGGCTTGTCGTGGAGTGCCCGCTTGATTCTGTGTACCTGATGAACTTGGAACGATGTGCACCATCACATTTGGATTTATATCAGGCGAGTCTTGAGTAGCCTGGCAGGAGGACCAAATTGATGGTTGGGTTAGTTGAGGCGTTGGTTGAGGTGACTCTGGCTGATTGCTAAGTGTGGGTGATGGTGATCGCTGTCTGATAGGTGTGGAAAAAGTTAGTGGATGAGGCGTTGGTGTGGATAGAGGTAATGGGTGAGAATGAGGTGTGGACGGAGGCGTTAGTGAGTGTCTAACAGGTGTTGACGAAGGTAATGGGGGACGATCAGTAATAGCTGGACTGATTGGGTCTGCTAAGCGGAAACGCACATGATCTGCATGATATCTCTTCTCTACACCGTCTGAAGTGTTCACAGCGTAAGAGTATCTGTGCGTACGCCTTGATATTGTAGCAGGTAGCCATCGGGATCCGTCTCGGGCGCGAACAAACACGCTGTCCCCTGCTTTAAAAGATGGGATTAGTTTCTCAGACTCAATGTTTGCTTGTATCTGTTTGTGTTGCAGATTTCTTTTCGGGTTAGGCCGCGCGTTGTCCAGAGCACAATGTAACCGACGCCCAAACAAAATTTCACCTGGGCTCTTACCGGTGGCACTATGAGGTGTTATACGGTAGGAAAATAGGAAGTGGGCCTTGATCATTGGTAGCTATGACTATGACATCGTCTTCACAAAAGGACAACTTAATTTTATAGCTGACTATCTTTCCAGGATGCCCAATCCTGAT
This sequence comes from Agrochola lychnidis, assembly GCA_963680765.1. NCBI lineage: Eukaryota > Metazoa > Arthropoda > Insecta > Lepidoptera > Noctuidae > Agrochola > Agrochola lychnidis. The sequence goes on from OY796857.1 coordinate 10,587,928, forward strand.
GAGAGACCGTCCCGTGCAGAATTGACAGTACACAGAATAATAGCTCAACTAAATCATAACAGTGTTTCAGATATAGCGTTAACAGAAGAAATAATAAGGGATGCATCAAGGAATGATCCTATGTTCAAACAGATATCGGAGAACATTAAGACAGGTTGGCGGGAAAATTCATATTCAGACATCTTGAAACCCTATGCTCGGAAACGCACCGAATTGTCCATCGAAAATAAGATTTTGATGTGGCAGGGTCGAATAGTCATTCCGAATACGCTCAGGAAGGCTACATTGAAATACCTGCACACAGGACACCCAGGAACTTGTGCAATGAAAGCACTTGCACGTTTTTACGTATGGTGGCCATCGATTGACGATGATATTGAAGAGTACATCAAATACTGTCGTAAATGCCAAGAAAATCGGCCAAATAACCCTGAATTGCCTGTCTACTCCTGGTCCGTCCCTGACAACCCATGGGAAAGACTTCATGTCGATTTTGCGGGACCATTTGAAGGAAAATACTGGTTTGTTCTAGCAGATGCACTCTCAAAATGGATTGAGATCAAGCCCATGAACCAAATAACTACAAACAAACTGTGTGAAGAGTTAGACTCTATATTTACAACGTTTGGTTTTCCACAATTCTTGGTGTCGGATAACGGGACACAGTTCACCTCCCGGGAATTCCAAAATTATTGTAGAGACAAGGGCATCCTACATATTAAGTCATCTCCATATCACCCGAGGACTAATGGCTTGGCAGAACGCCTGGTTCGTACCTTCAAAACTAGAATGTCATCAAAAAGAGGCGAGAACGTGTCTAGTACATGTTTAAGTGTTCTGGTATTTCGTTGAGTAGGCTTAACCGAATAGACAGGTTCTGGAAACGTCATGTCGTACATTTCGCTCCACTGGAGACCAAAAAGCATGGGGTTGGCGTCTTCCATAACTACAACGGGCAAAATTTTCTGTCTTCCAAGGATTTCAACTGTTACGTCTGCAAGTCCTTCTGGTTTAAGTTTGAGGTTCCCATAGGCACGTAGTTTCGGTGCCTTTGTTAAAGGGGGTGCTCCAATACGCTTCCAAAATTCTGTGCTAATGATGGAGTATACTGATCCCGGATCCCAGTCCAACGTACATCTGACACCGTTGAGTTTGATGTCAATGCGCTTGCTGTTCTTGTTCCTTTTGCGTTCAATTTTGTAGATATCGTCACTGTCGTATGAGCTTGTAGAAGATTCTGATAAACACTCGTTGCTGTCAGTGTTCCTAATTTTATGTAATTTGTTTTCGTTTTTGATTGCTCGTTTCTTCCCTGACTTGGTGCTCGTCAAGTATGCTCTCCCAGTCTTGATACAGCAATCTTCAAAATGCCCTTGCGTTTGACACTCCTTGCAAGTATGGTCTTTTGCCTTGCAATCGCTCACCTTATGCCTATCATATGCACCGCATCGACGGCACTGATCTAGACCAATCCTGCGTAAAAACGTACTCTGTTTGTTGTGATGTGCCATGTTGGTTTTTGTTTTGATTTTGTTTGTGGCAGCAGGTAAACCGACGTAAATGTCACGCTCAGCAAGCTCTCTAGACTGAGCTACTGCAAAGAATTTGGCAAATGTAACTTCCACAGTCTTTCCATCGTAATGTTCTTGTAGGTCGGGCCATTTCTGTTTCAGATCCACTTCTAGCTGTGGGTGGTTTATGCCGGTCGCAAATCGATCACGCAGCAGACGTTCGAACAAGTCGTCCCTGTAGCCACAGTCGGTGGCGAGTTTCTTGAGCCTGTTAGCGTAGTGTTCCATGGTCTCATTGCAGTCTCTTACGCAATTCCAAAACTCAGTTAAAGCTTTGAACTTTGTTGTTTTAGGTCGATGTAAGTCGAGTAGTTTAAACTTTACGTCTTTGTACAGACTGTTTTCAAAATTGGGTATGAGGCCTACTTTCAGATCGTGAAAGACTTCTGGAGTTAAGCAAGAGAATAAGAGTTCTTTCCTGATGTCGTCTTCGCGTACGTCCCAGATATCGCATTTTTTTTCAAAAAGATCTAAAAAATATTCTACCGACGTAGTAGTAGGGTTAAACGTATCACACTTGAAATTTTTAATAATTGTGAGTTTGTTACAGCTGTTGATGGTGTTCGCCGAGCTGGTAGACTCCGTACCAGATGTTGCTGGTGTGGGGGCCGCCCCTGTCGGTCGCTGTTGTTGTAACACGAGTTGTTGCAAAACGTCTGATATTTGCTGTTGTTGCTCCCGTTGTATTTGTATGAATTCTTTAAATTGTTCCACGTTCATTTTGGCTACTTTAATCCTCGTCGCCAATGAAATAAATTAATATCATCATACAAGAAGCATCACAAGAATATATTTATTGACGTAGCGAGAAAGCACAAAGACAACGTCACAACCATAGAGGCAGGTATATATATCAGTGACCGAGTGCCCCGAACGAGTAACGCAATTTACGACGCAACGCGCATGCTATTGCTATTTCACTCAACTCACATCGAGTAGAGCAAGATGTGAATCATGCAATGCAATAGGCATCATCACGGTACGCGGCGGGCCAGCGCTCGGTTTGCGCGGGCTCGGGCGGGGTATCGATCGACCGAGTTGACTCGAGTTGGTAAAAAGTGAACTCGAGTTGACTCATTTAAGATTTGAATCGAGTTACTCGAGTTAAATAACTCGACTCGCCCATCATTAGCCTGTCAGTCAATGTCGGATTATTAGGCCGCATTCCGAGTTACGCCAAAAGTGATAATATCGCGAATCCGACCAAAGTCCAAAGTCACAATTATAATTCAATAACACTTATATTTTGTGACTGTTAAATTTGGTCGGATTCGCGATATTATCACTTTTATCATAACTCGGAATACGGTTTTAGACTGTCAGTGTCAATTTATCAAAGTCAAAATATTTTATTAATCATCGTCAAAAATAAAACAATATTTTAGATTTTATAAAACGGTACCTAATGAAATTGTACGATGGATAGATTTGAATATATTGAAGCACGCCTATTTGAAGGTGAAAATTATCTCAAACGTGATAGAAGTGTCAAGATATACGATGGTGATGATAAGGTTGTTTATTTTGTAGTTTTGGGGCTTATTCCGCTAATTCCATATTTTTATTAATATTCTGGTGGTTTTGTAAGAAAGCCTACGATGTATTTCTACTGACAGTCCATTCTTTCACCAACAATGTTGTCATAACTCATGCAGTATCCTAAATATTTACAAAGTACCTAACCAATTCTCTTCATTATTTCACATATCTTTTTGTTTTAGACCCAGTTTACTGATGGAGAAGTAGTGTTGACTACTCACAGAATCTTATGGGGAAAGCCAGGAGATATACCCAAGGGACTTGTATGCCTCTCGTTACATTTATATTATGTTTTCTGTATAGAAGAAGAGAGTGGTGGAGTATTTGGTCTTGGAGGGCCTAAAAGAATTTTATTGCATCTAGGACCAGCATTACCAGGTAAATATGATGCTATTTATCATTGTTAGTAATTGTACTTATCCTGAAAATTATTCACTTGATATCCCTTTATCGATACTTAATTACTATAAGCTGTAAATATGTGAATCTGTCTTCTTCATTTTGGTGTCACATTCTAGTTTAGTATCCACATAATGTTATCTTTATTATGTTACATTAATGTAGGTGGATGTAGCTATCTTTCTGTTTAGTTTACATAATCCCTCAGTAACTTCACATGACATTACTCAACTCCTTTGTTACTATTTCAGGTAAAAGGCCAGGACCAGCAGTTGCCAGCCCATTCCATTTTGTGAAATTTTCTTTCAAGGATGGAATTGATCAAGTTTTCTATAAGGCCCTAACTGATGCTGTTACTGCCAAAGCATGGGAAAGAGCAACTCCTATTACTTCACCAATAAGTGCATCTAGCCCAAATGCATCACCAAAACCTTCAGTCACTCCTGTCAACTCCAAAATTCGTTCTGGAATAGTTGGCATTGAAAGAAGCATAGAAGAACAACATAGAGCAACTGATCAAAGTATTTCTGTAGCATTTCAAGATTTAAGAAAACTAATGGAAAAAGCAAAAGATATGGTTGCCATTTCAAAAAATATTTCTACTAAGATCAGGGTATGTAAGTCTCTGCTGATTTGCTGGAGCTATTTTTTTTAATTTTTAACTCCCAATAATATTGCCCACTTACAGGATAAACAAGGTGATATCTCTGAAGATGATACAGTAAGATTCAAAGCCTACCTCATGAGTTTAGGTATTGATGACCCAGTAACCAGAGATGCATTTAGATCTGATTCAGACTATTATTTGGGGCTTGCACAACAGATTTCTGATATGATGATTGCAGTACTCTTGGTAAGTCTAATATATAAAAAAAAGTTATGTTCCATTCTGTGACATTAAATAATTCTGCTTTTGTGTAAGTACTTTTACATAATTATGGAAATATTGTCTGCTTACAGGATTGTGGAGGAATTATGTCATTAGCTGATGTGTGGTGCAGAGTAAACAGAGCCAGAGGCTTAGAGCTCATATCCCCTGAAGATCTCCTGAATGCCTGCAAGTGGGTATAACCTCAACCTTTTTTATTTGTTGTGATATCCTTATTGCTCCCTTTAGGTAGAAAAGAGGTTTACGTCAGTCTCCTACCAACAAGACCCCATGGAGTACCTTCTGCTATCAGCCGGTCGGATATCGTATCAGCCCACGACACTTGCTGCAGAGATTGAGCAGACAGCATCTGCTCAATCTCTGCTAGTTTGTCCTCATTTTCATCATAAAATGTTTGTGTGTAGAATTGCAATAAAATTAAGGTCAACATTATTTATATGCCCTTTCAGATTGCTGCAGACGATTGGTGCTCCAATGTGTCTTAGAAAGTTTCCAAGTGGTGCATGTGTACTGCAACTAAATAGTCACCAAGATGAAGAAGTAGCTAAGACTACTTGTGAATTGGTAAAGCCCATTATTATTAGTAAAATTGTTTTTGTGCCCTAAATCCGCTGATCTTACATTTACAATAAATAATTGTAATCTGAAACAATCATAAATAATATTTAATCAGCCGATTACCCCTGAAGAAACTTGGTTGCTTTGATGATTATCCTAGCAAGAAATAAGTTTAAAAAAACCTTTTTCATTCCAGCTTGAAGAAAATGGTTATTTAACGCCTGTTAAGTTATCACAAATTGCAAATGTGTCCGTCCTGCTAGCACGCGAGCGCCTATTCACGACTGAACGCCTTGGAATGGCGTGCCGAGACGAATCCATCGAAGGCTTGGCGTTTTATCCAAACCTCTTTTTAAGAGAAGCTTAACTACTATTAATGCTGTTAAAGATATGTTAAGAGTTTATTACAATTATTTGCAATATTAAGGTGTTTTATTCCATAGATAGAAATAATAGAATAGTTTTCAAGCACATACAGGTTTTATTAAACTTTAAAAGCATGGCTTTAACTTCACAAAAGCTAGCTTCAAGATGAAAGTGACAATCTAATTATTTCCATACATAAACCAAACCTTATTTAATCCATCTGTAAACCTTCTCTCAAAATATTCTTAATCTTACATCAAACATACATAATTCCATATTCTATTTTACTTTCTAGCAGAAGATATGATCAAAACATTTTTTTAAAATACATGTATTACATTTTATATTTATTAGACCTTCCATAAAATAGGAAGTAGTTGTTAAACCACAATTTATCAGGATTATACAAAAAATGTGACAAACCTTACATCAATATTTTCCCATAAATACAAAAATAAACTTAATTTATGACAATTTTAGTAAAAGCACACTTGCGTTGAGTCATCACAGATACATCAAACACTGAAGCAGTTATAATTTGTTTAATTGTTGTCATATGTTCATTTATTGCACATAAACTATATTGGCCTTATGTATTTAGTAAGTTCTTAAATGAAGAAATATTACTTATAAGTGCTTTTTAAAACTTAGTAAATCTAATTTTAAATCTCTACAACACGAAATTTAATACTGCATTTTTAGACACTAGTCTAAAGCCAAACTTCAGCATGAAACCAAAATGTGCAAGAAAAGAAAAAATCTATACCTATAATTTATTTGTGTTATCTTCGGAATGTATCAAAGACAGTATTTAATACTCAATTGCACTCTTGAAATCCTTTGGTAATTGATTTTGCATACCACAACGTTCCCAAGCCTTAAAGTCATCAAGTGAACGGATGTTTTCTACAAAGCATTCAACTCCCCTCACAAATGGCAGTAACATTTCATCATTTATTGTTTCTGAAAGACGATGTAGGAACGCTATATTCTTAGCAAGGCTGTCCTTAATCTTTGCTGCTAGTGGACGTTCAGTGCACTCCAGTACAGTAAGCTGTAATATTTAAAAGTATTAAGTAGGAATTTATGTTTATAAGTAGTTAGTGGTCTTGTCTATTAGCAGATTTCTGTTGTAAGTTTGAACTATTTAGATCTTTGATTGTGTAAATTCCTAAAAAATCTTATGTTACAAGAAAGAGCTATTACAAAAATATGGAATTCTTACTTTGTCATCAACTACGGACTGTTGTAAACCAAGATAAAGGTTTAAACACTCTGACAAACTCTTCACTTTATCAGGCAGGCGACCAGTTTTATTCCTGGTGATGAGTAAATCCCCAACCTAGAATAAACATATTATATAAAATAAGACCACAATACAATTTTCTGTTCTATTTTTTTACTAAGTAAATGATAATAATATTACCTGAGTATCAAATACTGAATTCAACTTCACATTGTGCTTATGATACAAACAATCTGATATATTCCTGGAATCATGGATTATCTTCTTAGGTGTCTCACTTTGCAAGAGTTTCTTTAACCCAGCATCAAATGCATGATACTCCATAACTTTAATGTCAAAAATATAAATTTGTAGAGGTGTTGATAAGACTAAGAATGGCATTTTACATTTCCTACCCATGCTTGCACCATCAGTACTCAAGCCAATATAACTGTACTGGCTCAAGTCTTCCACTGCTTCATGGAAACTCTTATCAACTTGGTTTATGTAAATGTACTTTTTGGAGGTCTTAATGATTTCCTCACATTCCTTTTCAGATATTTTTAAATGCTTTTGTTCATTTGGCTCTTTGAGTTTTACAATATCCCTGATATCAGAGTCGTAATAGTGAAGAATACCATCACTTAGGTCTCCTTTGGGTGAATCCTTAACATTGTAAAGAGAAATTTTAGACTTATCGTTAGTCATTCCATAAAACCGGCCTTCATATATTTCACTGTTCTTAGTGTGAACTTGTAATAGTTCACCCTTCATGTATAAGTTGTCCATTTTGTGATAAGATATATTGATAATTGTAGGTAGTAACTAAAAGATTTTAGTCCTTTTTGACAGGTTTTTCTGTTTTTTCTGTGTCACTATAGGCTTTGAAGATGTAAAGTCCTAGTGTAAGATGTAGGACAGGCTGTACAATCTTAGAACATTTTACCATGCAACTAGGGGCAAATGATGATACCAAATTGAAAGAGTACTGTAATCTACTATCAGGTCCTTGTCATAATGCCTTTTTAATTTTGACGTATTATAAAGTCATGTACTTCTTGTTTGTAAATACAGATGTCGCTTGCTGACATTAATCGACTAAATTAAAAATAGCTTTCAATGCACTACAGCTTGACTGACTAAGTGACTACTATAATTTTGTATCATTAAACTCCATCAAGGGAATGCCAAATGTTACCATTAGTAAAATAAATAGTCTTATAGTCGAATTAAATAAACTACCAAACTATTAAAGAAAGTAAGAAATACGCGAAATTTATTAATTAATAATAGTAAAATATGTTTTTAGCAAATAAATAATTACTATTGGCTTAAATTTAAATGCAAATGATATTCTTGACCTGTAATATTTAACTACTTTCGTTTCGTAGTAGTTATTTTGTACTTTTTACTTGCAGCAATGAAGCAAACAAACAATTAATGGCATTCCGTCTGTCATTAGCGCCGGTCGTTTTTGTTGATAAATTCAACAACATACAACCGTTTGCTTCTCCGAATCTCCGTAATTTACCGAGTTGAGCCCCTGCTCCTCGGGTTTACGTCGAGTGTTTTCATCAATCTAGTGCTTCTCCGTGAATTCGTTGAGTTGAGCCCTGCTCCTCCGATTAGCGTTGAGTGTTTTCACTAGTATTGTTCGAGACAGAGACTCTTTTAAGACTTTGAAGTGCTCCTGAGTGACTTTACCATGTCTAGTAAACGTTGTTGTGTGCCTCAGTGTGCGGAAATTGAAGGTACGTAACCTAACGGTTAAATAGTTATCGTTAAGCTAACACCAAAATAGTACCTATAAAGATAGTTATAGTTAAGACTACTACCTGTATAGGTACTGTTTTGGTGTCCGGTGGTAACGAATATTGTCTGTATGCATACTGTCGTATAGAAAAATAATATTAGCATAAAATCGAGCCTGTTATGGAAAAACATCGTGACCGACAGCATGTAGGTATTTCACTTTTTTATTGTACAGCTAAAATAATTTTGACCCTAATGCAAAGACACTTAAATCCATATTTGCATAAACGTCAAAATTATAGCTGGCATTAATAGTATCGCAAACGACAAAAGTAAAAGTTGGATATTTATGAACAATCAGAATTATCGTAACCAACATATCGTAAGTAACGTTTGTCACTTTTTTATTATATGAACTACCCAAAATCTGTGTTGCGTTTAGTTATCTTATTAAGTATATTGTTTATTTTGTTGGAAATACTGTATTCTGATTGTTTGATTGCCTATTTATTTAAATGAACTATACATTAATTAGCCTTAATTATAGAGAAAAGTAATAGTGTAAATGACGATTTTTGAAAACAAAAAGAAATCATGACCTTTATTTTTATCTAAGTGACAAAAGTACTCATTATTTAACGCTTTCTGCAATAATTTAATTGATTTTACGTAAAGCCTAATGTGTTTTGCAATATATACAAAAACCGGAGATCTATAAATAACAAATAATCAATAAAATACCTCTCCTGTAAAATTTTATAAATGTCGCTGACGATGTTATGCCATATAAGGCTCGAAATGATGTTTATTGAAAAATTGTTTTAACAATAAATTGATGTGATTCTATATCATAGGTTACAAGTTTTTTTTTGTAATGTAACATTCACCTAATGACCTAAGTATCCATAATTAACAAAAATTGTATTAGATTTGCAATATACTCAATAAAAAATGTGTTTTTTGCAGATTCCCAGAGAGTTCTTCATTGGTTTCCAAACCCTGAAAAGGACATTGCTCGTTTTCGAGCATGGGTCCATGCTATTGGTGGAGGAATTTTAAGTCTGAGTAATGAAAATATTTACAAACTTCGTCGAGTATGTCATGCTCATTTTGAAGAGAAATATTGTTGCCGTAACAACAGAATTTCTAACATTGCGATACCAACATTACTTATGCCAGGTAGGTGCACTATGTAGCTATATAATTAGTTGTACTGTGTTGATTTATCCAGCCACAAATAATTTAAAAGTATAGTATATTTATTTGCTATGAATGTATAGTATGTTCTATTTATTTATAATATAATCACATTAATAGCTTAATAAGCTGTTGCGTGGGTCTCTACATTTTAAGCATTAAATTAAATTTAAAAAGCATGTTGTACATTTACTATAATTTGGCATTTTGCTTACATGTCGATAATTTTATCAGAATCTGCCTGTTAATTTTCAAGAAATTTGAATTGGTTATTTATATGGAAGAAAATATTTGTAGGGTTATTAAGGTTTGAAGATTTTATCCAGTCTGTTCTTGAAGGAATTCAATGTGAGTGTTATTATAACACTTTCAGAGAGTTTGTTCTGCGCTGTTATCACAGTTTGGTAAGAACTATAGGTACCTATATTGATCTTATTAAAGTTGCCTTACCTTTTTTGTTGCAGGACTACTATCCATATCAAAATTCACCCACACTGATAGAATACCATTCATGGAAGTTGAAAATTTACCATCAACATCCAAAGGTTAGTTCATCAAAACTCTTAAGCTGAGATTGATTAACGTTACTTAGCATGTGTTTTGGCTCCAATTATGTTTCCATCTCTATCTTGCACTTGTAATTTGACAGTTGTGCCACAGTGACTGGAATAATGCTCAGCCAAAGTATGAGCTAAGTAATTTTTATTTATAGATAGTGCCTTAGGGTGCATTAAGCGGAGATGAGTGTAGATAAGCCTAAACAATCAATAGGATTTCAACATTTTGATATATCCGCCCCACTTAGTAATCCCAAGACTAAGTACTAGAAAACTGTAATTTGGCATGAGTATAAATATTAATCACGCCGACAAAGTGGTTGGTTTTGGATATGTGAAAAATTCAGCAGTAGTATACAGGCTGGAATTTTTGAACCTCACCTGGACGGAAACTACTCTAAATACTGCAGATAGCAAATTTTACTCAAATAACCTTTCTTTATTAAAAAAAAAAACAAATCAGCATTCAAAGATTTTCGAAAATTCTCTTGCCACACTCGGGAATCGAAACGGCTTAAATCCGAAAAAATAAAATCATGTACTTTTATGGCATCAATCATAAGGATCAAATCTCTCTTATATAAACATGATAAATTGAATGAAAGGAAAACCATAAAATGTTAACTTATTTTAATGCTCTATTTATTGTTAAAGTATTTATTGTAAACTTTATAAATAAACGATTCTTTTTATTAATCGAATGAAAAAAAAAAGTTAAACTATTAATAAGTTGCTCGAAATGAGCTCCATTTTGTTGGATAAGTACACAAATTTTTAGGAATAAATTAACAGTAACCTTTAATAGCGAATTGTGATGAATATTGAAAATCGTAGTGTGAAATCAGTTTTAACTCATTTACAGTTGCATAGGATTTTGGTAAATTTGATTAAAATAAGTTATGATTTTATGGTTTTCCTTTAACTTAATCTATCATGTTTGTTAGAGAGATTCGATCCTTATGATTGACCCTATCTATTGAAGCAATAAAAGTACAGGCTGTTATTTTTTCGGATTTTAGCCGGTTCGGTTCCCGAGTGTGGCAAGCGAATTTTAGAAAATCTTTGAATGCAGATTGTTTCTTTAAAAAACTTTTTCCAAAAAAAAAACTACCGACTTCCAAAAAAACACTACAAAGTGAAAAACAACTTTAATTTCGGAAGTCGGTGGCAAAACACGAAAATACAAAACCAAAGACACTGACTTCCGAAATTAAAGTTATTTTTCACTTTGTAGTGTTTTTTTGGAAAATGTTTTTATTTTTCACTTTTTACTTGTGGTATTTACCCCACACAAATTCGAATACCACTACTTGCTATGTAAATAACAGTGAGAGGAACTTAACATTTCATCCACACACTAAGTGGGAAAAATACGTATTATTGAAGCTAACTCAAAAACTACCCAAGCAAAGTTATTAAAATTTATATGGGACCACCTCTGAAGTATTACCTACCAAACAAAAAAGAATAACTAAAATCAATTTATAATTGGCCGAGTTATCGCGTAACAAACATACAAAAAAAAAGGAAAAAAAACATACAGTTGAATTGAGAACCTCTTCCTTTTGGAAGTCGGTTAAAAAATAAAGGAATGTTTCTTTTGAGTAAAATTTGCTACCTCCAGTATTTAGGCCCGTATTACAGAACGTCACTCAATACTCAAGCATTACTTAAAACTAGTTTCAAGCTATTTGATTGATTGAAACTAGTTTTATACGGGCCTTAGAGTACTTTCCCTCCCTGGTCAGGTTCGAAAATTCCAACCTGTATACAGTGTGAGTCTTCATAATGTGCACATATCGAAATGAGGGAATCAATGCTTAATTTTATCGACGGAAAAAATGGTCAATTTATTTTTATTTTTGTAACAATTTTTTTTTTTTTTAATTTATTCTCTTGGGTATCTTATTTATAAATTTTACAATTATTGTAAAAATTGATGAAAAAAATACAGGTTTTTGCTAAAAAAAAACATGTTTATTTTCAATTTAGGGTAGTTTTTTTCTCAATTTTAATTTTATGTGGAGGCCTACTTACTTCCAATCATTATGGAGTTTGTTTCATCGCGATAGCTGATTCAGTTTAAAAGTTACACAGTTTTGTTACATTTTTTTTTAAATTCCATAAAAAGTATAAAAAAAATATTTAGATTTTCTAGAATATTTTTTCTGTCGTTAAAATTAAGCATAGATTCCCTCATTTCGATATGTGCACATTATGAATACTCGCACTGTATAACGAAATTATATGGAAAACTATCACAGCTAAGAGGGCGTTACAAGTCATTCACAGAGGGCTTTAAAGACATTCCATATGGAAGAACATGTTTTTCAACTACAATGTTAAGTTTGTTCTTGGGATATATTCATCTCAACTACGGAACCCTTTATTGTGCGTGGTCCGACACGCACTTGACCGTTTTTAGGGTTCCGTAGTAAGCAAGGAACCCTTATAGTTTCGTCATGTCCGTCTGTCTGTCTGTCCGCGGTCTAGCTCCGAGACCCTTGGTACTTAGAAAGCTGTAATTTGGCATAGGTATACATATTAATTACACCGAGAAAGTGGTAAATCAAAATTATGAAAAACATTTTTTTAGGGTACCTCCCATACACGTAAAGTGGTGATGTTTTTTTTATCCCATGATGTGGGGTATCATTGGAAAGGTCCTTCAAAAACATTGTGAGTTTGCCAAACCATTTTTGGATTCAGGGATTGCGAAATATTAAGCTTTATAGTGCTAATTTTAGTTGAGAGTCAAGTGTCCCCCCCCCCTGCCAGCTAAATGGTTGGTTTTGGATGTGTGAAAAAAATCACAGCAGTATTTTATATAACTAATTTAAAAGGAAAACTATCACAGCTACGTAGGCTTTATAAGTTAACGAGTAATAATCGACCAACTTATCTTTGCAGTTGCAAAAACACATTTTCCCATACATTTTGTATGGGAGAACATGTTTATCAACTACAAAGTTAAGTTTGTTTTTGGGATAAATTCATCCCAACTACGGCACCCTTCATTGTGCGTGATCCGACACGCACTTGGCCGGTTTTTTTTTGTTATGAGCGCGGCATATGGGCCAAATTTCGGTTTCACCCATGCATGTCACCTTTGATGTTTGTAGTAATTATTTTAATATGGTGGTCTTGGTGCGAATGAGCATTTCTTTTATACATATTTACTGCTATATTGTAAGCAACAGCTACACATTCAGCTATAGTAATTACCTACTCTATTATTCTCGTTTCAGGACCACAATCTCTACCAGAATCCCGAAAACCATTAAAAGAAAACGATAAACCATCACAAGGTTGGTTCATACATATAATTAAACTTCTCAACTACCAGTTTCCTAATTTCGACATTAAAAATTATTTTTCCTGTTTAAAGCGCCGTGCACGCTAAAAACCCTTTTTCGTCCATAGCTTATCTAGTTGTAAGAAAGCTTGAAATAATTGAAACGTTAAGTCTGTGTAACTATAAAAGTTTCGTGATACTAAACCATTCGTGTCAGTCACAGCACCTATTAATAGTTGCATCACTTTTGCGCTCTCGAAAATATGGTTTATATCGCCTTTTGTTTACTTTATTTTAAGGACTTTATCGCTGAGCGATAACGTCACCCTGTAACATCATCAAAATAACTAAACCTAAAAACACTTTTTAATTCTAACATTAATCTTATTACACTTGTACATTGTCCTAGCTTGTTCCGATAAAGGAAAAGCCAGGACAGCGTTACAGTCTCCAATGTCGTCCTTGTTTGTTGGACCAAGTAAATTAAATCGCAAAGCCTCATTCCGCAAATACTCCATTAAAACATGTTGCACATCTTCGACTACTCCACATTCTTCACAGTTGGGTGACGTAACCTTTTTCATCAGAAAACCAAACTTTCTTGATGGAATGCGAACGGAACGAAGTCTTAATGCCATAACTAAATCACTTCTGCTAAGTACATTTTGATCGATCCAATTATACACTGGAAGCTGTGGTTGTATGGTCTTGTACCAAATTCCCTTTTCTATTGATCTCTGGTTAAAGTATGCACTCCACACATCAATACACCGCTGTTTTATTATTTTTATACAATCGGTATATAAAGTACGAACATTTACAAAAATTCCATCTGTCACGGCTTGGTTGGCCAAAAGATCCACTCTTACATTGTCCTGAATCTGTACGTGAGATGGGAACTACTGTAACACTATCGAGATTGATCTTTGATCTAATTTAAATATAGACTCCCAAAATCATGTAGGCTATCGGTACCTACTCCTCGCACGGGCGAAGTGCACCGAACCAAGTGATGCAGCGAACTCTTCGAATCTGTTAGAATGACAAATTTATCATGATTAATTGAGTTAATATAAGAAAGAGCCTCTGCTATTGCAATTAACTCGACGTGCATAATGGAGATATCAGAGTCTATAGCAAGTTTGACATTTGTATTTAATTGTGGATCCCAAACCGCAGCGCCACTACCAGCACTACTCTTAGAACCATCTGTGTAAATCTTGTGAAAACCAACATATTCCTCTTCTATAAAATTTGTGCAGATTTGTCTCAGACGGTTGCAGTCATAATGTTGTTTAGGTTTAGTAATAGATGGTATATTCTGAATTTTTTGTTTACTTAATGAAGATATTGTATAATCATAAAATAACATTTTTATTTTATCTCAAGGATAGCTGAAGACTAATGTGTGATTTTTAAAGTACTTTATATGGTTTGCTAAATAATAGAAATAAATACATTACTGACATGGTTTTTAAAAATAAAATGGTTTTTTAACATTATTTTTCTGCTATATTTTGTATCGAAGTTAAAAAAAGTGGTTCACCCACATGCAAGTAGACCGTATATGGATGTTGATGATATTTTTAAATATTCAAAATCAAAAGAAGTTTCTTGTAAAAAACTGATCAAACGTCAGTCTCGCGTCATCATTCGGAAATCTTGTTGCGAATATTTGTGATTTTCCATGAATACTTATTTGTAAAATCCCATTCAGCCATATTTGCACAAAAAAAAAAAAACTTTTAAATTACAAATAGTTTTGCTTTTTTTAAAATTCTGTTTCCCTTTCTCACAACTTATGAACAAAAAACTTTTTACAAAAAAAAACAACCGACCTCCAAAAAAAACACTACAAAGTGAAAAATAACTTTAATTTCGGAAGTCGGTGTCTTGTGTTTTGTATTTTCGTTTTTTGCCACACACATTCAAATACCACTACCTGCTACCAGTGACAGAAACTTAACATATCATCTACATACTAAGTGGGAAAAAAATACGTATTTTGTAGCTAACTCAAAAACTATCAAAGCAAAGATAATAAAATTTATATGGGACCAATTCGAGAGCACACCCTTTCAAACAAAAAAATAATTTTCAAAATAGGTCCACAATTGACGGAGAAATCGGTGGACATACATAAAAAAAAAGAAAAAAAAAACAAACATACGCGACGAACATATAACCTCCTCCTTTTTGGAAGTCGGTTAAAAATGGTAAATATCAGTCGATTTCGTGCACGGCCCCTTAACAATATTGTTATACCCGCTGTTTTTCTTTTACTTATATCAGTTTCACTTCTATTCATCGTACGGTCAGAAAAAGATACCTGATGTACCTTTGTAACACCAAATGAACTTAATTATATCTTTTGTATTCCAGCCACTGTTGAACTTGATGCAACTGTTGAGATTCTTGGAATGAAAGAATGTACACTTACACCTGTATCTGCACATGACAGTTGTAAAGGTGACCATATTGGTAAGTAGTAATCTGTTACTTGGCATAAATTAAGATCAAAATAAATTTTGGGAAAGTACTTATAACAATGTTTACATAATCATAATATTCCTAAGCAATTTTATCATGCCTAGCTTGTTTTTTAACAGCTTAATTTTATTTGCAGCTTTATACACTACTAAAAAAGTAGTGAAACATGTAAAATTGACAAAAAAGGAGCATAATTTATACCAAAAATTGGTTACAACTAGAACTAAGTTGTCAAAATGCCGGAACAGGGCCCGGAAGCAATCCTTACAATTAAAAGCAGCCAAAAATTTTATGAAAAGTAGCAACTTTATAGCTACTGTAAACAATTTGCCAAGCGCTGCTAAAATTTTAACTATGCTACAGTTCAGAGAACATAAAAAGAAAGCAAAAGGCAGAAGATTTTCTACTGAAGAAAAAATATTAGCTTTGGCAATGCTGAAACAAAGTCCAAAAGGCTATCGCTTTCTGCGAAGAATGTTAGTTTTGCCTTCTCAGAACATACTGACAAAATTTTTGAACCAGGCCAATATAAAGCCTGGTATTAATAGCAATGTATTTGCTCAATTAAAAGAAAGAGCAAATAAAATGAAGCCAGCGGACAAACTCTGCGTTTTAATGTTTGACGAAATGTCGCTGAAAGCCAACGTATCATATAATGAAAGAAAAGATTTGGTGATAGGTTTTGTGAATAATGGACGTGAGACAAAACCCGAATTTGCAGACCACGCACAGGTTTTTATGATCAGGGGTCTATTAAGAAAATATAAGCAACCTGTTGCTTATACATTTGCACAGTCTGCCACTAAAGGCCCAGAGCTGGCTGTGCAAATAAAAACCATAATTGAAAACCTGCAACAAACTGGCTTCAATGTAGTGGCTACAGTATGTGACCAAGGCACAAATAATAGACATGCCTTAAATCTTCTCTTAAACGAAACCAGGGGACATATGCTAAGAAGTGGACAAGAAGTCAAAGAAGACACTAATATAATAATAATAAATAATAAGAAAATTGTTCCACTTTATGATCCCCCACATTTGCTAAAAGGTATACGTAACAATCTTTTAGAGAAGAATTTAAGGTATACAACTGATGATAAAGAAAAGACAGCTAAGTGGGATCACATCAAACAATTGCACCAAGAAAATCCCGCTTATAAAGGAATCAGACTAATGCCCAAGCTGTCAGATAGCCATGTGGATCCAACGAGGACGAAAATGAAAGTGAAATTTGCCAGCCAAGTTTTCAGTAGAACTGTTTCATGTACTATGGGATATCTTGCAGGTGAGATCGAGAATGTGTTGTTTTTATGTTAAAGATCAGCTATATTAGGTTGTCCTCAAATTGAATGGTTACTTATATCATAAATGATTATTTTCTGTATGTATTTTTGGCACAATGTAATTTAAATAATTCAATTCTAATTCAAAATTATTCATAATATTATAATCACCTGGCTTCAGTTACTTGGTAATTTAAAATGTATATTGTTAAATCATCTATACAAGCGTGTATCTCTATATATGTATTCAAAACATAGGTACATATACAATTTTATACACATAAAGTGCACAAAAATCCTAAAAAGTAATCTAATATTGTGTTATTATTATTTTACAGATAACGGAATCCTCCCAGCGGAATGCAAGGAGACTGCAGATGTCCTGCTTTTTTTTGACAATCTTTTTGATTCTGTCAATGGCAGCTTTACAAAAAACAGGTTTTCAAAGCCACTCCTGGGACCTGTAACACCTCATTCGAAACACCATGAATTTTGGACAAAAGCGAAACAAGTTTTAAAATCCATGAAATTTATAACAGATAAAGACAAAATTGCAAGTGTACCTAGTATTAATAATTGGGTATGGACACTGGAAGGCATAGAAACATTGGTTAAAATATTAGAAATTGACCATAATATTACGTCCTTATGGATGCGGCATCTAAACCAAGACCCAATCGAAAATTTCTTTGGGGCCATAAGAAGCCATGGGTGCCGCAACACAAATCCAACGCCAGAAAGATTTGAATCAGCGTTAACAACTTTATTGGTCAATAGCCTGTCCAGTGTCCATGCCCCTGGAGCAAATTGTGAAGAAGACCAATGCAATGCACTACATGCCCTCGTCGTTACAAAGAGTAGTGAAGCTGCGACGACTGGTGATATCTTCTTAGATATTGTAAATGAGATTACCCTTACGCCTTTAGAGGATAAAAGTCAGCCCCAAATAATGGGGCCCCTACAATATGTTTCGGGATACTTTTTAAAAAAATCGAAAAACAAGATCTTTAGGTCCTGCGAAATTTGTAAGGGTAATCTCTATAGCGAAATTGAAGATGATTTTATTAAAAGAAGAGAATATGCCAATCGTCGTTGGCTTTCTAGCCCTAGCCCAGATTTTGTAACATGCATCTCAAACATGCAAGATATTATAAATAAAATATTAAATAATAATTTAGAACGAAAAGCCCTTAGGGAATACACAAAAACAATTATTTTATTATTTCTAGATTTTAATTTTGTAACATGCTCAGTTCACAAAGATAAGTTAATAGAATTTTTAATTAATTTTGTATGTAGATTTTTTATGTTTACATATTGTAAAAATTTAAACAAAATATTATCTGGGAAAAAGGATATCGACAGTGACGAGGACGTACTGCAGTGCAAAGCAAAAAAGTATTACAAACGATGCTATAAGAGAAAAAATAAATAATATTAAGTATTTAAACATTATGGGTTTTTTTAAATTATAGTGCCACTTTAATTTTCTAAAAAGCCCATAATGTTTTGTGCTAGAATAGCTTTAGTATCAATTAATTCATAAATGAATGAATTGATTCATTTCATTTCAATGTGTATGTTATGTTTGGTGGTGTATGACAAAATCAGGTTTTTTACATTGACAATGAAAACTAAACTTTAAAGTATAATCCACTCAATCAATTTGCCTAGCCTTTTCCCAACCATGTTGGAGTCGGCTTCCAGTATAAATGGTTTTTTATTATAAAAAACCTAGGCAAAAGCCTAGGTTTTTTCAAGAGCTGGAAAAAGACAAAATTATTACTTTATGTTGTCATAAACCTGAGAAAATCCAATTTATTTTAAAGTTAATTAATTATTTACAAAATAAAAATAGATATTATATTTGAAAATAAAAAAACTCTTTAAGAGACAGAAAAAAAAAATATTTTATCAAAAACCTAGACTGGATTAGTTTTATGATAAAATCAATGTCTTGCTATTACTTTAAATAAATAAAACAATTAAAGACAATGAACAATGATTTATTTGTTATAATTTAACATTTATTTAGCACAATCAATATTGGGTCTCCACTAATTGTGGTTGTATCAAGAAATGTTAAAAATCATTTATTTTTTTACACTGTTATTTGAAAATATTGTAAAAGCCAATTATTTTCAAAAGAGTAACCGTGCAGTTTCTTGCCGGCTCTTCTCCATAGGAAACGACCAATTGTAACCGTGCACCTAGCTTCTAACGTGTCATAAGTGCCCTTGTAGGTTTATGTGAACTAAAATATTTTGATTTTTAAAGAAATAGCAACCGACATTGATTTTATCATAAAACTAAATCAGTCTAGGTTTTTGATAAACAAACTGGATTTTCTCAGGTTTATGATAACATAAAGTGTTTATGATAACATAAAGTGATACTTTTGTCTTCCTTCGGCAAGAAATCTAAAGCCTAGGTTTTTGATCGAAACTTGATTTTGTCATAAACCTGCGACATATACAATGAATGATAGAAAGTAACATTTAGAGCGTACCATTCTAGTATTATTTTTATAAGTAATGTGTTGTTGGCGTGTCCAATTTCTGTTTATCTAGATATTAGGAAATCTAATTATAATTATTGTAGTATGACCTACTACGACAATTATGATTGGATACTTATTGCAAAATAAATGATTTTAACTATAATGTTATGGTTTTTATTTTATGTTATTTTCTACAGCCCTAAATAATCCCTTAATTTACTCATGTCAGTCTATGAATAAATTATGGGGTTATGAAAATAAATTAACTAATAATAAAAACAGCCTGAAATCAGGAATGAAGGTAGACGTATAGATCTAACTATATACATAGCAGGAAAGTTGTAGGTTTATAGTTTCAGATGGCGCCACCAATCGCTTTCCTTCTAAACCGGTCGAGTAAAGCCTCTATACCTATATTAAAAAGTACTCTGTGATGTAGGACGACTACCGCAACTACAGCAGAATACACACTGCTCGTAATCGGCTCCAGTCGTAAAATTCCATCGAATAAGACACTCTTAGCAGTAAAGAATGACAGCACAGGTACCACAATAATGATCAGGCAGTATTTTATCACCGTCTGAAACACTTGGAAATCGGGTATCTCCTGAAAGAAAGTTGTCATTTTGTAAAAATCACATAAAAATACTTATTGTTATTTAGGAGAAACTATTTATAATCAGTAATTTGTTGACTTACATTTGCACGTCCTTCAATCATCATAAAATAAAAGAAATTAATTTGTTAAAATTAATAATTGAAAAAACCAATGCCGTCAGTCACAAGCTGCATCGGTCATAAGAATGAATGAAGGATTAGAATGGAATGGAGGACCGAGAAATTGATTTTTATCCATCCATTCACTACAGATAATCAAGATCCATCTTCCCAGAGACGCGACACCATAGACATATCATATTATCTCAAAGGAAGCGACGGACGGTGGGATCCAGTGTTGCCAACCCGTACGATAATTATGGGGGTGTATGATAATTTAGCCAATGGTACGTTGTACAGACGCCAGCACATCAAGCTACTACAATCTATCAAATTTATTTAATAGATTTTCAACTTTATCGTTGAAATATAAGGTTCAAAGTTGATTACGAAAATTTGACAGTTTCGGGTAGCTTGATGTGCTGGCGTCTGTACCTTTAATGAATGTCTAATGTACAGACGCCAGTACATCAGGCTACGTCAAGTTGTAGTAGCCTGATGTGCTGGTGTCTGTACTATAATTTTGCGTAAACAAAACGTATTTGTCAGACAAAATTAAACGCAAATAAAAAAACCAAAAAAATTCAATGTTATTTGTCAAAGTCAACATCAACAAGTAAGTATCTCTCTCTCTCTTTTACCTCCCTAGTTCAAAAAAAAAATCAGTGAAAACACGAAAATATCAACATAAAACTGACAAAACATTCTTACGATGCTGCTAACGCCATTAGTGGTAAAACTTGGCATATACTTCCCCCTTGACTTTAGTATGAAATTATTCAGGTTATTTTGTTTTTTCTTTTGAACGATAATTTTGCCCAAAACGATCATTTCGACGTCGGATTTGAACTTTTGTTGAGCCTGGTTGAGCCCACGCCCCACAGACCGTGTATTATCATATGTATACGTCTTAACACAACCAAGGGCAAGAACTATAGGTACGAATAATCCCTTCAAGGAAGTTCGTGATGCAAAGAAAGTATTTTATTTAATCTAACCTGCTACTTAATGCAAAATAATGATGACTGTTCTTGCCGAAAAGTTCTCTAGAACATACCATGTCATGCACCTATATTATAGATTAAATTTAAATACCTAAATAAGAGGGTGGCAAAATTGTCTTCTGCCCCAGGCGGCCGACACCCACGCTACGCCGCTGCAGGCCACGATGGCAAGAGACACGACACGACGGTATGTCTTTATTTACATGGAAGGTGGGTAGGCCTTTATTGTGGGACGCTACGTGTGTCGATACTCTTGCGCCATCTCATCTTCCTGGTTCGGCTTGCTGTGCTGACGCTGCTGCTTCGGTTACTGAAAACCCTATGCGGTGAAAGTATAATAATTAATAACCTTATCGGTAATTATATCTTCGAGCCATTTGGGGTTGAAACACTCGATGGTATGTTCAAAGAAATCTCCAAACGGCTAGTTAACACTTCCCGTGACCCAAGAACTGGTTTTTACCTTGACCAGAGGCAAAGCATTGACATACAACGTGGCAATGCCGCCAGTCTCTAGTTATCTGTGGTCTCTAGGGCAATGCACCAGTCGACAGCGATGCGGAGGAATTTTTCGACTCCATAATTAATTTGCCAATAGTTTTAGTTATGTTAGGATCAGGATATTATAATCTGTTATTGAAATAGGTAACGTTAAAAAAAAAAACTACCTACTGCTATTAAATAATTGAGTTTATTGAAGTTTGAAGGATGAAACGTTTTCATGAGCGTATGGCGGATTTGGATCAACTAAAGGCTAGTGCAGACCAGCGCGACACGCGACGCGACACAAAGGCACCGTCGCGTGTCACGCTGGTCTGCACGAGCCTTAACTCCAATGCCCAATATATTTTTATACCCAGACAATTCATCACGGAATCACAAAATTATCCTCCTTTTTGCTTCACCGTAGTCGGGTAAAAATAGGCCTTATCCCTCAAAGAAAAGTTTATTAACTAATGTCCGCTGTATCCATGTGTACCCTCCACCTGGAGAAACGAGAATTACCCGACTAAATCCTCAACATAACCCGCGCCATTTGCGGTCTGTACAGAGGCGTGTAGTGCAGTGCCAGTGTACATCTCCCTAAAGTTAGTATGTTCCTTGGTGTCCATTGCGCGCCGCCATCGCCATCACCACCGTACCGTCTTGATGCGGTCTCGGCTACATGGTCTAGCTTACCCTTGATTCAATTGACGTAATGCTTTTTTTCACGTTCAAACAAAAAATTAAATATTCAGCATTTATCACATTGATGTT
The DNA here is from genome assembly GCA_963680765.1 of Agrochola lychnidis. Classification (NCBI taxonomy): domain Eukaryota; kingdom Metazoa; phylum Arthropoda; class Insecta; order Lepidoptera; family Noctuidae; genus Agrochola; species Agrochola lychnidis. The sequence goes on from OY796857.1 coordinate 10,610,527, forward strand.
AACATGGATGTTATCTTCGTGATGTTTAACACTTTCGCTGCTTCACGGTACTTGCACATGAAAGGATGATGAAAAATTATAGCGGGGTCATAATGATTTTAATAAGCCCTAAAGTATATAAATATTTGTGCATTGGGTAGAATAGTGTCACACAGGTTTTGGTTACGCTATAAATGAAGTTATTTTCTCAACAATGTTCAGAATACAATCTGGTATTCTGTTGATGTGTTTTGTAAGTACGTTTTCGTCGTCAGTAATCTATTAATTGTAATTTTAACAGTTTTATGACTTGCATTCGTCCCACAGATCGGGTCAAATAGCACTTTAATTGATTTTAATGAAGTTCAAAAGAATATTTTACAGTGGAAGAACCAGAACTTGCTCAATCTTAGCGAGGTTAGAGTTCATGTTTCTAGAAAATAAATGATTTTAAGCTCTACTTATACAAACGTTTAGAACTTTATTGTGTTTAACAGATTGGAGTTACAACTAACGGTGGTTTTGACTTTAGTGATGTGAAAAACAAAATTTTACAATGGAAAACCCAAAAGTTTTCCGCTCTATGTCCATCAAACGGGTAAGTTTTCTCCTAGCTGAAGACTTACCTAATTTAGATGAACAGTAAATTTAATAGATAATATAAATAATTTTATTACAGGCGCCAGCTGCAAAATTTGTTAAATATCGTATGCAGCACGTCACAACCAACTAACGTTACCGTAAGAGATGCTTGCATCACATGTTTTTCGCAAGTGACATCGATGACTGAGGTTTGTTTAATTTGCTTTGTAATCTTGAAGAAGTCACAAGTTTAGTACATAACTACACTTTAACAAAATGTTATATTACAGGGACCACAAGAGTTAAATGCCTTAAGTGTTTGCGCTGTGCAGTATTTTACAGGTGCATACGCAACATGTGCTTCAGCTCTTCTGGTAAGACTTCCGCTCTGATAAACTTTATTACTTACTACTTTACTTTCATTTGTATGATCCGTCCCCACAGACAAAACCGTGAAAATGGTTTTGTGGGGTATAGTTTTACGTACGTACGTGTGTACGTAAAACGCACAGGTTCGTTCCTGTATGGAGTATTGCGGCCACTTATGGGATGGCTCAGCAAAATACTAGCTTGCTGCACTTGTCTCCGTGGAACGCAGAGCAAAAAGGCTTATAAGCGACGAGACGTTGGTGGTAGACTGCACAGCCCGGTGCATCGGCGTAATGTTGCTTGCCTGTCGGTCTTCTACAGACTGTACTTCGGAGAGTGTGCGCAGGAGCTCCTCGACCTGATCCCACCATCGCCCTTTTACTACCGAACTACCAGACGTACTGCAGGGTACCATCCACACTTGGTTGAAATCCCGATCACGACCAGTCGTACTCAGCTCAGCGCTTCTCCTCCACATTTATTATGCGCACAGCCAAAGTGTGGAACTCAGCCAGCGTCTGTGTTCCCTTCCACGTATAACCCGTCTGCCTTCAAAGCATGAGTGAACAGGCATCTTCTGGGCACGCTCGATCCATCACAGACCTCATCCATCGCTTTCCATTAGGTGAGATCGCGGTCAAGAGCAGACCCATTCGGCAAGAATTAAAAAAAAGTACAAGACGACTACTGAACAGTTTGAAAACAAAATCTCGTGCACACGATGACCACATCTTTTTACCGCAACTTGTTTTTTTGTAGGTAAGCGTTACTGAAGAATATTAAGGAATAGTCCTTATGTTGTTCAAATATGCGTCTCCGTCATAGTACCTACCTTATAAAAATATATCAATTGATTCGTATCAATTCTATTCCTACCTATTGAGAAAATGGGATTCAGGATGGGTTCGGAATGCTGCTATGATTGACTATCCGTTCTTAACTTTACAGGCTCTGTCTACGTCGGCGTTAAATGTGTATCCTTCTGGGTGTTTCATGGGATATTGTGATTTTGTTCGCTGTCTTAGAAGAGCTAATTCTGTTAATTTGGTACGTAACGATGACTTAGGTCTAAAGAATTTTGTTTATCAAATCCAGATTCAAAGTTAAGCTTTTTTAAATTTTCAGATTACACAATGCACACGAGAAGCCAGAACAGGTGTTAACATAACAGTAGATGCAGATAACTTGCGATTTTATAGAAATGTTACCTCTTGTATATTGTCAAAGTCTCGGTGTGGTACATTTAATCCGATAACCGGAGAACCCCAACTTCCTGGTTATACTGCGGCAGGAGCAAAAATTAGTAACACTCTTCAGATTTCAGATACAGGAGAGCTTAGAGTTTTAGCCTTTTCTGCCAACACTCCTGTTAGCAATTCTTTTTGTACGATGTCCTCAAACTTGACACAGTCAAATTGGCTGACAAATGTTTGTTAAAGCTACGGTTTCTTAGAAAAGCAGTAACCGCTTACGTAGCGTCCGCAATTTACGGCGAATGACGTCACTAAAACGTTGATTATGAAAGTAAGTTGGTGTGGTTTCCTAGAGAGCGTTGTTGACACCGTAATGCAAACCCTGCCCCCCATAGATTTAAATCGCTAGATTTGCCCTCACCGAACTCAGTCACAAGAAAAGTGTCCCTATTGAGAAGAATGAACTTACACATTATAAATAGCGTTTCCATGACAAACAAGTGAAGGCACTGCATCATTGTGTGTCAGACATGTCAAAACGAAACAGAAATGCAACTATATTTTGACGCGGTAGAGCGAATCTAACGATTTAAAATCTTTGCTGCTGTCATCATTTACATGACAGCCGTCATTGCGGCCGTCAAGTGCGGTCACCGCTTTTCTAGGAAACCGTAGCTTTACTCTACTGTAATTGTGTTTTCTGGGATAAATGACAGTTTATCTACGACATCTTTGTGAAACAAAATCAATAGTTGTGCAAAACTTGTTTTTTAAGATCTAGGATGTATGTTTTAAAAGTCGTTGTCATGCCGTTTCATGTAATAGAAAAAGTAATGCAAACGTCATTTGTAATGACAATAAATGTCAATGTCATCTGACTGAATATAACTGATATTTTGCAAAGTAAAAGACAAAAAAATTGCATTTTTTTGCAGTTGTTAACTTATTAGTTACATTTCTTGTCTTAAATTGTGATTCAAATCTTATTTGCTGTAACAGTATATGCAGGTCTGTAAGTAGCCATTTTTATACTTTGCTAATCTTCGAATTTTCAAAGTTTGTTGTACTCGGGCCCGAACCTGCAATGTTGTTAACTTTAATTTATGCTAACTAGTTAAGTTCAATTATATTTTCATTGTTACAAATGGAACCGACTAATGTTAATTATTGTAGGTGGTACTTGCTTAATTGTAGTTTGGTTATGCCCTTGAAATTTCAGAAAAACAACGGTTTGTGTTCACTGCCTAACTTTATAAAACAATTTCATCAATTGTAATTTTCAAGTTTGCGTCTCAATACTTAATGTTTCGGTCAGTCTTTTGAGATTGAGATGTTTATTAAAATGTCCTGCAGTGGTTGTTGCTGACAGTTATGATTGTAATTTATAAGCTCAGTATTAGCTAAGTATTCTTAGGTCTTTTGTATGTAAAACTTGAAAATAAATTATAAGTACATTAGAACACAAACTACATCTGTATAGCTTAACTTTATCTGTATTTCAATAATAGTGTGATAAGATAATTTCAGCTGGAGCAAATTGTATAAGGTCAATAGAAGATAATTGTGTTATATCTAAGACAATCTTTCCTTTTAATTCACTCAATTGCTAATATTTATTATCAAAGGTTGGTTATAAGTTTAAGGTGATCATTTAAAATATTTTGTTAGCTGTGGTGTATATTGCTGTCTGCTAAGATACCTAATACATCGGGAAAGTTCTTAATTCAATATTGAACAAGCATTACAATGTACAAATAAAAGATTCAAAATAAGTAAACTTATTATTATTAATTTACAATGTCATTTCATCATGCATCACTCAATATTATTGGAATACTAGATGACCAGTACCCTAATTGCATAATACACAATTAATCACAATTTGTTTCGATTTGAAACAGATTGCTAACCCATTGCTACATAAGTTGGAAAACAAAATCTGCAATGAATGTTGTTAAACTGTCAAAATGAACAAATTAGTCATAATTGTTTACGAAAATAAGTCACGCAATTAAGGTACTGTTGAACTTCGTACCATGTGAGACAAAATTTCAATTGTTCTGCTGTTCTTTTGGGTTTTTCATAACTTTCTTTTTCCCTAAACTGGGGTGGCCAGTAAAGAGGCAAACAAAAAAAAAAACATTTTCGTCAAGCCATTTTACAGTTTTTGTGAGACTTACATACGTCAAAATCAATTTTTATATATAGATAGATAGATACACAAACTGCGTGTTGAAACAGGTACAACAAAAACTGCTGATTAATTCTTAGATTTATTTTCAGAAATAGTTTTACAAAACTTGGCTTTTACTGTTTTAGTTTTCTTTTTAATCTTCTTTGTTAACTGAATGGAAGTATCAGAGTCAGAGTTGTCTGACATAATATTGGTTTTGGCAATTTGTTTTTTTGACTGCACTGCAGTTGTAACATAAGCACCTTTTTTGAAGCGTGACTTTGCCTGTCGGTTTTCCACAGAAGCCGTTTTATGTGCTTGCTGGGTATTCCTTGGTATGTCCGTAAAACTAGTATTATTTTGGTAAGGAGAACTGTCAGACTTATTTTTTAATCTGGAATGATATAAAGCAATTCATTATTCCTTATTTGTAGTGAAATCAAAAAGTTTCTTTTTCTTGTTGATGGGCAAAATAAAATATGTATATTGGTGGGATAAATTTAGATCTAGCTAGAGCATACTGAATTATGGTAGAGGTAATTTAATTATTAAATCAAATAGAATAACTATGAAATTCTTTCAATGAGATACTACAATGCGAAACTACTCACTAAATAATAAAAAAAGTTCATAATAACAACTGTGCATCATCAGTATTATGAATAATGTTTTTAGAAGTATGGGGAACAGGGTGTAAAGTTCAATCACGGGTGTTGTGTCTGGCGGGCAACTGCCCGATGGTTGAAGTCGGATAGTCTTATATGTATATGTCGTTTGCACGGTAAACTCTGCGCGATGCAGGATTTCAGTTACGTCATGTCTTTTTGATGCGTAGTTCGTATGTGGCGGTGTAAACGCTACATCACCGACGTCAAAAACATCCTTTGTGAAAGATTGAAGCAACTTGATACTCACTTTCCTTTTTTCTTCCAAGGCTTAGGTAATTTGTTCATAGGTTCTAAGATATCATTCATAGAATTTGGCACTTTAAGTGTAAGCTTTTTGGTCTTAGATTTCTTTTTCTTTTTGTCATCTTTAATTTTCTGCTGTTCACCTTCAAGCTCCTCCAGTTTTTTGGAGCAGGATCTATAAAAAGTAATAAAAGAATATTAATAATCTTGATCAAGTAAATTATTTTTAATAACTCTATGGAAAAGATTGAATTGGTACCGTAATAAAGCTTCACTGTCAGTGAAATATGAATTCATGGCAAAACTTGATATGCCCCAAGACAGTGGACCTTTCTCTTCAGTTTGCACACCGGTCCATACATTTCTCTTTAGTGTAGTCAACTTAACCTGTAGTTCAGATGGTTGAGTACTTCTTGTTTTAACATCAGATAAGCACCTAAAAGTTATGAGTGAAATACTATATTGATTAATTTAATGAATTTGAAGTTGAAAAAAAGAACGAAAGCACGTAAAAATAACTATGCTTGTGCTAACGTAAGGTATGGGTTTGCGCTAGTAATACAATAAGTCTCTATAGGTGCCTACGGATTAGCTCGATTTTTGACGAATGTTATTGACGTCCGATATGTTGAATTTTGGCGATCAATAAGATCCGTCCTGGCAGAATAGTCGACATCGGCTCAGTTGCCAGAGAAGAAAAAAAAAAAAAAAGATCCGTCAGCTTCTTACAGATTTGCTCGATTTTGTTGTTCGTTACTGTGGCCTGTTAACGATCGATAAATATCAAGGTTAAAATCGGTATTTGGTAGACATCACTTGTTGATTTATCGAAACCGATCCACCGTGCCGATCGACAAAAACTACGATGTCGATCATCTGTTGCTTGCACATAGACGATCCACACGTGTGATCAAATAAAATCAAGTACCTTAGGCTGGTTTCACAGCTGTTCGGCACGCGAGACCCGTAAGGGTAGCGCCCGCAGTACTCTGAAACGAGGGAGTTAGTACGATATGATTGCTTGTACGGACTCTACCCGGAGCGGGTCGCGTACGGACCAATCCGCTGTGCTGTGAAACAATGTTCTAGCGCCTCACGTGTCTCCGTTCCGGGAGCCCATACAGGCGGCCCGCACGAGTCCCCCACACAGAACAGCTGTGAAACTAGCCTAAGATTTTAATTGATCACACGTGTGGATGGGCAAAAATCGAGCAAATCTGTAGTCCATAACTCACGCCCATCAAGTTCGTCACCATCAGTAGGTAGCTAATGTACAGTCAGGGAACTTGATTATTGAGCAGATTGACACACTACCTACTTCAATTTACCGCATTATAGCTACCTATTTCATACGACTGAGAACGGCTAGGAAATATTAAAAAAATATCTACAATCAAACTTTGACACTACTCTAATTTAAATGTAAATTTAGTTGTCATACTTCGCTGGTGGTAAACACCTGAATTGATGCCATGATGCTGGGTTCAGTCTCGATCTCTCTGTTGTTTCGTTAAACATTGATACACTTCTTGGTCTTCTACATTTTAAGGTCTTCTCGGGGTCTGAGTGGTATGGAGAATCACTTGTCTGGAACGTTAAAGTACTGTTCTAATTTATGATAAAAATGTACTATAATATCGAAGAGGGTTCATGGTGCTGCTTAGAAATAAATCTTTGTCTATGCAGATCAAAACCAATAGGCAAGTTTTCCTAGTAGTCACAAGGAAAAAAAAAAAACGGTCAAGAGCGAGTCGGACTCGCGCACCAATGGTTCCGTATCATTTTAAACTTTCATCAACGAGGCCTTTATTCGTCAGAAAATTTTAACAGAGCACACTGCCTTGTAGATTTAGAATATTGCAGTTTTAGGTCAGCGCCATCTCTTGACCGATAGTGGAACTAATGTAATTTTTGTTGATGATTTCTGAAAAGTGTGCTATTCAGAGACAACGTTTTATTTTTCCTGTAATCTTTACATAAACTTCTATCACATAGCATAATTTCAGATTTTTTCTATGCAAACTTCGGAGATAAGGGGCATTTTTTTTTAATTTTCCTCACAATTCGAAAAGTATGCAGCCTCAAAAAAGAAAAATGTTTGAGAATGTGCAAATAGCGCGCTTTCATTATGATATCCCACATGCCCTAGTAGCCCCACTTCCAATTTTTAAGACGCCCGTTCAGTCCCTGTTGCAATAAAAAATATACACATTTTTATTTCTTTCTTATTTGCAAAATAGTTGGACAAACGTCATCTAAAACTATTCCAAATTTCAAGTTGATAGCATTAGAAGTTCTTGAGATATCCAGCTGTGACAGACAGACGGACAGACAGACTGAGTCTCACCATAAGGGTTCCTTTTTACCATTTTGGTACGGAACCCTCAAAAAGGAAAATGGTATCGGTAAAATTTCACCGAAGGTCCTTCGTGCATATACTGAAAACAACGCCCAGAAAAAATGGCGTGATGTCAAGTTCGGGCACGAAATGTCTTCCCTCAAAGTGAATCACGTGAACTGCGATAAAATTGAAGGTTACCGGTGCTTTTACGATTTTCAGTTCAGGTGGCATTTTCTTCTTCCGCCTTGGTTTTGATTTCACCGATGAATGTATCAATTTTTGAACTCTCCTCATAGGACTTTGGTTTCCGTCGTAAGATTCAGCATCCGATGACATATCAGTCATTGCATCAGATGTTAAATCTATTGTAGCTCTTGATACCTGCAATTTAATACGGTTGGTCATTACAACTTTGTTTCCACATTCTTCATGATTGACACGAATAACTCAAGTAACGACCTGTAAAGTTTCCCGTTTCGTTTTCTTCCTTTCGATTCGTTTCATCTTTTCTAACCTTGGACGTTGCTTTCGAGGCTTCTGTAAAATCAATATTGACCAATTATTACATACAAATATTATTCAAGTATTTGGCAATTACAGTAAAAATCTTTTTACATTTTTGTTGATATCAGGGAAAATCGGTGAAGGTGGTGGTGCAGGCTGTTTAGTCTTAGAATCTCTTCTGTGTCCAGCTTCTGAACTGCTACTTGATGTATCCCCTTCATCACTACAATCAATTACGTTAGAACGCATTTTCAAGAAAAAATCATGTTGCTTTTATTCATAAAAAAAGTTACCTGGAATAATCTGATAGATCAATATTCGTTGGCTCATCTGCATTTGATCCTTCTTTTAATAGTCTGGTAACAATTTTTGTTCTCAATCGCTCCTTGCTAGGATCTTCATCGCAGAAATCTAGTAATGTCTCGCAGAATGTTCTTCCTAGACTTTCATAGTCTTGGACAGAAAAGTGTGTAGACATCCTGCTGCCCAATTCGGATCCTCCAAAAGAAGCTTCCATAGTATAACTGTTAGATACTCCTAACATCCATACCACGACCCGACCAGTGCCTTCTTTACTACGTTGTATTCTAAACTTACAATTTTCAAATGAGAACTGTAAAACAGAATTGTTTAAAATCTCTATTAGTGTAATATACATAACCAAATTCGATTCAAATTTCGTGTACCTTATCGGCAGCGTTTTTGTGAAGCATCAAAGGGAATACTTGCTCTTGTAAACGTTTGTCGGTGGTTTTTCGGCTTTCACATCCGTAAATGAAAATATTGTGTTTCCGGGAATGTGCATGGAGATCAACATACATTGCTACGCCACATTCCTCCTGAAGTCTGACACACAATAATTGGTTAGAAAAATACACCGAATTATCTTCAACTTTCCTTCGAAAGCACTTAGGACAGATTTTACGCTCCTTACTAACCTTCGTATCATGACTTTCGTATGCCAGACTGGTGGATATGTTTCCCTTATAACCGTTCGATATTGTCTATTCAAGTCCTTTCCGGTCAGTGAACATCGATTGTTTCCAACGATTACCTATAATAGTAGAAAATGTATGTATGATATGACAATGTCCGACACATTTTACTATGTATTGTTTGGAATATATTTGTCACTCACACCATCTGGATTCAACATTGGTACTAATTTAAATATAAATTTTTCCCTCAATTCGCGGGCTTGATTCGAGTCTCCAGTTAAATAGTCCATGAAACCTTTCATCATCCAAGATGAAGGAGTTTCTCCAGGATGAACTCTGGCAGTTATAACAACGGCTTTCTTTTTCTGCGAAGCCAATGAGCACAGTTAACCTTACGTTAGTTTAATTTGAACCAATGAGAAGTATATCACATCACATCATTACCTTTTGTTCCATTTCACAAGAACTTGGTGGGGCTGTTACAGTTAGATAATACACATTATTACCAGCTAATGTTCTGCAAAGAAGCCTCAGTTTTGCATAAGTTGATTTGACTGGGTGTGATTGTAATTTAGATAGATATTCTTGCAGATCAGAATATGTGTAAGGATAACAATGTGCAATGTACACAGCGTCGTCTGTGTGCGGGAACTCAATGTTGAATGTTAATGTGTAACTTGGAAATTGCTCTTCTTCTTCAGACCTGTAAATAGATTGCACTGTAGTATTAACGTATGACATTGATATGAATTCAAATAGTAAGTTACTTACGTAGAATCATTTTTAAAGTACGCGATGTTATCGCCGCAGCGCCTCCACCCGATCGAATGCAACTGTGCGTCCTTGGTTGAGTATAATAGAGGTCGCATGCCTTCGTTGTATAAGCTTTCGGCTTTTGATAAGTTCACTATGGAAAATCTGTAACATTTTGCGTGTGTATAATTTTTTTAGGAAACAATACGTAACGTTGAATAGTCATGCAATCGGTATTACCTGTACGTCATATGCTTTTTTGTGTTCGTGACTTTAAAATAGAACCATTGCATATGTCTATTTGTATAGAGGTCAGTGCGGAGATACAGTTCATAATAAGCTGACGTTATACGTATTGCTTTGGCTAAATTTCCACTTTCGAAACGAGATTCAAATTGTAGTTCATCTTCACTGCCGTCGACGTCGACACTTGCACACGCTGATAGAAATAAGCGAGACCCTCCTACTGTAGAACGACTAAACTGCAATACAATCAAATAATCAGCCACTTTTTACTTTGTAAAAGAAATGAGTGTGTTCTTACTTACGTAGTTTACGGCACTCATAGGATAATATTGAAATATAACTGTCCCTGCATCTTCACCGACAGGTTGTGGTTGCAGTTCTTTTCCCGAAGATATATAATATGGTTCTGGAGATGCGGGACTCCATACTAAGTGTTGTATTTTTTCTTCAACCACCTATTAGCAGTTTTATATTATTAGTAGGTACCCTTAGCATTATCCGTCCGTTCACTTCGCTAAAGAGAATTATAGGAATGTTTCTCAATTAAATGTACTGAATCAAGGGATGTAGTATCATAGTCAGCAAAATGTTTTGGAATTTATTTATTTATTACAGCATGGCATTTATGATACAATCTTTCTATTAAAAATATGTACTTGTTGACTTGCTAATCTATTAGTCCTCTTTTGGATCATCATCTGCCTACTAATCAGACAGCTTCCAGTCTAAACAGATTCAGCTGAATACCAGTGTTTTACATGAAGCGACTGGTTATCTGACCTCCACAACAGTTAGTAAATCTTCTGTTAGATCGTCCTACAAAATTTCTATAGTCAAGTTTGCTTAAGGCACCTTCAGATATTTGTGAAATTCCACCTACTGAAATGTGATTTACAGCAGGTCTGGTGTAAAAAAAGGCAAGAATCCACTTACTTGACATTCGGTTGGCCACCGAGGTGCTTGCTGCGGACAATCAAGCTCCTTTGGAAGTGCAAACAAATCTCTTGGTTCTCTTAGTTTAGCTGTCGTCCGAAATGTTCTTATGTCCGTATTTATTTCTAACTGATTCGTTTTAATATTGTTTAGAAGAAAGTTTGATATGAACGTCCCTGCATCAAAGAATACATCCAATTAGTTGACGATATAACGGTGAAGGAAAACATCGTGAGGAAACCGGCATGTCCTAGAACCGAAAATTCGAAGACATGTGACATCTACCAACCCGCACTGGGCCCGCGTGGTGGATTACGGCCCACTCCCTCTCACAGAGAGGAGGCCTGTGTCCCAGCAGTGGGAACATTTATAGGCTGATGATGATGATGATGATGATCATCATCCTCGTGTCCTACCCTTAACCTAATTCGTTTAGGAAGATGTGTTCTCTCTTAACTCTGTATCAACCTACTTACTCCCTTGTGTTCATATAATTTTACACGCAATCTATTCATCGTTTCTTTTGGTCCTTCCCTTCTCTTATGGCCATTCAATGCAATAGGTTGATGATAGCAAATCCGAATATTATTTTATATGATGTGATTTCATATGATCGAAGGTTTGAAAAGAGAGTCCATAACAAATACATAGGAATGAATGATATAATGATACCTATAGTTAGTCATTATAATTTGTATTATGACCTAGTTTTCGTTGTAATTAAACGGTCGCCCTTTCATGGTTCACAAATAACATCAATAAGCACGCGAGTCCCAACGACGAATTAGTTACCGGAAATGATGTAAGGTATCCAAAATACACAGCACATTAAAAGCACGCGACAATTATGAAATAAGTGGGAATTATTGTAATGTCGGTCAATGTATAACAATTCGACAGTTGTTACTTTACTACTACTATTCGACATGGAAGATAATAGATGTATTGTTAATATTAAATACTTTATTGAAATTATGCTCTATTTTGACTTGTCAGTTGTAAAGGTATGCGAAAAGTATTGTCTTATTTTGAAGTAGCAGGGCGTGTTCAAGTTAGTAAAGTTCAGTAAACAAATCAATTACTTGAACGGAATATTTTAAAACACATGTTCTGGATTTACCTTTACTGCATATTGGGAATAATGAAGCCTGTAGCGATTTGACTTGTTCTATGTTGGCCATAAACAAATCATCTTGCATTACAGGGTGTATCGATGGAAGTGTGAGTGTTACCGTCGTGTTCTCAATGAACTCCCTTCTTTGTTCTTCTCTTTCAATCATCATTATGTTTTCTTGAACGCTTTCGAGTTGTTTCCACCATAACATGTTAAAAAGTTTACGAAAAGCTACATTCGCTCTTCGCTAGCACAAATTAATCTTTGTCATGTGTATTTCTATAAGCGGCGACGTCGAGCGTTCCATCACCATGGCTACACAATTGTTTTAATGTTAGTCGTCAAGTTTAAGTTTTTGGCGTGTAACCGGCGGGCTGCGCGGCGCTCCGAACTGAACTGACGACATCAAAAACAGGGGAACTCGCTTTTGGTTATTGGAAGACGATTGCCCCAGTAATGTCATGCTTCGACCGTATAAAGCTTATCAGGTGATTGGTGACGTCAAATGGTTATTCATGCGAAATTCGGTATTATGGAAATTTCGAAGTCGGAAACCTTTGGTAGAGGTCAAATTTTGATTTGATTTATAGATGCTTTACAAAAGTAATCAAGTGGAAGTTCATGAAAATCATGACTCACGACGATATAGGGATTTTATTGCTCGGATTAGTCAGGAATTACATTTAGTACTTAAACGTTTAGGTTTTATAGTTTTCATGAGATCTAGCTCAGATTACAGAACCTATATATAATCTTAGAGATCTAATATTTAAATTGAAATCAATTTTGCGGTTCTGTTCAATGGATTAAACGAATTCCCTTAAACATAAGATTTTAAATCTATGCCTACTATTTTTATAGTAGGTACTCCATAATTATATTAAAAGCAATTCACATACCTTGGTCATTGTCATCAGAAACTTTTCCTTTGTCTTTGACAGCAGCATCCAACTCTTCACTCTTATCTTCCATGGTGATGTGATAGCGAATTGAGTTACTTTGCGGAACATAGAAGGTTCTAATTACCATAAAATGCACATTGTTATCGTATTACGTAGGCGTGTGCCTGTCTGGGGTGCTTAGCTGTTATAAATTCCAGTCGGCACCTCTGTCTAGACTAGTCTGCCTGTGGTTAGGTAGAGGTATGGTGTCAGCTGTTTAAACCGTGCATGACTCTATCACATAGGTACGTTGGTACCTATTATGAACTTCGCCGAAAGTAGGTGTTTCAGTTAATGGCTTGTCTATAAACTTTATCTGTACATAGATTTCTGTTCCGGTAAACAGAGTTATACTTGTTCGATTAATCACCGTGACTGTGATAACGTTTCTGCTGAAGGCTTAAAAGGTGACTGCACTGCTGCGAAACAGGTGGTAACTTGTGGCGGTCGTGTGGAAAACTTCGTAACTGGCCTCAATCATGGCCGTAAACTTTAACGTCCTCGTAGACTTCAGAATACATAGATTTTCCTTCGAAGTTTCAATAGCCGTTGAACTCTTTTATCGTAATTATTGAGACCTATAACTTTATTGAAATGTGACGCAAGCTCAACTCACGCAACTAAACTGTAAATTATATCTTTTATTGTTGACTTGAATAAGGTATTCAATAAGATGGGACATACATGATGAGATGTTCACATGCAGCGTTAACAAAATCTAACATTGATGCATTTTTGCAATCATTTGTAATACCAAACCTTAGAAATTACTTAAATTAGGATTCTCTATTCCCCTTTGCTTCTCTAGCACGTCGATCAAGCTACAGGCAATTACGTTTATAGCTATACGTTTGCAATAAAATTATGTATTAAACAATCGTTAACGTAACATGCAGGTATATGTCGTACGTGTATGATAGCCCATTCAACTTTTTATAATCTGTTTATCAAAGGTAAAAACCATAATTTGGAGTTTCTGTTTTACTTCGATAAAACTATGATATGTTTATATTCATCAAATATTTTTTGAGTTGATAGACTATTAAAAAACCGGCCAAGTGCGTGTCGGACTACGCACAATGAAGGGTTCCGTAGTTGGGATGAATTTATCCCAAAAACAAAATTAACTTTGTAGTTGATAAACATGTTCTCCCATACGGAATGTATGGGAAAACATGTTTTTTGCAACTGCAAAGTTAAGTTGGTCGATTATTACTCGTTAACTAGTAAAGCCTACTTAGCTGTGATAGTTTTCCTTTTAATTTCGTTATATAAATTACTGCTGTGATTTTTTTCACACATCCAAAATCAACCATTTAGCTGGCAGGGGGGGGGGGGGACACGACACTTGACTCTAACAAAAATTAGCACTTTAAAGCTTAATATTTTGCAAACGGATCCCTGAATCCAAAAATGGTTTTCACAAACTCATAATGTTTTTGCAAGACCTTTCTAATGATATCCTACACTATGGGATAAAAAATAAAACGTCACCACGTTACGTGTATGGGAGGTACCCTAAAAAAAAATGTTTTTCATAATTTTGTTTTACCACTTTGTCGGCGTAATTAATATGTATACCTATGCTAAATTACAGCTTTCTAGTACTAAAGGTCTCGGAGCTAGACCGCGGACAGACAGACAGACGGACATGACGAAACTATAAGGGTTCCTTGTTTACTACGAAACTATAAGGGTTCCTTGTTTACTACGGAACCCTAAAAATTACATCTAAGTATTGCATTACTTTTTATTGAAATTGAAGTAAACGTAAATAATTTAGATAATATTTTTCTGGTATCGTCAGTAAATAATTGCATTGGCCCAAGGGGAGGCTCGCGTGGTCGTCAATATTAGGCAAACATATTTATTGCTGCTCTATTGTCAGGGTTTCACCAATTCTTTTCTTTTTCGAAGAAAGCATTATTTGTGAAGTCAATCGCCCGACTCGTAAAAAATATTTTTGCTGCGTGTTTTTATTTCTGTCATGGCGTCCAATATGGTTTTTGGAACATTGGAAACTAATAAAGTAAGACATTTACATAAATCATCGATAACAAAATAGATTTTATAGCGATTCTTTACTTTGTAGTAATGGATCGGGAAAGCGAGATAACTAATGAAGCTTTATAATTGACTTTGAAGCCTATACCGCTACATCTGTTCACGAAACTACGAAAATATCCCGGTTGAATAAATTTTTCATTCATTATCCTACTCAGTTTGTCACATCGTGCAAATAATATTTATGAAGTCGAAATATAGATAAATAGAAAAAGAAATGTACAAATATATGTTAGCCATTTATGAAACACTTGAAACAGCTATTCACAAGAAGCTAGTAAGCTACGCTTATGTACTCTATAAAGTTGTACGCTGTATGTTGCCTAGGCAACTTGCTAAGTGAAATCGATTTCATACTACCCGAAGACAGTATTCGCAGATTTTTTGCTGGTGAGATTTTATTTGTTTCTGTATACATTTCTTAAATAAGTTAAATAATATAGATTAGATTTATGTTATCTATATCTCATTAGGAAATGTCTTTATTTATTGCTTTTGTATCAAATAATTCGCTACACTTTTACTTGTGCACACGGCTACACATCAAGCTATACATTTCCATTATAAGCTGACCTCGCATTGTACGGAAATCCTATACAATATGAGATCAGCAGAAACTGGAAATGTATAGCTTGATGTGTACATGAATTTATGTTCACTATGGCTGTTCGTTTATTTATTAATAATAATATTTTTCTAAAGAATTTATTGTCAATCTAGTTTATACGTTGTTTATTTACATATCATTAATGTGAACTTACTGTACCAGACAAAAAAGAAATAAGTACCAACTTTTAAATACGAAAACTATCATGTTGGAAAAGATTGACTTTGCAAAGAAACTCTCAATATTAGAATTGAGGATTTCTTTCCATAGTCAGTCTTTTTGTCTATGCAAAAGGTTTCCTTAGTTTTCTCTGAAAAAAGCCAAGGATTATGATTGGTAAGCAAATTGATCTACAACTTAAATTGTACGTAAATTAAAAAACCACTGTCATTCTTTGGACACTCGTATAAAATGGCTTTTATTGTTATTGGCAAACGAAGTGCGTCCATCTGCTCAACAATCAGCTTCCCCGATAGCAGATGGCCCATTTGGGCGCCAGATCCGACTAGATTCAACTTTAGAGGATAGGTCAGGAAAAAATAAAGCAATTTTGAACCCAAAATATTTAAAAATATTTGTAGATTAATACCGAAAATAACAAATGATATCGGCAAATCTCAATTCGGCACGTTTTTATTTGTCCCTCGCATTGCTCACATCACTTATAAAATTCAGTCAGAAATTCCTACGACGGAATAAAATTCATTTCGACTTACGTAGGTACGTATCTGTTCAGTTACAACCTGAAGTAGGTACCTAAAATACGAACTATTTTATGGTTCAGTGAGACGCCATAAAGTTTTTTTTTTTCAGTTTGTTTGCTTTGCTATTTTGGTAAGTTACCAATGTTACTATGGTGCTGGAATATTCCTTCAATACTTAACTTCGAAAAAACCGATACAATACACGAATTTTCAATCACTGAAGCACGGAATACTAACTTTTATTAAAAATTGAAGTAGGGGTAGGTAACCGAAAAACGCTGCAAAGTTTTTCTAGGTTGGCAATAGTGTACCAAATTAAGCATTATCACAGTTTTGGGCAAGTTCTGTAATCCTCACTTCTTCAAACTGGTTAGATAGGAGAAAATGATAAAATAATTTTCTGTACGCAAATTGCGTATTACACGATCAATCACAATCTGTTTCGTTTTGAAACAGATTGCTAATCCATTGCTTCATATATTGGAAAAAAAATCTCCTCAACAACGTAAATAACGCAATGAATGTTGTTGAACTGTCGAAATGAAACAAATTAGGCATAATTGTTTACGAAAATAAGTTACGCAATTAGGGTACTGGTCTGTATCTAATACTTACCTTTAAACGAGCAATTCTTATATACAATCTGAATCTCGGAAACGGCTCCAACGATTTTCATGAAATTTAGTATGCAGGGGGTTTCGGGAGCGATAAATCGATCGTTTAATTTTTAGAAAAAGTCGTTCAAAACAAAAAAGTCGTCCAGGTATGAGCTAATAAAGTGATTAAGTTATCAATAAAGTTTTTCAATTACTCCATGTTCACTTGTCTATGAGAACGTAAGAACGACGTGTCTAAGGTTTGTGGGGTGATTGGCCGGGCCATGGCACTGCCTGGTGCGGATCGATTGACTGCTAGACGAGCCATCTTATAGTCTTTTGTCATTCATCAATCGCCCGTCGGCATAGTTCATGTTTTGTGAATATTCATCGGATTTGTAACTACTAGTTAAGAATTAATAGGAATAGTAGTAAATTGCTTGTACATTACTTAGAGACGCTAATAAAAAATATTTACGTATTTATCAGAATTAAGTTGTGAACCCGTATGAAAATGTTATCTACTTTTCGATTTACAATAGGTACACACGGCTACACATCAACCTATACATTTCCAGTAAAAGCTGACCTCACATTGTACGGAAATCCTATACATGTGAGATCAGCATAAACTGGAAATGTATAGCTTGATGTGTAGCCGTGTGTACAAGCGATTTCAAGTTATTGATACCTAAGGCATGGGATTAATTTTATCACAGATAAGTCAAATGTGCGATGAGATACTGTTTCATAAATCTGAGCTTTCAAGCTTGGCATTTGTTATTAACTTATTACAATAAATAATCACTCGTGATCCCAGTTTCCGCTTACCGTTCTTTGTATGACGCGCGCTGAATTTTTCAGTGATTGGTAATGGCATGGCAAATCAAATACTTAGGTCTACGCTTCCTGGATAAGATAAACTGTATCCTAATTGCGTAATTTATTTTCGTAAACAATTATGCCAAATTTGTTTCATTTTGACAGTTCAACAACATTCATTGCGTTATTTACGTTGTTGAGCAGATTTTTTTTCTAACCTATGAAGCAATTAATTAGCAATCTGTTTCAAATCGAAACAGATTGTGATTGTGATGTATTACGCAATTAGGGTACTGGTTTAAAAAGGAAAATCGTACAAACTTAATCAAGGGTAATTTTATTCGGATTATACCTAGGTATTCTAATACGGACTGCCTCGTTGGTCTAGTGGTTGCAAGCGCTACTGCTGAGTATGAGGTCCTGGGTTCGATTCCCGGGTTGGGCAAAGTGTTATTGGGTTTTTCCATCTGGAATTTCTCAGTAGCAGCCCGGAGTCTGGATTTGTTCCCGGTTGATGGCAATAGGCTCGCCCCCTATAACATGGGACTTAAACATAACTGGTGAAATGTGGGTGTACTATGGGTATACCTCTGCCTAACCCTTCGGGCATTACAGGCGTGATGAACATTAAGCTTAGCAAAATGACACAAATGACACTTTCCATACTTATGTTATTGTAATGCTATTTTAATGAACTGTGTTTGTAGAAACTATAGAACGCTTCGTGGTATTTTTTCACATTATGTTCGTAGTTTGGAGAATACCAAGACTTTTTACGTAGTCATAAAAGTTTCAACGATTTCGTGCACGTATACGTTTTCGAAATTGGTTAAAGTTAAACAACAATGGGAATTAGAATAGTTACAGGCTTAGTTTACATACTAGAAAAGTTTAAGCACTATTACCATTATGTAGATAATGTTATGGCAGCCGGTATCTCGCGTTGTTTTGTAGTAGTAGCAACTTACTGCCGTAGATTGAAAAGTTGCAACTAGATAATAATGTCTAAGTACCTACTAAAAAGCTAATTTAAGGTTGAACTAGTCGGGGGCTCGAACTCATTGGTGGGCTTGGTCAAAAAGCACGCTGTGTCACATGGCATCGTATCCGACAGAGATAGTATCAGTGATGAGCAGTTAGACGCTGGTCTACATGCACAAAACTCTAGTTCGCACGCACACAAACACCGTTCAGAACGATTTTAATAAAACGAGCGCGTAAAAAATTACGAAAAGTCCTTTGGAAGGTGGAGTTTTATGAAAAAACTACTGTATAAATCAATTACGAATAAAGTTTATTATGATCTTCGACAATTGAGCTTTGTCGGAACGAGCTTTGTTTTGGAGATTTTATACTTCTTTTATTACTTATTTACTCTCAAAGTTGCGTTAAAATTAGCAGGAAAAACGAATCTTTGTTGGCTCATAACTTTTTAATTGCTTTTTTTTACTATTCTGCTACAGACAAAACAAACAAAACAAAATTACAGTAGTAGTTAAGTACAGACAAAATTAATAATAAGATAAGACAAAACGATTTTATGTTTTACTTTGGATGTACAATATGTAACAGTGGAGTAAAACCCCCCCGAAATTTGTATGGAAAAAGTATCGGCTAGTTGCGTCTTAAATGTAAAAGATAAGGTGTAAACCTGGAACCTAGGAGAATAATTTGAGACAGTTACTCTCATTAGATCATGTGCCTATGAAAATATAATTATAGAGCCCTACCTCTCAATGTCAAATATTAATTGTTTCCAGACAAAATAATCTAGCAATGGGTCGGAAAGTGACAGTTGCGGTGACCACGCTGAACCAATGGGCACTCGACTTCGAAGGCAACATGAACAGGATCCTGCAGTCCATACAGGAGGCTAAAGAAATGGGCGCCCTGTACCGCACTGGGCCGGAGCTAGAGATATGGTAATTTTATCCATCATCCGTTGAATTCTGATGCTATTTGGTAGTCAGTCCCTGGTGGTTAAGGTCCCTAAGCGAGAGAAAAGTCATCCATCGGTTTGTTAATAATCATTGCTGATCAATAGGTCTGCTAACAGAGTTAATCTAGTTGGCCCGCTTAAAAAAATTTGGACATAGACGTTTCCGATATATTTTAGAGGCCCCCCCCCCTCTAAAATATCTCGGAAACGTCTATGTCCAAATTTTTTGCTAACTGGAATAAATATGGTAACATTTTCTTACTTGGTTTCGGTAGTAGACCATCAACCTTGTTAAGTAGTTGTTGTGTACATACATTCTGATAAGTATTGCCAAAATGTTCCCATATCATCTGATATTCTAATAAAAACTATGTTTGCAGTGGCTACAGCTGTGAGGACCATTTCTATGAACCAGACACATACCTCCACAGCTGGCAAGTCCTTGCAGAACTCCTCAAGTCACCGACATGTAAAGACATGTTGATCGATGTAGGCATGCCTGTACAACATAGAAACGTGTCGTACAACTGCCGAGTAGCGTTCCTGAACAAAAAGATACTTCTCATCAGACCAAAGATGCTGTTATGTGAAGACGGAAATTATAGGGAAACTAGGTGGTTTTCGCCTTGGACCAAAGTAAGTGCCTTTGATCATAAAATATAGGACTTTAGATGGCGCAAATCCGAAGTAAAATAGCAAATCCCTTTCAGAATGTGTTTATTTCTTTTTTGAAAAAAGGTTTAATTTATCTAATGTATGTTTTGGATTCTGTTGTAGCTTTGGTGAACTGTATTTCCAAAAGAATGTATGTAAATTGTGTTTCTAATTATTCACAAAGGAACGACAGACTGAAGAATACTATTTACCTAGGATGATATCGGCGATTACTAACCAGTCGACGGTGCCCATTGGAGATGCAGTCATTGCTACTAAAGATACGTGCATAGGTTTCGAAATATGCGAAGAATTGTGGAATCCGCAGAGGTAAGACAAGTTATTTTTAGCAATAGATATACAGTCAAAACCGTTTATAACAACTTTGCTTAAAACGACGTCCCGGTTATAACAACGAAATTTTGAGGTCCCAGCATTTCTGTTTGGTTATAACGGCTGTTATCTGACAGTCCCTTCGAAGTCGTTATAAACGGTTTTGACTGTATATACCATAAGCGCCATTAGCGGTCCAAAACGATCATTTGTATTTGTGGTACAGGGAAAAACGCAATACATCCGACTTCCTTCAACAAAGATACGGCAGAAAAGAAAACGGCCTAAAATAGCACCATTACATGTTTTCCTAATCTCAACCTATTTCATTTCACGTTACAGTCGCCACATTCCGCTAAGCTTAGACGGTGTGGAGATCATATCGAATGGTTCGGGAAGCTACATGGAACTTCGCAAGGCGTACGTCACGGTAGACCTGGTCAAGAGCGCGACCTTCAAGAGTGGGGGCGCTTATTTGTTCAGCAACCTGCGAGGGTGTGACGGACAGAGGATCTACTTCAATGGTTGCTCCTGTGTGGCCGTTAATGGAGAAATCGTTAGTAGGGGGCTGCAGTTTGCGCTGCATGATGTGGTTAGTATTTTTGATAAATTACATTTGCCATTATGGAAAGCGAGCGCCATTATAGTGGACTTTGATTTTTAATATGTCTATGGATAATCTAAAATGTTGCTCTCGTTATTCCAAGGCATTAAAATCAAAGGGACAATTTATAAAAGAAAATCCTTTTATGGGTTTCAATTAATGTAAAAACCTTCCTTTTTAATCATGTCTGCATTTTGCAATTTCTGGGAAGTTAATATGTTACACACATAAAATACCTCAAACGAGTCTATAAAGCTGTATATTTTCAGGAAGTAGTGACAGCGACGATCGATCTCGAAGACATTCGTTCCTATCGGACCCAAATCCGCTCCCGATCTCACTTGGCGGCCTCGAACCCACCGTTCCCGCGCATCACAGTTGACTTCGCACTGTCAGACGATGATGACGTCTATCTGACCACGAGTCCGCCCATCCAGTGGAATTATTTGACGCCTGAAGAAGAAATTGAACTAGGTAACCTTTCATATCAGCCCGTAGGTACACTTTGATTGCCAAAAAACGAGCGAGCTTTACAGTCGCAAATGATGTGTAACATCTGACATCTTACCTTGGTAATAAGCAACATTAAAGGGGTGGGGCCTCGTCAAGGTCGTTTCTGGGGGCAACTCTAGCACCGCGCGCGCTCATTGGTCAAATCAAATAGCACGCGGTTTTCCGGCTTCCTGTTATACACTTCGTCCTTTTTCACGAGACCATTCCCACAGATTTGATTAATTAGGTTAAGATTTTGATTGCAGGAAAGCAAGAGGAAAGATGTTGCACAAAAAAAAGCCTATATATGTCACCGTAAGATTGTGAGCACCGTTAGTTTATAATCTATCGGTATTATTTCCGTTAGATCATAATCTGTCGAAAAATTGTGAACTGGGTGAAATTAGGGTTAGGTTAGGTTAGAACTGTGACCAACCGCGTGAGTCGAGCGAGCGCAGTAAGCGCTGCCGCGGTAGCGGCAGCGCTTATGCGCTCGTTTCTCATGGATATAATATAAACTATCGAAAAATAATGCGTTAAATCGTAAATGATTTGTCGCAGTTCACAATTTTTCGACAGTTTGTAATCTAACGGAAATAATACCGATAGATTATAAACTAACGAAGTTTATAATTTTACGGTGACATATACAAAACGTTTTGGATACTGATTATAATCAATTTAGGTCCTTAGACCGCTCTGCGACCGCTTTTGAGTACTAAGTCTCATTTACACTATGTCCGTTGCCGGTGGCATATTATAATAAAATTGAAGCTACTAATGACTTAAGGAGGAACAATTTTTATTATTGTTTCAACGTATAGTATGCCACAGGCCATTACATCGCGCCGTGTAAATCAGGCTTTAGGCTCAAAATATATATATTTTTTGCTATCAAAGGATGCTGACTTGCTTTGAATTATCTTTAATATTTTTATCATTTAACAATATGCTTACACGACTTGGACATTTATATGTCCTTTTTTTTTTGGGTGGGAAATTATCAGATAACTTCTCCCGCTCTGGGTGGAGCGAGAGGGCGTGTCAGACTCTTACTGACTAAAACCCACCCGTGTTCCTTCAGTTGCTATGTTACCAGGGGGCCACGATTTCCCTTTCGGCCCTTATTCGCAACCCCGGCAGGCATTGGCCCTAGCGGACCCCGTCAATTCTGCTGACATCTCTTCGAGGCGCGTGTGGAACACAACGCGCCGTCGACCCGGGCTTGGTCCTTATCGGACGGCGAGCTACCCATTGCTCACCGTCCGCAAGCCCGCGCCTACGGTGGCCGGAAATCTGCCTGTTATTCCCGACGCCCAGGGCGTCTCCTCCTGCGGCGGTTAGGGGCGCGAGGGCATGAAATTTGCCTCTCCCTCACTCGTTCCGCCTCCTCCTTCGCGAGTTATATGTCCTAAGTTCAAAATACTAGATGATAAATTTATTAATGCTGTATCATGTCACTTTGTAGTCCATTATAAAACTAGATACCTATTCTTATCCAGGTCCTGCCTGCTGGCTTTGGGATTACTTGCGAAGGTCTGGTCAAGGAGGATTCTTTTTACCATTGAGTGGAGGCGTAGACTCCACCAGTACGGCGTGCATCGTGTTTTCTATGTGCACGCAGATATGTGACGCTATTCAGAAAGGAGGTTTGTAAACTAATCATGGAAATAAGAACTAAGTGTTAGCGACGTGAAAATTAAGCGATAACTCTAGATAACACTCAAATCAAAGTTGTGCTGGATAAAACTGAAGGATTATTGCATATCTCTAGAAAGTCAAAGTCAGTTCATTTATTTCAAATAGGCACATAAAAGGCACTTTTGAACAACAACATTTACAGAAAAATATAATTAATTTTAGTCGCCCCTTTCAAAAGGTAGTATCGTATGGAGAAGAATGGGTAAGAAACTCCACCATTATTTATATTTTTTTTTTTAAAGAATAAATAAAAATTAAGCTTTGACAAATAAATTAATAATGTGATAGATACATGGTGCTCACATATTTACATTGTAAAAGTAGACGATTTTCCTAAAAAAAAATACAATTAATAGGTCAGTGTATGAGGTAAAGTAATCACAGAATGTAAAATCAATGTCATAAAAATCTTAAATTAAAGAATTAAATAAGCAAGCAGTTTGATTTGTCTAGATTCTAGATTGTCCTATGGAGCAGGACCAGCATATTTCCAAGCATTCTTATCTTGGATATCTTATATATAAAATTCTCATGTCACAATGTTAGTTACCTTACTCCTCCGAAACGGCTTTACTGATTTTTACCTAATTTTATATGCATATTCTACTGAATACCTATTGACCTACCTACTACCTTCAGACCTACTGGTCTGAGAATCGGCTACTATCTATTTTTCATACCCCTAAGTGATAAGGGTTGTCCACACCAAACAAATAATTGGTAAAACAACGTTTGCCGGGGTCATAATATGCTTGTTGACAAGTGAGTTGGAATTTATTGTCACTATTAACTTAGTGATCGGTGGAATACAGGGTGTTGTGCAGTCTGGGAGAGGCCTGTCCAGTAGTGGACTGCAATAGGCCGATTTGATTAACTTAGTGATGTGAGTGGTGTACTGCCACTATAGTTTATTTGTAGTTGTCAACACTTGGGTTACTCGTTTATAAACCCACTGAACAATAGCCACTTTTATTGAAATACTAAAGTAGCGTGCTTTAGTGTACATGGTATACATGGGAATTAAACATAACAGACGAAATGTGGGTAAAGTATAGGGTACAACTCTGCCCAACCCTTCAGGGAAACAATGTGAGATGTTATGTTGTTGTTGTAAAACGCACCTTTTAAAAACCGCATAAAGTAGTAAATCTATATTTCTAATATTTGCAGAAAGTCAAGTTCTATACGATGTCCGTAAAATCCTGTGTCAATCTGACTACACGCCCTCCGACCCGATGGAGCTGTGCAACAGATTGTTAGTAACGTGTTACATGGCTACGGAGAATTCAAGCCAGGAGACTAAGCAGCGTGCTTCACAGGTAATACATGCTGTTACTGTTTCGATATTTTGACGTGACAACGTCTTATAAATTGGTTTGCCGGGTGACACTTCAAGAAACTGCGTTACGCTCCGCTCACGTTATGCGCTCACAATGAGAGCGAGTGAGAGGCACGCGTCCCTTCCACTCGGGCATGGTTAGCCCGCCTAAGAGCGATAGAGACAGACATAAAAAGTGAAAGGCACGCGTCCCTTCCACTCGAGCACAGTTAGCCCGCCTAAGAGCGAGAGAGACAGAGCGAGAGAGAGAGAGTGAGAGAGATAGGCATACACACCGGTTCATGTCTTGCGCTTCTATTTCGCTTAGGCGCCTGCATACAAGTTTACACGTTGCCAGTTAATTGTAAAACAATTGTGTAGTGATAATGTGAAGGTAGTTTCGTCCATCGCAACAATTCAAACAGCAAAGGTAAATAATTTCAGACTGATAATATAACATGATGAAATAAATGACTAAGACATAAGTGAATAGGTTATGTTGTAGTAATCACAATGTTGTGGTAGTTTTCAATCAAAAAAGTAGTATAAATCGTTTCTCAACCAATAATAATTTGTTTAACTTGAAAAAATGAGCGCGACTTGCTATGTAAAAAATTGAAATAACAATGTTTAACCTCCAACCTGTCAAATCGAAACTTTCAAACATTCAAACCGAGACGACCAATCACTGCGCAAGGTAGTAAGCGCGCGATTTACAAATTCAAAGATCATTTGTATATAAATACGTATGTATGTGTAAAGGTAAAAATAAAATTTTGTTAATATGAAAATCAGTGCGAGATTCTTTGTATAAATTAATGTTTTAAATATAATTCTTTGTATAAATAAATGTTTTAAATTGTTACTATTATTTCATCCTTCTTCCTACTATACGAATGAATATTAACATTAAAATTATTTTACCACTCAAAGTCGTTGTCACGTAAAACTTTCGCCCGTATACCGACTTTACAGGCAACCATTTTTTTTTTTTTGATACCTCTCTCAATATAAGTGGGTAAAGCACGCCCTGAACACGATAAAAATATCAATCTGCCTAGCCTTTTCCCGTTCGGGTTGGGGTCGGCTTCCAGTCTAACCGGATGCAGCTGAATATCAGTATTTTACATGAAGCGACTGCCTATCTGACCTCCACAACCCAGTAACTGGGTAAAACGATACCCCTTGGTAAGATTGGTTGTCAGACTTTCGGGCTTCTGACGATCCGTAACGACTGTCAAAGATACACGAATTACAGCCGGGACCAACGGCTTAACGTGCTTTCCGAAGCACGGAGGAGTCTCGGTATGTAAAGATGGTCACCCATCCACGGACCAACCCCGGCAAGCGTAGCTTAACCTGTCGGATCGACCCGTGCGGCTGTTATTACTTTGCCACGAGCTCCTCGATCCCGTCCTAGCTATTATAAAATTCTCTATTGGTATTAAAAAATAGTTGCCTGTTTTCATGTATTGTTAAATATTGCTCCCCCATAAAATGCTACAACGGGCGGATGACTGAATAATGCTTAATCAACACGCTTGGAGTTCGCAGTATTTGTTTTTGAAAAAATCGATACTGGGCGTAGTAAATGCCCCGAATCTGTGGTACTGCCTTCGGAGCAGGAGTTTTGCTTCTATACGAAGTACTATTTCTTTTTCTGTGATAATACCTACTCATTATTAGTTTTACTATAAAATGAGATAATAATAATTAAGATTTTTCTCAGCTGGCCAGCGAGATCGGTAGTTATCACTTCCCGATAGTGATCGATGCAGCAGTGAGTGCAGTCATCGCTATATTCACCGCCGCTACGGGCTTTGTACCAAAGTTCAGGACTAAGGGCGGCTGTCCACGCCAGAATTTAGCTTTACAGAATATACAGGTAGCTACTTTCAATATTCTCATACTACACATAGTTTAATTATGAAATTGAGTTAAAATAATTGTAATTTGTAAGTTTCGTTCGATAACAATTCCTAAATTGCCGGAAATCTAGATTCTTTAAAGGTGCAACCAGACTGCGTTTGGTCAATACGTCGACCAGTCGATATTAATCGCCTAAAACATCGATCGGTAGTCGATCGGTAATCGGTCGATGATCGACCTACGATTAATCTATATGCATAATCGTTAAATAGTTTTAAGCTACTGCATACCAAATTTCAAATCGATCAAACCTGTGGAAGATACTCACATCCATTCATCAATTAGAAAAGAGCTGATAATCTTCAAACGGCTGAACCGATTTTGATAAAAACATGTTTCAGAACCATCGCTAGAAAAAACTGCTTTCCAATAACAAAAACCGCATTCAAATCGGTTCACCCGTTTAAAAGCTACGGTGCCACAGACGGACACACATAGCGGTCAATCTTATAACATCCTTTTGCGTTTGGGGGTTAAAAAAAAATGCTTATCTATGTTTTAGTAAACCTTCCGTTTTAATTCTTCTTATTCAGGCCCGTCTCCGCATGGTTCTATCCTACCTATTCGCACAACTAGTGCTCTGGGTGCGCGGCAGACCTGGTGGTCTCCTAGTCCTGGGTTCGTCCAACGTGGACGAAGCGCTGCGCGGGTACATGACGAAGTACGACTGTTCCAGTGCTGATGTGAACCCCATCGGCGGTATATCGAAGACTGATCTGAAGTCGTTCTTGCAGTATGCTAAGAATAGGTGAGAGAAAGAATAAGCTACTGCCGTGAATTTTTTCACATTTCTAAAATAAACCATTTAGCTGGCAGGGGGAGGGACACTTGACTCTAACAAAAATTTGCACTTTAAAGCTTAATATTTCGCAAACGGATCTCTGAATTCAAAAATGGTTGTATCACATTCACAATGTTTTTGAAAGACCTTTCCAACGATACGATTGGTGTGGACCAAGGGATAGAAAAAAAACATCCCCACTTTACGTGTAGGGGAGGTACCCTAAAAAAAAATATTTCATAATTTTATTTTACCACTTTGTTGGCATGATTAATATGTGTACCCATACCAAATTACAACTTTCTAGTACTAACAGTCACGGAGCTAGACCGCGGACTGACAGACAGACGGAC
This sequence comes from Agrochola lychnidis, assembly GCA_963680765.1. NCBI lineage: Eukaryota > Metazoa > Arthropoda > Insecta > Lepidoptera > Noctuidae > Agrochola > Agrochola lychnidis. Next base: position 10,638,401 of record OY796857.1, read on the forward strand.
CTGGCGAAACTATAAGGGTTCCTTGTTGACTACGGAACCCTAAAAATGACAAATAATCTGTAATATTGGTTTGCCACTTGCCACTGCTTACGATTTGTGATACAAGTGGTGTTTTTCTGTTACTGCAGTGGTGGTATGCGAAGTACTTGCTAAGTACGGATATATAAAAAAAACAAAAACCGACCTTTTAAGAGCGTTTATACAGAAAGTGGGGAACGTCGCAAATAGCCATCAAATATTTCGTTGTTTTGATTAATTTGGCAATATTACTGTATGGAAATAAGAAATAAGGCTAACTAGTGAACTAAAATATTGATGATGAAATGCAATAATTAATATCGTAACACTGAACATTTAGTTTTAGATGTAAAAACAGTATTTAGAAACTTTCCAAAAGCCTTTTTTACACCCAAAACGGTTACAACATGAAATTCAATGTTATAATTATTTCTAGTTCACTAATTAGCCATATTTCTTATTTCTTTACAGTGATATTGGTAAATTAATCAAAAGAGGTAAATATTTGACAGCTATTTGCGACGTTGCCAACTTTTTGGATGAACGCTCTTAATTTTTTACTAAAATGGGGTACATGCATCCTTTGACTTCCAGCAATTGCTCCCGTCTCAAAAATTAACCTTATACCTTAATTTTATTCTAGTTTTGAATGTTTTGGGCTTCGGAAATGAGGCAGGTGTACGAGTCAGTTAAATGTATTATTTAATCACAAGTTAACTAATCATTAAGTCACAAGGAGTCAGTTAAGTGTATCAATTCAGTAAGTCACAAGAACTTCCGCAAACCCATTATGAATATCCTAATATAATGCCTGATGCATTTATTTATCAAAAGTATTAATAATATTTTAATATTTCTTATGATATTTTAATTCCTCACAGATTCTTCTTACCATCCCTCTCGGAGATCTTACAAGCGCCTCCGACAGCAGAACTGGAGCCGCTGACAGACGGTCAGATCACGCAGACAGACGAACAAGACATGGGCATGACGTACGCAGAACTGTCTGAGTTTGGACGACTGAGGAAGACGCAACATTGTGGACCATTCAGCATGTTCCATAAGCTAGTACATACTTGGAGCGATAAGTGTACGCCGCAGGAGGTGAGATTTTAAGTTAAATATCATTTCGATTACTGACAAATGTGTGAACTGACTGGACAGATCCACTCAAATCTGTGTGGTTCTTTTCCTCAAAAGACCATCTCTCTGCATGGTCCTCATATGGCCTGACCAGGAATAGTTAACCAAACTCCGCAGAAGTGCGAGTCGGATTCGCGCACAGAGGGTTACATAATAATGGTAGGTACATTTAAACATACAAACTTGACCGATTTTGTACTGATATGAATAATTGAATGTGCATTGGAAATAACTTTGCGAAATGGTAATTTTTCGAAAGGGACATTTTGCGAAGTGGTCATTTTGCGAAAAAGACATTCTGAGAAATGAACATTTTGCGTCCGGGAGGCATTTTGAAGTGCTTATTTTGCGACGTGAGCCAATTTGGCTAGCTAATGTAATTTAACCCTGTATCCTACTATATATAATCTTAATCAAATATTATTATATTTAATCCGATATAATAAACTATTTCGTCCATTCGGTTGTGTTTTTATCTGATGTCTTCAACTGCTCCCGATCCATTTCAAACTTCACTTTAACCCTGCTACCTCTTCCTACATCAAACTCCAAAAAGTTACATACAATTAAATTTATTTTATAGGTGGCAGAAAAAGTGAAGCACTTCTTTCGTTGCTACGCGATTAATCGTCACAAGATGACGGTCCTCACTCCGTCATACCACGCAGAAACCTACAGTCCTGATGACAATCGCTTCGACCACAGGCCGTTCTTGTACCGAGTACATTGGAATTGGCAGTTCAAAGCCATTGACGATGCAGTAAGTATAATATCAGAGTAATAATAATAACGAACATAGAGAATTCTAACCTTATGTCAATTGTAGCTAGAGACTTAGAGAGCTACAAGATCTTTTGGCGCCTGGGGGTGTCGTTGGTAAACATTTGTGACATTGTCTCAGAAATTGTATTGAAAAAACAAGATGGCGGCGCGGCGGTTTGACACGCGCCTTAAAAACTCTGTACAGTTGTACAATGTAAATTTGTCACCACCTCACAGTACTGAGGAGTCTCAAAATAAGACAACTCGTTCCTCTACCTGATAACCCACGGCAAAAATAGGAAAAGGGCGTACCTACATACGTACGTAGGGACACAAGTGAAACTACTGACAGCTAATAGCACACTGTTTAATGTATAGGTTAGAGCAGGGCAGGGACGCAGCCCACGCACACATACACACTGTTGACACACATATATAACACTACAGGATTTATTTCATAAAGAAAGAAGAGATATTTATCGCAGTGTTGCTCTTTTGTTTTATCACTAACTCTATGTTAGTTATTTCCCTGAAGTATGTATTCATTATGAGGGCAATGAACCTTATTGATTCTCGTCTCTTTATTGTTGGAACAACATTCTTCATTCAAATGCAAATTGTGGTTGGTAATTATTTTTAACGCGTGTACAATGCGTTTATTTTAACTTGTCTCGTGTGACGTGATTGGTAGCACTGAATTTTGCAATACTTCAGACCGTTCATAACTTGTTCCTTGCTGTCATGTTGGTACCATTGCTTGTCAAGTTTAGTTTCAATCTTGGTTTCAATATGGTTTCAATACTAATAGAATCCAAAATGGCGACTGACAGACCAGTACTACGAATCAAATGACTGCAAAATTCAGTGCTACCAATCGCGTCATGGGTCAAGTACGAACGCACTGTATTTTATGAGTTGTCAGGAACAGATATTTTCCGGAAAATAAGATACAAGTTCAAAATAATTGCTTATTACTTCGAATGATAATAATAATTTTTGTCAGTTTCGTGAGTACTTTTCAAACGAAATACATAAATATTTATTGGTTGGTTCATGATCAAAATTGAATTAACCTTTCAACTGTCATTAACGAGACACAATAGAATTTTAATTGTTATCCACCTCAATGAGGCGTCGTAACAGATGATGAGTTAATTAATTTTCCCTCTAAAATGTCCTTTTTGAGTTTTTTTTGTAATGTAAGCATTACAAAAAAAACTATTTACATATAACATATACATAACATATACATTTACTTATTTACATATAACTTTGTTTTTCGTTCGTCAGGTAGCACAGATGTCGAAAGACAAGCGGGGATCAAGCGACCGGCCTCAAGACCTCAAGTTAAGCAGCGCGTCCACTTCCAACGTAAACTCACACTTTATGCGGGGCGATAGGAAGGGTGTCCTCATATAAATATTTGAATTCATTAATTGACTCGCTATATAGTTGTAAATGATAGACAATAAACATTATCTGAACGTAAACATGATACATCAAGCGTTAGAAAGACACTGTCACAGATTATGCGTGAGACGATGCTATTCAAAGCTGACCTGTACTCTAATTGCGTAACACCACAGATTAATACTGGTTCACTCCACAAAATCATTTAAATAAAAAAGCGAATCTTGCTACCACACAATAAAGTGCAATTCAGGTCGCACAGCGCTAATTACCTACAGTTATATTCACCTAGAAGTTGCCTCTCTTTCTATCGCGTAACTCATATATGTTCTGACTGCGTTACACTCACTGAGTTGGCCCGACAAGACGAATCCGCCACGTACTTGTAGCTTCATACCTAAAATGCGGAGTGCGCCTTCTGTACTATTCTGTGGTAAGACACGATCAATTACAATCTGTTTCATTTTGACAGTTCAACGTTCATTGCGTTACTTACGTTGTTGAGCAGACACATTTTTCGAAAATATGAAGCAATGGATTAGCAATATCCTTCAAAACGATTCAGATTGTGATTGATCATGTGCTACGAAATTAGGGTGCTGGTGCTAATAATATGTATACTGACTTCGCTGTTGTGCTTTAATCTAGGTAAAATTACTAAAAAGTAGATGCCTAAATACTTAAAATACTGCTGAAACGTGGACCTATTCGTGGCTTAGTGCGATATATTTATGGCTTAGTGTGATATATTTGTGGCTTATATAATTTATAATTAAAACCGCTTGGTTCCCTCGGTTTGTAGTGTGATACAGTTATTGAAAGCTACTTTTGAATGCAGTCTTATAATCGAACAACTTATTGCTGTATTTGCTTTTAAAAACTTATCAATGGTATAGATGTTAAGGGGGAAGCGTCAGGGTATCCCGCGAAATTCAGATTTTCTTACGTTTTTTGCATTTTGCAAGTCAGTGTCAGGTTTTATGTTGATTAAAATATGATTTGCGGCCGTAACAAATATGGTTTTACTCAATTGTAATCATTACAATCAGCAATAGTGATTAAGAAGAAGATAAAGGTGTCAAATGTCATGATTTCATGAAATCATGACATTTGACACCTTTGCTAACTTATGGAGTTGTTTTGCTGATTGTAATGATTATGATTGAGTAAAGCCATATTTGTTACGACTGCGAATCATATTTTAATCTACATAAAACCTGACACTGACCTGCAAAATGCAAAAACCGTAAGAAAATTTGAATTTCGCGGGCTACCCTGACGCTTCCCCCTTAATTAGTACTGCTTTTTACTGTGTCATGTAGTTAAGAGTTACTAACATTTTAAAATTCTAGGCCTATATCATAATTAGTGATTGTGATGGTTCCTAATTATTATTATTAATTCACACAGGACAATAACGAAGTAAAAATAGCTAATGATGAAAACAAAACACGTCTAATTTTCTGTCTTAGCCGTAAAAATATTGAAGACGAGCGGAGCTCAGCGGAGACCTGCAGGAATCGACCAATCACAATGGTTGAATTCCTCATCGCGTCTGTCATCTCGTCTGTGATTGGACGATTCCTGCATGTCTCCGCTGCTGAGTGAAATCACACCCTTATTAATTAGATACCTATTTGAATCCAAAATACTAATCAGTTGAAATGATAAAATATATTCTAGATTTATTTAGATTTTAGTTTTAGCGAATCGATTGAAATTTTCTAGTGATATTATCAAAGCCAATATGTATGTATTGTATTTATCGATGAATTGCATAAAACATAATATTATGATATAATTCTTATTAACTCGCTTATACATTTTTAATAATTTCTTAAAATTTCACTAGTATTCAGTGAATATTTTCGATCAAAATATATTTTTGGTCTTTATTTTTATTTATGAGCTTATTAAAATAATTATTTTGTAAGAGAAACGATACGACACAAATTAGTGTAGATAGCTTAGCCACATAATTAGTTCATAGGTGTTCTGACGAATTTACGTACAAATCCTTTTGTTAGTTTTTGTATTTAATATTACTACAATAAATTGCTGTTAAAATACTTATTTTTTGTTCTTTCATTTATTAAGGGAATGGCTGGTTTTCCTCCAGTGGTGTGTGAGAGAGAGACAAAGAGCTGTGTATTCGTGCGTCTCTTTCCACCGAGGCTAAGCGGTAAAATAAAGCGAGTAAGATGTGCGCGGACGCAGTGCGGTAAGATGACATGTCTGCTACTACAACTACGTCACAATCACAGGACTGTGTTTCGTCGGGGAACTTCTACTAAAATGGCGGGACATAATTAAATACTACCATTTTTACGTAATAAGTACAATAAAAGAGAACAAATGTCTTTAAGAATTATTTATATTCGTTTCTAGTGAGTTCAGGTTTTAGTTAGGTATGTATTGTTGTAGGAGTATCCAAAATAAAAACAACAATGATATAGAAACTAGTGACCTACTGAAGCAGCTTCGTTTTCGGCCATAAACCAAACGAAGCTTCGGCCAAGCCGAAAATTAGAAGTTCGTGAATTATCGCGCGTCATTCGGCCTACTTCGTAAATAAAAATAAAATAAAATTGTTTATTTCAATTACACAAGGCATTTAGACACAATAATATTGGAGATCACCTTTTAAGCAAGGAATTGCTTGTATTAGGAGACTCCGCGCTTCCACTTATAGATCAGGGCTGAAACCTTTGAAAATGGTAAAAAGTGAAAAAAAATAACAGTAGGATGATACCCATTGGAAAAGGAAGAGTAACTCAGCCTGTACGTGTATTTTTAAAAACGATGTTGTACACTGCTCTGTATCTCAAATACTAGTTAACGGTTCTTACAGCTGCTACGAAATAACAGGTATGTAGTAAGTCCCAGACCCTCCTAGCTCCTTCCCCACTTCTTTATGAAATACCTTTCAATGGGTTAAAATTTTCCGTAGGTCACTCAGGTATATGAATTATCTTAAAACAGCAATAAATAGGCATCTACAAATATTATTTAATGTAAATATTAACTTTATAAGTAGCATATTTCGATTTGCAATTTTTTCGTTTATCAATGTAACATGGAATCTTAAGTTTTTTGAGTAGGTAATTAAAGTGTAAATTTTAATAAATAGCTCAAAATTGTACATAATGATTAAAAAAAAAATTGAATTCGAGATTTTTTAGATTTTTTGCATTTTCTGCGAACATTTACTATGGTAATGTATATTTTATTTACACCATCAGAAAGTAGTGATTTCATGGAACAAAAAGCCCACCGACTTTTTGGAAAAAGCTGATATTTTGACACGAGAAATTCCGATTGAAAATTAGGGTGCTTTTTTGATATTAAGTCAAAATAAAGTGAAAACAGAAATATTTTAAATCAATTAAATTACAGTGCATTTGGGATATAAAAAGGTAAGTTTTCACCAAATTTCGTAGTTTTTTTTTTGAAAAAGATAAAAATAAAAACCAAAAACTTGGTTATTTGAATTTTTCACGTAAATTTTGAGATTATGTGAAAAAATTGTGAAAAAAAAGTTGTAAATCTTTTTATTACCTACAACTTTGCCATTTAACTTTTTTCCATAGGACGTAGTTTTGCCGGAAATCGAGATAAACCGTTTTTTACCCTTAAAATCGCACCCCCATCCACTTCCCGACCTCAGATCGCCCGTAAATTATTTTTCCTTTCATTTTTGTTATATTCTCTTCCTTTTCATTGGAAAAGGAACCCATTTTTTTTTAAAAACGTTGCCCCACACTAGGAATTTCTCCTGTATCGTGGGTGCGTTTACAAACATTTAAACTCACATACACAAACAGCCAGACCCGGAACAACTATTGGGGTTTCATCCTACTGTAATTTTTTTGGTTTCAAAAATTATCTACCCTGCACAAACACCGCAGAAACGAGTTTTGTCGACGGAAGAATCGACAAAATGACAGATAAACAATCACTATCTGTCATTTTGTCTATTCTTCCGTCGACAAAACTCGTTTCTACGGTGTTCATGCTACGCGTGCTGGTCTATTATAATTATCTTATGCAATTGAATGTAGACATTGTAAACATGCAGAAAAATTAAATAAATGGGTAGGTAACTTAAAAATTATACAAAAATGAAAAAGTGAATGATTTGCAAATTAATGAGCGTTATACATAGAAAAAGGGCCAGGTCGCGCGTTTACGTGTGATTATGTGTGAGTATGGGTGAGAGTGTGAAGAGCGAGGGTGTGTAGTGTGTGAGTTATAATTAGCATATTTAGTTAAATGTGTTATCCTTTAATATCCTGCCCGAATATTAAATATAAATACGAAAGTGTATTTATTTTTATTAGGTATTTATGTGTTTGTCTGCCTATTACGCCTTCACGCCAGAACGGCTGAACAAATCCGGATGAGGTTTGGCACTTAGGTAGACCATGTCTCGGTTCGCTGGGTTAGGACACAGGACAATACCGTCCCGACGCCCCAAGGGATCGGGACCCACTCGGGTGATACCGGAAGGCCAGCCAGTATAAGTTTAGGTGTAAGTGCAAGCTAAAGTGTAGTGTACATATTACGTTAATCACCGCTATACAGGTGTGTATAGCGGTGATTAACGTAATATCACGCTGGCATCTCCCGATAGTTCGACAGAGTTGTATCGATCACCAAAATTCGCGTTATGTCACAGATGAATATAAATAGATGATTCACTCCGCATTTTAGGTATGAAGCTATAAGTGCACGGTGGGCCCGTCTTGTCGAGCCGATTCGGTGAGTGTAACGTAGTCAGAAGACGTAAAACGTACGCGATAGAAAGAGGCAACTTTTAGGTGAATACAACTGTAGGTAATTCGCGGTATGCGACCTGAATTGCACTTTATTGTGTCGTAGCAAGAATCGCTTTTTATTCAAATGATTTTGCGGAGTGAACCATCTGTTTTCATCTGTCGTTATGTAGGGGTGAGTCGTTACGTGATTTTCGCGAAACGTACCTAACGTAACTAGTGACTTCGAGGACGTCACCGGTTTTGAAAACTAGTGATTTTAGTAACTAGTTATTTTTCAAATTCTATTCGGTGATTCAACACGGTGATTCTATCGAAGTACAGTTATTTACGAAACGAAAATAAAAATGATTAGGTACCTACGTAATACGTTACATACTTATCACTAGCTTCAAGTTTTTGGAACGAATAAGTTTTTGTAGCTAGTTATGCAGTTACATTATATATTAATACTAAAGTTATTACGCGCGAAAGAAGCAACATGCGCTCGCAACGTACTTTTGTTTCGTTTCACTCTTTTTATTCGATCACTGCATTGTGATGTAACTAGTTACAAAAATCACGTGTTTACGTGTGACTCGAAACTAGTTATTCGGTTACATGCCCCATAGCCAGTTATTATAACTAGTGACGTTAAATAACGCCCATACCTATCGTTATGTTATAATCCCATGCAATGGGGGGCGAGCCTATTGCCCTTTATGATCATGCTGACTAGAAAACAAAACGTCTATGCCAAGTATTGCCTAAACCTTATATTGGACTAGGAAGCACAATGCCTACCTTGCAATATGTCTATACAGCATTTGAACTAAAACTTATTCTGACTATGAAGCACAATGGTGCCGATTCTCTTGTCACAAATGCCTCTAAACTAAACTAAAAATCACCAAAATTTAGTTTATTCCTGTCAAACGACGATTTCCCATTCTGAAATAGACTAAAATGACACAACTTAACTATATTTTAGTTTGACAGCACTAATATGGCACTGAGATATTAGTTTAGTGAAAATGGCAATTTTGCTATTCTGAATTTGACGTTTTTAACCTAAAATTTAGATTTTCTAACTAAATATGACTATTTGTAATCGCGACTAAAAACATGTGGAATAAAATTGGTTGTCATGAACTAAAATTCACACCAACACCTCGACTTCAGATGAAAAAACAGTACTGATTTTTTTTTTTTCTTTTGCTTATATCTCGAAAACGGTGTGTCCAATCGCAAAAATAATGAAAATTACGACGCCCTTTATAAAACCCTTAAACCCCTAACACTCTACATGTAGGTAATATTTTTTCTTATTTTCCATACAAAAAGTGAAAAATCCATATAAAACACGTCGAGGCTGCCCCCCCCTGCGCGCCTCCGGCTCTAAAAAGATTCACGTGGTTAGGTATCACGTGTGGAGTCGCGATTGTCAAATTCGATTTAGATGTGTCAAAGTAATTTTTAAATTTAGAGAATTTATTTTGCAGAATAGCTTTGAGATTCTCATAGTCAAAAGTAAGGAATTTTAGTGATAGTTTAGTTAGTTTAGTTCGGTGTACAAGAGAATCGGCACCAATGCCTACCTTGCAATATGTCTATACAGCATTTGAACTAACCTTATTCTGACTATGAAGCAAAATACCTGCCTTGCAATAAGACAATGCAGCATTTGAACCAAACCTTATAATGAGTAAGGTGCCCCAAAGATTAACAGTTCGCCGTCAGTCTCCAATCGCTTTAGGCGTCCTGCACGCGTAGCATGACCACCGTAGAAACGAGTTTTGTCGACAGAAGAGTAGACAAAATGACTGATAAACAATCACAATCTCTAATTTTGTCTATTCTTCCGTCGACAAAACTGTTTGATGAATTTGTTTTTATCGACTTTGTTTTTATCGACTTTGTTTTTATCGAATTGTTTTTATCGACTTTGTTTTTATCGACTTTGTTTTCATCGAATTGTTTTTATCGACTTTGTTTTTATCGACTTTATATTTATCGACTTTGTTTTTATCGACTTTGTTTTTATCGACTTTGTTTTTATCGACTTTGTTTTTATCGACTTTGTTTTTATTGATTTTGTTTTTATCGAATTGTTTTTATCGACTTTGTTTTTATCGACTTTATATCTATCGACTTTGTTTTTATCGACTTTGTTTTTATCGACTTTGTTACTATCGTCTTTGTTTTTATCGACTTTGTTTTTATCGACTTTGTTTTTATCGAATTTGTTTTTATCGAATTGTTTTTATCGACTTTGTTTTTATCGACTTTGTTTTTATCGACTTTGTTTTTATCGACTTTGTTTTTATCGAATTTGTTTTTATCGACTTTGTTTTTATCGACTTTGTTTTTATTGAATTGTTTTTATCGACTTTGTTTTTATCGACTTTGTTTTTATCGACTTTGTTTTTATCGAATTTGTTTTTATCGACTTTGTTTTTATCGAATTCTTTTTATCGACTTTGTTTTCATCGACTTTGTTTTTATCGACTTTGTTTTTATCGACTTTGTTTTTATCGACTTTGTTTTTATCGACTTTGTTTTTATCGAATTTGTTTTTATCGACTTTGTTTTTATCGACTTTGTTTTTATTGAATTGTTTTTATCGACTTTGTTTTTATCGACTTTGAAAACAAAGTCGATAAAAACAAAGTCGATAAAAACAAATTCGATAAAAACAAATTCGTCAAACAGTTTTGTCAAACTCAAACTCAAAGCATTTATTTCAAATAAACCAATTACAGGTACTTTTGAATTGTCAAGGGGTCGGTCAGTCAGAAAAATGAAGCTAGTTGCCCATTCCAAAGCGTAGTAGGTACCTATGGAGTAGAACGGGCAAGAAACTCCACGGACACTCTTTTAAATCAAAATATTGTTACAAAATATTGGTTACATCATTCGTGTTGAATTTATACATGTGAGAACAATGTAGAAAGACGTGCACGTTAAAAGCGTCCGTAATAAAAATATAATAACAATTCAAAAATTTAAATAAATTAAAATAAACCGTGGCAGCTAAGAGATGACCAGTCCCTACTGACGGCGCCCGTTCACGAACATGACGCATGGATCAGCACCATTTAGCTCAACCATTTTGAAGGGAACTTAATGATCCAACACACACGCTACCATCAGCGAGACATTTGAGTGAGCATGACATACTCTCAGCTGCCAGAGCACATTCAAGTCAATGAAAGACGTACCCAGTAAATGGTAGCTTTATGGAATGTACAACATGGTCACAGTGCTCACACATGTGATATGCAATTATACAATACAAAGAGATTGAATTTATACAAGGAAAAGATAGTTTTACAATCTTCAGCAGCTGCAACAATATTTTCGAATGCTTAATCAATTAGTTTATGCGCCCTTGTGGAGCTGGACCAGCGCTGAGCCAAGCATTTTTATCAGTGATGTAATCCCCCAACTTATAATATGCTTGGCAGCATAGTGTGCGTTTTATACATGATTTAAATTTCGTTTCGTTCAGTTGGAGTATGTGGGAAGGTATTTTATTATAACATTTTAAACAGCACCCCATGAAGGATGAGTCTACTTTAGCCAATCTGAAACCCGGTTGAACTAATTGGTCCCTATTTCTAGTCCTGTAATTGTGTCTATCACCTCTTTTACTGAAAAGACTTAGATTTTTCAATGACTGATAAACAATCACAATCTCTAATTTTGTGTATTCTTCCGTCGACAAAACTGTTTGACGAATTTGTTTTTATCGAATTTGTTTTCATCGATAAAAACAAAGTCGATAAAAACAAACTCGATAAAAACAAATTCGATACAAACAAAGTCGATAAAAACAAAGTCGATAAAAAAAAGTCGATAAAAACAAAGTCGATAAAACAAAGTCGATAAAAACAAAGTCGATAGAAACAAAGTCGATAAAAAGAATTCGATAAAAACAAAGTCGATAAAAACAAAGTCGATAAAAACAAATTCGATAAAAACATAGTCGATAAAACAAAGTCGATAAAAACAAAGTCGATGAAAACAAAGTCGATTAAAACAAAGTCGATAAAAACAAAGCCAATAAAAACAAAGCCGATAGTAACAAAGTCGATAAAAACAAAGTCGATGAAAACAAAGTCGATAAAAATAAAGTCGATAAAAACAAATTCGATAAAAACAAAGTAGATAAAAACAAAGTCGATAAAAACAAAGCCGATAGTAACAAAGTCGATAAAAACAAAGTCGATGAAAACAAAGTCGATAAAAATAAAGTCGATAAAAACAAATTCGATAAAAACAAAGTCGATAAATACAACGTCGATGAAAACGAAGTCGACAAAAACAAAGTCGATAAAAACAAAGTCGATGAAAACAAATTCGATAAAAACAAAGTCGATGAAAACAAAGTCGATAAAAATAAAGTCGATAAAAACAAATTCGATAAAAACAAAGTAGATAAAAACAAAGTCGATAAAAACAAAGCCGATAGTAACAAAGTCGATAAAAACAAAGTCGATGAAAACAAAGTCGATAAAAATAAAGTCGATAAAAACAAATTCGATAAAAACAAAGTCGATAAATACAACGTCGATGAAAACGAAGTCGACAAAAACAAAGTCGATAAAAACAAAGTCGATGAAAACAAATTCGATAAAAACAATTTTTTTTTATCGACTTTGTTTTATTGACTTTAAAAAGAAAGTCGATAAAAACAAAGTCGACAAAAACAAAGTCGATAAAAACAAATTCGATAAATATAATGTCGATAACAACAAAGTCGATAAAAACGATTCGATAAAAACAAAGTCGATAAAAACAAAGTCGATAAATATAAAGTCGATAAAAACAAATTTGATAATACAAAGTCGATAAACACAAAGTCGATAAAAACAAATTCGATAAAAACAAAGTCGATAAATACAACGTCGATGAAAACGAAGTCGACAAAAACAAAGTCGATAAAAACAAAGTCTATGAAAACAAATTCGATAAAAACAAAAAAAAATTATCGACTTTGTGTTATCGACTTTAAAAACAAAGTCGATAAAAACAAAGTCCATAAAAACAAATTCGATAAATATAATGTCGATAAAAACAAAGTCGATAAAAACAATTCGATAAAAACAAAGTCGATAAAAATAAAGTCGATAAAACAAAGTCGATAAAAACAAAGTCGATGAAAACAAAGTCGATAAATAGAAAGTCGATAAAAACAAAGTCGATAAAAACAAAGTCGATAAATATAAAGTAGTGATGCAACGAATACTACTTTTACGAATACGAATACGAATATCAAACCTACTATTCGGCGAATACGAATACGAATACGAATATCTCGCCATGGTAATAAAAGACTAATAGTCTAGTACTACATAGACGCAGCTATTACTAACGTTCGTCTAAGTTACTTAGGACTTACTATCCTACCTTTTGTTCATACAAAAGAAATACAGACCATATAACTACTTATTTGGTAATTTATCGAAGTGTTTCCATATGTCACTTTGATCTCGTTTACGAGAAGACATTTTCTATTCAACTTCAACTCCTTTCACTTCGCAGCAACCTCAGAAAATAAATAAAACAATACTCTCTTGCTTGACTTGTGCTTTCGACTGACAAATGAAATGAAAGGAATGAATGAATCAATCAGTCCATGGTTCGTAATGATAGGAAAACTCCCGGGCCGCGGCACTATATAAACTATGGCCGGGGAGTCCCCCGTCGCGTCGTCGTTGCGGTTATGGCCCTTGTACACGTCGTATTTTTACTTGCCGACGACGCGCGTTTTCCAAGTCTGCCAGTAATTAGATTTGCGTACAAACATATTAATTTTTAAATATTCGTATTAGTATTCGCCGAATACGAATATTCGGTAAATATCTACTATTCGGCGAATACGAATATTCGTATTCGTATTCGTTGCATCACTAATATAAAGTCGGTCACACCGCTAGACTTTTTAAGAAGAATAATAAAAATAAAGAGACAGACGTTTAAAAATTAAGTGAATTATGAAGAACAATAAGACTTAGTAACTACGTAAGAGTAACTATTTGTGTTCCCTGAGAATATTCGTGCCGTGTCTAGGAGTACTGCTTTCTGAATCAAGCCCTTGACCCAGCCGCAAACAATCACAATCTCTAATTTTGTCTATTCTTCCGTCGACAAATCTGTTTGATGAATTAATTTTTATCGAATTTGTTTTTATCGAATTTGTTTTTATCGAATTTGTTTTTATCGTCTTTGTTTTTATCGACTTTGTTTTTATCGACTTTGTTTTTATCGACTTTGTTTGTTTTTTTTTTTTTATATTGATTGTGATTGTTTATCAGTCATTTTGTCTACTCTTCCGTCGACAAAACTCGTTTCTACGGTGGTCATGCTACGCGTGCTGCCATCCAAGGCAAGTCCAAGGCAATGATCGAACTTGCTTCCACACATTAGTAAATATTTGCCGGCAGTCCCACACCGCTATACTAACCGTGTCGCGTCGCCGGCAGACCACAGCCTAAACACCGATTACGTATCTACAGATTAGCAGGCGGCCGTTCATGGGTGTAGGTAGGCACGTATTATGTATTTCTTGTCTACATAACTGTTCGACCGATAGGGACATCGTGGCCCCCTGGCAACATGGCAACTGAAGGAACACGGGTGTGTTTTAGTCAGTAAGAGTCTGACACGCCCTCCCGCTCCGCCCAGAGCGGGAGAAGTAATTTGATAATTTCCAACCCAAAAAAAAAAAATGTCTACATAACTGCAGTGGTTTGGGCCCGGTGATGTGTATAATCTCGTCAGGTTTTCAGTATATATGTATAAATAGGTAGCAAGAAAAATTACTACAGTGTAGGTACTTGTGTTTATAGTAACTTAAGTAGGTAACAAACATAATAAGTATACATTATAATAGCAACATGTAATAATAATAATTAAACAATCAAGTATCTTGACTTAGCACACGAGGTTGTCGACATGTGGGATGTGGACTCTGCAATCATTGTACCGATAATCGTTACGGTTAATGGCCTAATAGCGAAGAGCCTCGACCAACACCTTAGGAGGCTCTCATTGCGCGGCTGGGTCAAGGGCTTGATTTAGAGATGGGTTGTAACAGGATATCTGTTATCACTGTTACTGTTACACAAAAATAACAGATCCAAATATCTGTTATTAAATAACAGGCTGTTATTTTTGTAAGGACGATAAATACGTATTTAAATATCAATTGAATATCTTCTTTATTTCTATTCGTATTAAGTTTTTTTATAATGGCAACTGGTCAGTAACAGATAACAGGTAACACGACTTAATTTAGAAGTCACTTTTTCGTAAGTGTTTGTTTTTGTAAGACCACCAACTGTATTTTTAGGAATAATAAATACTAAGTGCTTCTCTTTTTCACGTAGTTTAACCGCTATAGTAAGAGTGAGAAGTAAACATGTTTCGAAATAAATAATAGGTGTTTCTCTTTTCAGTAAGGATCATTCCTTAATGAGGAAGAGAGAAACATTGATAACCTTGCAATATTTCTTCTTTTGTGTGAGTGTGTATGTAAGTAAAAGCCGTAGTAACAGTGGGAGTGTGGGGATTGTTATAATGAATAACAGTAACAGCCGCGGTAACAGTTCTTGAGGGTCTGTTATTTTAAGTAACAGATAAGTTATATTGTTAGGAACAATTGTTATTTGTTATTTTTAAATATCTGTTATTTCTACCTGTTACGATAAATACGCCTCACTCCTAGCTTGATTCAGAAAGCTCCTAGACACGGCACGCATAGTGAGGAGGTTCCTCTCTCTAGAGCCCTGACCACCGGGAACGGCCCGGCCACTGTTTTTTATATTTTTAAATGTTTTTTAGTGATTTTTATAAAAATATTTAAAAATGTATTTAACATGTAAAAAAAAATGAATAAATGATAAAACATTTCTACATTAGGTACGTAACAAAAATATTCTCACGGAACACAAATAGTTACTCTTACGTAGTTACTAAAGTCTTATTGTTCTTCATAATTCACTTAATTTTTAAACGTCTGTCTCTTTATTTTTATTTTTCTTCTTAAAAAGTCTAGCGGTGTAGTTTCATTATCCTCCAGTTTTTGTATTTCTTGTATTTTTTATTAAATTCTACGTCACATTTTTTTCGATTATTTATTTCAAACAAAGAGTGGCGTATTTTCCTGTCTTGCCATTTCGCTTCCTTCAATAATTTTTCAAGGAATAGAATGAAGGACGCGTTTCGTGGGATGCGACCATTCAATCTTCGACGCCACCCTTCAAGCCCATTATTTGTTCAGTTTGTTTCAGAAGCACAGTTTAATATTTGTGGCAGCAGTTTAAGCCATTGCTTTTCAAAGTATAATTCAAAGTCTCTTATTTTAGAATCATTATTGATGTCGGTCTATTGCGATAAAGACAACCAGCCTTCTAGAATTTTTTCAGCAGGTAGCAGAGGTATATTGGCCGTTATTGCTGTGAATAACCTTCCTTCTTTTGAATTAGTTAAGTTCAGCTTATTCGCATATTTCCAAATAGCTTTACTGAAATGATAGTAGCATCCCGATATTTTTATATCAGGGAAAACTTTTTGTAATGCATTTATAGGTGCTAATTCATAATCGCTTTTAAGACTCTTAAATTCTATGTTTCTTGGTTCTTATTTGGTAGTAGGGCGTAGATAACAGGAACAGTGTTCACCATTTCTTCTCCACTAGCAATATCTACATGTATTGTGTAGAGCTGGTAAAAGGGATTTGGCGTAGACTTAAATGTACCGTCTGCATAAAATTTACTTTGAATTTAGTTTTTTTAAGAAAGTTTTTGATAATGTTGTGACAAAAATTAAAATTTTATTGATATCATCTCCATCCTCAAATACATTAAACTCTTTAGCAAATATTTCAGGTACCTTTACCTCATTTAAATTGTTGTCTGCCTTTAAAAAAATTCTTCGCTTCCGTAATAGTGTATCCTTTTTCGCTTTAAATAATGGAAGTTTATCGGGTTTGACGCATTTGGTGCACATCTCAACTTGTACACCATGCTCAAATAGTGGACTTAGCAACTGGTGCACTTCTCATATGGCACCCTTCGCAACTGGTGCACTTTTCAATTGGTGCACTTCGCAAAAGGAGCACTTTTTAAGATGAGTGGAGATTTGAAAAAATTGTCTAAAAATGAAAGAATCTTTGGTTTTGTGTAGGTAATTTTCTTAAAAATACAATTAACAAAATAATTTTAATTAACTCTACATAATCACTATAACATTTTTATTTTTTCAAAAATAAAAAAAAGTCACTCGGAAATAATAAAAATATAATTATGTAAGAAAAAAATAGATTTACAGCAAAAAGTTATCATAATAAAGACATGATATAATATCATATTATATGAATACCCTTTATAATATTATAATTTAAACTTAACGCGTGCACTCGTGACGGTAAGACGTGCTTAGTGGCTGTGTCGGTAAAAAGATAGATTGGCATAGTATTGGTTGGAGATCTACTGTAAATTAAGGTAACCTATTAGTTTTATGGTAAATATTAGAATAGTGATTGAATTGTAATATTATGTGGGGAATAGGAGATGTGATGGTATGGTGTAGAATATTGAATTTGATGTTGGCAAAGTAATATAAATGACTGACAAAGTATCTTGGTGTTTCATATTATTTTCCTTATCCTTGAAATATTGATAATTATATTCGGTATTAAATTAGTATTTTAGAGTAAGGGTAGCTTATTATTACAGTTACTTAACACACTCGCACTTATTTTAACTTTTAGTTATAGTTGTGGGTTAAGGTTTAGTCGATTTTTTAATTTCTAAACTGTATATGATTTAAGTTTCGGAACGCAAAAAAAAGCAGAAGGATATGACGGGAAAAAGAAAAGAAAAGACGGTTGAAAAGGTGAAAATTTCATTTAAATAAAAGTTGATTAAAATATTCAAAAGGGCGTATTCTTCCATCCTACAACTTTGGGGGCTCGTCCGGGATTGGAAGAATAAGATTTCTGGCAGAAATATTACGGTCGGAACGTGATTGGTTTCTCACGCATGTGGCGTACTCGTTGTTGGTCGCTGTGGAAAAGTTGTAAAAGTGTTTTGAAGATGCAAGACGACAAGGCGATATTAAGCGTCACGAATAGTTTCGGCGCAGATTATATTGCGAAATTTAGTGGCGATGATAAAACGTATTCATCCTCAAAATGGGCTCAGGATATTGAGGATAACTCCGAGATTTTCAGCTGGACCCCTCAACAGAAATTGATCGTCGCCCGAAGATCGCTAACAGGCACGGCTGAGCTCTGGTTACGGTCAGAAAAAACCTACAAGACGTTCGAAGAGCTGAAAGCTGCACTACAAAAGGAGTTTCCCGAATCACTGAATATCAAAGAAATGCACGAATTAATGAGTTCTCGTAAGAAGAAGCGCGAGGAGACCTATTACCAGTACATGTTGGTAATGAAGGAATTGGGAAAAAGGGCAAAATTCCCCGATTATATTGCGATACAGTATATAGTAGACGGGATATCGGACTACGAAAATAATAAAGCTATGTTATACGGAGTCACAACGTACAGTGTCCTAAAAGAAAAACTCTCAATATACGAGACCATGAAGACAAAGATGAAAAGAAGCAACGAAAACAAACCTAGTACGGCTAGTGCGAGTTCATCAAAACAAAACCAGGAAGGTACAAATCGCGGAAACAAGTTGCAAGCCGTTGGTCTTAGAAGAAATTGTTTCAAGTGTGGCGATTCATCTCATCTATCTCATGCGTGTCCGAATGGACTCAAATGTTTCAAGTGTGATAAGTTTGGCCACATTGCACCAGATTGTAAGTCGAGTAACATTCAAAAGCATGGTTCGCAGCCAGAAAGTCGACAGCAACACCAGTCGATGTGCGTGAAGTTTGAGGCAAACGAAGAGGTCGACGATAGCGAAGGTCGAATTCAAGTATCAAACGTCAACATTGAAAGTGACAGTGGTCCGCAACTTCAGTCGGTGTTGAATGTCAACGGTTTAAATCAAAACAAACTTCAAAAATCGGTGAAAACAATCGAAATTTGTGGTCAAAAGGTTGAAACTTTAATTGATAGTGGAAGCGATTTAAATCTGATAACGGTAGATTTGTTTTTTGAATTAAAAGTGTCGTCATATATTAGTGAAAAGTTGTTATTGACTGGACTTGGTTCGTCAAAGGTAAATACGTTAGGAAAGTTTAATGTTATCATAAACATGGACGGACATCGTTTGGATGTATTATTTTATGTAATACCAGTAGATACAATGCCTTACAAGATCTTACTAGGTCAACCTTTTTTAACAAGTACGACTGTGTTGTTTAATAATGGATGTGTTAGTTTAATATCAAAAGGAGAAGGTGAAATGTTGAGATGTTTAATTTCAGATGCACAGCAGCAACAACCGATGAGTTACATTCCAGATGAAAACATACGTACAATTGTTATGCAAATGGTTGAAGACTATAAGCCCATGCAGGTGGAGGAGGCACCGATTGAAATGAAAATAATTTTGAAGGATGATATACCGGTTGCACAAAGACCTAGACGCCTATCTCTGCATGAGCAGCATATAGTGGACCAACAGGTCAAGGAATGGATGCAGAAAGGTATTATTAGGCCCAGTTTTTCTGAGTATTCAAGCCCTTTAGTATTGGTTAAAAAGAAGGATGGCTCAACACGTGTTTGTGTTGATTATCGAAGGATTAATGCAAAAATGGTCAAGGATGAATTTCCTTTACCAATCATAGACGATCACATGGATAGGCTTTCAGGGTGTAAGATATTTAGTAAGTTGGATCTCAAAGATGCATATTTTCACTTAAAAGAGTGGGAAAACAGTATAAAATACACTTCATTTGTGACGCAAACAGGGCAGTATGAGTTTAATAGGGCACCTTTTGGACTTTCCATATGCCCAAGCTATTTTACTCGGTTTATAACTATTATTTTCAGGGATATAATCTCAAAGGGTTATTTATTAATTTTCATCGACGATATTCTGTTAATGGCTGAGACCTATCAAGATGCACTTGACAGATTAAGAGAAGTATTGAAAGTTGCTGCCGTACATGGGCTCCAAATCAATTGGAAGAAATGCAATTTACTAACCACTAGGGTTGAGTACCTTGGTCATATTATTGAGAATGGAACAGTAAGGCCTTCAAGAGATAAGGTGGAAGCAGTCATGAAGTTTCCAGAGCCACGAACTATTAAACAACTCCAGAGTTTTATAGGTTTGACCTCATACTTTAGAAAATTTATTGAAGGTTACTCATGGATTGCAAGACCACTGACAGATTTGTTAAGGAAGACCAGTCATTATCATTTTGGTAAGGAGCAGCAGATTGCTTTTAATAAGTTGAAGGAGAAGTTGACACAGGGTCCAGTACTCAAAATTTTTAATCCATCTTTGAAGACCGAACTGCACACTGATGCTTCCCAACAAGCTTACGCAGCAGTGCTCATGCAAGAAGATCCGAATGATAATTGTTTACATCCAGTGTACTACATGAGCAGGAAAACTACAGACGCAGAGAAAAAATATACCAGCTACGAGTTGGAGGCTTTAGCAGTGATAGAAGGTGTGAAAAAATTTAGGAAATATCTATGTGGAATCCCGTTCAAGATTGTTACAGATTGTTCAGCATTTGAGATGACCTTAAAAAAGAGAGATTTGACAACCAGAGTGGCAAGGTGGGTCCTCTTATTACAGGAATATGATTATATAGTTGAACATCGATCTGGTAGCAAGATGAGGCATGTAGACGCTCTGAGTCGTAGCGCCTATGTGAATATTGTTACAAGAGGAATCCATGACCAGTTAAGAAAGGCTCAACAGTGTGATGAAGGAATCAACGCTATTTTAGAGGTTATAAAACAGAAGCCTTACATGGATTATTATGAACATAGTGGACTATTGTATAAAGGTGAAGAAGGCAAAATAGTTGTGCCAAAAGGAATGGAAATGCAAATTTTAAGAAAGGTACATGAAAATGGTCATTTTGGTAAAAAGAAAATGATAGAACTCATTGAAAAAGATTATTATATTAAAATGAGTGGGTCTTAAAATGAACATGGACAAGACAAAAGTCATGTCAAATGCCCATGTGACACCCACTCCCATGAAGATCGGAGACGCTACGCTCGAAGTTGTGGACGAGTATGTTTACCTAGGACAAATTGTCCAGCTAGGTAGGTCCAACTTCGAGAAAGAGGTCAATCGTCGAATCCGACTCGGCTGGGCAGCGTTCGGGAAGCTACGCAATATCTTTTCGTCCCACATACCACAGTGTCTCAAGACGAAAGTCTTTGACCAGTGCGTGTTGCCAGTGATGACCTATGGTACTGAAACGTGGTCGCTCACAATGGGCCTTATCAGAAGGCTAAAAGTCACCCAAAGGGCAATGGAGAGGGCTATGCTTGGAGTTTCCCTACGTGATCGAATCAGAAATGAAGAGATCCGCAGGAGAACCAAGGTAACCGACATAGCCCGAAGAATTGCCAAACTTAAGTGGCAATGGGCAGGGCACATTGCTCGCAGAACGGATGGCCGATGGGGTCGAAAGGTTCTGGAGTGGCGACCACGTACCGGAAGACGTAGCGTTGGAAGGCCTCCCACAAGATGGACCGATGACCTTGTGAAGGCCGCAGGAATCCGCTGGATGCGGAAAGCACAGAATCGGTCGAAGTGGCGGTGCTTGGGGGAGGCCTATGTCCAGCAGTGGACGTCTTTCGGCTGAAATGATGATGATGATGATTATATTAAAGATGTCACTAGGAAAATAGAAGAAGTTATCGTTAGCTGCATACCATGTTTACTAGCATTGAAAAAAGAAGGAAAGCAGGAAGGATTTTTGAACAGTATAGAGAAGGAAAGTGTACCTCTGGGTACTTTACATTGTGATCACATTGGTCCTCTATCGGAAACTAAGAAACAATATAATTATATTTTGACTATAGTAGATGCTTTCACTAAGTTTGTGTGGTTGTTCCCGACAAAAACTACAAATTCGGCAGAGCTAATTAATAAACTAAGGATTCATCAACAAGCATTTGGGAACCCAAGCAGAATGATAACAGATAAAGGAGCAGCATTCACTAGCAAGGATTTTTCAGACTATTGTCATGCTGAAGGCATACAACACATTACAGTTACTACTGGTGTTCCCCGTGGTAATGGACAGGTGGAGAGAGTACACAGAGTTTTAATCTCCATACTTACCAAGTTGTGTCTAGGAGATGAGAAGCAATGGTACCGTCATGTAAGCCAGGTGCAAAGATCACTGAATAGTACTTTTCAGCGCAGCATAGGTACAACTCCTTTTGAGTTATTGATTGGTACTAAATTGAAACTTAAAGAAAATTTAGAGATAATTAACATGTTACAGGAAGAGGAAAGAGAAGAATATGTACAGGAAAGAGAGAAGCTGAGAAAATGCGCTAAAATACAGATTCTGAAAATACAAGAAGAAAATAGAATGAATTACAACAAAAAGAGGAAGGAGAGTGTAAAGTATTCTGTGGGAGATTTTGTAGCTATTAGAAGAACACAATTCGGAAAAACGTTGAAGATAAAGGCAAAGTATTTGGGACCTTACAAGGTTATGAAGATACTTGGGAAAGATCGGTATGAGGTGGAAAAGGCTGAAGTTACTGCTGAGGGTCCTATAAGAACGTCAACTGCAGCCGACTACATGAAAAAATGGCCAGGGGTAAGTTATTAACCTTGTTGCTTATAGTGTTGTTTCTTCTGTTAGATGTTCCTCAACATTTTAATCTTAGGTTTCCTTTATTTTATTTGAAAAGGGTACAAAGTAAGATAAGGCATTGGATCTCAGGTGTTAAATGACATTATTTTAATTTTAAGATGTTAGATGCTTAGAAGTTCGTATTGTTTTATTTCAAAAACTGCTATTAGCTATTATTTAAGTTGTTGTTTTAAAGTAAGTAATGGAGTAAGTTCATAGTCTGAGGTCAGACTATGGCAGGACGGCCGAGTTGTGGGTTAAGGTTTAGTCGATTTTTTAATTTCTAAACTGTATATGATTTAAGTTTCGGAACGCAAAAAAAAGCAGAAGGATATGACGGGAAAAAGAAAAGAAAAGACGGTTGAAAAGGTGAAAATTTCATTTAAATAAAAGTTGATTAAAATATTCAAAAGGGCGTATTCTTCCATCCTTTAATTTAAACTGTACTTCTTTTAGTTATAGTTATTATTATTAATTAAATAAAAGCTTTAAATTAAATCATAACCTGTTTCTCAAAAACAGGTTATAAATAATATAGATAAACCTTTGTTTCTTACTTAGTAATTGTTACTATTAATTAAATAAAAGCTATAAAAAAGAAAAAAAAAAAAGAAAAGATCATGTTTCTCCAATTATTATATTAGTGATTATGTAATTTAATTTAAAGCTTTTATTTAATTAATAATAATAACTATAACTAAAAGAAGTACAGTTTAAATTATAATATTATAAAGGTTATTCATATAATATGATATTATATCATGTCTTTATTATGATAACTTTTTGCTGTAAATCTAATTTTTTCTTACATAATTATATTTTTATTATTTCCAAGTGACTTTTTTTTATTTTTGAAAAAATAAAAATGTTATAGTGATTATGTAGAGTTAATTAAAATTATTTTGTTGATTGTATTTTTAAGAAAATTACCTACACAAAACCAAAGATTCTTTAATTTTTAGACAATTTTTCCAAATCTCCACTCATCTTAAAAGTGCTCCTTTTGCGAAGTGCACCAATTGAGAAGTGCACCAGTTGCGAAGTGTGCCATATGAGAAGTGCACCAGTTGCTAAGTTCACCATTTGAGCATGGTGTACAAGTTGAGATGTGCACCAAATGCGTCAAACCCAGTTTATCTTCATCATCAGACGATAAAATATTGCTTTCACTATAAACTTTTTCAAAAATCTGTTGCACTGGTTTAAAACTCTCGCAGACTTTTTTTTGCATTCTTCCATCATTACTAAGATTTTATTATTAGTAGGATTTGGTAAGCAACAATGAGTACTTTCTGTTAAAATTCGGTCTTTATCTTCACTAAGTTTTAGCGATGTACTACATTGAGTTCTATTACTACATCTCCAAAGACTTGTTCCGTCATTATTGCGTTTATTTATTGTGTATCGATATCCACACCATAGCAATACATCTCCACCTTTTTGATTTTTTATAATCTCAATTTTTGAGGAATGTTCCATGTTTATAATTACAATTAGAAGTAAATAGAACAATAAATAATTTTGTATTCGTATTATCATAATCCCGATGTTGATAATGACATTGTCATTTATTTCATTATCAATGTATACTTCAATTTAAAGTGGCCAGTACATACTTACATTATTTACATAGCAAGTAAGAAGTTTCATTGTCACCCGGTAAACAAGATGGTTCCCAAATACATGCTATATCAAAATTATTTAAAAAAAAAATGTATTTGCCAATTCAGTTTAGCGAAAGTTGGATTTAAATTCAAATTTAAAAATATTAGTTTCCTGTAATTTGCTGCTTAAAATAATTGCTTTTTAGGAACATTGCTTGGTAGGCATTTTGATCTCCAGGCGATTTACTACTTAGAAATTATTGCATTTTAAGCATTTTGCTTGTTAAACATTTTGATCTCTAGGCGATTTATAGCTTAGGAATTTTACTGTGTAGACATTAATTTTAGGCATTTTGCTTCCTAGACGAATTGAAAGTTAGACACTGATCATAAAGGCCTATTGCTACTAAACTCTGGGCTGCTACAAAAAAATTCGGATTTCGTTTTGACAGTATTTAAAACAAAGAAGGGGGTCGCAATTATAAAATAAAACTTATATTAGTACATATTTATTTATTAAACCTACAACAAGTAGTTACAACTCAATATTAACCTTCAAATCCGTCAATAAACTATATCATTTAGGTAAATAACGATTAGTAGAAATCATTGTTTGTTCCATGGTTGCTGTCTAAAGGGTCTTCTTAACGGCCGAAGCCTGTAAAAGATGGAAATAATTAAACTTAAAAAAAAAAACAAAAATGCATTGCGGGGAACTCGTCATATTCTTCATAGGTGGAATCTATGATAGTCTTCTGTTGATTGGGTGGCAGTGGCAAATAACAGCGGACAACCAAATCATTTGCCATGCGATTTGACAATAAAATTAAATGTTTTTGAACGGTGCTAGGTTTGAAAATTAAAAAAAGTTTTTCCTTACCGTTTAATAAGGCCGAAAAATTTTCTAAGCCCTGCTCGAAAACGGCTTTCAGTGCGGATATGGGGTTTACTGAAAAATATAAATTTCATATAAATATAGGCAACATACATAGGCGTCATATGAACGAAAGGCGACTAACAAAATGTATTTACAAGGCTGATGTAAAGGGAAAGGCCAAGCGGGGACGCCCTAGGAGGACATATACTGATCTTATTGGTGATGTTCTTCAGAAAGGCCAGGTGCGTAGTACTCGCAACCGGCGTGCGTGTATGACCAGATGTATGAACGTAAACGAGGCAAAAGGAATATGTAAGGATCGTAGCAGGTGGCGTTCTGTAGTTTCTGCCTACCCCCATGGGAAGAAGGCGTGAGTTCATGTATGTGTATGTATGTATAGGCAACTATTGGATTCTGATACTGTAGAAAGGTACCAGTACCAAGTTGTAAATATGTATAATTGTATAACGGTTGACATATGCCCACACCAAGTAAGAAACCACCACACAACTGTGAGTGACATAAAGGACGCCGTACAGAGTAGAACGAATTGAAACTAATTAACTCGATGCGTGATAAAGAAGGAAATAAAGAAAAATATTTTATTTGGGACACGCACAGGAAATACATTAATCAATGATTTGTTGCTGGGAATGAATACACAATATTACCTACATTGATAATGGTGCCGATTCTCTTGTACAACGAACTATACTAACTAAACTATCACTAAAATTCCTTCCTTTTGGCTATGAGAATCTTAAAGCTATTCTGGAACAAAAATTCTCTAAATTTAAAAATAATTTTGAAATAACTAAAATCGAATTTGACAATCGCGACTCCATGTGGTACCTACTTGTTTGCCCTACCCCGTGAATTTTTTTTAGAGTTGCAGGCGCGCAGGTGTGGCCGCAGCCTCGACGTGTTTTATAAGGAATTTTTAATGTTTTGTATGGAAAATAAGAAAAATTATTACCTACATGTTAAATTTTAGGGGTTTATGAGCATTATAAGGTCGAAATTTTCATTATTTTTGCCATTTTCGAGACATAAGCAAAAGAAAAAAAGAAACAGTATTGTTTTTGCACCTGAAGTCGAGATGTTGGTGTGAATTTTAGTTCATATTTTATTCCACACCTTTTTAATCGCGATTATAAATAGTCAATTTTAAGTGAAAAACGTCAAATTCAGAATAGCAAAATTGTCATTTTCACTAAATTAATATTACGGTGCCATCTTAGTACTGTGAAACTAAAAATAGTTAGGTAAGTTAGTACTTTAGTCTATTTCAGAATGGGAAATCGTCGTTTGACAGGAATAAACAAAATTTTGGTGATTTTTTGTCTAGTTTAGAGGCATTTGTGACAAGAGAATCGGCACCATTATAATGGTTGACTATTTTGGGGTAACTACACCAAGTTCCTACAATGTATAGTCAAGTCACAGATAATATAATACTACGTGACAAGTTATTTAAAGAGTAGATACCTAATAACAAACAAAATACGGATGATAGATGAAACTATTATATTAGGTAGGTACATTTATTGTTAGATTTCAGGATGAGGTCTTATTCTTCTGGAATAACAACCTCTATTTTTGACATTGGCTTCTGTTCGATGCCCAGCAAGGACGCGCGACGTTTGAAAATGTTTGAAAGCAGTTTTGCTTTTTTGATATAAAATATTTTGCTTGCGTAAATATTGCACTTCCACTTGGCGAAAGGTGGTAGGCGTAGAAACATGTTGAAAAGCCTTTAGTTAACTACTCAGTATTAGTACTAGGCATACCTAGTACTTAAAACCGTTTACCCCTACCTAATACCATAGTATTAGGTAGGGGTAAACGGTTTTTTCCAAGTAGTCACAAGAAGATCTTTATGAAAAGTTTTCAGTAGGTAATATTTTACATACTTACAGGGGGTTTGGTCAGTGTTCGGAGATGCTTCACTCTTCGGCTCTGAAAATGTCCAAATTCATCAGTCGTTTTGTTATTTGTCTGATGGTCTTGAAGCAAGTTTTAATTTTGAAGCATTCAACTAATTATTACCTATCTTAAGGTATTTTAGTTCAAAAATACTCATTCCAAATGCCTGATTACTTTATAATAAACACGGGCTTGTAGTAAAACTCCGATTAAATATGACCGCATACTTTTGCTCGAAGACAAAAAAACACGACTTCGGATCGCCGCCGTCTGGAATAGAACTGCGCGGCCAGAGGAGGCTAGCCAAATACACTTATACCTATAGATGAGTTAATACTATTACTATTGATCTGTTCCTACTATTCATAATAACTACCTACGTCACTTCGGGATAAACGGAGTTCTGACTTCTATACCTAGATACTGCACTTACCTGCCGCTGGTGCTAAAGGACTGAAGTCGGGTGCTGTAGCAACTCCTGCAGCTGTAAAGTACATAAAAATAATTGTATCATCACGTCACTTCGGGGTAAACAGAGTTCTGACTTCTATACCTAG
This sequence comes from Agrochola lychnidis, assembly GCA_963680765.1. NCBI lineage: Eukaryota > Metazoa > Arthropoda > Insecta > Lepidoptera > Noctuidae > Agrochola > Agrochola lychnidis. Next base: position 10,666,221 of record OY796857.1, read on the forward strand.
ATACTGAGCTGTAAACACTTTCGGCAATAGGTAAGGTATTCAGTCTCATAAAAAAGGGCAAGAAAGGTATTGGTGCCGATTCCCTTGTTCACAAACTAAACTAAATTTAAGTTCAGTGCATCTTTTTCTTTCTATTTCATTAAGAAAAGGACAGAAGATAAATTTTAGTTTGGTTCTGTCAAATTAATCAGCGCCTGTCACTACTCCATACAACTTTAGACGTGATTAAAAACCTGCCTACTAAAATTACGTCAATTTACGTCAAGCGCTGATTAATTTGACAGGACTAAACTAAAATTTATCTTCTGTCCTTTTCTTAATGAAATAGAAGGAAAAGATGCACTGAACTTAAATTTAGTTTAGTTTGTGAACAAGGGAATCGGCACCATTATCTTTCATCGCGTGCAAGTTTCGGACTACGACTAAACAAACCCATGATATATGGATACCTACCCATACATACCGAATTAAGTTTCAAAATGTTTCTATGACTCGATACAAGAGCCATATAGGTTCAGCTACGGAATATTAGATAGCCACTTATTTCAAATGAAGGGAATGCATTTAAATTCCTTAACGCGTTTCTTTGTCCCGTTCCTAAAACTGATGCGTTATGAATGTTAAATGGTTAAAGTCGAAGATCCTAGTAGACGTTTGTCCAGGACAAAACACGCATAATCCCAAATTGAGCAATATAAAAGACTGAATGACGTGAAGGGTGGGCGTTTTTGGGGGACTGTTTTATGTAATTTTGACGTTCGAAAAGTGCTGATTCTCAGCCTAGTTTGAATAAATGACTTTTGAATTTATATTTGAATTTGAATTTGACTGTAGGTAAACAGCATTATCAGATTCCATATGGTTTAGGTATGGAAAAAATAAAAACTTGCGTTCAGTCAAATGGTTCTTGGTGCCTCTCTCGGATAACTTGAAATCACTATACAAACATAAAAATGATGCGTCGAATACAAAATCGAAACATTAAATTATTTGCTCATTATTTAAACCGTTAAAAAATGTGGCTTACCGTCGGTTGCAGGGGTTACCGGATCGCCGTCGGCTGGCATAGCGCTCTAAAGATTGAGAAAATTCATTAATAATTATAATTTCAACAAAGTAATTATAATTCAATACAATATTTTTAAAATGTTGTGCTTATTAAAATAAAATAGTAACTTACCACGTATACAAATGCTGCAGCGATTACAAAAAAAACTATAGCGCACTTCATTTTTACTTAATTATTTTTTCAGTTTACTGTTGATCCAACTTTAGCGTCCAATCTGGTACTAATCTGTTTGCAGCACTATGCGTGTTATATACAAAATCTGTGTATCGAAGAAATACAATAAACAATTGACATAGTAATTGGCACTCAAGTGTTAAATTGTTTGTCACTCATTACCTTCTCACTAACTTTTGTTTAGGGATCACTCACTGTCTGTTTTTGCATGTCAATTCGAGCCATGTTGAAAGATTATGTACGTACTATATCAATGAAACGTTGGTAAAGCTGAGTTCACGCAGTACTAGAAAATCTATTGTATTTTATTAAGATCTGCAGATCTAGAAAATCGTCAATAGTAACCCTGAAATTTCACTTTAGTGTTGTAGATGCAAGCAGATACAGAGTTCATTCGTATTTATGAATACCGCGTTTAAATAAAATCAATTATAATTGACAACAAGTAGGTAATTTTGATTGAGACGATATGTTTTACGGGTATGAAAAACTGGAAATTAGACGCATTGCAAATGCAAAGTTGGGACTTACAATAGCTGGCGAAATTTTGGTGGAATTAACACTACAACTCTGCGATTTCTACGATGCCCTAAAGTGAATAAATTATTTTAATAAAATAATTAAATTATTTTTGAATTGAAAACTTCTTTAGGTGCGTTGGGCATTTTTGAGATGGGATGAGATGGGACTGAACCATTGATTTTGGGACACTGTTACTGTGTTTACCGACACCGTGGAGTAAAAGACATCAACGCGTTGTTATCGCGGTGCCGATTTTTTTTTAAGTTTTCACTTCTGTCGGCACTCCCGGAGTGCTACTGTTTTTTTATTTATTCAAAATCTGTACTAACAATAGCATACCTACATAAAGTGTGATGTCGAATTCTATCGTACTATATCAAATGTTAATACGACGGTTTTAGCACAGAACGGGTGATTCCCGTGTTTAAAAAACTGACCAAATTTGTAAATAATAGCATCATAATTTTCTCTCTCTAATATGAAGTCATCCTTATACCAAGGAAGACACCTTGTTAGTTATGCGACCGTCAATTTTACGCTTTTCAAAAACATTTTGCACATGTCCGCATAATTATGAAACTTGAACTTGTATAACAGAATGTTTTATTGTTCTAGTTGTACTCATGGAAATGGTTGAAAAATAAATACAATGACGCAAATCTATGTAGATTTTTCGCGAATGAAAAACATACTGAAAAATTTCTAGACTGTAGGTAAATGATAGGTAACATGAAAACAAAATATCCGTATCATTTTATCGAATTCTTTAATGACTAAACGGCTCTTAAAAATATAACCTACAAACATTTCTACTTACATTAATTAGAAAATCTATGATTTTAGAAGAACCAAAACTCTTTCACTTTGATCGGATCAAAATCAAACTCAGGGGGAGTTAAAGTGACGTTTTCAACTTTGTGCACTTCTTTTAAGTTAGGGAAGGCCAGCTGAAGCTGAACAGTAATGTACACGAAGGTAGAAGCTGCAATTGTCAGTACAAGGCCAGTGTTGAAGGAAAACATACCGTATACGGAAACATTGGCATCTCTTACTTCCAAAATGTTTAATATGTCTTTCGTCAATCTGAAATTTTTTGCTGTAAAAATTAAGACGTTATTAGTAAACAGGTAAATTCTTTTGTTATGCAAAATTAAATTAACCAGAACTGGTAAAGTAAAGTACGCATTTTTGTCGCAAGATATTACTATTATACTTAACCTATTAGATTTAAATAACCTTGAAGATTTAATATTTTAATTTTGTATAAAAAGTCGTTTGATGACAAGGGCCTCGTCTTTTCTAAATTATTGAGACGAGAATAAGATGGGTGCGAACGTATCACAGGAGGCCTACCACTAGCTCATAAAGCAGTATTATTTTAATATTATTTCAGTGGGAGAAAGAGATGGAGCTATTATACGTCCTGTAGAGCTTCATCTCTTTCCCACACTGAAGTAATATTAAAATGATATTGCTTTATGAGCTGGTGGTAGGCCCCCAGGACACCCAAAATTGAAAACGATTAGGATGTGGTGTGGTGTTCCTTCTACCATGTTGGTATAGTCGGTGATCCAAGATAAGAAGTAGCAGTAGTACAATTTTATGAAAATCTTCTACTTTTACAATGTTTGTAAATATGTGAGCACCATGTATCTGTCACTTAATTAATTTATCTGTCATTGCTTCATTTTTAATTCTTTTTACCTATTGTGGTATAGTAATTTTATTCTAGGTGCATCGTCTTCACATATAATTATTTAACTAATGTAGCTATACAAAATAATATTACTTAAACATTATAAATGAGTAATGGTGGAGTTTTTCTTGTTCCACACGAAAACTACCTTTTGGAAGGGGCGACTAGAATCAATTTTTTTTTTGTACATTTTTTCGTTCATCATCATCATTCATCATTTCAGCCGAAAGACGTCTACTGCTGGACATAGGCCTCCCCCAACCACCGCCACTTCGACCGATTCTGTGCTTTCCGCATCCAGCGGATTCCTGCGGCCTTCACAAGGTCATCGGTCCATCTTGTTGAAGGCCTTCCAACGCTACGTCTTCCGGTAAGCGGTCGCCACTCCAGAACCTTTCGACCCCATCGGCAATCCGTTCTGCGAACAATGTGCCCTGCCCATTGCCACTTAAGTTTGGCAATTCTTCGGGCTATGTCGGTTACCTTGGTTCTCCTGCGGATCTCTTGATTTCTGATTCGATCACGTAGGGAAACTCCAAGCATAGCCCTCTCCATTGCCCTTTGGGTGACTTTTAGCCTTCTGATAAGGCCCATTGTGAGCGACCACGTTTCAGTACCATAGATCATCACTGGCAACACGCACTGGTCGAAGACTTTCGTTTTGAGACACTGTGGTATGTGGGACGAAAAGATATTGCGTAGCTTCCCGAACGCTGCCCAGCCGAGTCGGATTCGATGATTGACCTCTTTCTCGAAGTTGGACCTACCTAGCTAGACAGTTTGTCCTAGGTAAACATACTCGTCCACAACTTCGAGCGTAGCGTCTCCGATCTTCATGGGAGTGGGTGTGACATGGGCATTTGATTTTTTTTTTCGTTCATAAGAGCCTATTTGAAATAAATGATTTGACTTTGACCTCAAGGTAGGGTGGATAGTTATCTCGGGTCACCGTCTTACGGTAATCATATTGTACTTACCAGAAGTATTCGGCTTTAATTGTACGTAAGCGCAGATGAGCTTCATTTGTTCTATTTGTCCGAAGAACAAATCTGACTGAAAGCTTATTATTAGTAAGTGAAACCAACTCGCGATTGACCAGCCTAACATGGCAGTCGCCCTCATAATCATCGTCTGGAAAATTATAATGCGTTAATAAATTAGAAGAACTTTGTTGGGAAAATAAAAGTATCTAAACATGATTTCATAAATAAATTGGTTATACATACGTCAGATATTTGAACATACATAATAAATGTTTGAACTGCCACCAAAGAGCCGATTGCGACCGTTAGTAAACATAAAACGAGCTAAAAAGGTAAAACACGTTACTCTTTAATCAAAGATTCCTGGGATGGTGCCGATTTTCTTGTACACCGAACTAAACTATCACTAAAATTCCTTACTTTTGGCTATTTTTGCAAAATAAATTCTGTAAATTTAAAAATAATTTTGATAGAACTAAATCGAATTACACAATCGCGACTTCACACATGGTAATTATTTGCCCTACCCCGTGAATTTTTTTTAGAGCCTTAGGCGCGCGTGGGGCAGCCTCGACGTGTTTTATATGGAATTTTTCACTTTTGTATAGAAAAAAAAAATTACCTACATGTTGAGTTTTTCATAAAGGGGGTCGAAATTTTCATTATTTTTAAAAATGCGATTGGACACACCATTTTCGAGATGTAAGCAAAAGAATACAAGACACAGTACTGTTTTTGTACCTGAAGTCGAGGTGTTGGTGTGAATTTAAAGTTCATGACAACTAATTTTATTTCACACGTTTTCAAGCGCGATTAGAAATAGTCGGATTTAGTTAGACAATCAAAATTTTAGGTGAAAAACGTCAAATTCAGAATAGCAAAATTGCCATTTTCACTAAATTAATATCTCAGTGCCATCTTAGTGCTGTCAAACTAAAATATAGTTAAATTGGTGCCGATTCCCTTGTTCACAAACTAAATTAAATTTAAGTTCAGTGCATCTTTTTCTTTTTATTTCATTAAGAAAAGGACAGAAGATAAATTTTAGTTTAGTCCTGTCAAATTAATCAGCGCTTGACGTAAATTGACGTAATTTTAGTCGGTAAGTTTTTAATCACGTCTAAGCTTGTATGGAGAGTGACAGGCGCTGATTAATTTGACAGGACTAAACTAAAATTTATCTTCTGTCCTTTTCTTAATGAAATAAAAAGAAAAGTATGCACTGAACTTAAATTTAGTTTAGTTTGTGAACAAGGGAATCGGCACCATTGTGTCACTTTCACTTAGTCTATTTCAGAATGGGAAATCGTCGTTTGACAGGAATAAACAAAATTTTGGTGATTTTTAGTTTAGTTTATGACAAGAGAATCGGCACCAGTCTAGTAAGCGATATTTTAATAATAAAACTTACAGCAAAACTGTAGCAATTCTCTATCCGTCGTAATAGATCAAAACACATTTTGAGAACGACACAAAAATCTTTAGTGTCAGGTCTAGTATGGAAAGTCACCCGGTCATCATATTCATCCTTCCAGAACAACGTGTGGAACAGCCATTGTTTCGGAATGTATTCCATTTTAATCTTTGTTATTTTCATTAAAGCTACATTCAGGAATCGACTTCTCGTGGTTAGAAAGGAGTATATGTATATGAAAAAACAAAATTCGTCGTAAGCAAAAAACAGCCACAAGAAGTAAAAACTTCCCATCACATGTATCGCGATGGAAACGTTGAATACGAAGTACATATAAGTCACGACAAACACTTGAGTGAATCCTATCGCTGCCACTATAACTCTATACAAGATGATGGATATTTCTCGCATAAAGGCAGTTTCTTCAGCTCCGAGCAGTGTGTCAATTTCTATAGTGTTGAGCATCAAGTTCAAACCTGCGTATTGGTCACTAAAAGTAATGTCAGAGATAAGTAAATTTCCAAATATCGTAAAATGAAATATTACTATATACTCGACTGTACTGAGGTACTTTTCTTTCGGATTAGAGAACCACAAAAGGTAAGATGCACTGGCGTTGGCGTAGATTAAAACGAAAATGTTGTACAACTTGGTATTTCTTTCGACAATCTTGCCTTTTCTAATCACAAACCGACAAAATCCAGTTATTTCTAGTATTCGGAAAATGTTAATGAAATTTTTCACGTATTCTTTCATTAGTTGATTTCTAATGGACACGTCCATTTTGTTACGTCTTGAAACTTTGGAGCAATAACAGTGACTGAGAAATTGGAATCAAAATATTGTTGTGTCATCATCATTATCAGACATATCGTACCCTCCGGGGTAATATCAGCTTCAATCAGTTTTACCCCAGAGTCAAATCAGTTGACTATCTTTTGATAGTTGATTGTTATATCGACTCAAATGAGCATTAGGTAATTTTAAAATTACTTACCTAAAATGTGATAAAGGTGATTGTTTTTTTTTCTTTGTTTGTCATTTTGGAGTATACTTAGGTAATAAAACAACTGAAGTTTTATTGATGATATATTGCTTATCAATACAGAGTAACAAATTGCTTGTTTCTTAAAATACAGTTTGAAATTGTATCGAAATGCTAATAAATGCAACAGACAAGTATGTGTAACGAAGGCATTGCGCTATCACAAATGTTACGGACCGCGTCGACGCATCGACCAACGCATCGTCGAATGATAAGCCAATATAAAAGTTCAGATCTATTCAATCTTACCAATTGTACAAAATACTTTAACAATATCCTTTTAAAAAATCTCATAAATGCTAAGTAGGTACTACTAACATAATTAGGTATGATTACTTTCTCAAAATTTTACTACTATTTTCTAAATTTAGACATATTTACAATTCTTTACGTACCTAATTTATCCACAAGCTTCGCTGTGAAAGCGCAAATGTATCAATTGAGCATCATAGTCTTATATACCCTCTTTCAAAAACTCGGAAGCGCTTCATCAAGGCGACCTTGATGTCTAATTAAAATTATAACAATTGACGCATTAAATAACACATTTACACATTACAATGATTCTCACACACACTCACAGCACAAACTGTAACCGATCAATATTATAATTTAAATAATATAAATACTTCTAGAAATGCAGTTCAACTTGGTACGACATGTCGTGACGCCGCTACGGGGCGACACAGTCGAATTTAAAAAATTTGGACTTTATTAAAGTACAAAACAAAAAACAAACATAACATTTTTCTATAGTTACAATACAAATTAAAATTGTGACATAATTTGTGTTATTAATTTGAGAAATAATTAGGAGCTAGTATCACTAAAAACGAGGAAAGAGATTCCTTACCGTGGATTTAATTTATACCAAAGCATAAAAGCTTTGATATTTTGCTTATGGGTCGGACAAGAAGTGTCATCCGATCCATAAATCGTTTCATTTCAAGTCAGCAACGTGTACATCGTATCTAGCACCATCCACTTCTATCCCATCACGACTATCTCGCCTGTCCGTCCAGGCTGGTTTGAAATGAAACTTACAATCGATTTCTATGAGACAATCGGACTAAAGCTATTTTAGTCTAACTTAATACTAATCTTAAACATAATCCCGTACCATCACCAAAGATTGCACATAATACCCGATACTTTGATTTTTTAATTGCAGTCATGCCTAGATATAGGCCAGTGGATTATTTCACATTGACTGTTAAAAAATTAAGGTATTTTTTCAATGGAACAAAACATGGATACTGTTCCGTAGTTTAATACAACAAAATCTGTATTATCTAAACACCGGAATGTCTACAATAGTAGTTTGGAAGACAAAATCAATTACATAACTAAGAGGAATTTCGAGTGTGCAGGCTCAAATTGAACTAAATTAAGAACTGGGCTTTTTGTAAAATATTGTATACGTTTAAAACGGACGGAATAAATTCGTAGTGTTAAGTACATTTAATTATGCCATATTCAATAGATTTGATGGACCATGTTGTTGAAAAAATCCGATACCTTAATTGGTACCTGTTGTTTGAAACTTGTATTCATTAGAGACAAATTTGTTCTTTTGTATTGGACGTGGTGTTTATTGCATTCATCAGAGAAATACACATAGTATGTCCATGTATAGTTTGATCCATAGTACAAAAATGTCCGTAATGATTGCAAGTACTAATTATAACAGTTATGAAATTATCATTAATGTATGTTTAGTTGTGTACTGGCATTGGCAGCTGTCCTAGGAGCTGGTTCGCGAACGTCGCGTTAGTGAACTTGAAGTGTCGTTTGTCGTAGAACTTGAGCAATGCGGGGGAATAAGGGTGCTGTTTCTTTAGATGCATGTAATGTTCTTCTGGTTCTGATGTTGTGTGTCCGCATTCCTCACAGACGTACATCTGGAATTAATGAAATAGATTTTGTTAGTGACGATAATCAGATACAAGGTTTTTTTATTACATAGTCTACGTTTTTAATTATTTTTAAAGATAGCAAGCTTAAACTCTGTATAAAACGAAGAGTCCTTGTGATTGAATAAACTCTCATTGTTTCAACTTTTGAGTAGTGGGAGTGGCGATGTTGATTAATTGATTATACTTATGCTGATATGGCTAACAATTAATTATGTACCTGCATAGCTCTCAACTTATTGATATACGGAGTTTTTCAAATAGGGAGGTGATAAATACCTTAGTCCTCCTTTCTTTGTACGCGTAACTGTGTTGAACTCCGTGTACTTTCAGGCAGTGGGATTCCAGAGAGCATCTTTGGGTAAACGATTTCTCGCAGAGGTTGCATTTGTAGGGTCGGACACCGGTATGCGTCCTCGTATGTCTTTTCAAATCAAACGTGTCGTTGAACCCTTTGCCGCAGAAGGTGCATAAATATCGCTTCACATCTGAGTGGCATTTCATATGTCGGTTCAGCAGCCTCTGTAAAGTGAAGTTCTTGGAGCAAACCCTGCAAACGAACTTCGTGGGATCGTCTTCGCTAACTAATACTTGTTTGTTCTTCTCCTCTTCTCGTTGTCGCGCATTGGCTTCAGTTGCTAATGGATTTTTGACACCATGTCCACCATTTATGAATTCCAACGGGAGTTCTGCTGGTAGACCCAACTGTAATTAAATTGAGAAATTATAAGACTTATGTTCTAATTACATACATGTGAAGATAGTGAAAATGTGCTTCGAAAAGGGTACTGTGCCAGAAGAAAAGGTTGAAATTCATAATTGAATTATAAGACTATTACTTCTATTGTGACACGAATACAATTTCAAATGCAGTAAGTTAAAGCATAAGTTGATTTAGGCTCGGCGTAATAAAATGTATTTTATTACAACTTCTATGTCGTGTTTATTTTTATTCGACGACATAGAAGAAAGGAAAATAATGCATTAAAGCTTCGCCTTAAAATCAAATAATGCTTACCCTTTGTTGCAAGACATGAATTTTGCCATCGCTGGCAGAGGCTTTCTTGACACTTACAGCAGCAGCAGGACTGAGGGACGCGTTCTCGATGTGACTGCTCCCGTCCAGCGAGTTGTTCCCACCGGGCGACGGCAACGACGTGCCGGTCGGCGAGTCCAGGTCCAGAGAAGGATGACTAGTGAAGGGGAAGCCGGGAGACAGGATTTGTTGTCTTTGTTGCAGTTGCACGTGAATTTGTAACTGTTGCATTTGTCCTTCACCGTGTTGTAGAAGTGCTGGATTCAGTTGCATCAATAAGTCTGCTGGCCGTTCTTTCGCGAAATTGTAAGAGGAACCCTGGTTTTCTTGACTGGCGAATGCTAAATAGTTGGCCTTTTCATAGTATTGTCTACTTAAATTAACTTGTTCTGCTAATGATTCAATATCAACTGGATTGTGTACTGAATCTGGAGTTATAGATGATGATTCTCGAATATCAGAGTCTGTTATTGATTCTACATGGTTGTTTAGTAAACTAGCGAAGTCCTCGGCTGAGTCGGAAAGGTTCCCTAATATTCCTTCATTTGGTCCAGGGAATGTCAAAGTATTGGCAAATTGATAGTTATCTATTACATCTTCACCCATATCTACTACCATTGACTCGTCGAAATTACTTCCATAATTGCCAATAGCGCCTATATTTTCTAATTTGCTTTCATAATCTATTTCTTCATCTTTTAGCGCTAATCCATAGTGAGCATTTTGCATTAATGAATATTGTTTACTTTGTTCTGGGAAGTTTGTAGCATTGTCGTTATTTTCACAGTCCATGTTGAATCCATTGATAATATTGAAATCATTAGAGAAGTTGCTATTGGCATTGAATGAGTTTTGGCCGCCTTTTGTGGACGGGCCTAAAGTTTCGTAGAAGGGAGGAAGACTGCCCGTAGGCGGGCTGTTAGGTCCATAGTTAGATCGGCCATCACGTCCATTGCCACCACTTCCCGAACCGCCTCCAATCGCTCCACCACCACCGGATGACGGCGCTGTGCCGCCACCACCAGAACTAAAACTACCTGAACCTCCACTACTTTGTGTGTTGCCAGTTGAACCAGTGTTACCAGTTGATCGACCGTGACCCGCTGCGGCACTGATGATACCAGACCCTTTATTCGCTGGGCAATTACGAAGGACAAAAGATGGCCTAGCCAAAATTCCATTTGCGATTTTGGAACTGCTCGTTCTTCTTTGTTCCCTTATTTTCTTTTCTGTTTCTTCATCTTCTGATTCGCCACGTTTTTTTGCAATGACGTAATCAATGGGCTGGTCTTGTTCTGGTTCAGTTGTGGGCAATGTTGGCGGTATACTAACGTCGGATAATTCTTTTTTCCCATCACGAAATTGTGACTGTGAGGGTGTTCTTTGTATAACTGATACTTTTTGACATGTAACACTGTTGTCAATGCTAGGGGAGGGAGCCGATTCCGGTGATGGGGTATTTCTGGAGGGCAGCACTACTGGATCACTGTCTAGTGTATCTTTTTCTTCTTTAATTAAAGGTTTGTCTTCTTTTTTCTTATCTTTTGCGAAGACAGGCAAGTATTGTTTACGTTCTGCTTGAGTAAGAACGTGTCCTCTTTGACTGCCATATGGGATATCACCTCCCAGTATCGACGATACAAAACGGGGTTCTTTTGAACGTTTCTCTCTTGTATTCTTTGCGCCAGTGCTTTCGCCGAACACATCTCGCTCTGTAATAAAGACAAAAATAAATAAATTTCGGATAAAAATAAATAAATGATTTGAATTAAGTATTTCTATTTAGGATAGGTTAGTAAATATGATATTAATGAAGATGACGATTTATTGAAGTAATCGAGACAAAACGAGTTATAATATAAAATAGTAACAATTTGTCCTCGGCTTTTTACTAACGTATTCATGTGGCGTCGGAGGCATGAGGCCTCGTTGACGTCACTGGTATGTGCCTCCATAACGGTAATACTCGCCTCCACATATACGCTCACACCGTTGTATATGTGTGTGTATGTACGTTTTTGTCGCATTATTGTAATTGGCGCAGAGCACACAACAGTGTGACAAAATCAATCTCGACCCAAATCTGCCATCCATTGACCACAGTTTTAATCATTTAGTATGTGCTGAATGTTTCCTGTCTGTTATTATATTTTACTTTCATCCTAAATGGCCGAGTATAATTTATAAGATAAAATGATTTATTTTATGATTTGTAGTTCTATAGCGTACTGACAATCAATAAAATGTAGAGATTTTTAAACAATAACTTGAAATGATTTAGATTTAAAACGTTATTAGTTTTGAAAACAATTTGTTACTCAACGTTGTTAAACAAGAGTAAATTCCAAAGTTACAGGAAGTCGAAATTTCGGTAGAAAAAATCCCTCTATTATAGCAAAATACGCGTAGGTAGCCAGTGAAAGTCCCAAGGTTGGGCCAAACGAGTTTCTTTGCCCTTTCTCGGCTTTTGTTAGGGTCCCAAGGACGATGCCTGTGCATTGTTGGGGCTCTTTTTTGTATGAGCTTGTAATTGTATGCGTCTGCGCGGCCGGGCGTGAAACGTGGACTCTCATTTTGAATCTCAGCGTCCATAGGCCACAATTTTGTATTGATTTAAGTTTGTAGAAGGATATTTTGTATGGTATGCGTTGACAATTTTTATAGCGGCACTTAAACCTCGTAAATATTTTATGTCTGTTTTTTGTACGCAACGCTCATTCCTTCGTCGGTTTCTTAGAACTGTCCATAAGCTGTCCCTCGCTATTGAGCAAGCTTTGACCTACAAGGGACATTGAATAATTTATTATAATGCAATCCTTATAGCAATTACTGCATGTGCATGCGTTTCTCGTATGCAACAAATAGGACAAATAATGGATTATTTAATAATTTTGATGTTCTTATTTAACAACAAAATGGCCATTTAAAGAGATTTAAAAAAAAAAGTTTATTTAAACGATAAGCCCTTGCTGCCCATTGTTTGTTTTAAAGGTTACCTTGATTATTAACTACTAAAAATTAATGATTCTTTAATTAATAGAAAAATGCTAATTGATAAATGCAACTAAACCTAACATATCGTACATAAAAGATAAAGGTTTTCGACTAAATATACGTTTAATATAATTCTTCAAGAATGTAAATACACTTCAAAGATATAGCACTGTAAAAAATAACGTCGCGACTTTGAACTAGCTCACGAATTTGGAATAAAATTCGCTGCAGATGGAGTGGAATGCCGTGGTCGGCACACTTTAAATGGTGAAGATGGAAATGATAACGTTTTAAATGTGTGACAGAGATATATTATAGCGGTTTGAGGTATGTCTCGATGTAAATTAGCATCTTTATGCCAATAAAAAGAATGTAATTTTTAAATAGAGGGTATTTTTCTGAACTCATGCACCCTTGCATTGCATAGCAAAATTGAGTTAAAGAATTTATTTTCTAGTGAGATTATAAGCATTTGTTAACTTATAATATCAAATTTGACGTTGAAGAAAAGGGATTGCATAAAAATGAAATCAGATTTGCTTAATGACTGCTGCTGTGATACACGAATAGTTTTGCCAACAGCAATGTTATACAATTTAGTATACCTAAACGAGTCAAACAAAATAGAACGATGTTAAGTTAAAACAGTACATGCCCTCTAGACAAGGTTGTGTTACAGTTTCAATTAGTACAAAATATCAGCTCCCTATAGAGATATATACACACCTGACTATGTTAATTGGAGATACCTTTTAGAGTTTATTATGCTTTAGCCAAAATTGTTCACGTATTTAGCACGAAAATGCTTGTTCTTCTTTATTCTGGTACATATTCCGACATTTTGCCAAAATCATTTAAAAAACAGTCTTGGTGTGTTCGCTTTAATTTTGGACTTTTACAGTTAGTATATTTTGTAATAAAAGGACCCTGATATGAAGAAAGTACATAAACTTAATTTGTATGAACTCAACTGTTTGTCAATGAATATTCATTAAACGGTAATCTATTGAACTTTAAAATTTGAATAGAATTTAGTTCGCGTTCCTAATTAGTTTGACTTTATAAGGTACCAAAAATGCAATAGGTAACCACATTTTCGCGCTATGCATTTGGCATTTTGAAACCAGACTAACTCCGTGATTAATATTCCAAGTGTTCCTACGACCTGATATTAGTACGTAAGAATATAATGAGAAATGGCTTTTAGCATTATTAATAATGAAATAATAATGGACGTGTTTTGGGCGCATTCCGAGTTGTGGCTACTTTGAATTTAATATCTAATTTCATACTGCTTTATAAAGCAATTTTCAACTATTCAAAGCAACAAAAAACCCATAGATTTGCAGTTTGTTCATAATCTTCTTTCGTTAATACTCTCTGCAACAAAATTACTTTTTGAGAGGTAGGTAAATCCAAGCGTCAATTTTTTCTGTTTTTATTTCGAGATGTCAAGATGGTAAATGCTAATAGCTGAATAATTCGCAAATGATTTCAATGTTTTTCGCGTTACTATGAGATTTCCATCAGTACATGTTACTGCCGTGTTTGTACGTGTTACCGTACATCGCTTCCACTCACGGTCACGGTTATATCAGCACTTATATGATCTTGATCACCGTTAGCGTTTTGTGCTGACGTCATATTCACTGATTGGTATATTATGTTCTTAGTTTTTAGCTTAATGCGTCATGCGCATTTTTTTGTCAGTCTTTTAAGTGATGAAAACTTATATTGAGTTGCGCAAAAACTACTGATATTTTATTGAGTTTCAACACTATGATGAAATTTTAATATTTACCATCTGTTCAAGTGTTCTGTTATGCCATTTGACAGGTATTATAAACAAAACCCTTGTTCTCGCAGCGATTAAAACAAACAAAGTCACATGAATCACAATATATGAGTTACACATTTAAATAGCGCGGTTTTTATTCTAAAACGGTAAGTCAAGGCCCCGTAATTACCGCGTCCATATCTATTCAGATAGTCGGTGTTTCCTGTCGAGAAGCACTGTGCTTCAACCTTGAATGCGAACACTCATTATTTGGCCATTAACGGCAGCCTTCTCCGCATCACATTTTGGCAATAATTAGCGATTCTCGAGCGGCCGACTTGTTCTAAGACAATTTGGAGCTAAATACGCGTGAGCCGTTTGTGGTTGTAATGATCTTACGTAGGCACATCAAGCTCTTTTCCTTGTACATCAGCAGAATTCTGACGCAAAAACGTAATCATCATGGCGAAGTATGAAACCTTATTCGCCCAACGGTTTCCTGTTGTTTTTCCTGCACACATTACTTTTTCTTTTTGTTATAATACCAGTACGTTTCCTATCGCTTCAATTATTAAGTTATCAAGTTGAGAACAAAGAAATTATTTAACATAATGAGTGCTTTATTGCGATTTCACGGTCGTTTATGAGTATTTGGACACAATTATTGAAGCATGTTTTGGGTACCGCATAGGTACCTGCTTATTAAATTACAAATGTAATAATATCAAGCAATCACGGCGTTACTATGTAAAGCATTAATAACCTTAACACATTTTGCGGCTTGCACCATTACGACTCGTGTTCCTAGTAATTATCGACACATTAATCATCGACAAAATATTATTCTAAAATGATTAATTATGGGTTGTTCCACTGTTACGTTACACTGTTACAATTACAATAAACGTGCGTAACAATAACTAAACCTTCGATGGTACTTGCACCTATAACTGGCTATATTTGATGAATTATATTACAAATTTTTAAACGTTTTTGAAAGTTACTAGTGATGCAACGAATACTACTTTTACGAATACGAATACGAATACGAATATCAAACCTACTATTCGGCGAATACGAATACGAATACGAATATCTCGCCATGGTAATAAAAGACTAATAGTTTAGTACTACATAGACGCAGCTATTACTAACGTTCGTCTAAGTTACTTAGGACTTACTATCCTACCTTTTGTTCATACAAAAGAAATACAGACCATATAACTACTTATTTGGTAATTTATCGAACTGTTTCCATATGTCACTTTGATCTCGTTTACGAAAAGACATTTTCTATTCAACTTCAACTCCTTTCCCTTCGCAGCAACCTCAGAAAATAAATAAAACAGTACTCTCTTGCTTGACTTGTGCTTTCGACTGACAAATGAAATGAAAGGAATGAATGAATCAATCAATCCATGGTTCGTAATGATAGGAAAACTCCCGGGCCGCGGCACTGTATAAACTATGACCGGGGAGTCCCCCGTCGCGTCGTCGTTGCGGTTAAGGCCCTTGCACACGTCGTATTTTTACGTGCCGACGACGCGCGTTTTCCAAGTCTGCCAGTAATTAGATTTGCGTACAAACATATTAATTTTTAAATATTCGTATTAGTATTCGTATTAGTATTCGCCGAATACGAATATTCGGTAAATGTCTACTATTCGGCGTATACGAATATTCGTATTCGTATTCGTTGCATCACTAAAAGTTACCCTTGCATTATTTAGCTAACAATAAAACAGTGGAACTCCGGGAGTGCCGACAGAAGTGAAAACTTGAAAAAAAATCGGAACTGCGGTAATCAACGCGTTGATGTCTTTTACTCCACGCACCGTGGAAATCAACGCGTTGATGTCTTTTTAATAGACAAAAGCTGGTGTCGTCACAGTGTCGCGAAATCAATGGTTTAGTCCCATCTCAAAAATGCCCAACGCGCCTAAAGTTTTCACTTCAATTATTTTCTTGTACTACATACAAATACCTACCTACGAATTACAAATTGACTTTTTACCTCACGATTTCGCAACGCATTAGGACTTATTGACTACCCAAAAATAAGTTAAGTTGAAAAATGACATTTAAATAATGATTTATAATCTGCAGATGATTTTCGCGACTTATGACAAGTCATGGCCTTTATGCCGTACACGTTATATTAAAAAATTTACATGATATATTATTAGTAGGCACACAGGCACGAACACACAAAGGCACACATGGAGAGGCGGCAGTAAAACTTGCCTGAGGCATTAATAAAAACTAGCGAGGCAGCGGGGCGGACTAGTATGACCTTGTGGCCGGGGTTATCGGACGCTGTTAGCATTTAACGCATTATAAAACGTAAGACAGCTATGAAGAACCGCTCCGGTCGGAGAGCACATAAAATTCCGTTGAAGCCTTTTTTTCCATAAGCTTAAGTACCGATAGCACACGGTACATAGCTGCGCCCGCGCCTGCCGCAGTGAAGAATCGGTTAAAAGGTCGCCTCGAAGGACATTTTTTGTTTTGAATTATTTGTCGTGGGCGCGACCGCATGTGGACCGTTCGGACCATATGTAAGCGTGTTACACACTCACAAATCTGCGAACACTCCGACGGCTCTAATGCTCGTAGCGTTGATGATTTAGGAGCCTTTACAGCTGCAAGCGAGTTAATGGTCGTCTCTCTTAAAAATAATTTCGCATAAACATTCACGTGTTATGTCTGACATTGAAGGAAGGAAGAAAAGGCTGTTAAAGTAACGCGATTGTTTCCCCCACAGCCTTTGTTCCGTTCGTACATGCGTTATCTAGCCGTGAATTGGTACGAATACCTACCTACCCACGCCTGGTACGCCTACTAAATGTAATTTATTTAACCTTCCGTATATTTTTCAATACCACTTTTGATACACAAAAAACCGATTCTAATACGTCTCTTAGACCAAACGGTCGCAAAAACTGTTCAACGCTTTATTATTATTTTGATCACGGCGTGAATCACAACCAGATTTGGCGAGGGTTAATGACCCAAATATGTTTAGCGAAGTATTCAAGGCTAGAGCCAGCTAATTCGACTAGCTAATAGAAAAAATCCGGTATCTTAGAAGGCGATCGGTTAGCTTGTTTTCGTGTGTCCTCTGTATCAGAGGCAACTTCAACTTTATTACTGGTTTATCCGTTAAAACAATAACCGTTATTAAAAAATTCAAAGGGTCGCCGGTCGGCAGTTGATAAACTTGAAGTCTTGATGTTATACGATGGTCAAATACATTTCATTTAATTGACTGAAAATGGCGATGTTTCAGAAGGAGCTGTTTGTTAACTTTGGAACAGACAAATAGGTCAAGTGATCCTTGAATTAAAATGTTTGGCATTATGCAGACATAATAAGCCAATAAGAATTTTGGAGGCGTGTTTTTCGATTGCTATTCGTTTTGTGAATCTCAGTTAGGTGTCCTCTAATGTTTATTTAGTCTTGGAACATGTTGTAAATGTCACTTTGACTTTGGTACGTATTACGTATTCGTGAGTATGTGTTGTGTACTAGGTACTAGATCGTGGGCGGTCCGCAGCAAATTGCTCCAAAACACACGAAATGATTATCTTTTATTGCGCATGACACAACAATGGAGGAGATGACCTTACGATCGAGATTTAAGCCGCGGTTAACCGCTCGCTATTTATTTTACTTATATTTTTAACGACATATTTTTCTTGCGTCCCATTTACAAACGAAAATGAATTTTCTGTTACTCTGAAGAATCTGAGTGACGTTTCAAATGATTGTTTAAAGTAACACGATATTTTAAAGTTGCGATAAAGGATAAACGTGACAGTGTTCTAGGTGGTCGTAAATGTTTGAGATAAATGGACGGTGGCTTCGATGACGAATATAGTTTTATCGAAAATACCATAAGGGCTCTACGTATCTACCATAAACTTAACGCTACCTCCATTATGCGTATCGTATCTTTTGACAGGAATTGATTTTATGTTATGTGTTCTTATTCTACAGGGTTATTTAAATGCAAATGGAAAAAAGTGATATCATCTTTTTAATACGTGGCGCCATTTTCCTCGCGTTAACTAACAGGTGTTCTAGTCTACATTTCGCGTGCAGGCCAAGATATTCAGTGCAGAAACCATTTAATCTACTAAGCATGTTTTGTGTTAGAAGCAATTAAACACAACAAGTCTCCAAAACGGCCAGAAATTAAGTAAAGGGCTGTTCTGAATTCACACAAATGTGAATATGAATCACATCTAAAGAACACGTTTATTTGAAACAGAACACACCATAAGAAGTAGGTAGAGACCCAAACAGACCAACCGTTATTAGGGATCGTAGCTGGATACAAGTAAGATTTATTTTCCACGTGTTCTAAGTTTACCCAAGCTGTGCAACACTGCAAGTGGTTGAGAACACATTCGCACGGTGTTTGCGCGTGCTCAGACTCGCAGACTCGCGGATGAGGCTACGTCAGTCGTCTGTATTTGCTGAAATTACCGTTTAACATGCAAATTGTTTATTAACATTAGTGGGTATGTATTTTTGCAATGTGGAGAGAAGGGGCTTTGCTAAATTCTTGGATGGCATTTCAGCTGGTTTGATCTTAAATAAATTACTAAGCGACAGATTTTGATCCGCAAGGTTAACAAACCAAAATGATCGAACTGATCTACTGATCAGTTCATGTCAGTTTGGTCAGTTAGCATAATATTGAAAAAGCTTTTAGATTTGTGGCTTTCCTCTTTAGTCCAGTCGATTGGTTCTGACTGCATTTTTAAAAATGGCAAAGTTATTTCTTTAGACGTGCTATTAAAAATAAAATGGTTTAAAATAATAGTAATTACTATTTTTCCGAGTGTTGCTCCATAATTAGATTCCCGTTATCGTCTACAGAGCGCATATAATCGCAGAACTGCTTTGCGGTTTATCTTTGACGGCGTTCGCATAGAATTTTATAATATCAATCACGCGAGCATCGACGCCGAGTTTTATTGTTTCCGCAATATAGGCGATTGGACACAGGCTGTGGTCGCCCGCACCCCGCAACCCGCAACCCGCGCCAGCTAATGACAGATGCATTTGAAAAATATTTTTGTGGTCACACTGTACTAGCAGTTTCACATATCTCCATTTGCCAAATTTTTGCAAAATATTTGTAAATTCTTGCGAAATCTTTGATGGAGTCTTTGGCAAAAGTGATCGAATTGATAATGTTAAGTTATCGATTAATACTATTCTATAGTACTCCTTAAATGACTAATGCACTACAACCCACTAGTTCTAAGATCTATCTATGAATCATGCGTCAATTACACAAGAAAAGCGGTGACTTGCTCGTGGCGACCTTTTTATCAAAATTGCAAACAGAGTTTGGTAAACATGACTCCCTGTGTTCTTATATAAATATTGATTCTCCATTTATATGCATATATTGAGCAGCGAGCCCGCATTTTCCTTTAAGCTGCGTATTTTTCATGAACTACTATGAAAAACTTGATGTCTGACAACTAGTATAAGAAAAGCAGATGTGCGGTAGGAAACAAGTTAATGCTCAATTTAGATCGCCCGTATCCATCTCGAATCACCATGGAGTATTTGTGAGGACATGTGTGAGACCATTCCTAGAACAACAGGCTACTCACGTGCATATCATTGGTAAAAAAAAGAAGAAAAAAATATGGCGAGCCCTTGAGTAACCGTGTGCGCCATCGGATGTTGACTCTTTAAGTCAATTTCCTTGTAGTATATACTCGGCAGTTCTCGTGGTTTATGTTTCGAAATAAGAAATGCGTTGGAGTATATATATAGGAGGCTTAAGCTTAAAGGATGCCTTATATGGTTCCGCCTTGACCGACTAACTGATGAGGTCTAGGTTATGATGTTAGTCTGGTTTATGGGCTTAAGTTCTCGTTTATCGTAGTTTTGGGTTCAGAATTATTTATAGAATGACCTCGTTCAAGCTAATATTCACAGGCTATGATGAATATGGAGCTGTATTTGCTACGTTTTTATATGACCACTGCTGCACTGAGTTTAGCAGGGCTATGCAATGTAAACTAATAGATTCTCAGAATTCATTTACACTAGTATAATCCTCTTACGCATTAACAGAAATGTCCACCATGACTGTTGACCCAGCAGAACTCAACAACACAACCCAGGGGGGCACCACGCGCAAATTAGCAAAAAGCAATCGAGTTGTCACAAAAACTTCAGTTAAATATAAATGTTTACTGGTAAACGGCATTGCTGGCGATTGAAACACCATTAATAACAATTGTACCAGTCAAAGTCGTTCCGAGAACAGATTTTGTGCGCCTATTCTGAATGTAATCGCTTTTTTTATGATCGCCAATCTTTAAAAAGGCAAAACCTTAAAAAGGTAGCTGGAGTACAATGGGTAAGGATACAATAGCCATGGCCACATGGCGAAATACGTTTCTTCTTTTTTGGTAACTCGTAAAGATGCAGATTTACTGTTCACATATATTATGGCAACACGCGATAACGCATGCGCTTTTGTTTTTGCTGTCGGTCGCGTTTGCGCACATGACTTGACTATGCATGTCATTTGAACTGATGTAATATTAATTTTGATTTAGTTAGATACCAATTCGAAAACTTGTCTTTAGTTGCGAGTCTAGGACGAACTGGCTGATTGACAGACGATGCACAGTCCTTCCGAAGAATCGAGTATGGTGTAGAGAAGAGCTAAAAAAAAAATATCTGAACTTCACCCTCGGAGCAAATCAATTGGGGGTTGAAGTTTGCAACGGCAAGTATCTGATACTTCTTTATGAAATAAAAATTGATTCTTTTTAAACATACTTAAGCAAGTGCTTATTTCAATAAAGGTTCAATATAATCAATTGGAACTGGCACTCATCCAAATACAATTCGTGATCTCCACCACAATAGTTTTATTAAGAACAATATATTTTAAGAGTACAGTTGGGTGCATCTCAACGCGATCCCTTGGCCTTAATGCGAACGTCAACAGCATAATATGTTAATTGATGCTCACGATTCCGAAGTTGTTTAATTAAACGTATTATGTTCTGTGTACTTGCTTATTATATTATTGTATTATGTTACTATTTATTATATTATGTAGTTCATACTTCATTACAGTGACCGTGTTAGCTTTGAATACAGTGGAGTTGATTTTAAAATTACTGTAAAGGATTTTTTGTACATTTTAATTTCCATATTTATTTGGGTCGCTCATTAAGATAACCTAAGATACAGTTTTTACTTTTTGCAGTCACAAGAAAAGTCATTCTTATGGTAATTTACTATGGAGTACCTGGTCGACCGACATCTGCTCAGGTGAAAATAGATAAACATATCGTCTAGGTATACCAACGTTGATTCGACAATGTTAATTGCTACGGTCGATTCATTTGTAATCATATTCTCGAAAACGGCTCTAACGATTTCGATGAAAGGTTAACGGGGGCGAAAAATTGATTTTCACAGCCTCGGGAATGTGATACTGATAACATTCCCGAGGCTGTGAAAATAAGGAAAACGAGTTTTCCTAGATATGAGACCTAGCTAGATCAATTTTTCCCTATATTGCAACTTTCATCGAAATCGTTATAGCCGTTTTCGAGAATGTGATTACAAATATATCGACCGTAGCAACTAACATTGTCGGATCTACATTTTGCGTTTTTATTTTTTATTGCTTCAAATCTTTGCGGGAACATTTTTATAATTTATTCTAAGACCTTTAATGCAATAAATTTAAAAATCTCAATAATGTAGATACGATAATGTTAATTGCTACAGTCGATATATATATTTATATTCATTATAAATATTGCTAATTTAATAGTGTAGAATATAGGATAGGAATACGTTTCCTAAAATTGTCTTCCACATTATTCTTTGTCTAGTCTAACCCTCATGATCTCTTAGTAGAATTAGTACCTACAAAGTTATTTAATCGCTGTTATATTTCTACTACTTTCCGTAGTAGGTATACCTACTAGGTAAATACCTAATCGTTTGATTATTTCTTATAATTGAGTTTACAGTACGCGTCGGTCTAGTACTCTTGTATGCGTAGGCGCATAGTGCATTGACGTCTTTCTACTCAGATCGGATTGGCACTCGATCGTAAGGCGGCAAACCGCAGGGTCATTCTTAATTATTCACGTGACTGTCGTATGTAACGTCACACCTTATTATCGTCTAACATCGATAAATATTACTTACTTAATAAAAAATTACAATTGCGTAAAAATTGCAATGAAATTTCAACATCGTTGGAACAAATTGCTAATATCACGATAATTAAATTGGTACTTTTGTTGTTCTATAATGTCTTAAGAATGTGGGAATTGCATAATTCATTAAGTTTTTGGTAACGGGTATTGTTAATGACCGCGGAAGGTCGGCAAGTTAACCGTACGGTTCTCACGGCAAGCGCTGCGGGGGGCGGGCGGGGGCAGGTAGTGGGAGTTATTAAGTATTAATATCAAGAAAATAAACTTATTAATGCATAAAACCCCTTTAGTTATTGACCCCGATATAATAATAATAGTAGATTTGGGATGGCCGGCGGAGAACTCGTTGAAGTCTTTTGTACTGAACTGTCGTAGTGCTACGAAGTCATGCCTTTGAATAAATTAATTATTATGAAACTGTACGTAATCGATTTATTAATTATTGTATATTAAAATTGCATAATAAGTTCTTTATATTGTGGGTTTATAATTTTCTCCTCCTTTTGAATTGATATACACACCTTAACATTTTTGCCATCCATATGAAAATACTGCCACATAATTATTGTTTCTACAAAACACCAACTAATAAAAAAAGGACTTCTGTATTTAAAATAAGCAATAATTTCCTATTCACTTAATCATTTGCCAATATAAAGGCGGCAATGAATAAATGTCAATAGTTATCGCTACCGGCCCTCTTGCTTCCATCTTATTTATAGTGCACACTGCTGTAAGTTGGGGTCGCGCGACCTTCGGGCCGACTCATCCGTGCCCTTTTACCCACAGGTGCCAACACACCTGTAATTACTTTATTCGTACTCATTCTATTTTTAAAGTTAAAACTAAAAAATTCCCATCAAATGTACCACATGCGGGCATAACGGTAAACGTTGACTCACTGTTTTGTATTTAGATAGTAAAATTGTTTATACGCTCAGCATGTTCCTTAACCTGTGATGTTAAACATTTATAGTTGTAAGAAAAACAATGCAAGTAAAAGTTATAAAGGAAGTTAAGTGTCCATACTTGGATATTCTACAAACGGTAATACAAACAAAACATAAATAGAAATTGAAGAAAGCAACTGTAATCGTTTGGTAATTGAACTCAGAAGCGAAATTAATGCAAATACGGGACACATACGTCACACAAGTTAATTATATTGAAATGACAGTCGAGATTGCGGTGACTAACCTAAATACAAAGCGAGCGGCGATGGCTGGCGGCCGGAAGTCGCGCCATTGTCCCGCAACCATTGACACCTCGGTACCTATCATCCGGTCAATTCCCGTATCGTGTGTAGTTCACCATTTAACACAAAAAAAGTTATTATGGTTGAAATTTTCAAGTGTAACATCCCAAACTTTGGTTTGACCCTCGACTCTTAATGCTCAAGGTCTCTCACATGATATAACTTTAAAGCTTAAGGTCTCTTTCATGACATAACATTGCATTATAACGAGACTACTTAATCTTTGATTAAATAACACAAATTCCATTTGAAAATGCAGTAAAAGGTAAAACAAGAAGTGATCAACGATGAAAAAACGATGCAAATACAGCTGTCCGCAATGACGGTAGTGGTTTTTGCAAAAGTTTTGCCATAAATTAAGTCTACAAGCATAATTATGAAAACAAAAAAGTCTGGAGTACCAAGTCCTGTCTAGCTTGGATTCTTACTTCCCTGGAACTGTTCCAAACACAGAACGGTAATTTAAATAACCTATTCAAGTAGCTTGTGGTGAACATTTGGATTCAAGTCACAGACAAGACGATAAGATCCGTAGTAGTCAAAAGGATAAATCAAGTATCGTCATAAATTTATCCAGGATATACTCAGCAGACAATATACAATTTTGAGAATGAAACATTAAGGCAAAATTTTAGCACATCTATGAGAGTAAACAATTCGTGGAAAAACGCAATAACACGACAGTTATATCAGTGATTCACGCTTGGTAACTACCTGAGACCGTTAAAATGTGCAGTGACGATTACGTTTTTCTTAAATTCAATAAGGATAAAACGATTTAGAAAAAAGAAGCATATATTAGATTAAGTTAAAAGTTCTGACTGAAGAAGAATTAGTCTAACAAACCCTAAACGAGTTCTGGAGAAAAACTTTCAACAGAGTTATTCCCAGAAAAACATTAAGAAAAGTATGACCCTCAATTTGACAAAACCAACGATAGATTAGGATCACGCAAGACACACAAGTGATCGCAGGTAGACATTTGTTGGCGAAGCGGAGCCGAGAACTGGATTCTGTTCAAGTGTGAGTATCTTTTTTTTTGGGCGAGCAAGTGGCCGTTAAGAAGGAAATGATAAATAAAAATAAAAGCTTTGATCAGAATGACAACTATGACGACTTGGATAAATATGAGGCGAAAGACGAAAGTAATGTTTGAAATGCATCTGAAGAAAGTATGCTACTTAATAATGCAACTAGAGAAGAATTCAAGGTTGAAGTCGAGACAGGTGATTTCAAAGTTACATAATTTAGGATGTTATTTAATTAGACTGATGTTAGATAAGATTGAAACTAAAATTATGTAGAAGAGGAGATGAATACAAAAGAGCAAGTGTTAAATCCTGGAGACTTACCGATACAATCCTTATCCTTCTTGGAGAGAAGTGCAATGGGGCCATCATCAAGCGGAGAACCAGGGCAGAGCTGGTCGGTCTTGCTAGCGAGCAATTCCAGCCCTTCCTGCAGCCCCAGTTGCTGCTCATGCAGCCGCTTCTTGATCAGGAAGATTTTCGGCATCTTCGGGCGCTAATGAACACTACATACACTTGATCCTTCTGTTCGTCTATGTCACTTGGTCTTTTAAAATTCACAAATCAGCATCGTATCACACTGCACGTTAAGTTTCCTCGCGTTGTTGATGTTTATTTTGTCCATACAAGTTAGCGGCACATGTGGTACCGTTGGCCGCTGCGAAAGGACTGAGAGCTAGTGTGCGGTGCCCGCGACACCGTTGCCCGAACAGGTCCGCCCCCGCCCGCGCCGG
This sequence comes from Agrochola lychnidis, assembly GCA_963680765.1. Taxonomy (NCBI): domain Eukaryota; kingdom Metazoa; phylum Arthropoda; class Insecta; order Lepidoptera; family Noctuidae; genus Agrochola; species Agrochola lychnidis. The sequence goes on from OY796857.1 coordinate 10,692,089, forward strand.
CGCCGCCCGCCTGGCCCCGTGCGTCCGCGCACCGAACCACACCGGCACCTCCGCACAACCACCGCTCTTGCACACAGCCACACGCACCAGTAAAAGTGCTATTTTGTGTATGGCCGGTTATTGCTTGTTCTATCTCACTTTGTTCTAACACTGGTATTTTTTTCTATTAGCATCTTCTTTTATTTAGCCATCCATAAAGATAAAAGGAAAAGCAATAATGTACGTTTTATCCTGTTTTCTTAAAACCTAAAAAATATTTTTACATTTCTAAGCATGAAATTGTGTTTAAAAAATGCAAAAACATTCATAACTCATACTTTGGCACTTTTGAGAATACAGATATTTTGCATTAAAATTTGTGTCAGTTGAATCACCAAATGAAGCCTTCCTCCAATACTGGATCCTTTGCATTTACAAGTTCTTTTTAAAATTACCATTGCACGGACAATAATTAGCTGACTAATACATTAACATTGGTAGATATTGTTGGAAACTATTAATTAAGTCTTACATATTCATGCTTAGTAAAAAGATAGTAATAACATTTTGTTTCAGGTAAGGACCTCACAGCGTCTGTTGTCGGCAACCTTTCAATTAACAGGGACATTTGCAAAACAATAGAACCTAAACAGGCAGAAAGCGATCAATATAAAGGAACGGGGATTTACTAAATGGTTATGAAACAACGGCAATAAACTTTACAGCATCAGTTGTTTAAACGGACTTTGGGAAAAATTGTATTGTTAAGCTCATCGCAGTGGAACTGTCGGCGCTTTTGGGATTCATGTCACATGTTCATGACGCCATCCGGATATTTTATTGCATCGCCTTTAACAGTTATGGATGTACACAATATTCTAGTTTGTTGAATGCCGCTTCCAGATTTCTCATGCCGTTTTAATTTTTCTGAACACCTTAATACAATTCATGTTACTTCCTGCTTTTTCATTTATGTTTCCGGCAGTTTCCATACCAACGGATATCTGGCTTATTGAGATGGTGTGCATTTAACGCGTTTTGCTTATAATGAAGATGTTTGCAACAAATAAACCTTAACAAATACGTTCATAGAAAGACCCGAATTCGTTGATCAGAATTTAGAGGTTTATCGGTGCCAAAGAGATTTAGTTCCCCGACATCTTTACAGAAATCCCGAGAAATCAGGGTTTAGTGTTTTTGTTAACCAAATCTTAAGCACGGTACAAAGAAAGTGATAATTCATTTAAGAATTAAGAAGAATAGTGAGATCACACGGCTTGATGAATTTACTTCAGTGCTGACGCAGGTAAGTTTCATCTTTAAAAGTAATGTTTTACCTTTTATCTTAAAATTTCATGTTCCTCGTTTTTTCTATAACGGCTTATGGGCGGCGTATGGCTATGAGAATTTCTCATGTTTTTTTTAACTGTACCCAAGTGTTTCTGGTCAGCGTTTCTGTTTTAAATAGTGACTCCGTGTCTAAAACAAAACTAACAGTTATCTTGGATTAAGTTACTAACAATAAAAAAAGAAAAATGTGCTTGAGGCAGATTAAGCCAGAGTCCTTATGACGTGCCATACAGAATATATCCGTTTATATTTATTTTAATAAATATTAATTCGATTCGAGTGGTCCAATACATATATTCTTTGTAACCATTTCACCATAAGAGCTTAATCTTACTATGGCTGGTTTAGGAAATATTTTTTAGTGGAGAAGCGTCAAGAATTCAGGATAGCCCGCTAAATTCAAATTTTCTTAAGTTTTTTGTATTTTGCAGGTCAGAGTCAGGTTTTATGTTGATTAAAATATGATTCGCGGCCGTAACAAATATGGCTTTACTCAATTATAATCATTACAATCAGCAATAGTGATTAAGAAGAAGATAAAGGTGTCAAGTGTCATGATTTCATGAAATCATGACATTTGACACCTTTGCTAACTTATGGAGTTGTATTGCTGATTGTAATGACTCTGACGCTTCCCCCTTAAGCCGTCTATAAATAGTAAAGATTGGTTGCATTTTTAGTGAGATTTTATAAAACCTGATATTTTTGATGTGTAACATCTTTCCTCTTGCTTTCCTGCAATCTGTGGGAGTGATTTCGTGTAAAGGGATGGAAGTGTGTAACAGGAAGCCGGGCAAGCGCGCGCTATTTGATTTGCCCAATGAGCGCGCACGATGTTAGTTTGCCGTCAGAAACAACATTGACGAGGCCCCTTTAATGTTGCTTATTACCAAGGTGGATGTCAGACTGAAATTTGTCTACATATTTGTTGAGAAAATCGCCTGAAAAACAAATGACACACCACTATGTCCAAATGTAAAGATCGTTAGTAATCCAATCAGCGCTATTTTCATGGTTAAAAGGCTTCATTTTACTGATCATAAATCATTTTTTTTACAAAAAAATGGACCTAACGACTCCATAAAGTGGCAAGGCGTTGTTTACACAAATAAAATAAAACTGTAATACGCTACCGAATTGGTCCCGTCGGGTTTTTTAGTAAAAAATGGTAGCGATTTTGCGTTTGCGCCGACTGCGTGAGTTTTTTGTTGGTCCTTGTAACAAGTGATCGTTAAATTGCTGAATTTATTTTTAGAATTTACCATGACTATGACAGTTTTGTCCATATTAAATTCAACCAATTTAATCAGTTCATTGATTCCTCGTTTGCATATTTTATCATCGCAGTGCTTATAATTAATAGGCCGTATAAATATGGCATTATCCTAATGCTAACTTTTTTCTAACTTATTTTAGTTTTACAAAATATTGTATGGTTTTTTAAACTTTATCATTTAAACTTATTTAAGAGTGCATGAACAACTTCTCAACATCGATTGTTAAGTGGTTTGGTTAGCTACAAAGTAGGGCAGCGCGGGTTGTTCAATAATCGTGTTGGGCTCAGCAACCAATGCACGTGTTTGGGAGTCGTGCGCCGGCGCAGCTTCGTCGTGCGAGTTCTCTGCCATCGCCGAGATCACGCCAAAGACGTACTAACTAAATTATCTTATTTTGGATGTGATAATTGACAAGTAGGTATACAAAAACGCATTCGTTTAAAAATCCAGCAGTACTGGTTTAGAATTTTAACTTTTTTGACATCGTGTTTTTGGTGGTTGCGACATTTGAGACCGTGAGGACACGGCAAGCGGTGAATACAGAGATCAGGCCTTGACTCCAAATAAATTGGAATAAAAACAGGAGGATGTTGTCACTGATGTAGCTTTTGTTGGCTGATGTCTATCTTTAGATAAAATCCAGTTTGTGAGAAATTGTGGGAAATGATTAGAACTTTATCACATTTCATGCACCCTCTTCTTGGCCACGCCGTTTACACCTAACTTTTGTGTAAGCTGTTTTTGTTTCTTTACTTACAATGTCCCTTCAAATACTTTAATATTCATAAAATAAAATAAATCATTTCTGTCATCTCATATTTTTCTTCATAGATCGCGGCACATCTGAGCGACGGGCGCCCGGACGGTGCGTGTGCGTCGATTGCGCAACGATTGGCTGCACGGCGCGCGCGCCGGTTCCACGCCGGTAACCCTCCTCAAGTTCTCGGCAACGATAACCTCTTTCATGACCAAAGAAGAAGTGGTAGCCAGTATTGCTGCCAATGTTTTAGATACGTGGCCAACATTTGCTTTGAACACCTTTGATAATGTTTTCCATCATTGCAACGCAAAACAATTTTACTTTTTTTTTCATAAAAATCTTGAAGTGACGATCCAACTTTCGGCTTCTATAGTTTGTTCTTAGAAAAAATCTAAACTCAATAGGATTACGGGAAAGTAGGTGAAAGATCAATGACAAAATTCGACTGTTAGTAAGGTAGTCCAGTCTAAGACTGAACTCACGTCATTTTCCCGTGTATGTGTCGTGGCCGATCTTAGAATTTACCATTTCATGAAATGGTCAGCTAAAATTGGCCATATCGTTTAAACGTCAACATTGAATGATATGTTAATCAACGTTTGGCTATATCATTAATGTAGGGTATCCATGGTTTAAGGTGTAGTAAAAATAACCAAGAAACTGCGACCAACTTGGAAGTAGCGCTCGCCGCCCGCTGCCGCGGTACCGCTCGCTACGCTCGCTTAGCTGGCACGCGGTTGGTCACAGTTCTAACCTAACCTAACCCATTTGGTCGGGGTGCGACATAAGTGGCGAAATTCTTCCTGTAACTTAATTTTTTATTTTTAACTCATTTTAAGTGCTATGTTGCATTTCACGCCGCGGCAGCGGCCGGCAAGCGTTACTTCAAAGTTGATGGCTTTCCATTATATCATATTTAGAAACCCAATAAAAGCCCATTGACTTTTTTTGCGTGGTTTCCCTACTTTGTTTGATTTGTTGTATGCTGCCACCATGATGCACAGTAAAAACAAAGGGACATCAACGCCTCTACTGGTGAATAATCTAACTATTTTACGATATGATCACTAATGTTTGGCCACATCATGAAGTAGTCGTGCGTTTAACGGTCATAGCGTCAAACGTTGAGTATTCAATGATCTAGCCAGACCACATCATGATGTGACCAGCGGTCGAAGTTCATTTCATGAAATGATCAACTGGCCACGACGTATGCATAAATTATAGAACAGGTGGCGTTCTGTACTTCTACCAACTCCCATGGAAAAATGGCGTGCGTTTATGTGTTAATTTTGATTCTAAACAAAAAAAAAAAAAAAACTCAATAAAATAATATAAAAACAAAAAAATAACTTGCGTTCTATCAAATGTGCGATGTTTGCCAAGAGGTCGTAGGATATTAGCGAGATATTTATATGAATTATTTATGAAAACATCATGCGGAATTCTTAACATTGTCGGAATGAATGAATTAGTGCTTTAATCTTTTTTTAAACAATAATAACGGTTGAAATTTATACCCGTTATTCAAATATATTTTTTTTGTCGATTTGGGCACTTATCATTTTAAATCCGTGAAAAGGTGTCGAAGGTCGAAGCTGCTAACTAGGATTCGGATTTAACTATTTTTCAAGGACCATGCTATGACATTCTTGAGTTATTTATAGCGGGTTAAGCAAATTCCACAAACTTCACCTTAGCTTTGAAACGAACTCTGTCTTCAATCTTATCAGATAGAACGTCGGTTTGACTTCATTCCGAGGCGATCACAATGATATTCTTCGACGTATCTCGATGGAAACTCTTTTCGCACTTGACAGGCGCTCACGCATAGCCACTGAAGGCGAACTTGATCTTCAACGTTCGATTTAGAAAACAATGAACACGGCTTATTATAAGCCAAAGTTTAGCTTTAATGTGGCTGACTGCTACTATGTATGTTTAAACGAAGCTGTAAATTGCACAAGTGTTTCCAAATCGGCCGTTCGTCTTTCATTTGAAAAGGAGTCCACGAATTGGTGAAGTTACTTTGCCTGCATTGTGAATTATAAGGAAACAATGTTGTAACTTTAAGCTCTGGCTTTGAGTATCATGTCGAAGTGATTCATAACACACACGCCTGTATTCTCCGTAGGGTAGACAGAGGTTTACCACCCTACATTTCGCCAGTTATGTTTAAGTTCCATCCAATGGGGGCGAGCCTATTGCCATCAACCGGGCACAAATCCAGACTCAGGGCTGCTACAGAGCATAAAATTACAGATGGAAAAACTCAATACCACTTTGCTCGACCCGGGAATCGAACCCAGGACCTCATGCTCAACAGTAGCGCTTGCGACCACTAGACCAACGAGGCTGTCAAATATTTAAGGGTAGTGGAATCTGCAGTCTATCTTAGTGCTACGCTTACAAAAGCTAACGATCGGAAGGTCCAAAACAAGTTGCGATCGACATTGAGCAAAAAGTGTTGGCACAAGATAAGGACTGGAGAACAGTCTAGCTACCTTTTTAGAACAGTAAGCAGCTGCAGCTGCAGTTGGATTCTAGGCTTCCTGCCAACACCGCTATATTCCAAACCAGACGATAAGCAAGTTAATAACATCCCGTAGTGGCAGAGCTTCGTCTTCCATCAAGTGTGCCGTGGAAATAGATCGCGGTACAACGGTACCACACCATGTATTCTCGATGATTGCCCTGAAGCACGCGCGTGGCATCACAGGGGAATAAATTGCAATAGTATTAATGTTTTGAACCGGTCCACTGATTACAACTCAAGTGAACACTCGTATTATTCAATTGGTCGCACGAGCCTGCCATTTTGTTATGAAGCGTTGCATTCGTTTATGTATGACTTGTATGAGTGATGTTGTTTGAACTTGTTCTTTGTTTTATTGAACGAAATTCCTAATACTACTGATTCAGGGTGCTTATACTATGTGTAAAAAAAAATCCTGCCCGACCCGAAAGGGGCACATAGGTACTGCAATAAAAAAAACAAAGTATTTTTTTTCAATTATGCATGAAAATAAAAAAGTTATTGCTATTTTTAACCGACTTCCAAAAAGGAGGAGGTTATAAGTTCGTCGCGTATGTTTGTTTTTTTTTTTTATGTATGTCCACCGATTTCTCCGTCAATTGTGGACCGATTTTGAAAATTCTTTTTTTGTTTGAAAGTGTGTGCTCTCGAATTAGTCCCATATAATTTTTATTAACTTTGCTTGGATAGTTTTTGAGTTAGCTACAAAATACGTAATTTTAGATGATAAGTTTCTATCACTGGTAGCAGGTAGTGGTATTCGAATGTGTGTGGGGTAGGTACCACAACTAAAAAGTGAAAAATAAAAACATTTTACAAAAAAAAAACAATCGACCTCCAAAAAAAACACTACAAAGTGGAAAATAACTTTAATTTCGGAAGTCGGTGGCAAAAAATGAAAATACAAAACCCAAGACACCGACTTCCGAAATTAAAGTTATTTTTCACTTTGTAGTGTTTTTTTTGGAGGTCGGTTGTTTTTTTTTGTAAAAAGTTTTTAAATTCACGGGTCATCATAACTTAATAAGTTATGAGTTTACGACTTGTAGACACCCGCTAAACGACGGCCGCCCGCGCCCCATGTAATAAACCGGTAAAATACCCCATTGAAAAAAAAAATGTGGCGAATTTTTCTTTTTTCCTGAAAATTACCACATAAATAGACTCTCAGTACGATACCTAACAACATTCTGACGGATCAGATAGGTTTTTTTTTACATGTTGTTTGTACAATGTTGAAATATTAATTCGGTCCAATCATTTGATATTTCACAATCAATTACTGTTTTTTTCAAAATATAGGACCTACCCGCTTCCTATTTCAAGTGAACTAAAACGGGTGTTCAATATTGAGCTGGATTACTTCTACGAAAGCCTTTTCATGATTTTAAAACAAATAATAACAACGAATAGTGTGCTTTGAAATAAATTCTAACCAGCACGCGTAGCATGACCACCGTAGAAACGAGTTTTGTCGACGGAAGAATAGACAAAATGACAGATTGTGATTGTTTATCTGTCATTTTGTCTATTCTTCCGTCGACAAAACTCGTTTCTACGGTGGTCATGCTACGCGTGCTGTGCATAATATCACCAGAATTGGATATCTAACTAGGAACCACCAGAATTGGATACTTATCTAATGATTAATTAGGTAAGTAGATATTTTTATAAAAATGCTGGTGGCTGGAACCGTTTTAGGTATACCTAATAAGTTATTTCAATATAAAAATAAGGCGTTACTTAAAAACGTTTTTATTTTGGCTCGTGTAAAAGAATTAAATAACGTAGTTAATTGAGTTTTAACTGAAGTTAATAAAACTGTAATAAATTGCTTTGAACAGCTGTTTATTCCTACTTATGTTTCGCAAATAAGAAGAAAATTAAGTACCTATAAATATGAATTTTAATTTACAAAAAATTTATATTCATGGAGTTTTTTTAAATAACACCAACTGATGAAACAATATTGTTTGATTTGGTGTCGTCTCAGATGGTCTGAAGATTTGTATAAATTAAAATTTATAAAAATATCATCATACTTTATCATCCCAATAAAAGCTTCCTGTCTTTTATCTACTTCATTCTTCCCTGTTTTGCGTCAATCTTATACAGTTTTTTCAGACAAGCAAATTATGTCATTGACCCATAGCTAAGAATAATAACCATTTACATTAGTTCAAAACGTCTCACCATATGTGATGATTAGAGATTGGATATTCGGATGCATATTTACCTAAAGTTGAGGGTGTTGGCTATTATAGAATGCACATTTGTATTGAAAAAATCCCGGGATTCCCGGATGAACTTTAAAAATTGTGATTATAGAATCGAATGTACACTAACGTTCAGGTGTTGGCTAATATGGAAAGCACTTTTGTATCGATCGCAAAAATCTCGCGACTCTGGAATTGATAAATTTGGTACTTTTTATCTATAGAAATGCTAGCTAATGTTGTAAAGTAGGTTGCCAAATTGCATAGATAAACAACTCGGTGTCTTGAGTTTCGTAAAAAAATGTTTAGTGGGTTTAGTGGGTAAATTTTTATGTTAACACCGCAAAAGTAACCTTCATAAGAGGGCTGATAAGTCATTTCCATACCATGTATCTGATTAGTTTTGTATTCCCGGATGTTATGGAATTCCGGGATTTATGTTAATTTTTTTATTTTTTAAGAAGCCACTTCCATAATTTCTTAGCCAAATATTAACTTTAGGTAAATATGCATCCGAATATCCGATCTCTAGTGATGATAGTTTGCACGTTAATTACACAAACGTGATAGGACGCGGACGTAGTTGTAGCATCGCCTACGTGATTCGTAGAACGTTATCACCCGCACCGAGTTCTGAACAGTGAATATTTTAAAATAAATATGTCTGATATAAACGTCATCATACCTAAACTGGTCTAGAACTTGATTGCATGTTGTGTCTATGGTAGGTATTTCCTATGATACCCATGCAGTCATAGGTCTAGTATATTTATATACCGATCTTCGATTATCTATCAAACTCAATTCTTAAATTCATTGACAGACATCGCACAGCCTGAACCGCTGGGTTAACAAGTATGAAATTTTACACAAGAGTTTTTTAACGTAGGTGAGCAGTTGAGCACAAAGGGAGAGTTTTTGAAAACTCACCCCTCAAAAGGGGTAAACAGGGAACTTTTGTTTGTATGTAAGTTCGTCATTTTTGCTGATGGGAAATTCATCGGGCCCACCGTTTGTCTCAATAAAGATGTTTTCGAGGTTAGATGAGAGCAGCTCATCAGTTATGACTGATCCTGGATTTTTCCCAAACATCATAATGTTTGGGAAAAGTCCGAGATTGATGAGTCAATATTTTTTATATAAATTGACTAATTATAACTGTTTTCCTTAAAGTTGTATCAATAGCACATATTCTTTGAATTGGTTTTCGAATTAGGGATTTTGGAAGTAGGTAACCCACTAAGCAAAATTATGCCCGATATCTATGCAAAATAAGATTAGCGGAATTACCAACCTATTAAGTTTTTGATGTACTAGCAGGTTATTTATTTGTGCATTTTGAGGATGCTATAATTCCTGTTGTCTGCAAGTATAATGTTATTTGGAGGAAATATTTTGTAAAAGAAGCGTCTTATTTATAAAATTAAGGTGAATGTTAAGTCCATACAAATGCATAGTATACATTTAAGTCACATACAATAGCATTGTAAAAAGCAATGTCTTTCTCGAGAAGGCCACGATCTAAAAATACCAAGTAAATTGCGTATTTAAACTATTTATAGAAAGAATATTCAATAAACATATTCAGGCCGTTTTAAATGGTAAAAGGTTGTGCACATTTGCAAATACCGCTCAGAAAGAAAAGTGAACTTAAAAATAAAATTGATTTCGGTAGTAATGGAAAAGGCAGCTTGTGTGGTAAAAATGTTAATTGTTTAAAAAAAAAACACGGTGGCACTCTGGGAGGTCCGACAGAAGTGAAAACTTGAAACAAAACCGTCACCGGGGTAATCAACGCGTTGATGTCTTTTACGCCACGGTGTCGGTAACAGGTCGCGAAATCAATGGTTTAGTCTCATCTCAAAAATACCCAACGCTAAAGAAGTTTTCACTTCAACAACAGTAATGTATTTGGATTTAAATTATGTTTAAAATTAAATAATTGCTGAATATTGGTTACCCCGAAGACCAAAAGATGCAAGGTGCATTTTCATAATCACGCATGGTAATCAAGTTGGTGATTACAGAATGTCGTTTTAGTGTATAACAGGAATCAAGGATGCTGCCAATATCTTCAAGACCTCTTAGTTGCCTTTGACTACAGGCAGTGTGGGGGATAAACTGGTATTTACTTTCCCGATGTCACTTATAAGAAGTGTCTACGCCTATGGTGTACCTAGTAAGATCTAGTTACATGAAAATGTCAATCGTATTCCGATACCTCTCAGGCATAGCAGTTTTTATAATAACAAGTCGTATGATTAATTTAATAAGTTTAGAAACATTGTGCCCATGTTTGTGTTACTTTGCGCAAATGCGGAAGTCGGATATATCGATAATGCATGTTCATGTCCTGTGACCTAAAACACTGAATCTAGCAACGGTACTTTGCTGATAAATAGCTTTATTTATTCATTAGTACAGCCAGTGAACACACCATTGTGTGCTTAGATATTTCGCCGTAGGATTATTAAAAGCATCAATTTATTACCACCTACCGTTTTAACTTTATCCATTTAGAAATAACTATTATGACAACGACTGCTATTGATGGTTAATACCTGTATCGAAATGAAAATTATATTGTTGTTTCCATAAAAACTTATAAAATGTTGTAATCTTCTGAGCTCGTGTGGAGTTCTACGACGTCCATAAGTTCCATTATAAGTTCAATTGTGAGAACTCTTCGTTACGTGAATTAAACGTCAGAAAATTCTCAAGGCATGTTCACGTGTAGCTAACTACCTACCTACGTATACCGGTTGTCAAAAGGCTGCGTGGTGCGCGGGCGACGGCGGGCTGGGCTGCGGGGCGCGCGGGGCGGGCACCGGGTACAGCGACCGCAATAGCGATGGTTGCCGCGCCGCAGCCACCATTGCCAAGATCACGGACCGCGCATGCGCGGCGAATGTCAGCCACGTCACGATTGAGCTTCGTGCTATCGCGATTGGATCGTTCGGATTTAGAACTTGGAATACAATCACGATTTAACCATCGAAATTTCTTGTTGGCTGTACTTTAAAAATAACTTGATGTCATTTCTTCCTCTAGACTGATAAACGTAGCAATATCATTTATGCAGGTACTTATGCATGGGCCATTTCAATGTATATGTTACCTACTTCAGGCGTAATATTCAAATATGTATGTAATACCTACTTACTACAACGAATTCATGAATTTGTTTCTGGTAAAGTTTTCAAGACGAGAAATGTTGGGAAATGTTGCGTGACAAAGTCATCAATGTACGAAATTGGTTATATTATTACATGAATGTGCTAAACATTTAATTTTGCCCCTCAGAAAAATTAGCCGTCAACATTCCTATGCAATGTTATTCACTTGATCTCACGTCAATTTTATTTCAATCGAGCACCAATCACGCACGGTTCCCGTTCCCCAAACGAGTAGCTATTATGCAACCGTCTCACATAGGCACGCACGTTTTTTGCCCGCCATCCCCACTGTAAATAGTGTCCCAAGACTCCTGACGAGCTTTGGTTCGCGTCGTCGCCTTGTATATATAATAGCCCTTGCCCTATCTTTATATGGGCCGAGCCGTAGCCTCCCGCAATCCTCATTCAGTACACGTAAGGTAGCGGCCCTAAGGACCGGGTTTTTGTAACAGCGCAACAGGTAGAAAGGAAAGGATTGCGAGTGCAGAGCGAGAACACATGACATCATCTTCATGTCTGTCTCGCTCGGCGCGCCGGCGCAGGAATGCCGGACGATTTGTGCTTGCGCATAATACAGACGGTTCGTGCGACCACTGTATAGTTATAGTTATGTATAGCCGAGCATAACCAACACACACTGCCCTAATGCGTACGGGTCATGTAGCGGGATTTACAGAGTTTAGCCAGTGAAATTTATATTGAAAGGGAGTCTGATGATTTTCGAACATTATCACCTTTTTTGACTTTATTTGTTCTATTTTAGAAGCTTTCAGTTTTGATAATAATATTATAGAAGTAAATTAATTTTTTTCTTCATCCTTGAGAACTACGTTTAATATAATTTTAAAATTAATTCTCGATAAGTTAAAAACTGAAATAAAAGATTCAGTAAGACGCACACGCAGACGCAGACGCACTGGATATAGGCAGCATAAGCTTACAGCCACTCATCCCGTTTAATGCAGATGCATGTTAATTTAAGCAGGTTTCCCATTTTTTTTTTTCATATCGGTATCCTATTCCATATACAAATAAAATATAAGTAAAAATCTTTTTTAAAACAAGCTTTCAATGAATAAAAAGTACTAAATAAAACTTACGCGAACTTTAATATTTTCTTAAAATCTTGAGGCTTATATTTAAGTGTAAGGAGGACATACGCCTCAAACTTTTAAGAAAATATTAAAGTTCTAGGTTCACGTAAGTTTTATTTAGTACTTTTTAGTTAATTAAAAGCTTGTTTTTAACCTTCCTATACCCGCGCGTTGGTCTGTGACACCGACAAAATACATTTTCGTATTTTTTTATTTACTCGTAATTCCTAGCAATCTGCACTTTCTGGTAGCTGCATGATTCGTCGCTAGCTTCACTTCAGTGTGCTAAACGCGTTCGTGCGAGTAGCGCGTGTGCGCGTTTTTGGCGCCAATTGGTCTCTGGAACCGACGCGAGTATAGGTGCAATTTTTTTGGTGAGTTAAAACTTTTGTTTTTCTTATATTTTTGAGTTGTTTTGTATATTTTTCCTTCAATTATCACATAAAATAACCATTTTTTAGATTTTTTTGGTTCAATTTTATCATGGACGACAATCAGATAAGATTATTATTGAACAACGAAAACTCAGATTCAGATTATGGTGATGAAAACGACAGCGATATGCAGGATTTAGTTGAAACACAAGAAGATACACATGATACTGAGCAAGAAGATGATTCTGAGACCGTAAGACGCGGTACAACTGCGCTAAGTGCAAAACTTACTTCTGCATGGAACATGCTATTATGGTATGCTCTGACTGCCATGGTGAGACTTCTGCCTAAGACTAGTTATAAATTTGTAGTTCCTCAACATGTTATCTTTAAGATTTTAAAGTTTTTTTTTAGTTCATAGAGGAAAATAATTATTTTTGTTAACTTTTTCGTAGCTTCTAGGAAAAACATCTCAATTTATAGAGACTGAAATATAAGACTATTAGTCAATAATTATAATAAATATTACTGAGATTTTAAGCTTGTTTTATTTATTATATTCTCTAGTTTAAGAATACATAAAATTATCATAGGTCTTCTAGAAAATATTTTTTACAATAACGCCCCAAACTTTTGGTCTGTGACACCGTACGCGGGTATATGTGTTACAAATTTTGGCGCGGGTATAGGAAGGTTAAAAAGATTTTACTTATATGTTTTTATTTTGTACTTTAAGCATTAGAATTTGTTTAAATATCTGTTCTATCACCTTCACAAATCCAACGAGCCTAACACTACAGGGGTATCTTGTAAGCGCGAGGAACTCTTGTGGCCACCTTCCGCCTCTATAATCAGACCCTGGACTACACCTTAGGCTATAGTTTTTGTAACGACACAAAATTAACGAGCCCAAACACATCAGGGCTATCTAGTTTAGTTGAGGCATTCCTGTGGCCATCTTTTGGCTCCATCATCGGATCCTAGATATTACTTTGGGTAATAAATAGCACATCTCGAATAGCAGAGTCCAAACACGATTGTGCTATTTAGTTTGATTGAGGAGTTCCGGTGGCCACTTTCCTGCTCCATCATCAGACCCTGGACATCATTTTGGGCTGTAGTACTTGTCAAGACAAAACGAACGGGTTCAAACTCAACGACGCTATCTTATTTAATTCCTATGGCCATGTTTGGACTTCATTATCAAACCAGCTCCATGGTATCATATTTTTAAGTCTCCGTAGTTATATAAATATGCCAAGTTTCAGCTCAATCGGATGCCAGGAAGTGCTTCAAAAATGGATGACAATTAGAATAACTGAAAACACATCGAACGAAGCATGCTGATAAAAGCTTATAAATACATTAGAGTAAAAGCAACTGAAAAAAAAAAAAGATGAACATAGATTTAAGGGTTCTTCCACGCACGTTTTTTGCGTTTTAAATAATTTTTGTTTGTCCCTAAATCTCTTTCTTGGAGCATCACCAAAATATGTTACCCTTATTTACAAGCGCCCAGCAGGATCTACACAAAAGACTTTTTTAAACAGTCAACTGTCAATCCTTGAAAAATTCGCAAAAAAACCCCTAGAAACGTGACTTCTTATTTATACGTTAAATAAATAAAGCGACGTTGCGTCTAGAATATTAAATAAACAGTAAAACCGGTACCTGAGTGTATGTAAACATTGTTAAAAAAACTTCATTTCGTGGCGATAATTGAGGAGAATCCTGTTGAATCAATTTACAGAGAACGATGTGGCAAAAGTCGTTTGGAAGTCAAACGATATGCTAGTCAATATTGAGTAAAAAATATAGTTTACCAAAAATAAATTGAAGAAGCTGTTTGAATTAACTAACTGGTTGTATTATAAAGTGCAATGTTTTAACAATGATGTAATTTGAGGTACAAATGATGATGTTAATCAAATGATAAAATATGAAGAGAAATTGGTTTTTCTCTTCATATTTTATCATTTGAATACTTGGTTAATTTACGAAATTCAGTTTTGAGTACCAATGACAAAAGAAGACGTTTTTACTGTTTAATATTTGTTTAAATTAAAGGGCGGACCGCGGAAGGTATGTTCAGACGTGTGTCTCGAGTTTTAGAGATACCAAAAGGCGTTAATGTTGTAGGTAAATCTAAAAAAAAATTGGAACAGGCTTCGGTAAAACCTTCATAAATAGGTTAGGTAGGTAGGTAGCCATAAGGTAGGTGGGTAACCTATAAGGTTTTATGGAAATTAGGGTCCAAAACTAGAGTTTAGTTATTTGGAAGTGGTATAACGGACTGTACCAGACTGTCATGTAATAGAACCAGATGGAGGGAGATCAAAACTCATTTTGACCACGACCGCGCTATCAAGAGCGAAGGGAAGAAGAAGATAAGGGAATTTGTCAGCTGGGATTCCCTTGGCCCCAACTGGGGACCCCTTTGACTCCAGCTGTTGTTTTTTTATTTGCCGTTGATAATTTACTAGACGATTACCATAATTTACTGACCTCGATCAACTAAAAAGGCTTCGTTTAAATAAGTAATTAAATCAGAATAACTTAATATTCAGACGTATAGCAATTTTAATAGTGAAAAAACATAAAACGGATCACTTGTGTAGTTCGTAGCACCGGCACCGTAGGCATTCGTAGCAATGCCAAATAATTAAATCCTTTAAATAGATTTCATCTAAAGCTTCTAAGGAATAAAGGCTCCTCCTTAACTTGTCTATTTATCAATACTACGCTTGGAACTACGATTTTGATGTTTATGAATTTAAAAAAGTTTTACAATTTTTTTTTTTTTTTGGCTTTGAAAGTTTTATTTGCATTTGTTGAGGATGATGATTTAATGGTTTTAAATATCATATTTAGTTCATTTTACTTTACCCACACTTCCATAGGTGATTTTAGTAGGTATCTATACATCTAGATTTGTATTGGATGCGCTTTTCACCATCAAGTTAAAGATAGTTAATTGATTCAGGCGTGACCTTGCGGAAATCCATTACAAAATATAATAGACGTTGTTATATTTAGTAATCTGTTTGGCTAAACTATTCCTAAAGAACCTGTAAGAAATCAACACGTGTTTCACCTCTTAACGAGGCATCCTCAGGATGACGATTGACTTGTCGTGAACCCGAACATGGCGTGTTGCCACACCGAGCTGGCTGGCTGGTGGTGGTTAGGAATAGTAAAGCGGGACAGGTTACTAAATTTAACAACGTCTATTGTATTTTTATTTTTCTTTTCACTGTCATTTATTTAGAGTATTTATTCCGGAAGGTTTGTGTGTATACCTGTGTATCTATAATACATTAATATTTAGTTTAGATTTAGCACAGAAATCTCCATGTACATGTCGCCATTGCACCCGTGCGAAGCAGGGGCGGTTCGCTAGTACATAAAGTATAAACCAAGACACACGTACATAGGTTTGTAAGCTAGATGTGTCTGCGTAGCAAAGCACTACGAGATGGAAATTCTACGAAATATGCTCGCATATTTTACAACAAATTAAGAACTTACACTTATGACTTAATTAAATATAATACAAAGATATGTGTTTAATTAAAATTAAACGGCATATATTCGTGTCGGTGGTGATGTCGGCCGTTTCTTGGGTAAATATGTTACCGCTGAGTCGCTGGTCACATAAAAAGTTTCCTCCGAGATCCGGTCTCACTGGTCCGTAAGATCGACGACCTCAGGTCGCCGTTTGACTTATGGAAATAAGTTTTCTTGCCTCATCAGACTGATAGACTTTGATGGTTTAATCAATATTTTTTAATTTTCATAATTGTGGGAACTTTTCTTTGGTGCGACCTATTTACTATTCAAGTTTAACATTTCAATTTGATTATATTTGTCATTCGCATCTTTAGCATCAGATTTTATATCTATAAATACAATTCCAGTCTTGTCAAATCCCTTAAAAATGTCATACCTGACAAAACCGTCTTATATCTAACCCTAAAATGCTTACGTTATTTTAATGCGTTTTTTTATTGGAAGCTTCTAGTGATTATTTCGCATGTGACTCCTTTCTTCGGCCCCTGCGCCTGCGCGCGCGCTTACATCAGTGACGATAACGTTATGAGACTTACGCGACCGGTTACGAGCCGGCAGACACCGCAGTTCCACTTTTGTTATATTCCCCATCATACATTATATATAA
Organism: Agrochola lychnidis; assembly: GCA_963680765.1. Taxonomy (NCBI): domain Eukaryota; kingdom Metazoa; phylum Arthropoda; class Insecta; order Lepidoptera; family Noctuidae; genus Agrochola; species Agrochola lychnidis. The sequence goes on from OY796857.1 coordinate 10,709,028, forward strand.
TGCTTATATTGGTTTTATTTATTAAAGATACAAACATTATCGCAACTAGTTGATCGTCGTTGAGAAAGTAGCGCAAGACTTTTATTTGAATATTCAAGATTTAATCAATATTAATTTATTTTTGTTGTTGGAAATAATTTATGATTGATACTGTTTGCTAATAGGGCTATGTGTACAATTTTATTATAATGTATGAGAAGATATCGATGTATATGACAAGCAGGTGCAGATTTATAGTTAATGCTAAGCTTAGCACCTTTCTTCTCGTTTTTGGAACGAAGATGCGCCAAGCTAGCCCGTGAAATTTAAATTTTCTTACGTTTTTAGGGTTCCGTTGCCAAATGGCAAAAAACGGAACCCTTATAGATTCGTCATGTCTGTCTGTCTGTCTGTCTGTCTGTCTGTCCGTCCGTATGTCACAGCCACTTTTTTCCGAAACTATAAGAGCTACGCTGTTGAAACTTGGTAAGTAGATGTATTCTGTGAACCGCATTAAGATTTTCACATAAAAATAGAAAAAAAACATATAATTTTGGAGTTCCCCATACTTAGAACTGAAACTCAAAAAAAAATTTTTCATCAATCCCATACGTGTGGGGTATCTATGGATAGGTCTTCAAAAATGATATTGAGGTTTCTAATATCATTTTTTTCTAAACTGAATAGTTTGCGCGAGAGACACTTCCAAAGTGGTAAAATGTGTGTCCCCCCCCCTGTAACTTCTAAAATAAGAGAATGATAAAACTAAAAAAAATATATGATGTACATTACCATGTAAACTTCCACCGAAAATTGGTTTGAATGAGATCTAACAAGTAGTTTTTTTTTAATACGTCATAAATCGTAAACCGCAATTTACCTTTCATTCAATGTTACTTGCTGCTACGGAACCCTTCATGGGCGAGTACGACTCGCACTTGGCCGGTTTTTTAAGTCAGTGTCAGGTTGCATGTTGATTAAAAGATGATTCGGAACGTAACAAATATAGTTTTATAGATTCATAATCATTAGAATCAGCAATACAACTCCTTAAGTTAGAATTGGCCTTTTTTTGGGTGGCAAATTATCAAATAACTTCTCCCGCTCTGGGTAGAGCGGGAGGGCGTGTCAGACTCTTCCTCCTTAAGTTAGAATTGGCCTCAAATATCATGATTTCACGAAATAGTCATTCAATAGGGTAATATGAACTAAGAGAGTTATAGTTGTATTGATAATTTTATGATTATAATTCTATAAATAAATATTATGATTGATGAGCAGTGGTGGCCCAGTGGTAAAAGCCGCGACTTACGAGTTGTAGGTCGTAGGTTCGAACCCAGACAGGCGATTTACTTTGTGTAAATTATTTCATCACCACTGCTCTCAAAACGGTGAAGGAAAATATCGTGAGGAAACCGGCATGTCCTAGAACCGAAAATTCGAAGACATGTGACATCTACCAACCCGCACTGGGCTCGCGTGGTGGATTACGGCCCACTCCCTCTCACAGAGAGGAGGCTTGTGTCTCAGCAGTGGGAACATTTATAGGCTGATGATGATGATGATGATAAAATAAATATTTGATACGGCCGAGAAGATATTTAGATCAACATACAACCTGATATTGACCTGCAAATTCAAAAAATTTAAGAAAATTTGAATTTCGCGGGCTACCCGGACGCTCTCGCCTTAACGCGGCTTACGGTAGGGGTTGATTGGTAGAAATCGTCACATAAGGAAAAAGCGTTATACCTCCTCCATGCAACTATCTGTCCCTGTCTACCTCTTTCTATTATTGCCCGAGCGAGCGAAGCGTCTCTGCTTCAAGTCTGGCAAAATATGCTTTCATGTGTCAGTTTGTTGGTACTCCTCAACAGGTCGTATTTTACAATCGATCTGGACGAAACTTGGTATACAGATTTTAAGACTTTATAGATTTTTTTGTCATCGGGGATTTTTGATTAAAGGAGCACTTCCTCCAAAAAGGGGTAAAAAGGGGCTACTGGATACCTCCGCTTTACGAGATCCGATTTCGATGGTTCTTTTTTTTAAAGGTAACTTTAAGTTGGTCTCACAAAAAGTTGGTGAAAATCTGATGAGGACTACTAGTATACGAGTGTGCGAGTATCGCGACAGGAACTTCGTTCCTGACGGGGGTTTCCCGACGCACACGTTTTTTTATTTTTTTTATGTTAAATTCCTTTCTAGCTTAGCTAGTACCAGTGTGTTTCATGTTTATTTTAGAGATTGAGCTGAAAATCAGCCATCTATGCAAATATAAAAATGCGATATGGATATCATTGTTTTCATAAAAACTGAAAAATAATATGAATTATTAATTTAACTGAAGTTACAATAGGAGAGTCAACATTGAGAAGACAATAAAAGAAGAGAGAATATAGGTAGGTATACATATTTCAGGTTTTGTCAATATTTAAACTATTCATTTTTCCATAAGAGCGGAAATATAACATAGACGCGACTACGCGGCATAGCCGGCAACACCTAACTATTACAAAGCAAGCGATGTTGCAATTCAAGAGCCGAGGCTGCTTTAGCGGTCGCGCTCGGCGGTGCAGCACGATCTGGCGTTCCGCTCTGCGCGGGCGCATGCCCCCCTCCCCACGTCTCCCCCATTTCTTACTGCCCCGCGGCCCTGACCAAGACACAGACCCCACAGAGGCGAAATGTTACGAAATTGAGTATCGACCAAACGAGTTTGCGTCTGTAGTGCAGGGCTACAAGACGATGTCGTAAGTGTTCAATGGGAATTGGGAACGGTAGTCTAGTTTACTTGCATATGCCAGGTGCATCGTGTTTCCATTTTTAGAACGACTCTTTTATGATGATATCTAAAGATCGCATCGGGCTAATTGTGTTTTGATTTACGACGGTCAAGGGTAGAATTTAAGAATGATGCATTTCAAGAATGCACGCGTGGACGCCACTTTGAGTTTGTAAAACATGAGTTGTAATAATAAACTATGATTTACAAATTGTACTGGCAGAGTTATAAGTACTTATAAGTTATGATTTACTAATTGTACTGGCAGTTTTATTATGGCAAGTTTCGCCCCGTAATCTTCCCGTAAGACCGTCATTACGGGTGTGCAATTTATCTTCTGTACTCATTACGCGGATGCAGTAACTTTGATGAGCTCGGTCTATGTTTACTATTTATCTATGGCATCATGTTCGTACGTACGTCTCATGGAAAATTATAGCTGTAGTAAGATGTTTTGTAGAAAAATATAGTGTTTAAATTCTCGGACTAAGAAAATACGAAAAGGCGTTATGCAATGAATTATAACATCGTACAATTCCAGCAGTTAAATTTATATGTCTGGATATTTTATTTTGTTACTAAACAACAGATACCCAATGCCTATTATTACAGATTTGTGTGTCTAGATAAAAGTGAACTTTAACATGATAAACATAGATATAAATGAACATTTTTACACTGTTCTGTAACACATACAAATTGGCTCTACTTTTATCGACCACAATTAAAATTATTTAAAAAGAAAGCTTTTTAACAATACGTATAAACCAGACGACAGGACAGACGCTAAATTATCTAAGGTTTTTATTGGGAAGCAATTAGAAATACGGGGTGTCCAGTAAAAGTTGACATCTCAGGACGCGAAGAAAACTGTCAACAGTATGTGAAATTAAGACCATTTCTGTTTAATTCCTTATTTGACCGAGTGCCAAGATACTGTGGGTGCTCTGCAATTACAAATGCCTTCCTAACAAGGCTATTTGTCAGTCGGTACAATTAGCTTTCGTGTCACATAACAAGGGGCTTGTGAATTTAATCGAGACTGTCATCGAACACTCCACCTGCTGATTTATTTTTTCGCAGCTTTTTGTGTCATCGGATAGGCAGAGAGTGATTAAAAGTTAAATGCCAACACTGTTGTCCTCTCCAGTGACTGGCGTTTTATAATTGTTTTAATTAAAGTGTCCCTTAATAGCAATACGGTCTTGCAAGTCGATATAACAGTAAAGTATATTAATTGATTGCACAAGAAAGTCTAAGCTTAGTCAGTTTTTCAGAATGTGCAAGAAAAGACAGAAACGTGGGACACTTTTTTTCTTTTTTTTAAAGTTTGCCCTTACTAGGAATTTCTCCTGTATTGTGGGTGCGTTTACAAACATTCAAACTCATATACACAAACAGCCAGACCCGGGACAACTACTTGTAGGTCATAAATATTTGTTCCGTGCGGGAATCGAACCCGCGACACGCAGCGCAGCAGTCAGTCGCTTAACCACTGCGCCAACCGTACCGTCCGTTTTATTTATTACTAGATTTTCACTAGATTTTCTCTTATTTTATAAACTGATTTTAAATAACTGCCAAAAAAAGCAAAAATAAATTTTGAAATGTGCACCTTTTAAATCTGTTTTCTATTTAATATTATTTTTTCTAATAAAAGAGTCTAACTCTAGAAAACACCAAAGTGGGACCTATCAACCAGACGAAGTTTTCTTAGAAGGACCATTGACCATTGTTAATTCCGGGACTGCAATATCACATAGTTTGAAGAAGTCTTAAGAAAATGCCGTAATATGTAATAATTACACACCTTAGATGATAGGTTGTTAACCCATCACCTACGAGCACCTCAGTAGGTGTAGGTACCATTAAATAACTGGTTTCCTTTACTTGACATTTAAAAATAACGTGGGTGGACAGCTGACGTACTGTATGTTTTTCTTTCACTGTTGTAATGCCAGGAAAATATACGGTCTGACCATTTCTTAAAGTAGAACAAACTGACAGTACTTGTCTGTAATTGCGTAATCATTATAATATTGGAAGGGGAATGTTGAAAATCTTTAAAGGATTTCTATCTATTAAATGTTCTTTATTTAAAGTCACAACTTTATAGGATTCGATTCAAAAGACCAGCTATTTGACGAAAAAGAAGTAGTAATTACTATTAATCAGTTAACTTGAAAAAGTCTACTGTAGTAACTTAGTCCATGCCGTAGGTACGTATCGACGCTTGAAAGGCAACATTGACTAAGCGACATGGGTTCCCATGTCGCTTAGTCAATGTTGCCTTTCAAGCGTCGATGTATATATAGATTGTACAACATTTATGCATTACTAAAGAGGCGTCATAATAGCTACTATTTGGCTTGTCCATTTTAGAGTTCCGTATCTCAAAAGGAAAAACTATACCCTTATAAGATCACTCGTGTGTCTGTCCACAGCCAATTTGCTCCGTTGAAATTTGGTATGCATATGTATTTCTGTGACCCAAATATCGATGTGTAACGTAAATAAATGAATTTTGAATATGGGGGTCACATTTGGGGGGCAAATAAGAAAAATTTAAAAAAAAGTCTAGCTAACTGTACCGTGTGACATATCAAATGAAAGAGCTTGTTGCGAGGATCTTAACCGGTTTTTTTTTTTGTTATATCTAGCATATTGTAGTGCATCTGTACAGCAAGTGATTAGGGTCGTGTTAACAATAACGAATGCAATTTTCAGATAATTTAACGAACTAAATGCGAGCAGCTCATGAACCTCCAGCTCAAAAACACAAAAATGTGTTACATTTTAAGATTATATCCGTACAACTTAACAAATTACGAAATAACAAGCAGCTGGGACAGTTTTAGTATTTCCTTTATATCTTTACCAACATGTGTAACAGAAAGGGATCCTAAATCGCTGTGTCAAACATACAAACCAGACTAACCTGTGCCTCTTGGCTGTTTCACTTGTGATGGTTATCACAAATCTTGTGCAGGTGCTGTGTCGATGTAGAATATGATTTTGTCAAGTTTTTCGACAACGCGTGCGCGCAGATTGCTTGCATTAATTATTATGGCTTCATATAAAATTATTGCACCTGCTTTTGGCAATAAACTTTAATGTTAGGACAGTAAATTGGTTTTGTCAGTTTATTTTTAGGATCTTAAAATATAAAAATTTCTTACAGCATGTAGGTACTAAAATATTGTTACTCTACGTTATTTTATTGAAGTTATCACTATTAAAGTAATAACATTACTAATAAGGCGTTATCAAATCACGCCTTTCTTCTGTGGGAGTCTGTGTAAAATATTAACTTCAGTACATGTGCTTCTAGTGATTGCTATGTGTAATGTGAATTTGATAGTGTTCAATTACTCCATGTCTATCATTAAGGACCACCGTGGAGTGCTGGGTTTCTGTGATTATCACCACAATGTTTGTAACTGCACGCTGCGTGGTGAGGGTTAAATTAATTTCACAGTTTCAAACTATCTTATCTTCCGCGTCATGAAATGCGGGTAATTTTTCAGTGACAACAATAATAGTTTTGCGAATTTACTTTTGCAATTTAACACTGTAATTATTTAAGGTAGGTAAGTCTTTGTTATTTAGTAGTTTCTTTAGAAGACGGGCAAAGCCGTGTTACAAGCGTGATCTTTCATTCGAATTGGTTGGAAAACTTCAATCAACAGACTATAGTTTTTTTTTTTTTTTTAAATCCATGCCTTACGGGTTTGAAAAGTCTTCCAGGTGAATGAATGCATTTTTGCAAATTCATCAAAGATTTTGATGGGACTTGGAACACCAACAAAAACGTCATGAAAACAGGACATATCTTAATGTTTATGTTCATTATCTCAACTGAAAATAAAGATGTTAAATAAACATTCAACATTCACCAACCTGTCGCGAAGATCTTACTGAGTCACTTGAAGCAAATGACAATTGTACACGCAGAGTTCAAAACAGTTGGCTACAACAAAGAGGTGCCATGCATATTCATGTTTCGCGCCCCCTTTACTAGCGTCCCGGCTGAATTGCGCCCGCGCCGCTGTGACACCGATTCTCTACGTTCAAGATACTTCGACTGTATGAGAACGTTGATCACTTTTGGACTTTGTCACATTAAACTTGTTACTTGTCATTAGAAGCAGCCATCTTTATTACGTTGGCGATATGTCTTTTTTCACGACGCTTTTAGTCCCGTTTAATTTGACAGGGTTCTAAGTATGTTCTAGTTTTCATAGTACGACTGCACCTAAATAAATCCTTTGTTTACTATTTAGGACAGACAGGTGGGACGATTAGTTACAGGTTGATATGTGGAGCAATGTCGTTGGTGTAGTTTAATGTTTTCAGGGTAGGGAATCAATTAGATGGATTTTAGATGAGGGCTAATCATAAAAGTTCGCAACATCGCAAATAGCTGTCAAATATTTACCTATTTTGATTAATTTGGCAATATTACTCTATGGAATTAAGAAATGTGTCTAACCAGTGAACTAAAATATTGATTATGAAATGCAATAATTAATATCGTAACACCGAATATTTAGTTTTAGATGTTAAAAAAAGTATTTGGAATTTTTCCAAATGTTTTTTTTACAACTAAAAAGGTTACAACATCAAATTCAGTATTATAATTGCAATTCATTATTAATATTCTAGTTCGCTAGTTAGCCACATTTCTTATTTCCATACAGTAATATTGCCAAATTAATCAAAACAGTGAAATATTTGACATCTATTTGAGACGTTGCCCACTTTCAGAATAAACGCTCTTAAGTGTGAGGAATTTTATTAGGGATACTGTTAATAAGACTTCGATGATAAGTAGGAAGACGCCATTGGTTTTACTGAAAGCCAGAATCGACGTTTTTATTTTTGTCTAATTTGACTATAAACCTAGTGTATCGCCTCGAGTCTTTCCTTTTCATATTCATGCAAACAAACTATTAAACTTCGTAACGCTATAACCAGTCAGTAAATACAAATTAAATAAAAAGAAGCCAGTCATAGAAAACCTGTTAAGTTCAAAAGAGGCAGTTTATTGCTCAAACGCGAACCTATACATGATCTATTCATTACAGCGGGTGATACAGCAAAATAATCACTCGGATCATTCGTAGATCGAAGTTTGTTAAAATCGTGGAGGCTCTTACGGGTTCCTGTTTCAAAACCCAATCGTTGTTTACAATTTTATCTGTGAGTGCAACATAACAATGGGTTATGGCTACGAGTACTATGCTTTTCTCTAGCAGATGAAAATTTAATAATTATTTGTGGGCAAGATTTTTTTCTTACCGATTCCTTCGTTGTTTAATTAAATCAATGACTTTCAAGTTATTTTTATCTGCAAATTCAAATATTCAAAATTCAAAAGTCATTTATCCAAACTGGGCTGAGAATCAGCACTTTTCGAACGTCAAAATTACATAAGACTGTCCCCCAAAACGCCCACCCTTCACCACTTCCTAGTGCCTTTCGCTGGGAAGAAGTGGCGCAACAAACTCCCCAGCAGCACAGCTGTCTGTTCAAAATAACTTACATTTCGTGGCTAAGTACTAACAGCCGCACAGGTCGGTTCATCAGGTTAAACTACGCTTGCCGGGGTTGGTCCGGGGATGGGTGACCATTTCTACATACCAAGACTCCTCCGTGCCTCGAAAAGCACTTTAAGCCGTTGGTCCCGGCTGTCATTCATGGATCTTTGACAGTCGTTACGGGTTGTCAGAAGCCCGAAAGTCTGACAACCAGTCTTACCAAGGGTATCGTATTACCCAGTTACTGGGTTGTGGAGATCAGATAGGCAGTCGCTCCATGTAAAATACTGGTATTCAGTTGCATCAGGTTATACTGGAAGCCGACCCCAAAATAGTTGGGAAAAGGCTAGGCAGATTGATTTAACTTACTTTTCTAAAGATTTTTAGATATAAATTTTGACCTATTGCTAAATTTGTTTAAGATTAGGAATAAATCTTAGTTAGCTGGACTTCTGAAAGCCTTCACTACAATTCACTGCTATGTCGTGTATGTTTGCACGGAAGTACCTACTATCTCAATCTCTACAAGCAATGTCGTATTGCGGCATGTGACAGGTGACTTCGAATCTTAATTACAAATCGTTTCCGACATGGACAGCGCGAAAATTGTAAAAAGATAATAAAAGTTTACAATATAAAAGAGAACCGTGAAAGTGGTAAAATATACCCAATTTTTAAACTTTATTTAATCGTCGTTCCGTAATAAATAGGTACGTTTTTTATATCATTTGCGTTTTTTTTTTCAGTTTCACGATTGGAACTTACAATTTCTTGCAAAATTATCGGCCAATTAAGCATACTCCTTGTGTACCTAAGTGTATTTTTTTGTGTGTCACAATGCTAAACCAACAAATGACTTGCATCGTTTAAACACTGGCTAGTCGGTGCAACTTTTATTTTTTGCTTTAAAAGTGGTGGGTAGTACCTATAACACAGGCAATTATATCGCACAATGAAAATCAAGATTCTCAGGATAGTCTGCTTTCCTAACACATTGACTTGAAAGTGTGTCTTTAAAAACTAAATACAGGGTCAATCAATCTCCCTAGCCTTTTCCCAACTATGTTGGGGTGGGCTTCCAATCTAACCGGATGCAGCTCAATACCAGTATTTTACATGGAGCGACTGCCTATCTGACCTCCACAACCCAGTAACGAGGTAATACGAAACCCGATGGTAAGAGTGGTTGTCAAACTTTCGGTCTTCTGACGACCCGTAACGACTGTCAAAGATTCAATAATGACAACCAGGACCAATGGCTTAACGTGCTTTCCAAGGTACGGAGGAGACTCCGTAGTGTAAAAATACTCACCCAACCACATCAACAAGCTAGCTTAACCTAATGAATCGACCCGTGCGGCTGTTATTACTTAGCTCCTCCTAAACTAAATTTAGGTTCAGTGTTTAAAAATTAATCAGTGTGGATTGGGGAAGAACCTGTCTGTGACCTCGGCATGGTACTTACACTCAGACGTCAAAGTTAGTTACGCACATTTATAATCTATTTTTTTTCTTCCCTGCATTTGGCGACGATCTATCAATCCTGCCAGCTTCGGAGGAGAGTATCAGCAGAAGCTGCTCATACATGACGCATCCTAAATGCCTTTAAAAGTAGGTTAGTACCTATATTCATAACGGTAACTTTGTTTTTATTTAATTGTTTCTTATTTGGAAATCGTTTCCATTGTAAACATATACTTAGTTTTACAATGTGTCGCTGCAATTTGACCTACCGCCTTGACCTCTTCTGCGGTTAACAATTTGATCTAATTTCTAGGTACAGAGTAAATATCACAGTAATTAATTTTATTTGAGGGATATCAAACTGAATATTATGTTGTTGAAATAATCAGGCATTGAAATACAAATCAACATTTGATTGACTCCACTTCTGTAATACCTAGCAGTTGCTGAGAGATTGCTCATTGCGTTTTAAGATTACGGTTCCTTGTGGTCAACAAATAATAAATTGTTTTGATTTTGGGTGTTTGTGCATGTAAGATTTAGGTTGTTAACGTAGTTAAAAAACCCACCTTTTTTAACTATGGTATCTCACAGTTGACCTATGAGGACATGGCTGCTTAACCGGACTTTCCTGTGGCTCCCTTAAGCTTCTACAATTAAAGCCTCCAGCTATTTTAAATTAATACTAAGCAAACGCTCGCTAAGGGCACCCCCTGTGGGGTATGAACCTCGGCTTCAGGCGTCGCTGCAAGAAGGGATAGGCTGGATCAAACTTAGATTTTCATCTTGATTGTTATTCGGGGTATTTAAAGCTACGTGCTGAACTGCAACAACTGCTGGCACGTCGTTTTTGAGCAAGGGTCGGGGGGGAGTTTCATTTACTCGGGGACGTGGTCGCGATCGCGAAGGACCGCGGCGACGGGGTCGGAAAAAAACCCACCTACTATCAAATATATTAATAGCAGTAATTTTCGCTAATACTTCTGTTAACCATTCATTGTAATTACTAGACAACAATAGGTGCGAGTGTAGGGTCACGAGCAATAATATGTATATACTTAGCAAATTACTGTGTTGATTGTAATATTATATTGTAATGAACATAGTATTTTGGAACCTATACTAATATGAAATAGGTCTTATCTCAAAGTTGCAGTCGTTATTCCACGAGGAAATCAATTTTTAATTTTGCTAAGTTTATACATATTAGTGCTCGTGACTGTACTTGTCTGTTTCTAATTAGGGCATTGCCTTTTATCACGATTCAATAGGCGACACATGAATATCAAACAGTTCTTAGATATTACCAAAGTGATAAATAGCTAAAAGTACTTTTTAACCACATCTGTAGCCTAGTGGTAAGACCACATGTCTCAGACCCAGAGGTCCCGGGTTCAATTCCCAAATTTTTCTGCTCGGTTTGGTTGGTAGAAGGGCTTGTTTTAAGACCACCTGGCTAGCTGCCATCATCTTATCTAAATCACCATAACAACATTGTTAACAGCATTGTTGTGTTTCGGTAGTTAGAGGTGAGATGGCCAGTTTCTTTGTGGTTGAGAATTTCGGGTGAAGCTCGCTTCTATCTTTAGCCTGATCATCACTTACTATCAGGTGGGATGAAAGTCAAGAGCTTAACCTCAGGATATAAAAAAAACCTTAGTTTAATATATTTTTGGTAGTAAGTAAAATGCCCGTTCAGTCTTGACAAAACACGAAATAATAGAATTAAATCCAGGTGAGCCGAACGGTCTTAAAAAGAATTTCAGCAAGTGTAAAAAACTCCTAAAGAGAAAAATAAAAAGAAACTTATTTCCATTAATTTTGAAGTACGTATTTAGTTAGGTGTCTTCCAATTTCTGAAAAACCCTATTGATATTTTTTTCTTTAAGGTCAAATCCGCTTAAAAAGCGTCATACCTTTTTAAATAACATACTTCATTAGTTGACTCAGGTTACCTCTTTTTTTTTGGGTGGGAAATTATCAAATAACTTCTCCCGCTCTGAGCGTCAGACTCTTACTCACTAAAACCCACCTGTGTTCCTTCGGTTGCCCTGTTGCCGGAGGCCACGATCTCCCTTTCGGTTTTCTTCGCACCCCCGGCAGGCACTTAGCCTTAGCCTCTAAGACTTACATATTACAAAAGCAATCGCCCAAAATGTGAAAAAAGTCCTCTGGATTCTCCCACAAAACTCTTCCTCTAATAAAAACCACGCCGTTTTTACATACATTACAAATAGGTATTTTATTTGTGAAATGCATTGGTCATTGGCCTAGCTGTGCCAACGACCTGTAGGGATCAAGCGCGATGATTGACCGCGGTGACGACGGATGTGATGACGAAATAAAACTATTGCGTTCTAGTGATAATTGTTCGAGTAATACCTTAATATAGGCCTGTTTTCGACCATCCTCTTTGACGAGGTTAGTGAATCTTAACCTTATGATTTGGTTAGCTACTTTTTGAGTCATGCGTCGCTTCACGTATCTACGTGATTTACATCTAGCATTGTGAAGGTAAAGTTTTTGCCATAAGCACCTATTTTGGATTATTCTACTTTGCCCCAACTACTCACTAATTTTGTCGTCCATTGTGCCCAACTAAATTGATTTTGGTGGGGCAAATTACATTCGCATAAACTTTGAGTTCACTTTTTTCAACTTTGGCTGGCTGTTGGATTCCAAAATTAATTAAGAATAATCCCATATTTTTACTCAGACGTATGGTAAGTACTTGGCCAGATCACACTCTCTATTTCGGTGGGTATCAGAATGTCATCCATGGGAGTATACCAAGAGATGGTATGCATTACTTAAAACTTAGCCATAACTTTTTTTTTGTTTTGTGTGGGAAATTATCAAATAACTTCTCCCGCTCTGGGCGGAGCGGGAGGCGTGTCAGACTCTTACTGACTAAAACCCACCCGTATTCCTTCGGTTGCCCTGTTGCCGGGGGCCACGATCTCCCTTTCGGTTTTCTTTGCACCCCCGGCAGGCACTTAGCCTTAACATTGATCATCAATCTTTTTGGTCAGCGTAGTGATTCACCAATGTCCCACGCGACCTTTCGTAGCAGGGGTCTACGAGACAATTGATTTTGCGCACAGTTCGTTTACCGACCGACGGGATGATTAGTTTGCCCTCTAAAATACATACCTTTATTTTAAGCAAGTTTGGATATAACGGTATATTCATATAAACAAATGACTCAAGCTTTGAAATAATAATGTTGAGAGCAATAACCGTAACAAAATCGTAAGAATGCTTACTGCGTGGAGCGTAGCAAATACTTAAAACTTTTATATGTTCTTGTACTGCGAATTAGCTGCCGTCTTGAACTATAGTATTTGTTATAGTCACGCTTACATTGTAAATAGGACATGTAAATGAGGGATGCGATAAGTTATGTCACTCCTTGGGTGAAATAGAGCGTGATGATAGCACAACTTGTTTTTCAGTGTTCAAATGAAAACATCCAAAGGAAATAAATAAATAAATAAATAAACATTTGAACAATCCTGTTTATGACTCAGGGTTGTAAATGTCTAGCAGACTGATTTTGCTAAGCGTTTATTAGCACTTTGACGAAGTAATTATGCTCAGATAGGTACAGTGATTATCTTTGGAAAGTGAATGTTTGTATTTATTTTAAATAACGATACAAATTAAGATTAATCTTTAGCTCTCAAACGTCTTGTCTGTGTAATAAGATCTTGAGACAGGTGATATAATTTTAATTGTAGTAAGAAGATTCTGATCGAAGACTTTGTAGAGAATAAAATAGAATACTTTTATTTCAGACAGTCCATAGGGTTAGTAACAATTTTCCTTAACATCTAGTGTTAGTAAGTACAAACACAGATTATAACATAAAATTGAAATTCAGCGTGGAGCTCCATCCATCTCCGCAACATCGGGCAATCCACCGATCTGCGAATACACTGAGAATACTGTTGCTGTTATAGCACAAACTCTTCACAAAATTGGCATTGAGTCTGGTCGGCGCGGCGGCGGAAATATCAATATACGGCAAATTCTCTTATTTCTTTTCGTGTGGTTAGTGACTAACCTGTCAGAGTTTTGAAGCTGCCCATGGGCCTCTGACTTGACTTCACATGCTGTCGAGAAATGTCTCTCAGGCATGCCGGTTTCCATGGTAAGGAGCGAGAGGAAATGGCAGACCGTCACCTCCTTCTGCGAAGCGGTAATGCTCGCGAAGGAGGAGGCGGAACGCCTGAGGGAGAGGCAAACTTCGCGCCCTCACGCACCTAACCACCGCAGGCCCGACGCCCTGGGAGGAGACGCCCAGGGCGTCGGGCCTGCGGTGGTTAGGTGCGTGAGGGAGAAAATCGAGACCCGATTTCCGGCCCCCGTAGGCGCGGGCTTGCGGACGGTGAGCAATGGGTAGCTTGCCGTCCGATAAGGACCAGGCCCAAGTCGACGGCGCGTTATGTTCCACGCGCGCCTCAAAGAGTTGTCAGCAGAATAAACGGGGTCCGCTAGGGCCAATGCCTGCCGGGGGTTCGAAGAAAACCGATAGGGAAATCGTGGCCCCAGGGAACAGGGCAACCGAAGGAAAACGGGTGGGTTTTAGTCAGTAAGAGTCTGACACGCCCTCGAGAAGAGAAATTATTTGATAATTTCCTAACCAAAAAAAAGGCGTTTCTTCACGGTATTTTCCTTCACCGTTTTTGAAGCAAGTGTTAATTAAGTGATAGTTTAATTATTCTCTTACTGAAGTAGCAATTGACTCTTTAAGAATTTTTTATCATAATGTTATTTACCGTGTTCACAAAACCAACACAATCCCGTGCCGTCATTTATATGAAACAAAAAAATACATAAAATAAAACACGTGAGCGAGGATAAATACATTTGGTCGCAGAGTCACCGTTTCATGCAAAAAATTAGACACACGATAATTGATGATGCAAACCTTCGATCACATCCATGTTCCGGGCACATATATAGTTAATGAGTTTTATGTAGTTAACATAAAACTTGATAACATTAAATTGGGCAACATAGTGTAGGTAAAAGTGTGGATACTTTCATTTCTGTTTCTATTTATAAATCTATTAATGATTTTTACTCGACTGTCCCAGAAGAATGGTAATGTTTTTCGAGAGTATGTATGTATGCATATTTCTTTGGCACGCTCTGTAGTATAAACGGCTTGATGGATTTTAACATATGAGTTGTCGTTAGATTCTTCTTAATTGTGTGAGTGACATAGGCTATATAATATTTATAATTATATTGCATCTGCAAATACAAAAAAAAAGGTAGAGGAAGGTATTTTTTAAACTATTTATTACTTTATTGTACATAAGTTTAAAACCAATCAAGACATGACATTAAGTCAGTGAATCGGTAATTCAGTATACAAACATTTTGCATGAATTTTAAAGGAACTGTAAAACTTTTTTTTTCAGTTATTAGTTTCAGTTATGTATTTGAATAGAATATTGACTTATTTCAAAGAATTGAAATGTACCTACTGAGTACGTAGTTCAATAGGTTAGTTAGGTGAGTATTGTAAAAAAATAATATTCTTCTTGTCAATCAAATTTCAAGCGTTGAATTATGAATGATAAAAACTGAAATAGCAATGCAGTTGTGCTAAATTACCTCATATCAATTAAGTTTTTAGAACGAAATATATTTAGAACCGATGGGCCATTGTCAGCTTTGTAAAGAGTGAGTTAAAAATCTAACTGGTCACGTCGATGATAAAAAACAGTAATGGATGCAGGCATTGCACGTTCGCACGACAATGACCGACGGAAGCCGAGCGTCCGGTGTCACCTGCGCCAGAGCACTTCCCTACGCAACCTGAATTATTTCTAATTAATTGTTTGTCTGTCTCTGTAGAATATATTATAACTTCTTGACGTAAATAGAATGACGATCAGAATCTGATAAATGTGTGTTAGGACAAGACATGTGCTGCTTTCCTTTTTTTTTTGTCTTGTTTGCAGAACATATTAGCATGCAGTGTCAGCCTTAGAAATGTAAAATAGGATATGTTTTGAGCTAGATTTTCGTTTTCTTATCATACTCAATCTATATAAATGTATTCTATTAGAATAACGGGATGGAAAATAATGTTAAACTGTGATGTTTTTTAATTCCGACATTAGCATTTTTTTTTTAAATCTGTCGTGATCTGAATTGTGATTTACATTAAAAAGAAAGCGTTCATCCTTATTTTCCTCTTGGCGACACATATTTTAATATTTAGAGAGCCTGAATTTAATATTTCGATTCCCATTGTCATTTTCATAAAATTCGAACACTATATTTTTTATATCGCCGGATATTACACTGCGACATTCTGACTTACATTTATTATTTAATATATATTTTTTTTTTAAGCAAGCTTAATCACTTACACTCACTCGCTCACACACACATACACACTCATACACAAAAACACAACAAACACACACGCACACAAACCACTCAAGAGCATGCATGTACTAAATTTGATTTCTACATTTTAAATTATTTTATTTTTAATTTTTATTGCATAAAATGTTTATATTAAAAAAAACGAGTGAAGACACTGATTCCTGTAACACAGGTACCACCTAGCTCAGGAGTCAGGGCTTCAAATGAATATGTAACATCTTTTTTATGTCAATAAAACATTTTTTTTTTAGCAAATTACATATTGTTTCCCGTGTGCCTCAGAATAATATTCAATTTATTTTTCTCATCACTTTATTTTATTGCAAATGGGATTGGCGTCAACTTTAGCTGCAGGTAGTACTGTAGCATGCGATGAATTTGTTTCTAAGCGCAGTTACTAATGCACAAAACCTCGAATTAAAATGCCTTCAACAAAATTACTATGATAACAGTTAACGAATTATTACGGAAATTAAGACCAAAACCAATCGCACCAAATGCTATCGCCTTTCATAGAAAAAAAGAAAATTGTGAAAGTTCTCTGCAATCATACGTTTCAATTCTAAGCAGTATTTCAGGAAAACATGGTTAATAAAACAAAATAATGGAGTTTTTCTTCTCATTCTCACGATTCTCGTTATGAGTCACAGTACTCAAGTCCGTGTGATGACCAGCAGCAATTAAGTCCAAGGTTTCCCATGAAATCTTATCGTTTAAAAGCTCGCTTAGATTCTAATCATACGAATTATAACGAGTTCATAATACTTGTGAATGATAAACTTTTAGAACCAGGAAGTTAATTTATTAGTTAAAAGGCAATTGCGAGAAAAGATTGAGCAGCCTACTGCTGGGATATATTTGTTTTACAGGACGTTATTAAATGAAAGATATCGATGAAACAAATTTCGTATGTACGTAAGTAAGTAAGTGTGTGTGTGTGTGGGTGTGTGTGTGGTGTGTAGTGTGTGTGTAGTGTAGTGTAAGTATGTGTAATTAATAAACATTCTAGTGATTTTTATCGATATCTTTCATTTAATAACGTCCTGTAAAACAAATACATCCCAGCAGTAGGCTGCTGAGTCGCAGTCGGTGCTATTAGGACGGGTGGGTGCTCTAAGTGGACTACTTCGAAAATTCGTTTAGAATTAAGAAAATATAGTTTTATCTTCATAGTTTTGTCTTGTTATTATAAGATGGTGCAGATGTTAAATGTTTACTTAATGTTAGCCCATCGTTAAAGATTACTACACGAGATACACCCAAATCAGTACATATTAGATACTCAATCAATCAAGATCAATCAATTAAGCCTTTCTAAGTCTATTGCTGGACATGTGGACATGTGTGTTACCTAAGTGGCTTTAGATACTGATCTCCGCTTATTATGTTTTAGTTTCAGAAGTAGGTTTGTTGTTATTACAAAAGTCAGTACCTACATGGCAAAAAATAATAGGTTGCTAAGGAGTCTTATCGTAATATATATTATGCTATATGCGTGATAGTTGCTAGAACGACAAAATACACCCAACCTTGCTGAAAGGCAATCATAATTTTCAAGAAATTCCAATTCTTATTTCTTTTAAATCTTACCACCAAACTTAATAGTCCTCCAGATCGATGATTTCGACCATATATAATAGTGCACAAGTGTGTGCGCAGACACAGCTGCACTCTCTGTTTCCTCACTCTCATAGTCCGATGGGACGGCAATCCGACATGACCGGGGAGAGATCAGGCGCAGGACCAACGGCTTAACGTGCTTTCCGAGGCACGGGGGTATCACACCGCTAACTTCCAAACTCCGGGCTGTTACTGAGAAATTCCTTATGGAAATCGAACCTGACGCTCAGCAGCCGCGCTTGCGACCACGAGACCAACGGGACAGTTACCACGACGGAATCACGAGATCAAACTTAATAACTTTGATAGGTCAAACAATCCCGCCTTAAAAGGAATACGTTGAATTTTGAGTCATCAAATAAAGATGGATGTCACATGTCTTCGAATTTTTGGTTCTAGGACATGCCGGTTTCCTCACGATGTTTTCCTTCATTGTATTGGGAGCAGTGGTGATGAAACAATTTACACAAATTAAGCCAAAGTAAGTCTTTGATATCTAATAACCCGCACTGGGCCCGCCGCGTGGTGGATTACGGCCCACTCCCTCTCACCGTGAGGAGGCCTGTGTCCCAGCAGTGGGAAACATTATAGGCTGATAATGCTAAATAAGGTAGCAAAGAAATCCTACGTTTCACGTAGGTAATATCATTTAGTCGTGAAACATAAGGACATAATTGAACTGAATAGTCGTAAAAATAGTATCAAGAGTGAAAATGTTGGATGCGGGCACCCACACGACGCGACGGAAGTAATGTATATGCAGATATTAAACTACCTACATTGAACTAAATAAGTTCGTGCTACGCATTATAATTAGCTGCTTTGTCTTTGTAATTGCTTTGTTTTGTTTCAACAATGTATTTGAGAATTTGGAATCTATATTGTTAAAGAAATATTCGAGACATCTGTCTCATGTTCGGTTTCTTTATCTTACTGAGCAGTAGGGTTACGACTTCTATCTCGATAATAAAAATGCGTAGCGTCCCTTGCATTTGTTCCCGATTCAAACTACCTACGACTTTTTTGTAGTGTTGGTAGGTAATTGTATTACTTCATCATGCCAATAACATATATACACATACATGCATATATTTCGGTTATGAGAGATGTTTTTGTTAAATTTGGCAGTGAGTGTAACTTATTCTAGAAGCAGAGGAGACATAATTCACAGTAAAAATCAGGGTACAGATTTCCCTTTCAAAAAAAGTTGTACAAAACAAACCGAGTATTATGCACATCATTTGAAATGCAGTCATATATGCGGGAACTAAGTAATTTGTAAGTATTTGGTATTCAATCGAACCAAAAGTTCTTTCAAATTCAGTTGAAATATTTTGAACTCTTGAATTAATTACGAATTCACCTTTAGTGTACCTAAAGTACACAACATAATACAAAATGTTTTAATGTTGGCCCGTAGATTTGCTCGGTGCTCTAACCAAGTAAAAATTGCTCCTTTCAAGACCTACTGTCAGAGCTTTTACACGAGCAATCTATGGGTCAGCTACAGAGAGAGATCGCTGGATACCCTGCTCGTGCAATATAATAGTGCTTTCAGGATGTAGTTGCGACTGCCCCGTTTCTGCAACGCCTCAGAAATGATCGCTGGGCGAACCACAATTCGAACCATAATTTGCAAAAAAAGCAGCGTCGCTGCTGAGCAGAGTGCGGGGTAATCGCAACTATATTCTAAGAGCTGTGGCGGAGAGCTATACTCCAAATATGAGACATTTTATCCGGATGCTGCTCAGGGAGGAAACGTTTTCTTGTCTGGTCGCCTTCTGCACGGAATGTTTATTATTTCAAATATTTTAAATCAATACTACTACCACTGAAATATGTTGTTTTGTAATACTAACATTATATGGATTACTGTCGTCGGAAATAAATGAATTTTAATTTAATTTAATAATGTTAATTTCCATTTTTGTCATCTTGATATAACGTTTGGATTATGATACCAGTTATTTTTTTAAATATCATAAAGATCCGAATAACTTGCAGATCCATGGATAAAGAGTTTATTTATCTTAAACGTACAGTTAATCTGATTATATTTTAAGACACTCCAAATACAATCGCAAGTTATTCCCAATAATTTAAGGGTTAAAGTTGAGGTGCCTTAACGGTACGCAGACTTACCATTATGAACGTTCAGCCATGAATATTTTCTTTACTACAGCGAATAAATCATGCCAATTAATATAAAGCTAATCATTGTAATTATCCTCTATGTTTTTATTTGAATATGCAATGGTGTTAATTGTCTACAAGTTGTTAATTACCAAATCCTTGATTGTATCTCCTTATCTTAGTTACAATTCCGGACTTATAACTCACCATAACTTGGCAACAGGCCGCGAAGTTAACTGTAAACTTGACTTAGCCAGAGGATTGTAAAAAACTTAATCGGTAACAACTGGAGCGAATCAGGTGAGCGCACTAATTGTGGAACGCCAATTAAAAACAATATTGTGCAATATTCGATAGGCGATAGAGTCACGGAACATGATGAAGTCACTTACCCTACATCGTTCATGACAGATGTTATTCACCGGAACATTAATTGTTGTGAATAGAGATGTGCCCACGCATGCCCGAAGAGTCTAATGACCACGAAATAACACGAACTGTGCACATACGGGTGAATTAGTTTTATAAAATTGGATGATTTGAAAGTGGTTGGTGGGTGGTGGTTTTCCAAGTCATTCCAAGTCTGCTGTGTTTGCATACAAAAAGCTATTCAATACGTTGGATCTCTGACAATACCACTTCTAATCAAATGGCTATAAAATGATAAAACCGTAATTACCAATCGAAAACATGTTTCAAAGTATAAATTATATGCACTGATTCTGTAAATTTAGTGATCGGTCGTGAATCAGAGATTTCATTAGGCGAATGAGATGTATCTTTCTCCGGGCATTGACGTTGGTATACTAAAACTTAATTTGTTTTCCCAAAATATTTCGGAGGTAAAAAATAATCACACAGGGAAAAACCAGAAATCACACAACGTAAGCTTGATCGTGTCCTAGTTAATAAGCAGGCAACCGGTTTCTTTTAAGTAAGTTTGAGTCTGAAAATAACTTGGAAAATGGTTAGAATTATAGAATGGAGAAAGACTGATGAAAATTGAGAAAACTAAGACAAAATATTTTTAGAAAATTTTCTTGACTTGTCTCCTTATTAGCGTTTTTATCCACTCTTCTAAAATTGGCTGAAAGGCTTGAAAATTTTAATAAACGTAACTGATTTTGTTTAAAAAATATGAGGGCTGAGTCATTTGTATACATCCAAGTTTGCCCCTCCTAATATAGGAAGAGATTCTAAGTTACGACCGCGATGAAGACGTTTAATTTAGAGCTTACCCAAAATAATTTAAAAATACAAATTCTTCAATACAACTAAATCTGTTTACAGCAATTTTCGCCTACAGATTAATGGATAGAATCATCATAGTTTACGAAATAGTTATGTGCTTAGATGTCAATAATGCTATGTAATTTAGTGGTCATTACATGCTTCGATTTGCTTCGCTCAACTAAATTTGGAATAGAGCGAACGCCACACATTCTCTCGCGCTCATGTTAGATAAAGCTGCCATTGTGAGATGGTAGTTTGGTAGTATGGTCATTGTTGGTAGCAGCGCGCGTTATAAAGTCGTTGGATTGTGGCGAAAAGAGGTCGCGGGGGCGCGGGAGGGGACGGCCGTTGACCGACGACAACCTTATTGCGTTGAGCCATGAGCCAATGTCTAGGGTAAGGTCCTCGGACCCGAAGTGGAGTGCTGTTTTCATTGGTACGTTTCCGTGGGCGGCTCGACACGGTTCGGTTTTTTCAACGTTTGCAAAAAGAGGTTGCATAATTTCAGACCATAAACGTTGCGAGCTCGTTTACTTTGCTAAATATTTGACACAAACATATTTTTCACGTGTTGAGAATTGAGTTTAGTTTTTGCTAATGAGTATTCATATGCTAATGAGTTTTCAATGTATATACATAAATACTGAATTATGTAGGTATGTAATTACTTTTTTCAGTTGAGTTAAATAATGCTTTCAGATATTCCTGTCGATATTATTTTTATGTTATTGTCGCTAGATTTTTTTTATTTCATTCAATCTTTTGAACTAACATTAAGTAGATAAAATTAAAATAAAAAAGTAAAAAGTCCAAATATATTTGAACGACGCTGTTGCGTGCACGACGACAACGAATCGTTTTATTTCTATTAAGCAATTACTTTTGCAACTTTTTTTTTCAAAATTTCGAATCAAAGTATGAAAGCTCGCGAGCTTTTTATATGACGGCGATAGTTTGGCCATTCGCCTCAAGGCTAGATGGTTCCATTCGAGAGTGTAAGAGAGGGTAATGCCCTCCGAAGTTGTTTGTGGCAAAAAATGGGGACACTGAGAGACCGGCTCACTTATTTTGGTTAAGTTATGAATCAGCGTGAGAAATAATACAAAATTAACAATTTATTTTTTGTTTTGTTATTTCCATTGCTAACTCTTATGCAAGTGGAAGAAAGCTTTATATAAAATATTGGATTCAGATTGTCGGTATAGCTAATTGTTTCATGAAAGTTCAAAGCGTCTATAACATTGTAAATCAAAAATACCTGTAACTTACCTTTTTGTTTTTAAACATTAAAAATACAAATAAATTATTCAATAAAAGCTCTGAAACACACATCAGTGTGCTTGCTTAGGACGTCCATCAGGATAAAAGGGTGTGAATTTATACATTTTTCCATTACTTTGCAGCAAGCCAACAAAGGACTTCAGGGACTTGGCCATGCAAACCAAAACGGAATTTCAAAATCATTTGGAATTTTAAAATATGCCCCACTTTCTGCCGGGATTCAAATTTTTTAATATAATCGTATTTCTATACAGTGTTTACTCTTTTTCATGGTACCTACCGTAGAACTGGTGAAGTACAGAATGGACGTTTTTAAACGTGAATATTTCACTATCAATTTACTAAGGTAAAAATAGCTAACTATTCAAATAGTCTTTATACAAAAACCTTCATCTCTCAGCAAAAAACATTTCGTCGAAAAAGCAACAATAGATTTTCACACCAACGTCCATTTAGATGCAGCAATTGGCACCGTGCCTTGACCGCAGCACTTCTATACGAGTATTAAGCCGTCTGTGCACCCCATTAGAAATTCTTACTGCGACCTATTAATACGAGACTTCGTTGAAGAGTACGACAACGACCTTAAAATCGAATTCAACATGCAAACCAAACGTCCCGAGATTGTTGTAAACAAGAACGTGCCAAAAACCTTGATTTTGATTTGGGAAGTCAGGGGCGAGTGACTCGCCACTACATGAACTTGTTTTTTCCTTCTTCCATGGAAAATGTATTGCGCAATAAGCAATGAGGGGTGTTCCACACCTTCTCCGGTCGGCACATTCGATTTGGCAGTCTTTGTTGAACAACATTCATTTCATTTTCAAATATCTTTATTTATCATCGTTACAAACAAAAATGCACTTAACCTAAGACACATTATAATTACGACACTTTATGAGGCTAGCGATGCACCTTTCAAAGCTTTTAAAGGGATATTTTTTATAATTGTTAACAATGTAAACATAACACACAATAATAGTGGGCACACGATGACATTTGCGCAAATTATTTAGTTACTTATAATTTGCTGATTGCATGTAGGTAGACAAGAAAAAATATTTTAAAATAAATTAGCTGATCGCACGGTGTACGTGTGTAAATACTAGCAACTGTTTGTTGAACAACAAATTCGACCCGAAGCAATTACTACATAGGTATACTCGGCTTTCATTCGGCTTATGCCGATCGAAAAACTCCGTTTAGCATTTACCTTCGTGTTCAGGTCGGCTCGGCACAATTCAAGCTAAGCCAAGCGGTTTTCCCCGAAGATTTATATCTACATTATATTTTACTAGCTTGAAGCTTCTGCCCGCGACTTTGTCCGCGAGCCTATAACCTTCTTCAAAAATTGGGCTATCCTATGCAAAAATAATTTTGAAAATCCGTCTGGTAGTTCCAGAGATTACCCTACAGACAAACTTACAAACTAAGAATTTTATCTTTTTATAATATTATAAGTATCGAGGAGCTCGTGGCTAAGTACCAACAGCCACACGGATCGAGCCATCAGGTTAAGCCACGCTTGCCGGGGTTGGTCCGTGGATGGGTGACCATTTCTACATACCAAGACTCCTCCATGCTTCGGAAAGCACGTTAAGCCGTTGGTCCCGGCTGTCATTCGTGGTTCTTTGACAGTCTGACAACCAGTCTTATCAAGGGGTATCGTATTACCTAGTTACTGGGTTGTGGAGGTCAGATAGGCAGTCGCTCCATGTAAAACACTGGTATTCAGCTGCATCCGGTTAGACTGGAAGCCGACCCTAACATAGTTGGGAAAAGGCTAGGCAGATTTTGAATATTATAAGTATAAAATCATAGATATTCTGCCCCGTCTCTGCCGAATCTTTTCTAGCCGAATAAGTATGTAAAGTCCCCGTCACGAGAAGCTATAATTTTTGTAAATAAAGAACTTCTACCAAGTTACGTAGCGACAATTTAATCAACAACGAATAATCCCAAATTCAATGAAGTCAAAGTAACGTACGTGTTATACGAAACTAATGAGCAATTTCACTTGATCGGGTTATATTTTAGCGATATAAAGCGCTGTCGTCTAAGGTTTTGTGGTACTGGAACGCATCTGATTCATGGAACGTAAACATTTGAGCCACGATTTTGAAGTAAGTTCACGCTGACGTTGTCTCTGCTGTCTTTCGAGTTTCGAATGCGTCTGTTTGTTTGTGGTGTTTTCGCGGATTAGGTTATATTGTTTGTTTGTAATTAGATGTGTGTGTTAATATAATTATATCCCTGTAAAAAAAAGTACAAAACTATTTTTATTTTATTTTAAGTACCCAAAGATTGCAAACCCCTGAATGTGTGTTTACAAAATTTATAGCTTCTCGTGACGGGGACTTTAGCACTCCTTATTGCTTATTATGTACCCCTAAATGATTAAATCCATGTTATACAGGAAACGTTAATTCGTAAAAAACGAATACGATGGCGAACGATACGTGTTCGGTTCGTCGTTATTCGTTGATTCGGTTATTCGTTTCGTTTCGTTAATTTCTACGTTTATATCTGTAATTTGTATATTCTATACAGGGTAAGTTCAGGATTTGTATGAATTATTAAAATGATGATGTCGATATTAGATCTGCTACTGACACCATTCATACACCACTGCTCCCATAACCTGTTACCTATTGTACAAGATACCAAATAAAATTATGTTTTAAAGTCGTACACAGGTCAGTTAATATTTTATGTATCGTTAACCGTAAGAATCCCTATTTACTAGCAGTAAACTAAATCTCGGGACTTTTAATACAGTGTGAAGTAATAAGTCAAAATTGAGTGCTGTATTGATTACAGTAAAATATTCGAAGAATGAAAATGTTTATAGTATACTTAACATAGTTAATACAAAATGTATCGCAAATATTTCGCTATTAAATGAAGCGAGTAGAGGTTTAAGTTAATTAAGGTTATATCGAAGTATCTATCTCATCATCATCAGCCTATAAATGTTCTTACTGCTGGGACACAGGCCTCCTCTCTGTGAGAGGGAGTGGGCCGTAATCCACCACGCGGGCCCAGTGCGGGTTGGTAGATGTCACATGTCTTCGAATTTTCATATCATAATCTATCTAACTATGTATATATATAAAAAATTCTTGTGTCACAGTGTTAGTTGCCATACTCCTCCGAAACGGTTTGGTCGATTTTATGAAATTTTATATGTATATCTTATATATATGTAAAATTCTCGTGTCACAGTGTTAGTTGCCATACTCCTCCGAAACGGCTTGATCGATTTTTAAACAACGTCAACGTTAGCTAGTATTTTATATAAATACTAGCTGACCCGGCAAACGTTGTTTTGCCATATAAATGACCTACCGAATATACATATAAAATTTCATAAAAATCGATCAAGCCGTTTCGGAGGAGTATGGCAACTAACATTGTGACACGAGAATTATATATATATAGATCGATGTTTATGATTTAGAAGAGTTTAAAAGGAAAAATTGCTTCTGAAATACTTTTGTACATTCATTTTAATTTATACTTTACATCATCGACGAGCACAATACGACGTATGAAGAAACAAACCTACGTAGAGCCGATTATTATTCCGTGTAAACATTAACATCTGTAATTTATTGACCGAACACACCCACTCTTTGTAAACATCGTTCACTTTATACTTTTCATCAGTCATGAAAGACTACAGTAATATTAATTGAAGCTGTCACATACAACTTTTTTTTAAATTAATCTTCATTCATTCCAACCTTTTCCCAAGTAAGCACAGATGCTTCAATGTTAAAAAACAAATTGGCTCCTTACTGTACAAATCCAACCCGGCTTCCTGTTACACACTTCCGTCGCTTTTCACGAAATCACTCCCTAAGATTTGATTACTTAGATTTTTATTTTTATTGCAGGAAAGCGAGAGGGAAGATATTCCACATTAAAAACCTATCGACTAATATCGGTTTTTCAGGCCTGTAACGATAGCGTGTCTGTGTATTTCACTCACACACATACATAGGTAGGTACCGACTCTGTATTAAGCGTGAAGCTTTTGATCTGTTCAGATAAGTCGCTAAACTATGATTGAGGCATATTCTCACAGACCCAGATGACCCTACAACCTTCCTCCAGCAGAACAATAGGGCCACCAGTACAGTGCACAAACACAAACACCCAATATTCCGACCTCGCCGACGAGGTCCTCCGAGACCGCGCCCCCGAGTAAATGATACTCCCCCCCGACCCTTGCTCGAAAACGAGGTGCCAGCAGTTGATGCAGCTGAGCACGTAGCTTTAAATTTCCCGGTTAATAATCATGATCTAAACTTTGATCTAGCCCGTCCCATCTTTGATATCCTCCCCCCAGCAAAATCAAAATAAAATATTTTATTTCACATAAACCTACATGGGCACTTATGAAACGTCAGAAGCTAGGTGCACGGTTCCAATTGGTCGCTTCCTATGAAGAAGAGCCGGCAAGAAACTCCACGGTTACTCTTTTCAAAATAAATTGCGCCGCCCTAAGCCGTGGTTCGTACCCCACAGGGGGTGCCATTAGCGAGCGCTTGCCTAGTATATAAGTCTAGTTAGTATACCCTTAGCTGGAGGCTTTGAGTGTAGAAGCTTAAGGCAGCCACAGGAAAGCCCGGTTAAATAGTCATGACCTCAAAGGTCAGCTATGAGATGCCCTACAGAAAAAAAAAGCCAGTAGCCTGTTGCCATAGTCCACAATCATAGTTTTTTTATTATTATTACATAGCCAGAAATATTGACGAAACCCTCATATCAATATTTCTGTCAAAGAAACAACGGAGAATCAAAACAAAGTGATCTTTGAGAAAATTGCTTACGTGACCAATGAAAGACATCAACGGGAGCACACACTTAAACGTGTACCTACCGATCATAAGGAAAACCTCAATAAAACTGTTGTATTCAAGTCGCAGGCTGTACTGGCGTCACACACGGAGGCTCTTACAGTATCATATGCTAATGTTATTAAGGTTATAACGCCGGAATCGGAATATTTATGAACAAGTTGATTGGGAACTGAAAAAACAAGTCACAGTTACTTATAAGTAATGAAACGCATGTTCAAGAAATCTCATTAGAAATTTCATACACAATTGAGACTTTATTAGGCACTGATTTGTTTCAGCAATACTAATAAGCCTCGTGTTGGTCCCGCTTGAAATTATACTAACGATACACTCATAACGAGCAAATTATCGATCATTATTTTTACAAAAATATGTATTCGATAATCGGTTTTCCACACGGTTATGTGAAATAATTGAATAACGTATAAAACAAGCAATAATTGCTTTAGTAATGACATGCGATAAGAATATTATTTTTAGTTAATAAGGTACGAACTTTTGTAAATTGAAAACACAGTTGCAGTGCGTTATTTTTTCCCTTACAATTTACCTAGTTACCTATTAAGGTGTCTACATACGTTCAGTTTCTTTTAGAAATGATTTAAATAAACTACTATAAAAATACATACAGCTACAATAATGATGATAACTTAATTTAGATGTTGACCGCAATTTAAATTGCATTTAATCATATTTTTAATTCACAGGTAGTATGGAAAAGGCTAGGTAATAACATTTATAAAACCAGTCTGTTATTAAAGATACTGTTACAAAAACAACAGTTTCCCCTCAGGGACATTCGACTAATATTTACATAATTGTCTAACCTTGTAGCATTTTCCTCATAAGATTACGTACCGACCGAATAATATTCGAAATTCATTGTTAATTTCCAGTTAAAACTGATAGTTAACTGAACTTATTAAAAACCTACAGCTGTGTTTTGATTGAAAAAATATATCGGTCAAGAACAAATAAGAGGATTTTTTTTTGTTCTTACGAGTATGAGTAATGTTGGAAGTTGTTCTTTTTAAGCTATTGCATAGATTTTATCGCGGGCTTTGAGCGCGGCGACCGAATCAAGAAATTCCGTAACGAAAAAAACCTAACACTCCTCACTCCGCCTACCATATAATGACGGTTCCCATCATAACGTGATGTTGTCATGGGAACGTAATTTTTGTTTTATGTCATCACGTCATCATCCCAAGTGTAGCGTTGATAAATAGGAAGTATGGAGGTTACAAATGCTATGCAATAGCTTTACCGCGGCAGTCCCCGAGTGCCACCCGTTTTTTTATTTATAAAACGGGTGATGTTTTCTGGTATGAGTTTTGTAAGTGAACACTTAGGTGTGTGTTTAGTATCATCTTGTGAACATAGACTGTTTTCCTCTATAATTCCACCTCTACAATGACTGATGGTCTATTGCTTTATTTGGACAGCCGAAAATTTTTAGTTTCTATCCTCTTAAGTTAATGCCCTGCTTTTTTTCGTCTTTCAATCAATTTATATGAGAACAGCTCAAGTGATGGTGAAGAAATGATTTATCTGGCCCCCTACCAATCTGGGGGCTTTAAAATATATACTAAAGTAAATTGTTATATTTTTGAGGAGCTCGTGGCTAGGTAATAACAGCCGCATCCACCAGGTTAAGCTACGCTTGCCGGGTTGATCCGTGGATGGGTGACCATCTTTACATGTCGAGACTCCTCCGTGCCTCGAAAAGCACGTTAAACCGTTGGTCCCGGCTGTCTTTCGTGGATCTTTGACAGTCGTTACGGGTCGTCAGAAGCCCGAAAGTTTGACAACCAGTCTTACCAAGGGGTATCGTATTACCCAGTAACTGGGTTGTGAAGGTCAGATAGGCAGTCGCTCCATGTAAAATACTGGTATTCAGCTGCATCTGGTTAGACTGGAAGCCGACCCCAACATAGTTGGGAAAAGGCTAGGCAGATTGATTGAAATTGTTGTGTTTTACTGGTGATTTGTGTAACTTGTTGTGTTATATTTAGTTCCATAAAATACCTGCAAAATTAGGTCAGTCTAGCTCAGACGATAAGCTACCTGTCACTGTCTGAAATGCACTTTGAATACCAAAATAGAATCTAAGTTGTTATGCGCAGCCTTAGAGCGTCACTTAAATCTCTGCTCACCTCATTATGGTGGGACGGGAGATACATAGATACAACACTAATTGTCTTCGGGTTAAAACCCGAGAATGTCCTAATAACACATTTTTTCTTTTACCTGTCTGTAGCTTTTGAGAATTTGGTGTTTTTTCTAGGATTATTTGAGGTTTTTTGAACGGTAAACGATTAAACATAATTGATGTTTTTTTTGTGGTTTGTTGTTAATAAATTATAATAGCATTTAGCTTCATTCACAAGTACCTACCTACCAGGTGTACAAACCTGCAAATTGAAATAAACCACATTAAATATGTATTAACTTAAGCTAATTGAAAATAGAGCAGTGGTGGCCCAATGGTAACGGCCGCGACTTACGAGTTGTAGGTCGTAGGTTCGAACCCAGACAGGCGCTTTACTTTGTGTAAATTATTTCATCACCACTGCTCTCAAAACGGTGAAGGAAAACATCGTGAGGAAACCGGTATGTCCTAGAACCGAAAATTCGAAGACATGTGACATCTACCAAACCGCACTGGGCCCGCGTGCTGGATTACGGCCCACTCCCTCTCACAGAGAGGAGGCCTGTGTCCCAGCAGTGGGAACATTTATAGGTTGATCATGATGGTGTCTAGAAGTTAAGATATGTATTAAGGTATCCTTTTTTATAATGTATGCTTTTAATTATTCTGACATGAGCTTATGAATCGTAAAAGTAAAGTCTGATCCTACACTTTAGCCTGTCGCCAAACTTAAAATTAATTAAACCTGTCTTTTAAATACAAAAAAAATACAGCTCAATATAAAAGCAATAATAAATACACATAATTTATTCAGTTCAGACTACACGTATTGCACTACTTATTATTTCAAAGAAATATTTTTGGTGCTTCAAAATCTCGGTCGCGTCAGGACATAAACAACATAGTTTATATGTTAGCGAATAAAAACTTTATGCGAGACTACGCACACATACACAAGTATCATGAACATCAAGATAGTGTGATTTTAAGCTTTGTCTGTATAGACATAACGTTGGAAATTAGTAATTGAATTGAATAACCGCGGGAAATGTAGGGTTGGCAAAGTAATAACGGATGTTTTTGCTGGAAAATTCTAGAAGATTTATTTTTGCGTGACGTTTCCTAGTCAGTTATATTAGTTTTATTGATTTGAAACATGCTCTATAAAATTATTGGCTTTGTTAACAATGTCCTAATGGCGTAATTTTCCGAACGCAGTGTGAAAATTGAACACGATAAATTCTTTCAATAGTGGTTCAGACCGGTTGAGACTGTTCATATTATTAATTTTCCTCGTTTCTGTTTGTTAGGTTATTCAAAATCAATAATCTACAGCAAAGCAACACAAAAAGAAAAATGCCACCAGGACAAACAAACTACTGTACCAACTATTTTTTAAAGTTGTTACTAAGTGCACAATTCCCTGCAATTTAAATCATAATAATATCGAACGACGAATCGATCCGATAAACTAACCTAAGTACTTACTACCCATGAAAAATTTAATATGCTAACGCTACTATTTCACAGATTTTCCTTTCCATGTGTTTGAGGCCCTGGCGTGTGCAGGCTAACGGTATCGCTCACGTGTCTCCGCGAAGCCATCGACCCTCAGCGGCCTCCGCGCAATACACCCTCACACCACGCAAAAAGACCTACAACACACACTTTAATCAAACAAAATTGGACATTAAACCCAATACGTCAAAGCACATTTTTGTTCAAACAAGTGTTGCAAAATAAGACATCAATACGATTCAAAATACAAGTCGCTTCAATTGATCGCTGGAACATAAATCCTTACATAACTGATTGTAAAGCGTATTGCTCACATAATACAGTCGAAAATCCTTTGAATTTTGTCGAAGTCTCAAGAGTAAGGATCAGTTAATCTAGTTATTCATACATTTATGTACTTCATGTATTATTTATACCATATTACAATCAAATGAAAACAATAAGAAGGTATTTCCACAGTATTATTTATTATGACGCAAGAGAAAACTCTAGAATTAGGTAATAGAAATATTATAATGAAATCTAAGGACAAAAGCAAACCTAGATGTGTTACATGTAGGTTACTTTTATGATAATTAAATTTTAAATAAACAGACATAAAACATAAAAATATAACTATTGTAAATGACTCTAGAACGTTAATTTTATTTTATTATCGCTTTTTAATAAAAGAAAAGCATTTTCAATGCTAAAAATCATCGCTAGTGTTTATACTGGTATAGTTTTAGGAAACCCTAAATTAAACTTTTGTTCATGTATTCTTTCTTATTCTAAAGAACTTTTTGAAAATCAATCCATAATCATATCCTAATAAATCTGTTCGTCTGTGGTTGAGGATTCCGGGTGAAGCTCGCTTCCACCTTCGGCCTGATCGTCACTTACCATCAGGTGAGATGCAGGCCAAGAGCATCCACGTCGTGCAAAAAAAAATACATTTATTTATTGAACAAAAGATGAATCTTGCAAAAACATTCAATGTATCACTAAGAACATGAAAATTAATCGACAGTCATATGTTTCTTTATTAAAAAAATTGTAACTTTAATTGCTTCTAAATAGTAGATTGTTATAAGAGGGGCTAAAATAACCCATTGTTACGAGGTAGTTTTACTCCCGAGCTTTAGCGAGGGAGTAAATAGAAACCGAGTTAGAATGGGTTTTAGCGTCGTGTGTTACACTCTACTTTTCACTACGATTACGAAAAAATAAAATAATCCAATACAATATTAAATAGGTAGTTTATTTTATTTAAATGTACAATTTGTACAATTCTGGATATATCTAACGAGATGTTTTTTTCCGGCAACTTAATTTAATTCCTCTGTGAAGATATTCTCACTAGATGATGACGTTTTCACTGTTGTAAATTATATTACGGTCACCAATTCAATTCGTAATTAGAGAAAAATTCTAAAGATTTCGCGCCAATGCCTTTTTTATTTCTTCTGTAGCCGCAACGCAATGCACGTATTCTACCGAAGAGATCGCCGCATTTAGTTCCATTTTCAAAAATAAATGTTCTTTTTTTTGTGAACCAGTAATAAGTCGTGTTCATAATCATGATTATTATATATTATAAGAATCAACACTTTTTCGTTTTTCAAGGCTCGTTGGAACAGACAAAAATTAAAAAGAAATTACTTTTTCCCCTAGAGCAAGAAATGCTATTTTTTCTCCGCTCTGGTACTCTACAATGACGACATTTTTGAGCAAGAGGAGTGAAAATATTATTTGCCTGTAGGTACACACGGCTACACATCAAGCTAGCTATACCATTCCAGTTTATACTGATCTCGAATTGTATTGGATTTCCGTACAATACGAGGTCGGCTTTAACTGGAAATGTATAGCTTGATGTGTAGCCGTGTGTACAATCGAAAAAGAAAAAAAAAAAACAACAAAGCTGTGTACAATAAATAATTCATTGTAATGTCCAATCCATCCTGCCAATGAATTTATTGTAATGTTCACGATGGATTTGTTTACCATTAAAATTACTATTACCTTCTATTACGGAAGTCCCTTTCCTATCCTACTTTCCATATCAGGAAATCTTTTTTAAATATGGCAACTTATACCAAATACGTTTGTGTTACGTAGGTTCATAGTGACAAGTACCTTAATTGTCACCATAAGGATTGATGGCTATTTTATAAAAGGCTTGCTCCAAAAATGTTTAGACAGCTTACAAAGACGGAAAAGTTTACAAAGTACGACTCTGTGAGTTGGGAAAAGCGACCTTTTTTTTAAATAGCCCATATTGTCCCATTTCTGGGCAAAGACCTTCCCCAGGTCCTTCCATCAGGTATTATTTTTCCGCATCACTTCGAACTAGCCTTCGTAGTTCACAACCTCTTTCTAGCTCAGCCCCATTTCAGGTATTTATAATCATAATTTATAAATATTTCTGTCTTTTTTGAGTAAATAAATATTTGTTATTATTTACATCTCTTGACATTTCTCGGGACCCTGGAGTCCCGGACCTTTGGAAGGCGTACGAGGGACCGAAGCCAACTCGCAGAGGCCCGTTAGACGTTTTTAATTAAATGAGGCACCAACCGATGATTATCCCTGTCCGCACTACGTAAGTGCATCCAAGGACAACCCCCGGTTGGTGTAGGACTATTGCAGGATATGGAAACAAAGATATTGGGTTATGGGTTTGGATGGCTAAAGTGAACTGGTTATCTAGGACTATGGAAAGACTATGGCCCCTGCCTGATCAATGTTTTATATAAAATACACAGATAAAAGGGCAGGAGGTGATTTGCACACTCAATAATGGGCCCCCGAAAACGGTCGCTAGCACAAAGTGTATTATTATTATTATAATAAGCTTGTAATGGTTTCCACTGCTGGGACACATGCCTCCTCTCTACCACATAATCTACCACGCGGGCCCAGTGCGGGTTGGTCGATGTCACATGTCTTTGAATTTTTTGGTTCTAAGACATGCCGGTTTCCTCACCAGCAGCAGCAATGGTGGCCCAATGGTAACGGCCCCGACTTACGAGTTGTAGGTCTTGGGTTCGAATCCAGGCAGGTGCTTTACTTTGTGTATTTAATTTCATCACCACTGCTTCAAAACGGTGAAGGAAAAAATCGTGAGGAAACCGGCATGTCCTTCAGGTATTACAATGGACTAAAGTCTGTGAAAATTAAGTTTTGTTCAAATATGTTGCTAAAACAAGTCTTTTTATTTATTTCAAGTTGCTTCGTTCGTATGTGTTTCCAGTTACCCGTTTTGTCATCCATTTTGCAAGCACTTCTCCTGGAATCCGATTGAGCTGAAACTTGGCATACTTATATAACTTCGGTGACAACGTAAGTAACGTAAAGTAGTTTTCTTTGGTACTTTTTAGTTCATTATAAGCTTGTTTTAAAAAAGATTTTTACTTATATTTTATTATGTCTAGGATATAACATGGTATCAATTATTAATTTAAAAGAACACTATTTTTTTCATTCTGCAACTACTAACTACGGGTACTAATGGTCTATTCCATCTCTTTGCCATTGCAAACAGCTGTAACGGATAAGCAAATCGATTCAATATCAATATCTGCAATTAATGTATCTTATATAAACGTGTTAGTCATCACACAGGAAAAACTAACGATAATCCAGCTGCGTTTTTCCCTTTTATATACATTTGACCTTTAGAAGATAAATGGAATGCTTTACAAGTTATTTTATTACCCGCATTTCCATTGCAATATCCGCAAGCAAGGAGGTTGTCATTATTTGCCAGGTGTCAGGTAATTGCTGAAAACCAGCGCTGTAGAAGTTAGGTTCATCCAAATTCACAGCTTTTCGGCGAGCAATGACCTGTAGTGCTATTCTGTAACCATCTCACCGTGTTATCTTCGGTGAAGTGAGCGTGGAGTGAGCTGTCAGTTGCTAAGGATTGACACTATTGGCAGCTCACTTCACCTGAGATATCACGGTGAGATTTTTACAGAATAGCACTACTGTTCTTGCACAGATGCGATGCACAGATTAATATTTGTTGTTATTTGTTACAAAAGTAGATAACTCTGCAATCGGCATTTTGTTTTGTTATGTTTTTGTTGTCATTTGCCAATGTTGCAATATTAATTATGCAATATTGTCTTTGGTTCGTGACCTTGACATCAACCAATGAACCAGTGTTAGGTATAGTTATTATGAACAATATTGTCAAACTTTTTTACAAATTGAATACGAGACTTTTGGCTACTTTTGTTTTATGTGGATTTTGTTCAGTTTTTTAAAATGTGCGTTTTGTTTGTGCAGAATAAACAAGTTTTTTTATCTTTCTCTTCTCTTTATTTTAAAAACTGTATGAGATGACACAACGCCTTACATAGGTACATGACTTGCATGGCAATCGTATACAAGCAATTTATTTTTCAAAGGTCACTGGTTACTTCAAAAATCGTCGTGAATAAAAGCGTTCTTTCTTACCAAGATTTTTCATTATGTATGGATGAGTTTATGTAGGTGAAAACGTAGTCAATAGCGATGGTAGTCTTTCTTTTTCCACCTGTGACAAACAGAAAAAAAAAAAAAATTGAATTTAATTTATTCAAATGAGAGCAAATCCTTAACACTTAAAACACGTGAAAACCAACGTACAGTACAAGTATGTTCCTCGGCAAACCTCGTGTTTAGTCAGTTGTCGGATTTCTATCAGTTGCCCTTTGCACTTGGTGCAGACTGGACGCTCTCAATCGACTTGGAAGTATATCGAGTTGTTAATACCTACAACTTTTTAACTTAATGTAATTTATTTAAAAATGGGAAGAAAGCCGCTAAAGTCGCAGGCACGACAGATAGGAAAATTGTTTTACAGCTCTATATAGTTCACACGGAAATCAAAACAAAACAACAATAAAGTACTTAGTTCTGAATTCAAATTGTTATACACAATAAATCTAATAATTGATGGACATGGAAATTAGCATTCGTTTGTATTCGGAAATCCGATGATATCCGAGGGATATTAAGAAAATAGAAATACTGTACGGGGAAACGTGACTTGAGAAAAACATTTGCAAGACGTCGAGTCCAGAACGGTTAATTTAACATTTATTAAGACTGGAGCATTATCATAGAGTCACGTGAAGGACCAGAGTTGAATGTTGGGTAGAAAACAAAATGGCTTGGTAACAAACTATAGACTAGCGAATGTAAGCCTGCGTCCTCACTGATGGAACATGACCCTATTTAAAAAAAAATTGTGCTACGTTCTGACTGGCGACGGTTCTTATGCAACACCGCGGGTGACAGGTAGCAGCTGATTCAGGAAATATGGCAGGAGAAAAACTCGAGCTATGAGCTTCCATTGACTTACGAAGATGCTTTCAGGTTTAAAAGTGGGTATTAGATTATTATAATTATAACCAGGGAATTATTTGAAGACATGAAAGGGGTTACAAATGTTTTGTGAAACTTATAGGATGACGTTGTCTATGAGTCATGAGAAAAACTTTTATTAAAATAAGCATTTTTACACCTCTAGTGTAAAATAGAAAAACAAATAAAAATTATTTCAGTGTCGATTAGCCCAACACCTAACACGTATCATATCTAAAAATAAATCACAACAGCGACATTGGCTAGTTAAAGCAAAATTTTATTTCACCTCATTGGTAAAACCATAAATATTTGGGGGAAAAGCAAAATTAAAAATTAAAATAGTTTATATTTAGAATTTCTGATCTGCAATACTTTCGTCTCACGTGGTTCACGTGCAGATGGCAATGGTATATAGGGTTCGCTACTTTCAGTTTTTCAGTATATTATTCAGCATAGTGACAGTAAACTTGACCTAACTGTCATAAATCCCCACGCTGCTTCGTCAGATCAAGCAGTCCGGTTTAGAATTCTTTTGTAGAAGAGACAATTTGATATGAGTCTAGGGTTACCATTTCGAAATTTGAAAAGTCCTGACATTTAAAAAAGTCCGGATATTTAATTTTTTAAACTAATTTTTTAAAGTAATAATTTATCATTTTTAAAGAAATAGCCCTTAAATCGAAAAGTCCGGACAAATGAGAAGGCCGGATATAGTCCAGACGGGGGGCCAAAAATTCGGACGGATGGTAACCCTATATGAGTCTCAAATAGGATGCATGATAGACATGTTAAAACTTGTTTTCTAAAATCTTTTAAAGTTCTTTGTATGGAGAATTTTTGAGGATATCTTTAGTTTTTTGCTTAAAGTTTTAGTTATAGACCAATGAGATAAAATACTTGTTATACGACAGTTTTTATAACCAAGCACATAAAAATAACGAATATACGAGAAAGTAAAATTTCACATTATGTCAGCCCTATTCAAGGATTATAGTCACGTTTTACTATGTCCATTTAAATTTCCTGCAGCTTACTTTATTTTCAGAATATCAACTACTTACCAAGGGCATTTTCACATCTCGAATTATAAGGTCTAGACTTGAAATTATATACCGTCAGAAGGAAGTGGACATTTATTTAACAAATGACTGACTGACCAATGAAATTGACACAGTCATTATTTCCTTCCTGTCTAGTAGGTAGCTACACTATGTGTTACCCAAATTGACTAGCAATTTAGGTAACACATAGTGTAGGTCATACTAAGCAAAGAAAGAAATTAATGAATGAAATAAAATACGTTTATTTGCAGTAAATATGACGCAAAGAACAAATACACGAAAATAATAAGTTGGGGAAAATATGAGTCACATCCACGCAAAACGGCCATCGCTCAGCATCATGCTGCGACCCTATGCGTCAGAGCCGCAGCGTTGGTTTTCAGTGACAGGCGGCGTTGACGTGATGACGTCAACCGGTGCAGCATGTAATGAAA
The DNA here is from genome assembly GCA_963680765.1 of Agrochola lychnidis. Taxonomy (NCBI): domain Eukaryota; kingdom Metazoa; phylum Arthropoda; class Insecta; order Lepidoptera; family Noctuidae; genus Agrochola; species Agrochola lychnidis. Next base: position 10,746,847 of record OY796857.1, read on the forward strand.
TAACAATAACAAAAAAACAGTGGCACTCCGGGAGTGCCGACAGAAGTGAAACTTGAAAAAAAAACGGCACACCGGCAAACGCCGTTTTTTTTTCAAGTTTTGGAGTGCCGCTGTTTTTTTTGTTATTGTTATTTCATTACATGCTGCATTGGTTAACAACGCGTTGATGTCTTTTACTCCATAAATCGCGGTAGTCAACGCGTTGATGTCTTTTACTCCAGTGTCGGTAAACTCGGTAACAGTCTCGCAAAATCAATGGTTTAGTCCCATCTCAAAAATGCCCAACGCACCTAAAGAAGTTTTCACTTCAATAAAATAAGTGATAATAAGATAAGTGCTTAGTGTTTAGTCCTAAAAGCACTAAGCACTTATCTAAGCTTTTTGAAAACTAAAAAATTCCTTCTGAAGGACGTACTGTTAATATCTAAATAGCTGATTTTTTTTCAGCAGTGGCTGGCAGTGGTCCTTTAGTGGAGCCGGATATCAGCTATTGGTTTTGTGTGGATCTTTTGGTCAACCATCGGCCTAGAACAGAAAAATAAGGAATAAATATACCTACTTGCAAAATTAGTTGAACTTGAAGTCCTAAATAAGATTCATTACATCACCATGACAAACAATTTATTAGAAACAGAAATACGGTTATAAAATGAGGCAAACAAAATGGAGGTAGGCAGAAACTACAGAACGTAACCTTACATACTCCTTTTGCTTCAAACTTATTCTAAAAATATTATAATGAACCTTTTTTTTATATTTAAAAATGCATGAGCGTCATTCTGAGCTCATATCCACCGTTGACTTTCCGAAGAGCGTACTTGCGTAACTCTACGTTCAAAAAGACAACTGTCTTCGTATAAAACGAATAAAAAAATTGTCTTTGGTGATATTGTCGTCATTTAATTTTGTAATCTATTGATGTATCTAACTGAATACACTCAGTCGTCATTAGTATGTCTAATACAACATTTCATAATTGAGTCGTTTTTCCATTTTATTGTTGTCAACTTACTATGCAACTGTCACTTCTGCTTTTCCATGCGATTTAATTTTAAAATGAAAACGAACACGTCCACCACGTGTTCGTTTTCATTTTAAAATTAAATCATAATGCAATGTAGTTACGTAGATTTTTCCTTAAAGTATCTAGCTGATTTGAGAATTTACAGCCAGTTCCATTGTTAGGTTTTCGTTCTTGATTTTTCCATTGTTATAACCTTGTTCAGTAAAACTGTTGGAATGACATAATACTTAGTATGGTAAGCTTAATTCAACACGTGAGAAAAACAAAAGAAAATCTTCTAGATCTCTAGAATTTTCCATTGACCTTACGTTTCGTTTACCGTAATCACGTCATCATGTTATTTTCGTCAGTATCCTTCGCACAAACTTATGTTAGATTGCATAATCTCGTCTCATAGAAGAGGTATGTACATAAAGTAACATAATTCTGAAAGAGGCCAGTCACGTGGCTTTTACCGACCCCATTTGTATTAATTTCGACTATGAATACTTATGTAATAGATTCTGTCAACAGTGTGAAATGGACTACCAGGCCGAACGGGTGAATGGAAAATTGTTTGTTAACCTGCTGATGCTCGGTGTAGTCTACTTTCGACGGATATTTTGAATAAACGACGACGTGGACCTATTTGTACAACAGTTTCATAATTTCATAAAAAAAATTGTTTTTCTTTGAACTTCTGATTCTTGGCAGATTGACGAGAAAAGGAGGTAAAGCAGACTGAAAAATGTAAATGATAATAAACATACAAAAGTATATAAAAAAGCAGATATTATTAAAATAGCGCAATTGCTTAGGCAAGATATCTGACTAAAATCTGTCTTGACTGTTGTGAAAGTGTTGTATTGATGTCGTTAAATATTGTCGGGTACTTCAAAATATAAACAGCCTAATCATTAAATTAGGCTAATATACAGGGAAAGATATTCAAATTGACAGCAACAAAATTAATTTATAGCTGGCAATTTGATTATCTTTCTCTGTATATTATAATATTCATAAATTCTATTAAATGCATATTACGTATAATCTCATATTTCACGTCACATAAATATCCTGTCAATTCGCAAGAACTTGTTCGTTAAGAAATTGGCAATTTACTAACTGCTTTTTTCTCCATAACATAAACCATGTTTATTTATTGCAAATAAATAATGGTGTAATTTTTAATTTGAAAACATCACCATTTCACATTTGTATTAGTGAACCGAGTTCAGCTGCCAGCAGCAAGCCGCTGATGTAATGAAGTGGTGTTTTGTTAAATTTTCTTTTGGGCTTTATCAAATGTTAAGACCGACCACAATATGATTTTGGATTAATAGTCTCCACGTCTGCATAACGGAGTGTGGATTTGTGGAAGACACACTTATCACATTACTTATTGATGGACTGTGTTAGATATGAGTCTTATAGAAATGATCTGTTTGGGGTCTTGAAGTTGAACCGACTTGATTTAGGCAACAAATGGTAATGATTTGAAGAGTCTGGTCAGGTTCATGGCCCAAACGTAATCCGTAGGTGTATTTAGGTTATGATGGGGATGGTAATCCGTAATAGTGTGTATTTAGGGTAGGATAGAACTGTCATACGAATTAAAGTTATAAAATTCTCTTATTCCGTACAAAGAATAAACCTTAAAAAAACAGAATCCTCATGTGGTTTATACACCAAAGTCAATTGCTAGATATTGCAGTTGGTAGTGTAAGGTATAATATCATTCCTGCGGTTAGTATCCACAAGGGTGCGAATGACCTGGTTATAAGGAAGCGATCTCCCGAGGCCGCAGGGCGTTCTACGTAGGTCTAGCCCGTGAGAAATGAACTGAGGTGTAGAATCTTGCTAAGAAAGATCCCTTGATAAAAACTATTCAGCAAGCGGACTTGGATAGCCACCAGCTAGTGGGTAGGATATTCCTAGAGGCTTTTCACTTTACTGCTATCACCATTTCATAGAAAAATTATTTAGCATACATTTATGCATATTACTGCTAATTTTGTTTCCAAATTATTTCGCGATGTCGGTGTAAAAAGACCCCTTAATATTAAAGTAAAATTTATCTTTTAGTTAAAATATGCGTACAAGGAGTACGTGGCTTGTGGCATGCGATGTTATAAATTAAAATCGACTTGCACGTAATTTAAGTCACTCATATGTGACGAGCGATTGTTATTACATCACAAACACATTTGCTACCCAAATTCATGTATCATTCGATTTATGTTGATTTCACTTTTCGTCTGCATTCGTGGAAATAACCCAAGGGATTGTTGCGCCATTCCTTCAACAGCTACTTATGAAATTATCGTAATTTTTTTGACAGCTGTTTATTTTCTTGAAAGTAATTGGCATTATTTATATTCTTTAATCCCTCGTGCTTACAATGGGACAATCATATACCCCAACGTATTTTAATGTTATTCTTCATTATTTAAATACACTCGAATCCTATCCCAGCACATTCGTAGAAGCCACATAAGAGCGAATTTTTACCAGGAGAGCAGAATCCACTCGCAAGTATCACACGCATCTTATTTAGGTAACTGTCCACCTGCCAAGCATGGTTTATAGGTGTGACCTATATCGAGTCCGTCGTATATCAAAGAGATGTCAAGATGAAGATCAATTTGTTTTTTCCGCTTTTGGATGCGTAGAGCCTATATGGAACTTTAGACTTCTGAAAAAAATCATATTATTCCTATATACATATTTGACACAGACGTATGAGAACGGGACTGATTTCTGTTTTTATTCAAGGTACGACAATACGACAATAAAACATAAAAATCCAATCAAATATTTCCAATCATTTTGTTACAGTTAGTTTAATCAAAGATTGGCAAAACACATAGTCGGCACATCTATACTATTTATTTTGTTTGAAAAACTCACTTTTAAATTTATTTGATTTGTCCAAAATACTCATAATATGCATTAGTAGTTTTCATTTATTGTTGTCTCTACATTGTAAACTGTGCGTTATTCCTGTGCGAGTCCCAGTAAACACTTTTCGTTTGATTCTTTTTCTTTTTTGGAGTAAGTTTAGGAAATGCCTTATGGTTTCTGGGATATCCTACTATGATCTACTATGATCACTATTATGTGTCTCTGGAAAGACGATGAAAAGATTAAAGAACGATGTTTGAGGCTGTAAAACATGTAACACGCCGTCAGTAGATTTCTTCGTTAATTACGTGTTCCTAGATGTCGAAATCTACGTTTAATTATTATCAAAAATCACCACCTGCAATAACTTTTTCAACAGTTTACCGTATTAACAAGCTTGCTTAGTAAATGAGCAAAATAACTTTATAAACACACAGGCATTGTTCATATTTTGCACAATCGATAGTGAGTGTAGTATGAGTCGGTAGATACAATCACAGTAGGTTAATATCATAGCAATAACGTTTTTTGTATAGTGCTTGATGGAAAGGCATATAATATAAGATTGTATCTCAACAAAGCTATTTGAAATATTTCGTTGCAAAGATAAATAAGAATTACAATTATTTTTTTATTATTAAACCCAGAGAAAAAAAAAACAACGGAACAAGATGTGTTAGGTGTATGAAATTAAAAAATAGGTAGGTAATAAGTTTTATTTTTGGATACTAGTTATAGTGCGCGCCACGAAAGAAGGCCCTTTGACGCGGCGCTATCGCGCTGTTGTCTATGCCATTGCATCACATTGCATTAAAAAAATGTAGTTCCACAATTTCCTGCGGGCCTTCTTTCGTGGCGCGCACTCTACACGTTATCTAGCATACAGAAACAAAAGAGGTTTCAAATGTACCAAATACCGTTACGTAATAAAAAAGAATACGTAACTAGTAGTTTACGGTTGACATTCTAATTTCGAATTCACCCCAGCGCGTGTGTCCTTCAGTATTGAAAATGTCCTGCGCAGCCTGCGCTGTTACCGTTCGTTTCAAATGTCCGGCTAATACAAATAAGATTGTATCTTAGATTGATTTACAAATTGATCTTAGTGCAATTGAAAAACATACAAAAAAGCTGTTTTAAATGCTGTGTAATAGTAATAACAACGAGGCGTTTATAGTTGATGTTCAGAATATCATTGCATCATTCGTTTTATTGCGAATTCCATGTTCTAGAATGTTTCTCCAATTTTTATGCATAGGTAGGTGGAAATAAATAGTTTTTTCTCTAGATACGTAAAGAGATTTGGTTTATTTTTGAGTTAGATGAAAGGCTACAAGGAAACTTAATTCGGGAAAGTAGTGGTCAGAATTCCCTAAGACTTCAACATTTACCTACGTCTTCTGCTTGTCTTCAATTGTCTCTAGATTAGAATAAAAATATGGCCCATGGTTGATGTCCAAGATGCACCGGAAACGTGGAGGCTGTTTTAATTCACCCCTTTGTATAAGATGCTATAACGAATTAATTCAACAACGATAACTGACGTTAGAGCCATCAAACAGCCTATTAAGGCTTTACAAGCTCACACGGAGGCACAGGTGCTACGCTTCCATTCATCTCGTTCGTTCCCACGACCGAGTTATATTCATCCATTGTTCACCCCCGCAATTCATACACCCCATTCAAAAGGTTGGGGGTGAATCTCGTACAGGTAGTCCGTACAAGGTGTTATAAGAAATACGTTATGACCGTTGGCTATACGTTATAGGCACAATACGGTAGTCAACGCGCATAATAAAATGTGTATTGGAGTACGTTCGAAGGCTTTGTTGTACATTTTAAGGATGGGCAGCAGCCAACGGTTATTGAATGTTTGTCGTTTTTTTCTTGTTGATAACGTCCTGAGAAATTGCAGGCCTAAGCAAAATTTTTTATACAGAGTTTTAATTACAGAGATAAGCGATCTTTAAGTTTATAAGATAATTATAGGTTCTTCAGGTCATTAAGAACCATATAAGTATTTTTACAGCTTGCCACTTTTATCAAATTGCATATAAAATACATTATTAGTTGAGAAATGTTACTATGCCCTAGATGATTACCTAAATGATAGAACATTGTAACTACTTACCTATTAATGATCATTGGATCAATGAATTGCATGCATGTATTTTATTTTGTTTCGAAATTTTTAGTTTGTTGTCTATGGTAAATTTTGTTTTTTCTTTATTTTGTGTAATCATATTAATATTTGTATGTCATCAATGACAAAACATAGCGCAACATGTAATTATTATATAAGACCTTGACTTTTTACCTATGTTTTACAAATAAACAATTCTATTCTATTCTATTCTATTATAAAACCTACGTCACCATTTTCAAGCCACGTGCTTGGAGTGCGAGAACCGGTAAATGTTTGAATTATAATTTCATTAATTCGGTTTGTGATAAATATTCATGTAATAAGCTATTAACATTAATTATTATAGTTGTATATATTTAGAAGTTCTGTTCTGTTCAGTCGTTACGGGTCGTCAGAAGCCCGAAAGTCTGACAACCAGTCTTACAGTCGCTCCATATAAAATAATGGTATTCAGCTGCATCCGGTTAGACTGGAAGCCGACCACAACATAGTTGGGAAAAGGCTAGGCAGATTGATTTTGATATTTCGAAGTTCTGCAGACTATAACATTCCAATAAGTTGTATGTGTTGCATGAAAAGTTTTTGTAAAGCACAAGGAAGTTGGTAACAATGGCTTGTCGAAACGGAAGTATATCGGAGCTAACGGCGGCGGCCATTTTACAGCCATTTTAGAAAATGTACGCACCTTATATTTTGTACGTAAATAAATTGACCTCGAATGTTTCGTTTGACTGTCATGGTGCACGTAGGGCATGGACACACTATCACTTTTGCAATATTCAATAGTAATAATTGGCTACACTGTCTGAATAGTGTCTAGTTATGTATTTAATTATTTGTTTCTGTTTACTATGCAGTGTAAATTATCTAGTGCAGAGATATGATCTCTTTAAAGGTAATACTAGTACGAGTACCAAAGCACTCCTTTGACAGCTAAGTGCACATTATATAAGACCACATTTGTATTTAAGGAGATTTATTGTACCCATTATTCATAAAACCTATAATCTCGTTAAGTGTGTTACAAAACTTTAAATAAGCTTGTCTTTTAATGGTCACTTTAGTCTTAACTATCTGGTAAAGTTAGATTCTTAACAATAAAATAACACAAACTTAAGAAAAACGTGTAGATTTATATTTATCAAGAACATGTCTCCGTTTCCATTCAAAATGGAAGCCATAAATATGGTCCTCAAAAAGCGCAAAAATAAACCGCCCACAAGACTTAAGCCGCGACTTTAAGTGGACGCGCGACGTCCAGTAAATATGATCCAACAATTATTGTTTACGCACTATAAATCTCCCAGTATCCATGTTGTTATGCGGCCGAAACGCCATAAATCCTTCTGTATCGTAAACTTTAATTTAATAATTATGAACGTCATGACGCGGAAATCATGAAGCCGGTCGTGATACCTAGCTATATAAAATAGGAATGATTCGCGTGGAACAATGGGTCGGGTTATCGAACTATAATAACATTTCGGTGAAGGTCCCTAGTCTGCGAGGTCATTGCTAAATTCTGTTTTGCCGCGTGATTTCATTCTAATTTACGTCGGAAATTGAGTTTTAAATATTTAACTGTTAGTGTCATTGATTAGGCGATGACAAGCAAATATTTTATTCAATACATAAGTAGGTGCTTAGACTCGTTAGTACAAAAAAAAAACACGAATTTTTCATTTAATCTATTTTTTTTTTACTAGCCTACGCTGTCCCACTCCTGGCCAAAGATCTCCCTCCACTCCTTCCACTTTTCGCGAGCCCGCGCATCCTCTTTCCAGTTTTGGTGAAACTTATCCAGTTCGTCCCGCCATCTCCTACGTGGTCTGCCGCGACCCCGCCTCACTGTCTCAGGGCACCATTTCTGTGCTATTTGGGCCCACAGTTTGTCCGGCATGCGACAGACATGTCCTGCCCAGTTGGGCAGTCCCATTTCAGTTGGGCAGCCTTTTGAGTCACGTCAGCTATTTTTGTTTTGGAGCGCAGTATTGTGTTTCGAACACGATCCGTTAATTTAACGCCTAGTATACTGCGCTCCATTGCTCGTCAGGCTAATTTATTCTATTATTTTATAATTATGTGAGTTTATTTGCAGGACTTGCTAGAAATAATCTCTAACATTTTTATGTTACATATCCTTTTTTTGTATTTAATCAGGTTCTCCATAATTGCATAGTCAGTTTTTCAAAGCATGATTCGGGGATTTGTACTGTCATACTTACCACATATTTTTATTTTATGAAAACATCAGAGTTTAATGGATTGAAATTGCCAATATGCGATAACCAAGCGTGTTAATATATAAATGTTACCAGGATAAACAGTCCTACCCTGCACACGAAGAAGCCTTGAAAAATTACTCATCGCTCAAAAATTGGAATAACGAATGTCAGCAGCTAACATTTAATCTTTTTTAGTCAATCCACTTATTAAGACTAAAGATTATTGACACTTTAATGACACACGATATTCTTTCATTTGGACTGGAATGCCGATAAATAATTGTATGTCAATTTATTTAGATGTAGTATATAAATGGTTTGCCTATAGATCAAAGGTGAACGTGTTCGGTTCCTTATAAACCATCTTGCGTTTCATGGAAATCGAAATTTATTGCCGTATGATCAGGGCTTATTCTTTGTTTGTTCCTTCTCTTCCATTATTAATATGAGGTTTGTAGGCTGGCTGGTTTGATAGTGTGCTTGTAAATTTAACTTGAAGTATCCATATTCAATTTACATACTGTACGGAGGGTTGGCTAAACATATTAAAATATTTCGTAGGCTAAAAGATAATTTTCAATTTTAAAAACGATATTACTGACGTAAACTCGAAAGTAAAGTCTCTTTTAAAGATTATAATTTCACGGTATCTCTAAAGAAACATCTTGCAAACCGTCCCAATAATTAAAAGGCTAAAAATATAATCATCAAATACGGGTGGTGACTGGCGCCGTATAAACCCATCTAGTATATTAATAGTAATACGCATATTAAAGACAGTTGGCTTGCTAACCTAAAGATAATAACGTTATTATATTACATGTCAGCTTTAACCTCCAAAGGTGAACTTAAATATGCGGGACGGAGTTAATATGTATGTACCCGACTGTACCTATTTAGAGCTTGCCTGTCAAACGTGCACTCCCACTTAACAAAGGCGTTTGTTTAAAAAAAAAAAAATTGCGTCACTTTTTCATTGTTTGGTATTTTTGGATTACAAGATATATTTTTGTCAGTCCAGTCCATAAATTTACTATTTAGAACTAGCGTTATATCTATGGTCCAGGTATAACTTAAAAATGAGCATGGAATTGGTCAGGATTTTGCTATCCAGCTGCATTGCTGCAAAAATAAAAATTCGTATCTTGGGAGCAAAATCTATGTTTTCATAGGCTAGTAAAACAAGAGCTTTTCCAAATGTAACATTCATTGTGTAAACGAAAACAAAAAGTACGCATTAAGCTGCCTCTAGAATTTTGTTCTACAAGACCTTTGTGCTAAAATCAGATTGTTTATCTTTCAAATAAAGCGTCAGTAATATTCTCGGGTTAGGCCCAGTCCGGTGTGGGCGCCTTCATTGAGGCGGCAGCCAGCCCGCCGGCTTAACGCGTCCCAAAGGGTCATGGCCATCCGGCTGGCCCGAGGATACCGCACGGTCTCCTGCGAGGCGGCGAGCCTCCTTGCCGGAGTACCGCCATGGGATCTGGAAGCAAAGGTCCTCGCGCACATTTGGGAGTGGCGCGAGGAGGCGAAACGCCGGGGTTTAACTCCGATGCCGCAAGAAGTCGCGGCACAGCGGACAGAGCTCTGGCGGGATCTCATGGAGGAATGGAGAGTGCGATTGTCGCAACCCAGCGCTGGGCACGCCACAATTGCGGCGATAAGACCCCTCTTTGAGGAGTGGCTAGAGAGGCGCCACGGCGTCCTCACCTTCCGCCTGACACAGGTGCTCACCGGACACGGCTGTTTCGGGAGGTACTTGTTCAGGATAAAGCGGGAGGAAACGCCCGGGTGTCATCACTGTGTGGATCGCCCGGAGGACACGGTGGAGCATACGGTGGAGGTCTGCCCGGCTTGGGCAGGGCATCGCCGTGTCCTCGTGGAAGCGATCGGCGGCGATGATCTCTCGCGTCCGGCCCTGATTCGGGCCATGCTACGGAGCGAGAGGAAATGGGAGGCCGTCACCTCCTTCTGCGAAGCAGTAATGCTGGCGAAGGAGGAGTTGGAGCGCGTGAGGGAGAGGCAAATTTCGCGCCCTCGCGCCCCTAACCGCCGCAGGAGGAGACGCCCTGGGCGTCGGGAATCACAGGAAGATTTCCGGCCACCGTAGGCGCGGGCTTGCGGACGGTGAGCAATGGGTAGCTCGCCGTCCGATAAGGACCAAGCCCGGGTCGACGGCGCGTTGTGTTCCACGCGCGCCTCAAAGAGATGTCAGCAGAATTGACGGGGTCCGCTAGGGCCAATGCCTGCCGGGGGTTCGAAGAAAACCGATAGGGAAATCGTGGCCCCCTGGCAACACGGCAACTGAAGGAACACGGGTGGGTTTTAGTCAGTAAGAGTCTGACACGCCCTACCGCTCCGCCCAGAGCGGGAGAAGTTATTTGATGATTTCCCACCCAAAAAAAAAAAAAGGCCCAGTCAGAGCTTCTTGTCGATGAAACCTGAAAAAATCTTGCATTGCTACATTGACACTAAGCTTTGTTTAAGACGCAGATATATGACAGTGACCTTGAATGGTTAGCTTGCGTGTTCTGTACTGAGCTCACGCAACGCGTCGTATGTCTAGCCAGTAATAGGAGGATTCGCCCGTCAAGGAGCGCTGTCCCAAATTAGATGCATTATTAATTTATTACACGTAAAACAAAAGGTATTTTAATAAAACACGTATACTGAAAGATTAGTAATTTAATTACCTTTAAAATGGTGAAGTTATCAGAAAAATACGCTTGATGGATTTTGCGTCATTCTCAATGTTTTATCCGCGTTAGACATAACTTTACAAATTAATTTCACTATGTAATATAAACATAATCAAAAATATGCCTATATTAAAAAATTAAAAAAATGCTTTAATTTTACATATATTTTTTCCAAATCACTAACACTACTCGTTTAGATGTCATCTTCAGTATAAAATCATTAAAAGTCAGCTATCGTCCCCTTAAGAGGCTAATCACAAGCCAAGTCCTAATAAGAACTGAAAGGAACGTCCTTAAGAATGCCTCAGTTAATCTGGATTAGGTCACATACAACTGGAAGCGTCAAGGTTTGCGGTCAATCGTGGGCGTGTAATTACTATATATTGAATGTTGGGTGCTATTGTTCCGAAGTGACATTTAGGAATGGCCTCAATTATATAAACAATACCCTATAGCAATAGCTTTGATTTTGACATGTTTTTTCTATGGTAATGTGTGTTATTATTAATGTATAATTGCTGTGTGCCTGGATTAGGACTAATAGATAGATTAGATTTAAATATGATTAAAGATGATTACAATAAGTTATTTAAAGGAGATGTTTCATTTTCGGCCATAAAGTGTACGTTAATGTAAAAAAAGGAAATAATTCCACGAATTGAGGAAAAATATTCTTTCCTGTTTATTCCCCTGATTACTTCGGCACAAAAAATAATAGTTTAACAAATTATTGCCATATTCTATTCATCATGGCGTCGTCTTACTTGCATACTACTTTCGTCCAGAAATCATGTTACATTTTAACATAATAATATCACGTAGACATAATTTAAATAAATATGAAAGGCATGTATTTCTGTACTATATTAGGATAGAAAGAAAGAAAGAAAGAAAGAAAATACATTTATTTAGCACAGACAAAAAGGCTATCTTATACAACTTTTTTGATTAATTAGAAAGTGTGATTCATCATAAAAATAAAAAACTGCTTTTGGGTATTGTAGATTTGTAGGTACTTCTGGACGAAAATGGCTAGCTGTCGATGGTCGTATTTCTCCTGACAAACGTCAAACATTTTTGGTTTTTATTTTGTGCCCAAAAAGTATTAGATATTATGGAAAAAAACAGTCTTTATTGTATTTAGGGGTTCGTTTCCCAGGTTTTCTAAAGTGTACATGTTATGGCCGGAGTCCCATACAAAAATGAAACGTCTCCTTTGTAAAATTCTTCCTATCAGCTTAAAACGTAAATACCTACTTCTAGTTAACAGTTATGGCAACTAGGAGCGTCACTCGCTAGTTAACCATAGCCACGCAACTAGGATGGTATCAGCAGGTAAATTTGATGTACCTAGAATAAGGAATTATTTTGGCGACCGAACGCTTGATAAAAGATTATCATACCTTCTCAACCAACTGCCTGCTGATATAAGAAGTCAGGAAGTGAAGGGTAAATTTGCCAAATCATTTAAGCGGTTCTTTCTCAGGATTTTGTAAGCGATGTTTTAAGGAAAGTGGTTTGCAGATTGTTGGGGAGAGCAGATGAGTGATTTGGTAGTTTATTTTATTATATAAGTCATTTGATGTAAGGATATTTTCGTTTGTTACTATAGATGTGCATGCAGTAATTGGAAATTAAGTGTCCGCATTAATAAACCTTATTTATAATTTGATTTGTTCTGTTCCCACAGACAAACCGTGAAAACGGTTTTGGCATCGTTCTTAAGTTAAGATTCTTATAAACTTTGTTTGATAAATAAATAAAATAGGTTTGTCTGTCTGTTTATCTTGATTTGCTTTAGTTTGGCTTTTTGTATTTTCTTAACCTCTTTTTAATAATGATCATTTGCCGATTCTTTCGTTATTTACATTAGATCTGACCTCCTCTTGATTCTCTAATAACATTTATATTAAACACATCGTATTACGCCATCGCTTTATTAACTCAATTTACCTTAAAAGGTGAATACTGACGGTTTTAAGTACTGCACTCAGTTACCATTGCATTCGTGGTCATATTAACCGTATTAAATGTGTAGTTTTATTATTATTGCTTGTAATTTAAGCTCCATAATACGTACACTGACTTCTGAAGAAACACGGGAAAATTGCACTCACGAATACACTTGAACTCTAGATTGTATGAATAAATGAGTACATTTTTCATCATTAAAGACTTTACTTGTAATGAGACTTTATTCTTCTTTATAAGTGTCAGATAGTCGTTCTTCTTCATTTGAATCTTTTGATAAGAATAAAGAAGGATGATAATGCATATTTTACACAAAAACATTAAAAAAAAAAACGTGTGGCACTCGGGGACTGCCGCGGTAAAGCTATTGCATAGCATTTGTAACCTCCATACTTCCTATTTGTCAACGCTACACTTGGGATGATGACGTGATGACATAAAACAAAAATTACGTTCCCATGACAACATCACGTTGTCATGGGAACCGTCATTACATGGTAGGCGGAGTGGGGAGTCATCATCATCTGCCTAGCCTTTTCCCAACTATATTGGGGTCGGCTTCCAGTCTAACCGGATGCAGCTGAATACCAGTATTTTACATGGAGCGACTGCCTATCTGACCTCCACAACCTAGTGACTAGGTAACACGATACCCCTTGGTAAGACTGGTTGTCAGACTTTTTGGGCTTCTAACTACCCGTAACGACTGTCAAAGATCTACAAATGACAGCCGGGACCAACGGCTTAACGTGCTTTCCGAGGCACGGAGGGGACTTGGTATGTAAAGATGGTCACCCATCCACGGACCAACCGCGGCAAGCGTAGCTTAACCTGATCGATCGACCCGTGCAGCTGTTATTACTTAGCCACAAGTGGGGAGTGTTAGGTTTTATTTTCGTTACGTTACGGAATTTCTTAATTCGGTCGCCGCGCTCAAAGCCCGCGATAAAAGCTATGCAATAGCTTAAAAAACTTTTTCGTTATCGAAGTCTGATTTTAAATAAAGCCCATTTCAAAAAAGGAAATTCAAGTGTTCAAAGATCGTGAAGTTTGGTTCCCTCAGTAAGCTAAAAAAAGCTTGGGGTGAAAATAAATACGTACTCGGGTCCAGGACACCTGCGGTATTGGCATTATCTATACAAATAAACAAAAAAACGACTAAATGCTTTCATTTGCATACATTCACTTTAAAAAGACTATTAATAATATTGAGTAGATAATTTTTTATTATGTATAATTGATGTAGCAAGAGTTTGGTATCTTGGTCGGTGCCGTCTACATCTGAATAATTACTTATTTATACTCCGTTTGAAATAAGATTAGACATTTAACTAAACCTTTTTTACAGTCCGTTCAACCGATTTTGACTTCTATTGCGTTGGTGGCATGACAAATGACAGCTGCAGTAAACAGTTGGTTTGTAACCACTTTTTTTGCTTTGAATGCCATCCTTATGCCTACGGTATAGAAGTCAAAATCGGTTGAACGGACTGTAAAAAAGGTTTGTTTAAATATCTAATCTTATTTCAAACGGAGTATAGGTGTGTTTAATATGTTTTTTAGCAATTCACCTGCATTTAGACGGACTGGAAGCTAACTATAATTTAATGTTGTTTATGAATAATTTCTTTATCATACCGTCTTCAGTCCGGATCAAATTCTATAAGCAGTTACATATAAGTCGCTCCCATGTGTGTTTATTTGCATAGTTAGCTTCCAAGTTTTTGCTGGTTTATCCTTTCAACTGTCATTAACGAGACACAATAGAATTTTAATTGTTATCCACCTCAATGAGGCGTCGTAACAGATGATGAGTTATTATTATTTTAATCTAGACAGTGCTAGTAATTCGGGTTCTGGAAAAAGTTTACACCATTTCTTACAGAAAAGTTTACCTATAAAATACTAAAAACATACTTAACGTGATGTGCAAAACACTTAACTGGAAATGCAGCTTGTATATTTTTGGCGTGTTATGTGCTATTCGCCCATGAATATTAAAAACATAACATTCAGAATATATTAATGTCTATATAAATGTCGAGCATTCACCCCACAGATTGATATTTAAGACCTTACAGCGCAGATTCGCGATATTTATAACACCATCAAGATTCGATATTAGTTTTTATTTAATACTTAAAAATGAACATTAAATACAGCTAATGGTGATTTGTTCGTTGAGATTCTAATAATTAACAAAAATAAATTATAGTTTAGATAACGTTAATGTAATTGAGATGTTATGTGGACCTATCGAGTAACTGATTGAAATAGGAAAAGGGAATTAGAAATGTTACAGGGTTTATTTTTCAATGTTCTTTACAACCTTCCATACTTAGTTGCGCAATTATATTGCCTATTATGTGAGATCTCATCGATTTCTGACTCTCGCGTTAACATTTTATTAATGAGTATTAAATCCCAAAAAGCCTACAATTCCTTGCGCGTTCAGTATAATAATGTGTTCAGGGCGCTGTTTCGGCTCCCTCGATGCTGCAGTGCATCCGGCATGTTTGCTGACGCCAGCGTAGATGACTTCTACGCAATAATGCGTAAAAAAGTTGCGTCGGTGGTGCGACGAGTACGGGGGAGCCCGAATAGCGTCCTGAGGATGATTGGCGAGAGAACCGATACTGTTCTGCTCAATAGGTTTACTGAACTCCATGTTTTGCGAGACCGATGAGCCTACTGTGCATGGGTAGACGGTGTGTCTAGTTTCTTCTTTATATTTTAGTTACTAACATTAGTCATAAGCGAAATTATTGTTACTAACAACCTCAAATTGCCTTGCCTATGGACTTTTTTGTCTGAAATAAATTATTTTTATTTATTAAATAACTACCTACTTTAGTAAATTATTAGGTACTGTTACCAGTAACAGTACCTAATAATTGCCCAGTCTGATGGGCACTTTAATTACAGTCGCAATTTTTTTTTTTTCCAATAAATTTAATCAGAATCATTCCTCCAAATATGGATGTCTGAGCTAATAAAGGCGGTTAAATTATTTAAATCGTCCGTCGTCGCTCACGGCCATCTAAATCTAAATAATACAGCCGTTACATTATTGTGACCGCTTTGGTTCATAACAGAACAGAAAAATAGAAAAACAACCGTGTTGTTACGCGCCATTGATATGGAAAACTGAGGTGCCAAAATGTCACGTGAAAACTCACATTGCAGGCTATTACACAAAAACCTTCACTTTGGTTATTCACCTCCATCTCACTACTATTTATACTAAGTTATTTATATAAATAGCAATATAACACTTTTTGTAAGCAAAAATCAAATTAAGAAACCACAAATGCTTCAAGACTCCATTTAGTAACGCCACCTAGAGACTAAAAAGTTAAACAAAACCCGACACGCAAGCTTACAGCACACAGCAAAATGATTGCGCGGATGTATGCGTCTACATTCAATTCTAATCACGCACACAGACGCCGAGACATAGAAAAACGAACATTACGTACTCACACAAACACGAATCGTTACAGCCTCTTACGTGAAGAACGTAAGCGACTGCGGAACTCAAGATGGCTGACATTGGCAATGGCAGGTCGTTGACCCAGCGCTCGCGCAGCCTTCAAAGCTTAGATCTAGCATTAGAGTGGTTGTTATTTACTGTCGTGTTTTTATTTTATTATTGGACTGTTTTGTGCGCCGAATGTTTTTTTGTTGCGCTTAGGTTTTGAACAATGATTTTAATTTTGTTATGTAATTACTTATTGATTTGGATTGATTCAAAATTATTTAAGCAAATCATGTTATGAAACTGTTCAGTATACGGACTTGTATAGGTTATCATTATAATATTAATTTATCAGCGTAGGAAATTGTCGTTATTTAAAAGTATGTTATCGTTTCAATTCACGCACGATTTCATCTGAAACTCTTGATAACCATAATTTACTGCAATAGGTAATAAAATGAGTTGTATCAGGTACACAAATAATAATGACTTAAGTTTATTTATGGCATATGTACCAAATGACTCCGTACCTACTGATAAAATGTTTTATTTGAGAAATATTAGTTTTTTTTTTTCATTTTTTCCATCTGCCTAGCCTAGGTAAGACTGGTTGTCAGAATTTCGGGTTTCTGACGACCTGTAACGACTGTCAAAGATAGCCGGGACCAACGGCTTAACGTGCTTTCCGAGGCACGGAGGAGTCTCAGTTTGTAAAGATGGTCATCCATCCACGGACCAACCCCAGCAAGTGTAGCTTAACTTGATGGATCGTTCCGTGCGCCTGTTATTACTTAGCAACGAGCTCTTATTATTTGAATTTTTTCGTGGGTTTGAAACTGATTTTGCTAAACCTTTAACGAAATGCTTTTGCTTTTATATAAAATAAAATCTTGTTTAGGTATTATACATCTATGAAAAGTCAGTTAAGGTTAAACTGTAAGATATGTTTTGCTAAAGCCGACACATTCGCAGACAGAGAAATAAAGTAAGCAAGTTAAACAAAATCATTTAGAATCTCTCATTCTAAGTTATGAAATAATTTACAATTTGAAAATCAGAAAAGTAAACAAATAAGCAATTTCATAACTCACAAGGACAGGTTTACAAACAATCAAAACAAACGTCAAATAACGGTACTAAGCTAAACTAACGAAAACATAGTTACAAAACCGAACATCCGGATTCAAAACGTCTACAAAAGTAGGAAATAGCAGAATAGATTGTACATTAGCAAGGCATGATTCCATGAACATTGATCGTTGCGGTAGTGGCTCCGCGGTGCGGCGAGCCGGCGCAACCGCGGAATGTAGCTCAAACTAACGGTGCGTGCGCGCGCCGCGAAAAAACTCAAGTTCACTATCACGGAAGATTGCGCGCCGACGACGCCATTACCGCTCGGTTACGTTGTCGCGTCGGCTACTAGGTATTATGCCACTATGTGACTATGCATTCATTGCATAACGCGTGCTATATACTTCACCACGCATTTTACACTGAATCTAGACTGATAATTAACGCTTCTGCACGTTATTCATCATTGTTTGGATGCGTTGATGTTGTTGTCATAAAATTATTAGGTACGCGGCTGTTATTTTTCATACGAGGTACGGCAGCTTACAATGTCACTAGCTTTTCTAGGAAATTAATCGGGAAACTTTTCACTTCCGCAATTTTGGCATCAATATAATAAAAAAATATAAACAGCTGTAAAATTAAAATAAAGTTGAAGCTGCAATATTATGGCCAGTCGCCGTATACAATCTTTTTAATTTTTATGATAAAATTATTTGAAAAGTTACGAGGATATTTCATGTCGTGGCTAATAAATAAGATTAGCCAATCAGCAATGTTTATCTAATGGGGTGACATCTTAAATACCTATAAGATTTTCTTATTAAAGACGCTGTAGCTCGATTAAACAAAAAAGAGGAATGCCCATAAAAATATGATTTACATTTGATGGTAGTTGGGAAACTTTTTGTTGTGCACCGTTATCAGGTAGAACAGAGCTGGTAGATAAAAATGTTAATTATGTAGTAATCACAATGACTATTATACAGTTCACATTGACATTAGATTCGCTCTCGTAACGACCGACTGTTAATAACGAGAAGCATCCGGTAGGCTTATGATTCATGGAAATTATTTTTGAAAAAATCGGTGTTCTGTCTGGAAAACATAATTTTATTACTTCTAAATATGGCTTCCGACGACGATGACTTTAGAGTTATAACATTTAACGTAGATTAGACTGCGAGTAACTCTAGCTAGTGTAAATGGACTTCCACGACCAAAAGTATTTAAAACACTTTATGCAAAATTACATACAGACTTGTTCATGAGTTCATCTTAATATTAATGAAGCACAATGATGTCAGATACCACACAATAGGTTCAAATTAAATAAAGAACATCTCCATAATGGCGTAACAAAAACCCAATTTAATCTTTTGTTTAACGTCTGAGGTGGGTGGAAAAACGATCTTCCTTTAATGAACTTGCAAGCATTCTTTTGCATGATTCCGATAATCTTCAAAACTGATGAACAGACAAAATCCTGTATTTTTTTTTTTGCTATAAGTTATATGAGGAACCCCGTACCAACAACGAGTTGTACTTGACTTACATTATTATCTTACATCTTCTATTACCACTGTTATGACGTGAGAACCTCGATTGTTCCGATTGCTGCCACGAGTGTGGGTAAATGTGCTTACTCTTCAATGTTAATGGCAGCTAAGTACGCGTTTATGGTGCCTCCGAGTACGGCATTGCTTCAAGGGATAATAATTCGACTACCTAGACAGACCGTCAGGTTTATCACAGCCTATACAATTTCTTAGATCAGGGGTCGGCTAGTAATTTTAAGTGGGGTCCGGATACTGTTGAAATTTTTGAAGTGAAAACACTTTAAGCGCGTTGGACATTTTTGAGATGGGGCTAAACCATTGATTTCGCAACCTATTACCGATACCGTGGAGTAAAAGACATCAACGCGGTGAATACCGCGGTGTCGATATTTTTTCAAGTATTCACTTCTGTCGGCACACCCGGAGTGCCACTATTTTTTTTTATCGAGGGCTAGAAAAAAACCTCATATCTAATACTTTCTAGTAGTTTTTAGGGTTCCGTTAAAAAACGGAACCCTTATAGATTCGTCATGGCTGTCTGTCTGTCTGTCTGTCTGTCTGTCTGTCTGTCCGTCCGTATATCACAGCCACTTTTTTCCGAAACTATAAGAGCTATGCTGTTGAAACTTGGTAAGTAGATGTATTCTGTGAACCGCATTAAGATTTTCACACAAAAATAGAAAAAAATCAAATAATTTTGGAGTTCCCCATACTTAGAACTGAAACTCAAAAATTTTTTTTTCATCAATCCCATACGTGTGGGGTATCTATGGATAGGTCTTCAAAAATGATATTGAGGTTTTTAATATCATTTTTTTCTAAACTGAATAGTTTGTGCGAGAGACACTTCCAAAGTGGTAAAATGTGTGTCCCCCCCCTGTAACTTCTAAAATAAGAGAATGATAAAACTAAAAAAAATATATGATGTACATTACTATGTAAACTTCCACCGAAAATTGGTTTGAACGAGATCTAGCAAGTAGTTTTTTTTTAATACGTCATAAATCGTAAACTTATCGTTACTTGCTGTTACGGAACCCTTCATGGGCGAGTACGTCTCGCACTTGGCCGCTTTTTCAGTATTACTTTCTGTGTTAGTAAGGTTTGATTTTAAGAAAAATAATTCGTAAATTTTTTCATCAATTTTTTGCTCTTATCTCAATCTGTGTGAGATTGTCGCGTCAATTCTTTTTCATCTGCATGCATTTCTACGACCTAGAAGTTAGATAGATACTGAATGCATCTCATTACCACGAGTAGTGGCAGATTGCCAGAGTATCGTGTCAGTACTGTAACCATTTCCGCGTTGCTCTACTTTTGCTACCAGGTGAAGATAATAAGCTGGTCAGGTATTCTGAATAAGAGAAGGATTTCTGTGCGGGTCCATGACTTTAAGATGCCGCGATAAGTAAGGAGTTGATACAGAACTTTTCCCAGCAGTGGAATAATAAAATTGACTGATAATAATAAAGCAATTTAATATACATTATTTATTTAACAGTTTATGTACACACATATAAACAGACAAGAAGAAAGGAACAGAAAAATACGTACAAAGGTAATCATTAATTATTTTATTCTCATTATAATCAAAATGAGTTTGAAAAAAAAAATATGAATAAGTTATACAATATGTTAAAAAAAACCTGTCCGATCCGAAAGAGGCACATAGTACTGCAATACCAAAAAATAATAATTGTTATTGAAAATAAAAAAAAAATGCTATTTAAAATTCACATTTTTAGTACCAAAATTACTCCAAATCCATTAAAAATTAGAACACAAAGTCATAACTTATGTATGACCCCTGTTGAAAACAACAGGGATCATACATAAGTTATGACTTTTAGACATCCGCTAAATGACGGTCGCCCGCGCCCAATGTAATAACCCGGTAAAATTCCCCATTGAAAAAAAAATGTGCTATTTTTTTTTTCCTGTAAACGGACAGGTTTTTTTAATATGTTGTATAGACCTTAGGATGTTAATTGAGTTAAGTAAGGTGATGAAAAGCATAAGTAACTTACTAATCAGCATACTGCCATAAACCAAGTTAATTTATTCGCAAGTTTGACGATGACGATTTTATGTGAATTGGTTCCGATGCCTTTAAGTATGTCTAGGGCGAAATAAACAATTGTAATAAACTTATGTAACAAGTGTGTAACAATACGTTATTGTTCCAAAAATAGTAACAGTATATGGTGTGTAACGTTAATAATTATAATGTGTTTACAAGTGAATGAAATTGTATACAGTTCAATAATTTATTAATATACTGAACTTGAAATAGTTATGAATGATTTATTGTGTTATTGTTCTTACTTACATATATAAATAATCTAACATATTTCGTCAGGTGTTTTAGTTCATTTTTAACCGACTTCAAAAAAAAGGAGGAGGTTCTCAATTCGTCGGGACTTTTTTTTTTTTTTATGTATGTTCCCCGATTACTCGAAGACGGCTGGACCGATTTGAAAAATTCTTTTTTTGTTTGAAAGGGTATACTTTCAAGTTGGTCCTATTGTCATTTGGTTACGATCTGATGATGAGATTTTGGAGAAATCGAGGGAACTCTTCAAATATTAAAGGCACATCTATAGCGATTTGGATATTTTTGATGAGCAGTTGACAGAAGGCTATTGTAACTTAGATAAATTACAAACCAACCCACTAAAAAGTGAAAAAAAAAACTTTTTTAGAAAAAACACAACCGACTTCCAAACTACAAAGTGAAAAATAACTTTAATTTCGGAAGTCGGAGCCAAAAAACTAAAATACTGATCTGATCCAAAGACACCGACTTCCGAAACAAAGTTATTTTTCACTTTGTAGTTTGGAAGTCGGTTGTGTTTTTTGTAAAAAAGTTTTTTATATATTATAGTGTCAATGTCATTCACTTGATATCTTCTAAAAGATCAAAAAGAGGCATCAGTTAGAAAATAGGCACAGTGTAATGACCTAAGAAGAGGACTAGATAACGTCACAATAAAATTAAACTTTAATTAACAATGCAAGCAGATAAATGAAGTGCCAACACTACCATCTTAGATTGACATTCGATAAAGAATATATATTTACTTTGAGTGATGATACACGATAGAATCATTAAAAGAAGATTAGACAAAAAACTTGATATGAAAAAACAATCACTTTCTTTCCATTGTAAACTAATAACTCAATGCAGAGGTCCATTCCGATTTCTTTTAAACAAATGACCATGTTGCAACCATCTGCACCTGTCACCAATTTTCGACCATAAAATAATACAAATCAGGTGCCTTGTTTTAGAAGATTCATTACCACTGTCCAATTTTTGTCCAACATTTTGGTGCTCCAAACGCGCCTATAAAATGGACTTTAATTGTAAGACCACAAAATCTGTTATTCCGTAACAATGTGAGTTCTAATGACCTATATTTGTAACATATGGGTCGACAAGGCAGCTGATGGTAGGTCAGGAATGGGTTACTAAGGCAATAATTTCGGCTGCTATTATCGAATATCGGTTTGCTTTATTTTTGGGACTGAAAGGATTGCTGCGGGCGTACGATGTTAATAAGGTGTTCAGTTTCTTAAACTTTTGCACCTTGTGTTATCAAATCTTGGGCATCTAAAAAGTTTATTGAAAAAACCTGGTTGAACAGGTGTGGGAAAGGGTTTGCTGATTTTAGTTTCTATTTTCTTGGCCAATATACTGATTTACGATGGTATGTAAAGGAGGTTATATTTTTGTTACTTTATACGCAAGGTGGTGTTTTACAGCTCAATACTTGCGTGAGTGATTTATTCTGTTAAGCAATTATTTACTTAAAATAAATGAATAAATAAATCTTTATTTGAACTAAGCCTAAAATAAAATAAAAATGGTATAGTAGAAGTACATACATTGAGAGGCTTATGCTAGGTAGTAATACATTGAAACCCTGACCTCTAAATTAGGTTATTACCTGTATCTTAGAAGATCAGTCTCCCTCCGCAACAATGTTACAGGCCAGAAATTTTACAGCTCTAGGTAAAGGAGGTAAGGTATGTAAAGGAGATTATATTTTTGTTACTTTATACGCAAGGTGGTGTTTTACAGCTCAATACTTACGTGAGTGATTTATTCTGTTAAGCAATTATTTACTTAGGTACGTCTGTTTGGTTTTGATGTCGAAGTTGTAAAATATATTTTCTGTTAAAATTTGTTTTATTAGTTTTGTAATTAGGTCAAAGTTTTAATGCCGTTTCAGGATAGTCTCCGACTTACAATAAGACATCACTAATATAAGAAGCTGAATAAAAAGAAAACCCAGCCAAGTGAGTGTCGGACAACGCACAATGAAGGGTTCCGTAGTTGGGATGAATTTATCCAAAACAGGGTGAAACACATGTTATCCCATACGCCACGGTCAATTTTTCAACTGCAAATCTAAGTTTGTAATCGCAAAAAAAATGTTATGTGATAAAATTACAAATTAACAATTTCAGGACCCTTTACTTGTGCTGTGAGACCTAGCTTCTTGGCAAATTTCGTGATTCTATGTCTTATATCACTATAAATTTCAACTTTATACTTCCACGTGCTCCTGAGAAAAAGGGTCTTGACAGACAGACGGACAACGAAGTGATCCTATATTGGTACCGTTTTTTCTTTTGAGGTACGGAACCCTAAAAATAGAAGTTGCTGCTCAAAGACGTAGCCGGCATACTAATTAGCAGCTTCTGATTAATTATAGCCATTAGAACAGGACCACATTTTTTTGCAGTATAACGTAAAGGTATTAGTTGTAAATAGATTAAAAACCGGCCAAGTGCGTGTCGGACCACGCACAATGAAGGGTTCCGTAGTTGGGATGAATTTATCCCAAAAACAAACTTAACTTTGTAGTTGAAAAATATGTTCTCCCACACGGAATGTATGGGAAAACATGTTTTTGCAACTGCAAAGTTAAGTTGGTCAATTATTACTCGTTAACCTGTAGAGCCTACTTAGCTGTGATAGTTTACCTTTTAATTTCGTTATATAAACTACTGTTGTGATTTTTTTCACATACCCAAAACCAACCATTTAGCCGGCAGGGGGGGGGACACTTGACTCTAACAAAAATTAGCACTTTAAAGCTTAATATTTCGCAAACGAATCTCTGAATCCAAAAATGGTTTTCACAAACTCACAATATCTTTGAAGGACCTTTCCAATGATACCCCTCACCATGGGGTAAAAAAATAAAAAAATAAACATCACCACTTTACGTGTATGAGAAAAAAATGATTTTCATAATTTTGTTTTACCACTTTGTCGGCGTAATTAATATGTATACCTATGCCAAATTACAGCTTTCTAGTACTAAGGGTCTCGGAGCTAGACCGCGGACAGACAGACAGACAGACGGACATGACGAAACTATAAGGGTTCCTTGTTTACTACGGAACCCTAAAAACGACAATAATGTAGTTATTTATAAGGCAATACCTATTGCATTTAACGAACTTGCTTCTAACGTCCAAATGCGCAAAAAACTTATCCGTATTATACATAGCCTTATGATGAACTAACTAGACATGACAAATTACCCAGGCATTAAGTGTTTCACATCATCATCTGCCTAGCCTTTTCCCAACTATGTTGGGGTCGGCTTCCAGTCTAACTGGATGCAGCTGAATAACAGTATTTTACATGGAGCGACTGCCTATCTGACCTCCACAACCTAGTGACTAGGTAACACGATACCCCTTGGTAAGACTGGTTGTCAGACTTTTTGGGCTTCTAACTACCCGTAACGACTGTCAAAGATCTACAAATGACAGCCGGGGAGGGGACTTGGTATGTAAAGATGGTCACCCATCCACGGACCAACCGCGGCAAGCGTAGCTTAACCTGATCGATCGACCCGTGCAGCTGTTATTACTTAGCCACAAGCCCAAGTGTTTCACATAAAAGGTACTTAATATCGATGAGGTAAAATGTCAAAACCTTTATAATACTCTTATCGACATTTTTATTAATTGAATTTTCTATTGCATTGCAATCTATTTAAGTTATGTAGTAAAAAATGAGGCCGAGTTTATGGAGTAAATCATTCAAATTCAAGTCGTTTATTCAAACTAGGCTGAGAATAAACACTTTTTGAACGTCAAAATTACATAAGACAGTCCCCCAAAAACGCCCACCCTTCACCACTTCCTAGTGCTTTAGCTGGGAAGAAGAAGTGGCGCAACAAACTCCCCAGCAGCACAGCTGTCTGATCAGTTAGAAAAACTTGATTCTATACAATAGCACTTATGCAAAATAATTTACATTACGCAACACAAAACATTAAATTAAATTACTTGCTATAAGTCAGCTAGCACATGCCAATATACCAACAAAAAAATATCGAAATCTATACTCAAGTGAAAATCAATCAATCTGCCTAGCCTTTTCCCAACTATGCTGGAGTTGGCTTTCAGTCTAACCGGATGCAGCGATACTCGAGCGAAAATAAAAACTAAAAATAAAGGGCGTGCCCTTTTTCATATAGCTATTAAAGCTGTTACTCTAAATTTAAAATTGTAAAAATCTAAATTGTTTCGGAATACAATATTAATGAAGACATTATCGATACTGGAAATTTCAAATGTCGTAAAGGACAGGGAATACAATACAATACAACCCTTACGACATTTGAAATTTCCAGTGTCGATATATTAACATGCTTAAATTGTTTTTTTTTTTTTGTCGCAATGGCTGGCGTAGCGCGTAATTTACTAGGGTTACATCTAATCTTTTTGTATTATTTTGTAAAAAAAATGCATTAACGAAAAATCACTGTTTTTTAAAACAGAAGTCTCACAGCCTCATCTACCACGCTATAGATCTTCGTCGGTGCATCTGCACGGTGCATCGTAGGAAACGCATCGCTCTACGATATTGCACCTGCGGCATGCTCCCACGCTCGTGCGCTACCTATTACTGTACAAGACTGTACATTGTTACAGGTTACGTAGTGTCTACGTAGGTACTGCTTAAGTTCTTACCTATGTTTGTCTAGACTTGTTAAGATCTCACGATTAAACCTAAAATTACTTAGAGAAAGATTAAAACAGAATGGACGCTCCGATTGAATTTTTTTCACATATTTTACCAATGGATTTTATTAACTGATTTGGACCTATGATAATGTAATTTTTCTTTTTCTTATTTATTTATTTATTTCCTTTGGAAGACTTACAGCTAAACAAAACAGACTAATAGCTTGAAAATATGACTGACAGCCAATTACAAGTCTTCACATCTAGACACGCGGCAGCGTGTCGAGCCAAGTTTCTAGGCAAGACACGGCTGCAGTGTGTTATATTACACGAACCATTTGGAGCCACTTTTGACCCCTTAATAACTCAAAATCTATGTAACATAGACTCATGAAATTTGGTTTATTTATAAAAACCCCTTAGATTAACTAGAACTCCAAATTTCATAAATAAAACTCAAACGGTTATTGAGATATTAACGTATAAAAATCGGCATTTTTATCAACGACCTGCCACTAGACATCAAAAACATTTAACCCATTTCCGGGTGACCTAGAAAGTTGAAAAGAGATTTCCCGAAAGCAGGTCCATGGTATGATACTGTGTCAAAGCTTATTTATCAAAAATTATGTCGTATTTTTTTCAAGTCGTTTTATCAAAATTTATTTCTTCTAGCATTAGAGAACCTAATAAATATTTATTTTGTTGATACTTAAAGAACTACATCCGCCATTCAATCCTAACCTGAATGTTGCCAGATGACAGACTATTCCAATAAAATAATTTGTAATCGATTGAAAATATCGATACTAACCCACATGGAGTAGGTGGAGTATCCACTACACGAGTATGTTTTAAATGCTATTTATTATACTCAAATACTGTAAAATTATGATTTTACAATAAATAAAATATTATATGGTCTGAATATACTCAACAACTTAAAAGTGTTTCGAGGCAGTAATGTTATTTTATAAACTACCAGTGATCAGAGTAAGTAGATTGATTTGAGGTCAATGAACTGGCACGTATATTAGTATGGATACACCTCCGGGATTCCGGGATTTTGAAATTATTACGATTTTTTAAGGAATTTCAAATGTTGTAGTGTGTAGAATAAAGAATACATCAATATGAATAAGAAATGTTCAACCCTTTTGCTGTCTGTTTAATAGTATATAGGTGATCGGACTCCAAGAAAAGGATAGATATACTATAAAACAGTATAATATATTTTAAATATTTATTTATCGCATTCTATAAATTTCTAATGTAGTAGTTTAAAAATCCTTACTTTAACAATATTTGATTCAATCCCGTAAGTACCAAATGAAATCCCGGAAAAAAGGCTTATCCATGTTATGATTTCTATGACTATTCATGATGCGAGTACGTAAAATCAATCAACCTACTCCGATCACTGATAATCACCCAATCGATTTCGTCAATCGATTACCAAAATAATTAAACCTGGTAACACTGACACCATGCATAATGTCAAACTGTCAAAAAAAATCTGTCAGATCAATGGCATTGTTGGCTGTTTGTTTTACGTTGATTTGAATTTATTTTTCCGTATTTATTTTATACTTATATTACGTTACGATTTAATGCTGTCAATTTAAATTGAAGCCAGAGGAACTATTGCTTATCTTTCCATGGCCCTGGGTAAGTTTATTATGTTCTCTAAATATTTATAAACACTGTCGTATTGTATAACCTCATTGATTTTAGCAGCCTATTAGTAGAAGGCCTATGTTCAGTCAGGGGTACGTCGCGCGTCGTCAGCTGTAAATGTCTATAGTATGATGTAATTATATAGCATAAGTAAATACACTGAATTTTTTTACCTTTTTCAGGTATGACGATGACATGTGTTATTGCAAGACTTGACATTATTGATTATATTATCTACAACTCTATCCCAAGTATTACTTGCTCAGGAAAATCTAAGCATATTATGTTATGTATGTGGCATGTCAATTGCAAGTCACAGAAGTCATCAGGTTAGTGTTTTTAAAATGGCAGAATTACTATGAGTGATATAATTATTATACAAAAGTAAATAAACAACAATAAGAGTATTTTCTTACTTTCTAGGTTAGGTATACATTTGGATAAAGTTTGTCATGCTTACTGAGAGAGGCTGCTACCAGAGATGTTTATAGGCAAGCAAGTGATGATAAAAACAGAGCCACCCTAGAGTGTAAAAGATTTACCCATAATAGATCAAAACAATAATCTGGTTAGGGCCAGAATCAAATCGTGACATGTGAGCAGCAGGACTTAGTGTACATAATTATTGATAAGTGAGCAAAATAGGACAAATCGTTTAAGAGATCATCATTACTTATTACTGTTTTGCGGGAAAGCGTACATCTACCATCTACCGTACCTACGCTGCTTTCATACCATGACTACGTTATAAGAATGAAGCTGAAGCCGTTTTAAATTCTATGAGAAATAAAATGTTTTTAGTATTTAGGTATTGTTGTGTTATTTGTTAAAGTAAACCTTCCTATAGAAGCACTGAAAATGCTGCTGCCAATGAGATTATTCATCTTTAATTAAGAGAGTTGGCTAAAATAATGTTTATGCCATTAAATCTTTCATATTTAGCGCGCAAGATTATTAATTTACCTTTATAAAATTCAAGTCTGTAAATGCGATAATCGCCATTTTGATGACAGTCGAGGTCGAGGCTAAAAAACATAAAAATTGGGGATTGCGAACATCCAAACTCCACCATAAGGACAGCGACTATTACAACATTTAATTATTTGACGAATTCATCCATTTTTCAAGTTAAATAAGTAGTAGTAATGAAGTTTTTGATATCAAAAGTCGAAGATTCGCGCCAATCGTGCGTGTTTACATTTTAACTTTTCACAATTAACACACATACACATATCTGATACGACTTTAAATGTGACAAATGTGATTAAAAATATTATAAGTAACTAGAAAATGTCCAGATCTTTACTTATTATACGAACACATGTTCAATAACACGTAATATTCATTACTACTACTCAATTTGTGTTAAAAATCGTCGATCATTGTTTTTTTTTTATTGTAATGATGTGCGAAAACGATTATGCCAAACGTTTTTTTTTTTTTTTTCAATTTTGATTGTCTCGATTAATTTATAATTATGTCGAATGTCTGAAATCTATACTTGAAAATTAAAATAAAATTGTTTTAAGCATTAAATACTATAAACATTATTTAAAATAATTATTTATACTTACCTAGTGTAATTTTAATCGTTTTTAGGACATTCAATATAAAACGAGTCAACACATAGAACGAGGATAGATACTTACCTCATTTATTGAATTTCGCGCCGAATTGTTTCTATTTATTTGAATTTAAATTCGGAACGTTGTTCAAAATTATTTTTAATTTTTTGGACAATTATTTACTGTGGATTTTATTTTTGATACTTTCTGATATAGAATGCCTAGTATACATTTTTTAGGTAGGCTTAAGAAAATTTTGTTTAAAATTAATTATATAAATTAGGTAGGTATTCCGCAAACACTTTTAAATGACGTCTATATTTTTAAATTGAAACTTTTATTACATCGTCTCAAACTTTTTCGTCTGTGTGTTGCATGTCGCGTGTCGGTCGGCCGCGGAGTAGGGATAAAGTGAAAGGCGATCGTCAGAGCAGCCAAGGCCAATATGGCGGCGCCTATAGTTCGCAGCAGCTGACCGTGTAAAGTTTCACTTTTACCGTGGTTTCATAAAACCAACAATCATTTTAGTTGTATGAGTTTGATAGTATTTGTTTTTAATAGGACAATCTTACTCGAGTAATAGAAATTGTTTATTTTTGAGGTAGTTTCAAAACGAAATTTAAAAAAAACTGCCCAAGTGTATGTCGGACTAAGCACAGTGAAGGGTTCCGTAATTGGGATGAATATTTACGCATAAACATTGCATAGTATCAATTTTATCGACTGCAAAAATAAGTTTGTATTTCTCGAA
Source organism: Agrochola lychnidis (assembly GCA_963680765.1). Classification (NCBI taxonomy): domain Eukaryota; kingdom Metazoa; phylum Arthropoda; class Insecta; order Lepidoptera; family Noctuidae; genus Agrochola; species Agrochola lychnidis. Next base: position 10,776,892 of record OY796857.1, read on the forward strand.
AAAACTGTAACAAACAAAGTTAATTCTGCGGTTGTAACCGAAAATAAACTGTATCTCAAAAATTATTGATTTCAAAAGCAAAGTCACTTAGAAACATCTTAACATTTTAATTATGAGATCCAACAATACACGCTTTATATGCATAGATTTTTTCCATCTCTCGGTTATATGTAAGTATGGAGAATGCCACCCCCACTATTATGTTTATCGTAATTTCACTACACCATTGTTTAACGGTGCAAAAAATACACCTTTTTCAAAATTTTCATCGATAGAGTGTAAAAAGTCTCCATGTTAAATGACTGTATGACATCCGGACGCACGGACAGACGAACTTGACGAAATTAAGAGGTCCGTTTTTTTACGGATTTTGATTATCGAGTTTACAATTGGCATGAAATTGATGTCTATGACAATTGATCTACAATATTATTATTATTTGGAAAAGCCGCCATCTTAAAATCCAGAATGTCCATCTAATTCGATATCAGCACTATCTCCCGAAAACTATGAAAATGACAGTCATGACGACAAATTTTCAAATGGGGTTAAAAACTGCCACTTGCTCACTTCAGATGGCGCTGATCTCCAGCGTCTTATAATTTGACAGCTAACTATACATTTTTGATTCGAATGCTAAAAGTTGATGTAAATTCCTGAATTTCATGACTGAATTCAAAACACCCCGTCGAGTCAACTGATGTGTCACGTGTCAAAATCTTGGTCCCTAATGTTAGGCGGCAGTGAATTCATTTCATTCATTCTCTGATCTCGAAAAACGTTGTTACAAACGTCAGGTTGGTATGTTCAAGGTAGTTGGTAGGTTGGTACTACGCTTGAGACGTTTTTGAATTGATAGATCGTATGACTATTGTTTTAGGGACTATTGTCGTTTAATTTTTTAAATAAACTTACGAATAGTTAAGTCCATAGTGAGGTCAAAATGTAAATCCAAGGGGCGGCTGCAACGGCGGCGATGATCTCTCGCGTCCGGCCCTGGTTCAGGCCATGGTACGGAGCGAGAGGAAATGGCAGGCCGTCACCTCCTTCTGCGAAGCGGTAATGCTCGCGAAGGAGGAGGCGGAACGCGTGAGGTAGAGGCAAAGTTCGCACCCTCACGCCCCTAACCGCTGCAGGAGGAGACGCCCGGGGCGGGAATCGCGAGCCGATTTCCGGCCACCGTAGGCGCGGGCTTGCGAACGGTGAGCAATGGGTAGCTCGCCGTCCGATAAGGACCAAGCCCGGGTTGACGGCGCGTTGTGTTCCACGCGCGCCTCAAAGAGATGTCAGCAGAAATGACGGGATCCGCTAGGGCCAATGCCTGCCGGGGGTTCGCAGAAAACCGATAGGGACATCGTGGCCCCCGGCAACAGGGCAACCGAAGGAACACGGGTGGGTTTTAGTCAGTAAGAGTCTGATACGCTAAGTATCTTCTCCCGCTCCGCCCAGAGCGGGAGAAGATATTTAAAAAAAAAAGGGGCGGCTGCAAAAATTAAATAATTAAATCATACGTGAGAAGGAACTTTGTTCCTGACGGGGTCAAAGTCAAATCATTAATTTCAAATAGGCCCATGTATGGCACTTTTGAACGTCAAAAATTACAAAATAATAAAATTGATTCTATTCGCCCCTTCCAAAAGGTAGTTTTCGTATGGAGAAGAATGGGCAAGAAACTCCACCGTTACTCTTTTAAAATGTTTTACAATTGTTTGTATATGTACGTACATTTGTTAAATAATAATTAGGTGTGAAGACGGTGCACCTAGAATAAAATTACTATACCACAATAGGTAAAAAGAATTAAAAATGAAACAACGACAGATAATTTAATATGTGATAGATACATGGTGCTCACATATTTACAAACATTGTACAAGTAGACGATTTTCCTAAAATTTTACAATTAATAAGTCAGTGTGTGAGGAAGTAATCACAGAATGTAAAATCAATGTCATAAAACACAAAGTAATAAATTTTACAATTAAATTAGCAAACAGTTTGATTTCGTCTTGATTCTAAATTGTCCTATGGAGCAGGACCAGCATGTTTCCAAGCACTCTTATCTTGGATATAATCCTCTAATTTGTAATATGCTTGTTTACAAAGTGTATTTTTAATATGAGTTTTAAATTTTCTTTCATTTAATTGCAAAATGTCACAAGGTATTTTGTTGTAACATTTAACACAGTACCCCATAAAAGATGTATGTACTTAAGATAATCTAAAAAATGGTTGATCTAGTTTATCTTTATTTCTAGTATTAAAATTATGTCTATCACTTATTTTATTAAAGAGATGTGGATTTTTCCTTACATACATAATATTTTCATAAATGAATTGGCAAGGTACCGTCATAATATTAATCCTTTTAAAAAGTTTCGTGAGAGATTCGCGGCGACGTAGATTATAAATGGCTCTGATAGCTCTCTTTTGCAAAATAAAGATGGATTCAATGTCAGCAGCCCGACCCCACAGTAAAATACCATACGATATAAGGCTCCCCGACTGTACACGTTTTTTTTTAATAATAATACTTGCCGCGCCGGCTCAGCGATCTGACATCATTGCGGAAAATTGTAACAATTGTTACGAAAGAAATACCTACATTCTTACACAATATTGCTACGCATATTTACAAAAAGAATCTAATAGATCACGTTTGATTGACGAATAATAATAATTTCTTTACAAAAAGTAATGATATCCCATCAAAAACATAAATGTGAAAATGGGAGCCAAATTCCATAAATATGGTTGTCGACTTCGCCGACAAAAGAATTGAAATCTAAATGGGTGCCAAGTTCTGTAGATAATCCTGAAATTTATTTATAAGAACATGCAACTTTCTAAAATAAAATTAAAACACAAATTCTTGTTTTTTCTGCTATAACAATGTTTGCTATTTAAAAATATAACTTCTTAAATTTGAACAGTCGAATTATTTACACAAAGCACTTAGGATAAATTGAAGCTCAAGATTTGACTTGGCTAGTTTTTACATACAAGTTATCTTATATTTGGCTAATCAATTTATCATCTTTATATTTGTCTACAGTGTCGCGGTGCAAAAGAACTAAAACAAACAGGGTAACTTTTTTATGCTGGTGTGCATTACAGCTACGTCTTACACTCGCGCCACGTCATTGTGCTGTAATTTAACTTTTTTAGTGTGCGTGCAATAAGCGGCTAACAGTTGGACGCTATTTTTTTATCGAGTTTACAGCTTTGACTGTCTACCTAGGCATATTACAGAATAATAATAAAAGAAATCTGTGAACAACACAGCACTGCCAACGAAAACAATAAACCGCCAAAGCTATACAAAACTATATATAAGAATACTAATATAATACAATACTACAATAAATGTGGTAAAATTAGGCTACTGACGCTAACATAATTTGAGCAATATCACGCATCAGGTGAAAGAGTTAAGGCTCAAGCTCTTTCTGGCCACAGATACACCTGTTGTAAACGGATCGAAGTCATGCTGTACACATACCCTATTAAAGTTTCTGCTTGCACGCACAAGGAACTATTATATATTATATGAACTATTTCCATTGGAGATCATGTCATTACTATTAGCGTTTAGAATGGTAAATTTCAATTTATAGTTATAGGAAGCATTTTTTTATTTTAAACCAAGTTTGTCTCAGTTACTGCTTTTATTTTCGACCAGGTATAAAGAAAAGATTACTAATATCTCAAATTCTTTACAGCATCAGCCTACGCTTTAATTCTAACAAATTGTCTTTACAACTTAACGTAAGCGTGCCACTTATGGCCGCAATGCATATCAAACTTACTGGACCTGGCAGTCACAGTTAAGCCGATTTTACAAACAAAGTGTCTTTCTTATTGCGCCATTACTTTGTATAACAAGAATAACAATTTGTTTCATCATCATCATCATCAGCCTATAAATGGTCCCACTGCTGGGACACAGGCCTCCTCTCTGTGAGAGGGAGTGGGCCGTAATCCACCACGCGGGCCCAGTGCGGGTTGGTAGATATCACATGTCTTCGAATTTTCGGTTCTAGGACATGCCGGTTTCCTCATGATGTTTTCCTTCACCGTTTTGAGAGCAGTGATGATGAAATAATTTACACAAAGTAAAGCGCCTGTCCGGGTACGAACCTACGACCTACAACTCGTAAGTCGCGGCCGTTACCACTGGGCCACCACTGCTCTGTTTAGTTTAACAAGTAAATAATAAGATCATCACTATTATTAACAGCCTTTTTCCACCTACTGCTGTGTGTAGGACTCCTCTCTTTTACGACATGCTGCTCTTGTCTACGCTGGTCTCATCCCTCATCTAAGTCCTACCTCCGGTCCTTTGTAGGACATCCACCCAACTGGCTATTGCTCTACCAACACTAAGCAAACATTCAGTTAGGATTCTGCTTTTTGTCCCATCAGTTTTTACTAGTGTTAATAATACATTGTAATGTATTGTAAACCATTACCGACAAAGTACAGACTATGCGTAAGATGTTACATAATTTCTAATTTGTACCTATTAAGGTCGATATTTAAATGCCACTGTGAGTACAAATTAACATTAATTGTAGTTTCCTAGCTTGATATAAATAAAGCCTAATTGATAGCCTGTGTGTGTCAAATAAGCACAATGGTATCGCGCAAGGTGCGGCTATAAATAGGCTGACATTTAGTTATTCGCTTCGGGTCTGCACATATGTTTATGGCTCTTATTAATTTAAAGATCAACAGGAAACTAGCCCAAAGTTCAAATAGGAGTGCAGTATTTAAATGTGCTAAAATATTTGGTTAAAAACTCAATGTCTGACTGACAGTACCTGTTGTTATTTCCTCTGTTACTACCGTATTGCTTTGAGTAGATTTATAAAATGAACGAGTTTGTCAAATACACACCACAAAAATTGGCATTTATACAAGTCCATTTCGTTTGTTTTGGTAATTTATCAAAAATTTGTAATACGTACTTTTTGACTTTATCTTGGACATTACTGACATCATCATTTGCCTAGCCTTTTCCCAACTATGTTGGGGTCGGCTTCCAGTCTAACCGGATGCAGCTGAATACCAGTATTTTACATGGAGCGACTACCTATCTGACCTCCACAACCTAGTGACTAGGTAACACGATACCCCTTGGTAGACTGGTTGTCAGACTTTTTGCGCTTCTAACTACCCGTAACGACTGTCAAAGATCTACAAATGACAGCCGGGACCAACGGCTTAACGTGCTTTCCGAGGCACGGAGGGGACTTGGTATGTAAAGATGGTCACCCATCCACGGACCAACCGCGGCAAGCGTAGCTTAACCTGATCGATCGACCCGTGCAGCTGTTATTACTTAGCCACAAGCCCCTCCTACACACAACACATGACATTACTGACATCGATGAAGGAAAAACATTGTGAGGAAACCTGAGCGGCAATTCTCGTATTTTAAAGAACGTTCGCATTCTAATCTCAGTCTGAATCTGTAAAAATACCATCTCAACTTATAAATCTCATTCCAGTGTCGCTGAGAGACTGTGACAAGATTTTGAACGTTTTTACGACTTATGCTAGTTTATACAAGACTGAAATCACCAACCCGCGTGGTGCGCGTGGTGATCAATGCTCGTGCCTTCTCTTTATGTGAAGAGGACTTTGCCCAGCAGTGGGACAATAATAGGCTTAATTTAAAAAAAAATGCCTAAAATTCTAGGCAAAATAAATGATCAATTAACAACTTTGATAGTACTTATCATAAGTACTAATATAGTTTTAAATAATATAGTATAAATATACTGTAAATATATGTAGCTGACTTGCCCGTTCGAATATCGTGACAAATCCAAACAAATAATTTTGGGGTTGAAGTTATAAATTAATTTAATGACGATCACCGTGATCAAAGATTTATATCTCAGAGTGGATTGCCGTGCTTCCATATAATTTTATACTTTACGAGTCTACGGGACCACCTTGTAGCGATAAAAGATGAAAGATAATTTATTAATTGTTTCACTTAAAAGTACACTCAAAATGTTAACTGCACTTATATTGCAAAACCAAATAAATTTTAATTGAATAAAATTCAATTTGGATTTCGGACCGAATTTATGCGACGGGCATCTCTGTATTTGGCCAGTTTAATTTTCAACATGTTACTGATATTAATATTTTTTATTATGCAATACAGAACAGAACCTGAATGCACCTTAAATCTCAATATTTCTCACGGTCAAACCATCAAACGCTTTCACAATTTTTTTGAAATCATATCCTCATAGGTTTTTTGCTTTCAATAACGAACAAAAAATGTACAAAAAAAATCCTTTCGATTTCCGCTCAGGCGCCATCTGCTATTATTCTTGTCATGTGTTTGTTTAGATTACTTTTTTCCTCTGTCCGGATTTCACCGGAAGTTGCCTCTCAATGAATGTGGTTTAACATTTAATTTTGTACATTATAGTGGGCTATGGTTAAAGTATTTCATAATCAGCATGAATGGGATGATTGGATCGCTTAACATAAGATATTGTGTGATGCAAAAACCATAAAGCTAAATTATGGTATAGATAGGAGGATAACCCTCTTTTGTTTGTGAGTTTATGATTATGTTGTTTTTTATTGATGGCTACTACAACATTAAATTGTTTCCAATCAGGTACATTCAGGGTTTCTGGTTTGTTTATGGTCACGTCGTTTCTGCATCATATTTTTACTTTCCCGATATCTGCTTTTGTTTTCAACTGCCCTTTATCAACTGTCAGCATAGCGTATTCAAATTAGTTGCTCCATTAAAATAAAACAATGTGTTCAATTATGTATGACATGGTTGTATTAGGATTAATTTTAATCACTGTTTTACGGTCGGACCATAATATTATGTTCTGCTGCTACACGTGATCTGATTTTGGAACTAATTACAGTTTCACACTATTGTTTCACTGAAATACTAATGATGTCGACATGGTTCCCAATTGTTCTTTAATTTTGTAAATATATACTGTACGTTACACGCTTTTATGATAGTAGTTATTAGCACTTTCATGTTAGAGTTTATTTTTATGTGAGGATTTAATATTCCATCCAGTCGCAGGAGGCAACCGTCAAACTAAAAAAAACTTTTTACAAAAAAAATAAACAACCGACCTCCAAAAAAAACACTACAAAGTGAAAAATAACTTTAATTTCGGAAGTCGGTGTCTTGGGTTTTGTATTTTCGTTTTTTGCCACCGACTTCCGAAATTAAAGTTATTTTTCACTTTGTAGTGTTTTTTTTGGAGGTCGGTTGTTTTTTTTTTGTAAAAAGTTTTTATTTTTCACTTTTTAGCTGTGATACCTACCCCACACACATTCGAATACCACTACCTGCTACCAATGACAGAAACTTAACATATCATCTACATACTAAGTGTGAAAAAAATACGTATTTTGTAGCTAACTCAAAAACTATCCAAGCAAAGTTAATAAAATTTATATGGGACCAATTCGAGAGCACACCCTTACAAACAAAAAAAGAATTTTCAAAATCGGTCCACAATTGAAGGAGAAATCGGTGGACTTACATAAAGAAAAACAAACTTACGCGACGAACATATAACCTCCTCCTTTTTGGAAGTCGGTTAAAAAATAAACAAAAATTCCAATACAAACGTATTCTACTACGTATTGTACTTACCGTTAACACAGCTCCATATACCATTGTTACATCAATAAAGATAATACTCGAAGAATGACCGATTCTATTTGTGCACTCTGGGCTCCCAATACCGACCCATATCTACAAAGCGTTCTGACGCCTTTATGTAACTCCGTCCAAGTCCAATAATGGGTTCTTCTTCACCCTTCAATGTAACAGTTTCAAAGAAAGTTTTACGGCCAAAGATAAACGTTGAACGTTAGTTTCTTTGCGTAAACAGGTAAATATTTTTATTGCCTCACAAAGAATTTTATCATCAAAAGGACCGCTCTGAACTTTCTTTTGGACAAATTGTGTGATGTGATTACAATGCGAGAGATAACATTTTTGTAATTGCTTGTTCGTTTGCACTTATTTAAATATTTTTAATTTTTCGCATTTTTATGTTGAATTCTGAGGATTACTGTAAGCTGATTTTTATTTCTGATAGTAGTGGTAGACTGGTAGCTAACGCGCTGACTGCTACAGTAGTGCGATCATATTCTTATAAGTAAAATATGAGGAATTAGCGGATCATTAATTAATTAATAAAAAAATTGCAGTACAAAAATGTTTAGGGTCCAAAAAGACAAACACATGAACCACAAATTCAATACTGAGATCTGTGTCAATATTCATCGCGTTCAGACTACGAGGCGTCATCTATGAACGATACAAGCCGCAGTTCAGAAAACATGCGCTGATCAAAAAAAAATGTATACAGCCAATTAAATATTAGCATGTGTGCACTGTTTTTTTTTTTTTCTTGGTATGAATTTATTCATACCAAGTGAAGAAAAAAAAAAACAGTGGCACTCTGGGAGTGCCGACAGAAGTGAAAACGAAAAAAAAAAATCGGTATCGTGGTAATCAACGCGTTGATGTCTTTTACTCCACGCACCGCGGTAATCAACGGGTTGATGTCTTTTTAATGGTCAAAAGCTGGTGTCGTCACAGTGTCGCAAAATCAATGGTTTAGTCCCATCTCAAAAATGCCCAACGCGCCTAAAGAAGTTATCACTTCAAAAAAGAGAACGACTTCATAAACAGAAGTATTTACAAAATATCACCATCACCTTTTACAAAATATTGCTTTTCTCGACGCAGGGACGTTAATCGTTAAGGAGTTCTCCTGGTACTTCACCATCAACGTCACTTATCCATGTGCATTGTGACGAGCATAAATTGCTTGACACATATTAAAGTAATCAAATCGCAACCCGTTAAATACTTATTATTGAATAGTCCCGATGGCCATTTGTGGTCTTCATTATCAGTTCCACTTCACCAAATAGTGCTTCCCAAGAGCAACTGCACGAGTTACTATAAAAACTACCCAAATAGCTATAGTTGTGCCTATAATATTTGAAGAGTTCCCTCGATTTCTCCAGGATCTCATCATCAGATCCTGACCAGATGACAATGAAATGAAATGAAATGAAATGAAATGAAATTGTTTATTCTGTAAATAGGATATCGGAATCACTTTTACACGTCATATAAAAAAATATTAAAAATAAGCTAGATGAGTTCGGCTTTTCCTATCTGACTACTCTGAGAAGAAAGGCCGAAACAAACTCAGAGGTCGCAGTCTCTTTTAAAGTCCAGACATAATCTTGGTCAGGCCATATGAGGACCATGTAGATTAGTGTCTGAAAAGGTCTTTTGAGGAAAGAACCACACAGATTTGAGTGGACCTGTCCAGTCAGTGCAAGCATTTGTCAGTAATCGTGGAGCTCAACTTAGAACTTAAGGAGCTCAACTCGACGAGCAATACCAAAGAAAGGACATTTGGGTAGGCCGCAAAAACTACTCAAACTGCCAGACCATCACTAAAACTAGTATCATATACAAACTAATATCCACATAGTCCTCACATTCACAATATTTAAAATAATATAATACTTTACAAAGTAATCATGTCATTTTGAATATAATTTTCAACAATGTCAACGTGTTTATAAAACTGGTATATGTTGATTTTACATAATAATTAAAATGTCTAGTTCTATGGTTTTATCACAAGGTTTAGCAGAGCGAGCAGTTCAATCCCAAGCTTTTTTATCTTCTAAATAATCTGAAATTGTATAGTACCCTTTTTCACAAAGTTTGGTTTTAATACAGATTTTAAATCGTTTAATGGGTAAGTTTCGAATGTCAATGGGGAGTTTGTTGTAAAAGCGTATACATTGACCCATGAATGAGTTGCCTACTTTGTGGAGACGTGTGCGATGTACAGCAAGGTTGTGTTTATTCCTGGTATTTAAACTATGAATATCGGACATTTTCTTAAAATTTGATATATTTTTGTGTACATACAATAGGTTTTCAAAAATATATTGTGAGGCTACAGTCAGAATATTTATTTCTTTGAATTTTTCTCTAAGGGAATCTCTTGGACCTAGGTTGTAAATGGCTCGAACAGCCCTTTTCTGTAGAACAAAGATAGTATTAATGTCCGCACAGGTTCCCCAGAGAAGAATCCCATATGACATAAGACTATGAAAATAACTAAAATAAACAATTCTGGCTGTATCCACGTCAGTTATCTGTCTAATTTTTTTAACAGCATAGGCGGCCGAACTTAGCCTTCCTGACAATTTTTCTATGTGTGGGCCCCATTGTAATTTACCGTCAATAGTGATTCCAAGAAAAACTGTCGACTCAACAGGGTCCAACTCTGTTCCATTAACCTGAACATTAGTAGATAGCTGCCTGACATTTGGCATTGAAAATTTAATGAGTTTAGTTTTTTTTTCGTTCAGGAGAAGATTATTTACATTAAACCAATGCACAACTTTAGAGAGTGCATCATTAACTTGTTCAAAGTTGACTAACTGACGTTTGATTTTAAAAATGAGGGAAGTATCATCTGCGAATAATACGATCTTGTGATTATCCCTTATGTGATAGGGCAAGTCATTTATATAAATTAGAAATAAAAAAGGACCAAGAATTGAACCCTGCGGAACGCCCATGGTGACCGCAGATCCTGCAGATCTCTTGCCATTAACATCGACCCTCTGAATTCTGTTGTTCAGATAAGAAGTCAGAAGGTCAAGAGCCTTGTCCCTCATACCATAGTGGTACAGTTTCCTGATGAGTGTATCATGATGTACGCAATCGAAGGCCTTGGACAAGTCGCAGAAAATGCCAAGAGCATCTTGCGACTCCTCCCAGGCCTCGAATATGTTCTTTAGTAATTCCACGCCCGCATCTGTAGTTGAACGACCCTTTGTAAAACCAAACTGTTTCAGATGAAGTAAATTATGTGTATTGAAATGTCCCAACATTTGTTTTAAAATTAATTTTTCAAAGATTTTGCTCAATGTGGGTAATATCGAAATAGGCCGAAAATTTGTAGGATCAGTTGTGCTGCCAGATTTGAACAGTGGAATCACTTTGCTAAGTTTCATCAGATCAGGAAATACACCAGATGCAATACAAGAGTTAAAAACGATTGCTAAAAAGGGTGAAATAACATCAATTATTGAGGACACGGTATGTACTGATAATCCCCAAAGGTCAGCAGTTTTTTTTACATCAAGATTTTTAAAAGATTCTATAATGTCTTTAGCAGTACTAATTGTGAATTCAAAAAGTTTGTCACATTCTGGTACACATTCTTTAAGTATTGAGTAAGCAGAAGTGGAGGACGACGATGACAGAGTTTTGGTTGTTAGAATGGGAATATTAGTAAAGAAATTTTCAAACTCAGTTGCCACCTCCACGTCTGCCTTAATATCTACATCATTGATTTTTAGATGAAAGTCACGATTCCGTACTGTCGTTCTTCCCGTTTCTGAATTAATTATATTCCAAGTTGTTTTAATTTTATTTCCAGAAGATTTTATTTTATTTTTAATGTTTATGGCTTTTGCTGAGGAACAGGCTCTTTTAAAAGTTTTTGAATATTTCCTAACAAATTCTTTAAAAGTTTCATCATGGTTATATGTTTTTTCATGATACAATTCAAATAACCTCTGCCTACTTTTGTAAATACCTGGTGTTGCCCAATCACTAAATAGAACGCGGTCACAAACAGGCAATGTTTTTGAGGTGAAAATCTTATTAAACTCACAATTGATGAGGTTAAATAGTAAACTGTAAGCTTGATCCGGGTCATCATGATAAGGCAAACCCGGTAGTTTTTCCATTAAATTATTTTTAAATTGTCCTAAGCGACTTTTATTTACAGGAACAAAACTTACAAGTTTTCTTTGAGCTCTGACTGTCTTCAGAGGGAAAGTGACTAACTGGCCACAGTGATCAGAGTCCAACTCATTTATAATTAAATGGCTGGAAGGTCTTAAGTTTGTAAAAATGTTATCAATACAGGTAGCACTAGTGGCAGTTATTCTAGTCGGCTCAAAGAATGTATTGTACAAATTATATGACTTTAATAAAGTTTTAAATTTATTTACTACAGCAGATTTTTCCAGTAAATTAATGTTGAAATCTCCACAGACTAAAACTGTTTTATTACTGTTACAAGTCTTTAATAATACTTCTTCCATACATTTCTCAAAAATATCATATGAAGCACATGGGGGCCTGTACACGCTCATTACAATGAACCGCTCAAGCTCAATGCAAGCTATTTCAATAACTCGCTCAACAGAGAGGCTCACAATATCCTTACGTTCTTTAAATTTCATATTGTTACGAACAATTATTAAAGAGCCACCACGTATCATATTAACTCTGCTGAATGAGCTGGCAACCTGGTGGTTGTTAAAGCTGAACATGAACTGGTGGACTTTCAACCAATGTTCAGTTACACATAGGATATCAATATTACTACAGTTCATGAACAACTCCAATTCTAATTCCTTACCTATCACACCCTGTATATTTTGATGAACAATTTTTAGAGTATTATTATTACATTTATTTAGATTACTACAATTTGATGGGTGAGATATCAAAGAAGAACTTTTTTTAACATTTTGATGATTTAAACCAGTATTTAAATTTTCTTTATTTACTAAGCAAGAGGTTTCCTCTATTGTCCTAATTTCTAATTTAAATGATAATTAATGTCATTAGTTGTTGCCAAATTATTGGCAGAACTATTTAAAATGTTGTTGCATTGCTCAAAAGAAGCAAGTTGTTTAGCCAAATTTTTGGCTGAAATAGAAAAAAAATATGATAGCGACACAGCTATCTGTCCTTTGCAATAGTTAGAAAGATAGTACATAACAATATTATATCTATCTCTTGTCAAATACAAATTATTACCAACATAATTGTTGGTGTCAACTAGATGGAACAGATTATTATTGAATGTCCAATTATACAATGTCATATTTAATTTAAATCTTAAGTTATTTTCTTCCTGTGGCAAACTGTTACTATATGGAAATGTAAACAACACAATTTTTTTAAAACTTAGATTACACAATGTTTTATAATATTGGAGCAATTCTCCTTTGTTCACATTTCCCCTATTACCCATAAAAATTAATAATGTAGTGCCCTGGTTAAAGTTACATTTATTAATTTTTTTCATAATATCAAATAAAGAACAACCAGGCATACAGTAATTTATTATGGAGTGTCCTGGATATTCATCTGTCAACAAGTGGCCTAAGTCCTTTCCAATCTCATCACAAAATAATACTACATCATTTTTTACAATTTGTTTAGATGGTTTATTTGAACTATTGATAGCAGGAAATGTCAAATCAACACAGGGCTGCGGTAAGGTGGTATTGCATGTTGTCAATGAATGGTCCGGTGTAAGTACTTTGGACGGTGTTTGACACTGCTCACAGTTGTTTGTTTGTGAGTTTACCAGCTCATTCATTGCCAGCACATATTCCCTCATTAGATGTTCAGAGGTATTATATCTGTTAGTCATTGAACTAAGTTTCTGCTGTAAATGGTGAAGTTCAGATTGTAAGCGCTCTGTGTCAATGTTGTATTTCCTAGTACTTTGTTCCAAATTAAAAGAATACATATCTAATTGTTTCAGTAAATTTAACCTTTCTCTATTAAGTTTAACATTTTTAATAAAGAACTTTTGTCTTTTAACCATTTTTTGTGTTTTAACAATGTATTTATTAATTTTAATGTATTTTTTAAGTTTGTTTTTACTGGTGACTACCCTCACTGAATGACATGACTTTGAATCCTCATCACCTGTTAAATCTATAGTGTAAGAGGGGTTTATGGCAGAAACCATTGACGGGGCAACAGGCATCAACTCATTGAACAGACTTTGGTTCAGCGAGGCAGTGATGTTATGATTTGTGGTCTGAAGTTCTGTTATTTGACTTTGAGACCGCTTTGAGAGTATACCCTTTCAAACAAAACAAGAATTTTGCAAATCCATTTATAAATGACGGAGTTATGCCCGAACATACATAAAAAAAATATAAACATCCGAATTGATAACCTCCTCCTTTTAGAAGTCGGTTAAAAATGACCTTTTTCAACTTCCCGACTTAGTTGATTGATTTGCAACTTTTTTTTACAAACACTTGGTCTTCATTCAAGTTAACCTTTTTGGTGCGAATTCTGGAATTTGAAGAGTCACACCAGTATCACATTCACCGGATGCAATATAACCCTTGCACAGAAAAACTGAGAAATTACGTTTATACGATAAACTCAGTTTCCGAAAAAATTTATAGCAAATAGAGAGTTGTTTCCTGCCCTTTTGATCAAAGCGATGTGTGTACGGTGTCTATTATTGACGTTGGATTACGGGACTGTTCGATCAACTATACTGCTTGCCTGTAAAGTTGATCGAACAGTCGTGCAACAATATGAGTGTGTTTCGGCAGTTAGAGGTAGTAGTTAGAGTTAGCCAGTTCCTCTGTGGTTGAGAATTCCGAGTGAAGCTTGCTTTCACCTTCGGCCTGATCATCACTTATCATCAGGTGAGATTCAGGCCAAGAGCTTCCCCCCGTCGTGGTAATATATTTTTTACATATATATATAATCTGTGTAATGTTCATAGCCCTGCTAAAATTTTAAAAAAACTGCTACGTAACGTTTAAATTATTCTAAATTGAGAAATATTTGCGAGGAATCCATAGTTCAAATATTTAGATTTTTTGAGTTTGTTATCACGTTATTTTTCCATAAAAATCCATTTGATGAAAAATGTTGATTTGGCATCTAGGTATATAAAAAAATATCGCATACAAATTGAGATGACAAAACTAAATCTAAGTCAATTTCTTGCCATGAACAAATATTTAGGATATGAGGTTTACATTAGTGTTAAGAGTTCATTTGGTAGTTAAATAAATGATAATAATGATTATGATTAATTTATGATTATGGCACATTTAGATTACAGTTCAGGTGCAATATCAAAACTGGGTCAAGCCTTTTTAAAATAACAGTGAACTAATGTTAAAGTTTTAATAAAAAAATAAAAATAATCATTTGTTTTCCAGAAATATAACATTTCGCATTTGTGATGACGTAAATTCATAAAATTTTATGGTCACCCTACAAATAAGGTTTCCGAAAAAAAGTTTGTTATTGCTAGGAGCGCATCTGTCAAGGTTCCCACGGGCTGTAGGAAAGGATTGTACCCCTCCCTGCCAAGCTCTGATGGTCCAAATGCGATACTCTCAGTTTATCTTACCTGCACAGTTAAAGACATGACCCATTTCTTCTACGAAATAGAAAAAAGTAGATGTAATTTTTTATTAATATTATAATGCAAAGACATCTGTTTTATAGTAACGTCAAGTAACTCTGGATTGAACACCTAAAAATCAAGAGTTTTAGAACATTATTAAAAGAGATGAAGCAACGGATAAATACCACCTGAACAAAAGACATCAACGCACCAAGCAAGACGTAACGCCTTTTATATTACATTTTCTTTATGATATGATAAATACACTACAAACAATAACGTTTTAATTTTAAAAAACATTATGTAATTTCAACAACAGTACCTAGGTACCTATTTTTTGCACTTGAACAAGCTCATATATAAATAAGTAAATAGCAGTAAGTAACATAATTATGACATTACAGTTAAATCATGATTATTATTATTAATCATTTAATTCAGAATAAAACATTCCATACATTGTTAGTAAATTATTAATTATTTATTTATTTATTATTCGTTCTTGACAGAGCGGTCGTGGTCACGATGAACTGTATCAAATCACAGGTGTACTCGGTTACTTTTTTTTCTAGTAATCAAACAAATTTTAAAATAGATGGAATTTTAAAATTTGTTTGATTCCTAGATTTTTTTTTATTTTAATCACGTTTTTAATAAAGCCAGCGACAATCTAATAGCAAACGGCCACGGCTATTTTGAAAAAAAAAATAACAACATAAAAATCTTGCGAACTGGTTCACCCAAAATTATTTGCATCTGCTTTTTAAATACCGGATGGCACGAACGAAAGCATTAAAATTTGTTTTTATTATACTTAACCACTGTCTTCGTAACCAACATTTTAGGAAATGACTGCGGTACGTAAAACGATATAGAGTTATCTTACAAACATTAGCTGAAAATGCGTCATCACCGCTTTAAATTTAGAAAAAAAGATGTTTGCAAAATAAAATAACAGGCATGTTAGTTAGCCCTAGCCATAAATAAAACGAAGTAATAAACATAGTTTCTGTCTCGTTAATTTTGTAGTTAAATAATGGAATATCTTTATGAAGTTAATTTATTTTCCCGCAAATAAATGACGTTTGGATGGCTATACTGTCTGCACTGCGAGGCTGAATTATATTAGATTTTATGTTACTTGATACAAACCTTACATTTCATAGCGTAAGTAATTCCAGGGTGAAGAGTAACGTAAGACGTAATAATAAAAAATATGCGGCCATCGTTATAGTGTTATAACTACAATATGTTTACGATAACCATGGCCAGCTAAAGTGCGATTTTAAAAATGTGTGTTCCATGGTTTTCTCTGTCCACCATTTGGAAATATTGTTGTCATGAGTTAAAACGTCGTTTTTTTCCTCGATATCCAAATATACTCTCTCAAAATGACTATTATTGAAAGTTTCCATTATTCTGTGGCACATTTACATTTGTGCCAATCCCGTGGACTGATTGTTTGGCACAATGGCTAACCCTTTAGCGGTTTGTGCAAGCACGCCACATGACTTGCAATATTCGTATTATCTTCGAACCGCAGGCGCAGATTGCACAGATTGGTCACAAACGCATGTTACGTTTTTTTTTGCGTATTATAAAAGTACTGCATTGTGGCCGACAGATGATTTCTGTTCCTGTGTTAATACGTGCTATTTACGTCATTATATGTTTAGGGGTCAGTGGGGTTTAAGTTAATCCGGATACATTGTAATGTTGGCCCAAATCGACGTGACTCAAGTTTCGGCATTATGTAGTGACAGGTTCATAAATATTGTATGGCTGCAAAATACCTGCAATTTTTCCACCAGTCCTCACAATAATAATGCCACGTTCTTAATCAGACATGACAAATGCACATAGAAGTTAAAAAAAACACATTATAAAAGAACTCATTGCATAAATTGCTCTATATATAAATATCTACCGAACCCTCTACTCCATCCTGTCATTTCCACATTTGCCTATAACATTATTGTGTCAAATCTTTCAATAGCTTCGCAATTGACAGGAGCACATTGCGTGTGTTTTGAGACGTCTCAGTGAAGCGCAAATGTTCACAAGGTGCATACGTGAATTGTCACTTTTAAATGATCAATCATTATTTACTTTTATCTTCACAGAATATTCAAATGTGTGCTGAAGACATCTGTGGATTCGCGTGGAGGTTCGAATACGTCGAAGAATGACGGAGTAAAAAGCGATTTGTATACTGATGGCCAGTATTGAGTGTATTGATCGTATATCTTTTACTTAAGACGAAGCATTAACGCAACTGAATCGTATAATGTCTTGATAAAGCTTAAAGCGAACGTTATTAAGTGTATCTTTACCTCGTAAACATGTTCAATCAAAGAGTTGCTTAATTTGTTAGTCAAACCTTTCATATTTCATGTTCAAATCCAAATCCGTTCAGTACTTTTTGAGTGAAAGAATAACAACGATCCATCCATTCTCACAAACTTTCGCGTTTATAATTTAATTAATTAATATAGAGAGGGGCTTGTGGCTAAGTAATAATAGCCACACGGGTCGATCGATCAGGTTAAGCTACGCTTGCCGCGGTTGGTCCGTGGATGGGTGACCATCTTTACATACCGAGACCCCTCTGTGCCTCGGAAAACACGTTAAGCCGTTGGTCCCGGCTGTCATTTGTAGATCTTTGACTGTCGTTACGGGTAGTTAGAAGCCCAAAAGTCTGACAACCAGTCTTACCAAGGGGTATCGTGTTACCTAGTAACTAGGTTGTGGAGTTCAGATAGGCAATCGCTCCATGTAAAATACTGGTATTCAGCTGCATCCGGTTAGACTGGAAGCCGACCCCAACATAATTGGGAAAAGGCAAGACAGATGATGAATTAATTAATGTAGTATAATTTATTTCCGAAGTATTTTCGCGAAAAATTAACAGGACATCGAAAATTAATCATTTGATGTATATTCAGTTTTCCAAGGTTAACTTGTTTATAAGTAAGATGCCTTCATCATATTATTTTCAGCCAGTATGATGATGATGATGAAGGCATCCTACTTCTTAGCAGGTTAATTTTAGGAAGCGTTGTGGAGTGAAAGAGGATGGAAGTTTTAAGGATTAAGAAAAGTGTATTGAGACAGTTTGGACACACAGAAATGATTGGCTCTCATAAGAGTCATAAGAAATCTTATTCGTTTCGTTATAGTATTGATATTTGGCGCAATTGACTAATGAGTTCGCCAACCACTGGGCTAGGCTGATGACGATCGCTCTAAACGTCGCCTAACTTTATTTGCCACAGCCACGCCCAAAGCAACTTAAGAGGCCTGCGAACACCGCTCGCAACTTCAAATCGAGATGTTTGCAAAATTCAATTCCAAGCACGTTGTGCTAGTGTGAGTGCCTGTTGGAGCGATATAAACCTACAGTGAGCAATACTACCACACACACGTTGACAATTGTTGCTTGACACGATAGCACTACTAGCTTTCGAAAATTTATGATAAATTTGGATGTGTTCCGTAATACCAAAAATGATGAATGAAAACTTTTTTTTTCGATAATTTGTAACTCGGTAATATAAACTATGCTTTTGCAGAAACAATATTATAAATATTGTTGTTTATAGTACAGAAAAAACAATATGAAGACATGTCATTTACGCTGTAAAAATGTGCGAAATTAAATTCGTTTAAACTTCATTTTAGAAAAGTTTTTTGGAAAAAAAAAGATGTAGGAGCCCAGATAAACACTGTCTAAATCCAAATAACAACATCATTATGGTGGAAATATGCTCAAATTGCAAATGATTTAGGTATTACGTTTGTATAGACAATTCATGCGTCGCCGCGTTCTTAAATGTGACTTAGCTACTTATGATCCAACTGTCATGCCACAATGGAAGTCAACCGGTTGCTGCCAGCTTCCCCCCATTTCGATACAAACTATACAAGTCAATCGTTCTGGGCGCGACTCCGTGACATTTACACACCGGATATTTTAATAAACATATTACCTACTTGTAAGGTAATAAAAAAACTCAGTTACAATTTATAATACCAAATTTTTTTTAACTCCCTGTATCTGGTATCTTAATCAAGTCACTGGATGGTGAAAATTACTAAACCAAGGCAGTTGGCAAGTGAGTTTCATCATCATCATCATTTCAGCCGAAAGACGTCCACTGCTGAACATAGGCCTCCCCCAAGCACCTCCACTTCGACCGATTCTGTGCTTTCTGCATCCAGCGGATTCCTTCGGCCTTCACAAGGTCATCGGTCCATCTTATGGGAGGCCTTCCAACGCTACGTCTTCCAGTACGCGGTCGCCACTCCAGAACCTTTCGGCCCCATCGGCCATCCGTTCTGCGAGCAATGTGCCCTGCCCATTGCCACTTTAGTTTGGAAATTCTTCGGGCTATGTCGGTTACCTTAGTTCTCCTGCGGATCTCCTCATTTCTGATTCGATCACGTAGGGAAACTCCAAGCATAGCCCTCTCCATTGCCCTTAGCCTTCTGATAAGGGCCATTGTGAGCGACCACGTTTCAGTACCATAGGTCATCACTGGCAACACGCACTGGTCAAAGACTTTCGTCTTGAGACACTGTGGTATGTGAGACGAAAAGATATTGCGTAGCTTCCCGAACGCTGCCCAGCCGAGTCGGATTCGACGATTGACCTCTTTCTCGAAGTTGGACCTACCTAGCTGGACAGTTTGTCCTAGGTAAGGCAGGTTTACTTGTACCTAATTGGTTGAATGAAACAATAAAGGCTTTTGTTACTACTTGCCACGTTATTTGTCTTTAATTGAATTGATAATACATTGTGTGGACATATATTTTTCATTAAGTCATGTCCAGTTAGTGTTCTTCAGCTAGAGCTAGTTACGTGGATTAGCAATATTGCTGTCGCCTACAACCTATACCTATGTGGTTGCAGTATCCTTGACGGTACCTAAGTCGAAATTGTTGCCTAAGCACATTTCATTAACGGTTGTATGTTATATTAATGGCTCCCGTAGACGGGTACGACGCAACACTGGTGGAACAATTTCTATGAAAACTTCACGGAATTTATTCCACCAGTTTCGCGTCGCGCCTGTCTGCTAGCCTTTATTTTGTCAAAGATAACTTTAAGATAGTTAATTGATTCAGACGTGACCTTGCGGAAATCCATTATAAAATACAATAGACGTGGATATATTTAGTAACCTGTTCCGCTTAGCTATTTCTAAAGAGCCATACAAAATTCCTGAAATAAATCGACACGTGTTTCACCTCTCAACGAGGCATCCTCAGGATGACGATGGACTTGTTGCGAACTCGAACACAGCGTGTTGCCACACCGAGCGCTGAGTGCAGACTGAATCTTATCGCCCGTCACGGAACAGGTTACTAAATATATCCACGTCTATTGTATTTTTTTAAAGATAACTTTATTTCAATGATCGTTTCGTCTGAGCCTAGTTTGTGTAATGGTCCGGGGTAAAAACCGGCTGAGCCACAGGTGTTATGCTAAATTAAGTTTTTGGTTCTTAACAATGCAGGTCAAAATAATTAATGGGGACTTTGACTGGTCTAGCTAATTTGGATGTTAGCTAGTTTTAAGAAAACGATTTCATAATATCAGATTACGTGCTACTGTAAAATAACTCTTATTTACAAGAATGACCAAATCTTTTCTCTGTGGTACCATTGATAAATGTTAAAATCTTTAAATAATATGTAAACCGCACAAAGCAGTTCAACGCTTTATGACGTAAATTATAATAATACCTTTCACAATAGCGTGGGTACTATAGCTCTAAACATTACTATTACTTTATAATTATATCATTTATATTCTACATAAGTAAGGCGATTGGCACACTGCCACGCACCACGCTGCATGTTGCGTGACTGCGTTGCTTGTAAGTATATCCGTTTGTATAGAAAACACGCACAGTCCAACACACAGAAAATGCATCCACGCGCGTTCATTTTGCTATGGCCGCCCCGCACCACGCTGCGTGATGCGGGGCAGTGTGCGAATCGCCTAAATGTTCTTTGATAAACTTAAATATTAATTCCGATGTAGACCTACGCGTTTACTCGTCAAAAATATTATGGTTAAGCAGACGTTAATCGTAACTCAACTTTAAGCAACTTTTATTAGTAAACGGAACTATATTCGCGCAGAAATTCCTCCATACTAAATACATTGACGAGCAATATAAAAAAGCCACTTGCAAAGTGTCAAAACAAATCGAAATATCTCCTAAACCACACAAATTAGCTACATGAAGTAAAAGACAAGAAAAACAGTGGCACTCCGAAAGTGCCGACAGTTGTTGTTTTTTACTCTAGGCACCGCGGTAATCAACGCGTTGATGTCTTTTTAATAGTCAAAAGCTGGTATCGTAACAGTGTCGCGAAATCAATGGTTTAGACCAGCGGTCGGCAACATGCGGCCCGTGAATGTTTTGCAAATAAGTTATAAATAACGCGCAAACTTTTTCAAATGTCAATTATTATTGAAAAAAATAAATATACTTCTCGTCTCATAGATAAGCATTTGAGAGCCATTCTACGAATTGCAATTACAAATTTGACAGCTAACATACAAGAAATAGCCTCCCAAATGCAACCTCAGATATCACACTGAAATTTGTATAAAATCGGTTACCTATTTAGGTACTTTGTAGTTTTCATTTCTGAATGATTTACGGCGGTTATTTTTCTACCTTTAAAGCCCAAACATATAAACATAATGTAAGTATAACGTGTACGAATTAAATTCCGTATGTTTTAAAAAAAATTAATAGCAGTTTTATTTTTTCTATGGGATATGACCATTATACGTAGGTATATTGGGCTTCTAGGGTTAATATCACAAGTGTGGGCCCGCCTTTAGTTTATTTTGCCACCTTGTGGCCCTTGCCTGCCAAAAGGTTGCCGACCGCTGGTTTAGACCCATCTCAAAAATGTCCAACGCGCCTAAAAAGTTTTCACTTCAAAAATCTTGAAACAAGTAACAGTTTTACAGGTGTTTTTTATGCGTTATTAAATACATTTTAATGTAGCTTTTTACTTCAAGAAGCTGTCTTGCGTGGTTTCGGAAATGTTTCATGATAAGTTAGTGGCTATATACTGCTTGTCAGTGTACTATCCAAAATAAATTACTGACCAATTACAGATAAATATCGTAGGTACTGGTACCGGGCTTACGTCAAGTTGAAAGACCGATTAAGATGTTTATTTAGCCTTAATTACCGAACAAATACTCCATCGGCATGTGTATTGCGATATGTTTGTGGTACATCGTCTGTGGTCCTCTCTTGTGGGCAAACATGTGTCTGGTATTTAGTAGCCCGATGCTAAAGGAACAATGGCGGCCGCTGTTCAAGCTTTACTTGGAAAATAGAGACTAATTGGATGCTAAGCTATGTAGCAGCGGATTAGGCACAGTTTAAGATCTAAAATTATTTTTAGGGAATTTTCCGAACCCCTTCGGCAACATAATATTATGTATATGTGGTTACTAATTTCAAAATCAGTCAATCAATCTGCCTAGACTTTTCCTAACTATGTTGGGGTCGGCTTCCAGTCTGACCGGATGCAGCTGAATACCAGTATTTTATATGGAGCGACTTGCCTATCTGACCTCCACAACCCAGTTATAACTGGGTAATACGATACCCCTTGGTAAGACTGGTTTGTCAGACTTTCGGGCTTCTGACGATCTGAATATAATTATATATGGTTACTAATTTCAAAGGCATTGAAAATAAATAATCTTAAATTTTTCAAATTCTGGTTTATTCTAAACCAAACTTCTAAAAATGGAAGATTATTTTCTAGATACTACAAGTTTACAAGAAGCTTTTCTAGCTTTTTAGTTGTTCATATTGTTTTTTGATTGGCTTGCCTTCTAATGAATGGGATACCTATCTCAGACAGGATACGTTCCAAAGGAATGCGAGTCTACAACCGCACCTAGGAGCTATATACATAGGTACTCAGCATCCCATTCATTCTTGAAGCCATCGAAACTTCTTCAGGTGCACTCTGCACAATAAGCTCAGAAAATACCTGTATATTTTCTTAAGAAAATGATATCGTGAAGTATTAAAATGACAGTCTTAAGTATATCAAGTAATAACAAGGCAGAGAGAAATTGGTAGAGCGTTGAATTTGTATCTCTTTGGCAAAAAAAGTAGCTTGAAAAGAATTTCAGAAAAATTGTTAATTTAAAAAGTAGAGATAATAAAACACCCTCAGATTGACATCAATTGACAATTGTCTAGGAGTTGTTTCAGTTGTGTTTTTTGCTGTACATACAATTTCCGCGACTTGACTTTGTCCTTTGCGGTGAACAGGTGCCTCTCTAGCGATGAGATTAGTGTGGATACGACTGGCAGAATTATAAATGTTAATTATTTTATGAAGGTCTCGTAGTATTGAATTGGTTTATAACGGTTGTGTACGGGATCTGAGTCCGAAATGATAACAATTTTTTTTTTAAGTGAAAACCTTATGCGCTTTGAGTATTTTTGAGATGGGACTTAACCATTGATTTCACGACACTGTTATGACACCAGCTTTTGGCCATTAAAAAGACATCAACGCGTTGATTACCGCGGTGTCGATTTTTTTCAAGTTTTCACTTCTGTCGGCACTCCCGGAGTGCCACTGTTTTTTTTTTTTTATATTTGATTAGATTTTTTGAAAATTAAACAAGCTTTAATACATCTCAGTTAGGTACTGTTGAAGATGATAAAATCAAATATAATCTACACAGTCGAACAGAAACTGAAGATGCGGTATTATTCACACGTATTTTTAGCATATTCATGTACGCTAGCAACCTTCAATTAACACGAGAATATTTCCGTAAAATTTGTGTAGTCATATCCACGCTATTTTGTCGTCTATTACAGCGGGGTGAACGGCCTCCCTTGTCCTCTACGAGAGCTGTAACTCTTAGAGGCCTCTCGCAAGTCCACAGTTTACTTTGTTACTTTAGTGCCGCACTTTGAACCAAAACGATAGTTTCAGATGCCAAACAGCCCATTTAATACCACTAAAGAAGATTTTTTTAATGACGCATCTTCTTTTGCACCAAAAGCGATAAGAAATTGAATGAAAACAGTCTAGACCACTTAAAGTTAGCTTCACTAATCTTTTTAAGTCTCGAATTCTTTACGACTGTAAATTTTAAAGTCAAAAACCGCATTATCGTTACGTAGGAAATGTATTTGGTGCACCAGTTTAATCTTAGAAGTTGTATGTCGTATTTAAGATGCAAAATTAACGATATCACGACCATATGCATAAATCTATGTGAATCCAAACTCGCCAAACAAGATTCTAAATCGATTCTTCGACCATTTTTTATCTGTAACTAAAGAACCGTTACTAATTTATTTAATCATTATGCTGAATACTTCTTGTTTGCCTCGAAATATAATACGCTAACGTAATGTATTCTCTACAATTAACAAACTTAGTATTTTAACTATATCATCGAGTACACTAGAGTTATGTGAACAAACTGACATATTACTGACAGTTTAAGAAAACTACAAATATGGTGCTAATGGGCAACTATTTAAAATGCTACAGTGACAATGCTGATGTCTGATTGTAAGATAAATTCAAGTCATTTAACGCGAGCTGTAATTTGGAGGAAGTAAAAAATTCTCGCTAGTTTTAATGTTAGTCATTTGTCATAGTTTAAATACCTGCAGATCTGCTGGATATCTTTTTTAATGGTTATTTATTGCTGTAGGCAAATAACAATCTTTATTTTAGACAGATATTTACTTTGATCACATCATAATAGAATATTAAACATAGCACGCGAAAGCAAACTTAACCCTAAGTTTATCGATATAAGATTTTCTTCAATACCCATGCGCTTTTCTTCTTCAAACCACTTTCGGAATTTCGTAAACTCTGTAATCCTATTAAAAGCTTTTCACAAATACGAACCACTTTATTTTATTTCTCAATTGCAATCCTATATCGGCTTTCAAATGTATCGCAAAATATCTGGACGAACTTTACCACAAATTGATGCATTTGCAAATGATGAACAGATCAGCGGGACTGACTGCCCATCCTGAACCGGACATACGTACATAAATTTTGTCACTCATGTCGACTCTTCTAGTATAGGTGCCTATTAATTTACGTATTAATATCCATCCTCCTTCTTCGACATTTATACATAAACCAATATGCCAAAGATTAGATTATCAAGCGCTTGAACATAACCTTGCTTTAAATTTCGTAAGTATTCTTCAAAATCTTAAAGTATTGAAGTGACGTCACCACGATCATCACATCCGGCACCTCAATCGGGCTACCATAATCATGGACGCCGCCGGAAAATGAGTTAAGGCTCAGGGACTGGTCTTTGGGCCTCTGCGACTCATTGCTGACCTACTGACAGAGTATTGACCCCCACGACGACGTTCACTCACACTATTTTATTTGCCATTCATTCTTACATAGTTTTTTTTTTAACGAAATATTTGTTTACTTGTACTTATTTGAAGCCTGTTTTTCCTGAAGGCTTTGGCAGTGATATAGTGCTGTTGTGTACCATTACAAAATTTCCGTTTCTTGTAGCAGAAAGGTATTGAGTTTGAAATGTATTACTTATCAATTGTCATAAACATTCAACTCCTTACAAAATGGAAAACTACGGGAAAGGGATGAGACTGCGTCAGTATCATAATGTAGGAAGAAATGTAGAATACAATAACTGTGGAAGAAGCTATATATAGCTTCTGTATTCTTGTGTCAGTAAATGGCCTGATTGTTGTTCAAATTTTTTTTTGTAGCACCTATAATCAAGATAATTCGAATAATACTGGCATTTACATCTTATTGCAAGTTTTGCTTTTCTAGAACTATCTTTGTACTTATTTACATCATCATTTCACTTATAAATTGACTCAAAGCGATATTATGCCGGTTATCTGGCAATGTATCAGTAAAAGTATCATAATGTTGTGACCTCATATCAGTTATGTCATGCTATTTCGGTCACTAGCACGTGTGGTGACTTCAGTTCAGGTCAGGCATTGTCATTAACAGCGACCGAACCTTCTTGGGAGTGATTTAATTTTATGTAAGGCCGAAAGGTCTGTGAAACAGCCATGTTTTATGATTAATTTTTTTCAGTGCAGAAAAATCTTTTTATTACAGAAAATGTCGCCCTTTTCACAACTATGATGATCACAGATGTTCAATTGTTTAATTTAATTGAAAGAACATAATCCTATTTTACACAAAACAGAGATGTTTTCTGAACGTGAATCATAATTAACTTTACCATTATTCATGCAAGGAAAATTTCCTCGTGTATTGGAATTTCACATCTTAGAGTGTCCTCAATTCTGTCCTTGTAATCGTTTTCGAAGAATTTCTGTTTTGTGTGCCTCTTTGTTTACAGACAAGAGGGCAGAGGTTGGGATAATAAGTTTTGTTGTATGTCTCACTATTCAGAAAAGAAGACTTTCGTTTAGTTCGTCAATAAACGTGGCATAAACCGCAATCGAGTGACATGTCCTGTATAGGAACCCCCAGCTTATTTAAATGCTTTTGAACCGACTTCCAAAAGGAGGAGGTTCTCAATTCGACTGTATGTTTTTTTTTTTGTTTGTTTGTTACGCGATTACTCCGCTAATTATAAATTGATTTTGATGATTCTTTTTGTTTGGTAGATAATACTTCAGAGGTGGTACCATATAAATGTTATTAACTTTGCTTGGGTAGTTTTTGAGTTAGCTTCAATAATACGTATTTTTTTTCCTACAAAGTATGTGGATGATATGATAACTTCCTGACACTATTATTTACATAGCAGGTAGTGGTATTCGAATTTGTGTGGGGTAGGTACCACAGCTAAAAAGTGAAAAATAAAAACTTCTGTCTTTGGTTTTCAATTTTCGTTCTTTGTCACCGACTTCCGAAATTAAAGTTATTTTTCACTTTGTAGTGTTTTTTTTTTTGAAGTCGGTTTTTTTTTTTTTTGTAAAAAGATTTTTCTCCAACATCCTTCACTATCCTTATACAAAATATTGTAAAATATTTTAAAAGAGTAATGGTGGAGTTTCTTGCCCATTTTTCTCCATACGAAAACTACCTTTAGGAAGGGGCGACTAGAATAAATTCTATTTTTTGTTAATTTTGACGTTCAAAAGTGCCTTTTATGTGCCTAATTGAAATTAATTATTTGACTTTGACTTGATACTGATAGTGAAATATACGCTGAAATTTGTTGGAAAATTTAATGTTAACTGTTAAGAATAGTAAACCTGTTAATCAAGGCTTGAGAATTAAATACAGCTAACATTGAATAGGCTTCCAGAAGTCGTAGGTTTCGGTCGATTATTGCTATGATTGCGTGACTCCATGTATTCTCCATTGAATGTACGTAATGATAGTTTCATTTGATATAATCTTTGCATTTTTCCCTCTCGCTGGTAATCGAGTGACCACGGTACCCACGGCAGGGCCCCCATCAGCTGACCCACATTTTGGCCGGAGTATTGAACTCGGGCGATATATAAATATAAACCAATCTAGATTTTTCTGAAGCACATTTTTGAGAGGCTTTAAGGCTTTAATTAAATAATGTGTTAGTAAGTGTAATACAAGTTTCATTTAAATAATTATACCTACCAGTTTTTCTTTCCAAGGCTAAAAAGTCAGAATGAGAGTACAAGTTATGTCAAGTATTTTTTGTGCTGCTTATATAGCATAAAAAACTTGAGTCTAAAATGGAAACATTAATGAGATCAATCTTTTACTGTATTCGATTATGCAAATCTTTTAATTACATGATTAGTCTGGAGATCATCGGCAGTTCGCAACTTTTGTAAGGGGCAATTAAAATAAATGGATATTTTAATTCAAAACCCTCACAAATTTATGTCAATAAATCACGAACTACCGCCATAAATTATTGGTGTGTTAATTGATTTGTTAAAGCTCTATAATAAATCAATTATTTTAATAGTAATGTGTAATTCTTCGCGTGCATTACTGAATTCTTTAGTCGCCGTACAACATCAAATTAAATTGAAATATGGTATATAGAAATATCACAAACTATTTAGAGAATTCGACGATACAGCATTTCTGAATGATCTACTATAACATTATTTAGATTTATTTAGACGCGTTAATTAATTTTCTTACATGTTTATGAGTTGAGTTATTTAAAAAACATTTCCCAACCTCGTTCATTATTCTCAAGCCAACATGACCCACGATGACCACTTAATTTGCTTGTGGGAACTTCCACAGATCTTTGAAGTGATAAAAAATTTGATTTCCTTTGGTCCAAAATAGACATTACGAACTTAGGCACCGCTGCGTTAAATATGGTCTCATCTTATTTGGTCGTCCCAGTTTTTATGATGACATTACATATTTGTGGTAAGTATTGCTAGTAGGTGGCTAGATGTGTCATGTACGAAGTTCAAACAACGAGTTAGTGGTTCGTCACGTCAAGTTTGTCTTGGTTCTTTGAATTTAGCACGTATCTGTGTCGTCGTGACGTAGAGGTCGAAGACATCTGCCGCTTTGCTTTCTCATTAGAGCGTTACATTTCTGTAAGTGTCATAATGTCTGTATTGGACGACAATTTTTAAGTATTGTTTTAGCTTTTAGACGAGAATGTTTTAAAATAGTATATTTACATTTGACACTATAAGTTTGAGTTAGTGAGCAATCTCTAGATTTTAGAACTAACATGATATTGTTTGCTCTATATAACAAGTTAGCACACGTATATTTATTGTGTGCCAAGATTTTTGCCACTAACCGTAGCTAGAAGAAACTGTGAAAGGTTTATTTTTATAGTCAACTATTATTTTTGTTCCTGGCCTTGACGATATAAGCCTGCTGGCGGAAACAGAGTCTTATATATTTATCACTGAATATCTTGAATGCCTTAAATATATATTTTTTAAATAACATTTTATTTACTTCAAAAACCTAATGTTAAACATTTAAATTAATATTAGCACTAGCGTGTTGACGTCCCGTCGTGTTCTCCTTAAATAACCATCTGAAGTTTTAATATACATTACATGAGTTATTAAGGCGAACTCGTTACAGGCAATACATGGGCAGTGTTGGCATTTACAAAGGTACTTGTTAAGAATCAACAATGTCGTGGGGCTAGTATTTGCGGGACGAGCAGGATACAAACCGGTCCGGTGCAGCCTTCCCGGTAAAAACTAACATCCTACCAGTACTTATGGCTAGCTACTCCTTAAGGCACTGTTTGAAATCTTGTTCTTTAATAGCGCGAAGAATTGTTTTTGTGAATTTTCCGGAAAAATTACTTATGTTTTCCTTCTGTCTTTTCTTATTTTCTATTATTCTAAAATTGTTTTCTTCAAGAAAAGTAGTATTACCTAAGAGTTTATTGAAGCTGTAATATAAATGATATTATGTAGGTGTCTCATTCCTGAAATGTACTAATTATTTTTTAAATTTGTAATGCTTCATAGCTTCTAAAAGGCACTGTTATTTTTTCTGAAAATTATAATAGTAAAGTTTGCAGAAAATAGGTAACTGTTGCAACATGTAAATGTATGATTCATTCACAGCCAAATTACAATAATATACTTCATACCTATACTTAAACTTTACTTTACTTTACTTAACTCTTAGCACCTTTCTCACTTGACAAGTTTTAAACAAACATTTTTATGTTCGTCCGGAAATAGTCCAACACTTAATAAAGCTTGACTTATCTACTCAAGTCGACATTTCTAACTTAAGTATTGCAACATGTCCATACTGGTTCTTCACGACAAGTTATCTGTAAGTTCTGTTACTTAACGAATTAACTGATATCCGTGTAGTTACTTGAATTAAACTTGTAAGCTGTCAAGGATTAGATAAAGATTAAATAAAAGGCAGATGCGGGTTCAATAAATTTTATTGGATACAAAACAAATTGGACATATTTTCAAATAACGATGCCTCAGGAACAAAAGGAAAGACGAACTTCAAAATGCATATAGTGCCAAAGTAGGGAAATGCAGAAAAATAATAGGAAAGATATTTAACGTACATCATGTTCCTCAGCTCATTTTGCCACAGTGTCTTTAAGGCATCTAATAATGACACGACTTCAGTGCAAAAGCCTTCGGAATTCCTGGAAAACTATGTTCATCAGCATCATCATCATCATGTTGCGTTTACTTCGTGGTCAACAGTCTAGATTTCATAGTTCCTCAATTTCCTCAATTAAGGCATCAAATCACTTTATCTTCGTTTGGTAAAGTGATGCTACAACCACGTTCATATTAACAAGCTATGTTGATTGCAGAACGTATAAATAATGACAGTCTACTATCTCCAAGCTAACGAAGGATAGAACGCCTATTTCCTTTACAGGATGTTGTTACACGCGTGGGTATATTTATATAGACACCCGGTTTATTTTCCTGATCTAAATATAATCAAACATCCTCATTAATATTGATGTCCAGTTCTTTCGACGGAAAATGTGTACCTAGGTTATTTTCACGAACACCAAGTAATTGAAAGCCTATTATAAAAGTAACGGCATGGCAGCGTTTGTTATTGATATTTTTTAAAGGCAACCGGTCACTACATGTGTCATAATTTGTGATCGACAATTTAATGGTCGGAGATTTGATTAGGGTATTCAAAAACCGGGGGCTCATCAAGCTTTAGCCTTTTTAACTGATTTCTAAAAAGGAGGAGGTTATATGTTCGTCGCGTATGTTTGTTTTTTTTTTTATGTATTTCCACCGATTTCTCCGTCAATTGTGGACCGATTTTGAAAATTCTTTTTTTGTTTGAAAGGGTGTGCTCTCGAATTGGTCCCATATAAATTTTATTAACTTTAATTTTAAAACTTATCATATCATCTACATACTAAGATGATATGATAAGTTTCTGTCACTGGTAGCAGGTAGTGGTATTCGAATATGTGTGGGGTAGGTACCATAACTAAAAAGTGAAAATTAAAAACTTATTACAAAAAAAAAAACAACCGACCTCCAAAAAAAAAACACTACAAAGTGAAAAATTACTTTAATTTCGGAAGTCGGTGGCAAAAAACGAAA
The DNA here is from genome assembly GCA_963680765.1 of Agrochola lychnidis. NCBI lineage: Eukaryota > Metazoa > Arthropoda > Insecta > Lepidoptera > Noctuidae > Agrochola > Agrochola lychnidis. The sequence goes on from OY796857.1 coordinate 10,808,243, forward strand.
ATACAAAACCCAAGACACCGACTTCCGAAATTAAAGTTATTTTTCACTTTGTAGTGTTTTTTTTTGGAGGTCGGTTGTTTTTTTTTTTTTTGTAAAAAGTTTTTATTATTATTACAGTAGTGTTCCGGGCCATTGTATCCGCTATATGGTAATGTACTTCACCGATATCTACACTAACCTAAAACTGTCTCCGGTAAACTGTAATAAGTTCAAGACAGCCACCGCCCAACCTTCCGGAGACCACAGGCGTGACGACGGCAACATTACCCATACAAACAACCACACTACAATTACATGAACTGTATAACGTGAAAAACAAGTACCTACACTACCTCTACCTAGGTACTGCAACAATTGATGACTGCAATGGAAATGATAAATGGCAGCGTGGGTAATAACAGCGGCAACGACATCAAATCACTAAGTAATATAACATTGCGCTGCATTACACAAGCGACGGTAATTTTGCGACGTAGATCGCGGCCAGGCGCGCCGCTTGCGCACTTCCAAACATAGAGTATGAAAACTTGCAGTACCTCCTTCGAATACAAGTTTTTTTTTTGTAGGTAGGTCATCTCGTAGTTGACCTCTGAGATCATGACTACTTAACCGGGCTTTCCTGTGGGTGCCTTAAGCTACTACACTTAAAACCTCCAGCCAGAGGTTATTCAACTACCTCATTAAAACTAGGTAAACGCTCGCTAAGGGCACCCCCTGTGGGATACGAACCTCGACTTAGGGCGTCAACCGGAGGGAGGACATCAAGGATGGGACGGGCTGGATCGAATACTAGTGTAATTACGCTTAAGTAAGTAAACTACGTGCGAGCATGTAAATGCGTTTGTGCATGTGCATTGATGCTGTATAACTTTGGTAAAAAACACTTCATCGTGCCTAGCAATCGTGTAAAGATCTATAGATCGTGTTTTCAATCCGTATATAAATCTTAAGTGCTTGGGCGAGCGAGTTCTGCTTCGGTGAAAATAGAGAATGCTCATTTAATACTACAGGATAGTACCTACTAATTCCATGCTGCCATGATCATTATTCTAATGTCAATAACGTCATGTCATTATTAATTATCTTGTTCTAAACTTTGGGCGACCGAGCTTTGCTCGGTTGAAAATACGGAGAAAACTAATTTTCCCAGATATGAGACCTAGTTAGATCGATTTTTCGGCCCCATAAACCCCTATATTGCAACTTTCATCGAAATTGTTAGAGCCGATTTCGAGAGCTTAAGTAGGTACAAATATATAAATAAACAAATTACATATATACATTCAAATTTTGCTCGTTTAATAGTATTGGATAGGATGTATCCGGGATAAATCATAATGTCCGTGAACTTGGCAGATCATTTCCCAGCAGAGCATGAAAAAATGTGAGTTCTATTGGCATGCGGATGAGTTCTAGAGTTCCTTATAATTAAAAAAAATAGTTCTGGCTTTTTTGCCTGAAAAAAGTCGAATGAAAATATGCTCTGCTAACTTCCGTTAGCAGATCATTTTTTCCAAAATTAAAATTTTAAAACTGATTTAGGTGCACAATGGTGAGCTCTATAGTTCCTAATACTTTTCCGGAAGAGTTCTGCTGACATAAATTTAAAAAATAAAAAAATAAAAAATTGGCCTTTTACGAGAAAAAGACAATCATTTTGATAAAATAGCCGTGAATGACGTAATTTGTGGATTTTCATAGATGTTTTGGGGTAAAATTAATAACTAAGATTCTAGTAACAAAAGAAAAACTAAATGAAAGCAGAAGATCAGCAGAAGTATCAGAAGAGCCTTGTGAAAAAGATAGGTTGGGAGAAATCGAGGTTTCATTAAGTGTTTAAGTTAGTAGGATCAAAAAAGAATTTGAATACGAATAAGGAGCATGAATGCCTCGTTTTCTGATGCATCTATGATAGAACTATCCGACAACATGAAACAATAACCCAGAACTGTAACTCAGGTGTCAGCAGAGCATGGTTGAAAAGTTAGATTAGTAAAAATCGAGGTTTAATTTAATATCTTAATCGTAAAATCATTATAAAAAAACCAGAACACCTGAGGAGCTGGAACTCTTCGTTTACTGATGCAACTATTAAAGAAATAACCGAGAATTTGCAAAAATGACCCAAAACTCCGACTCAGGTATCAGCAAAGCATGGGTAAAGGTTTAGATAAGTTGAAATTGATATTTAATTCAGTGTATCAGTAAAAAATATACTAAAAAAATTGAGTAGCTCCAAGGTGCGGGAACTCCTTGATTCCTGATGCATGTGTAACAGAGCTATCTGATAACATGCAATACAAACCCAGAACCTTGACTCAGGTGTCAGCAGAGCATGGTTGAAAAGTTAGATTAGTAAAAATCGAGATTTAATTTAGTGTCTTTATCGTGAAATCATTATAAAAAACCACAACACCTGAGGAGCTGGAACTCCTCGTTTCCTGATGAACGTGTAACAGAACTATCTGACAACATGCAACACAAACCCGGAACTTTGACTCAGGTGTCAGCAGAGCATGGGTAAAGATTTTTATAAGTTGAAATTGACATTTAATTCAGTGTGTCAGTAAAAAATATACTAAAAAAATTGAGTAGCTCTTAGGTGCGGGAACTCCTCGATTCCTGATGCATGTGTAACAGAGCTATCCGACAACATGCAATACAAACCCAGAACTTTGACTCAGGTGTCAGCAGAGCATGGGTAAACATTTTAATACGTTGAAATTGACATTTAATTCAGTGTGTCAGTAAAAAATATACTAAAAAAATTGAGTAGCTCTTAGGTGCGGAAACTCCTCGATTCCTGATGCATGTGTAACAGAGCTATCCGACAACATGCAATACAAACCCAGAACTTTGACTCAGGTGTCAGCAGAGCATGGGTAAACATTTTAATACGTTGCAATTGACATTTAATTCAGTGTGTCAGTAAAAAATATACTAAAAAAATTGAATAGCACTTAGGAGCGGAAACTCCTCAATTCCTGATGCATGTGTAACAGAGCTATCCGACAACATGCAATACAAACCCAGAATTTTGACTCAGGTGTCAGCAGAGCATGGTTGAAAAGTTAGATTAGTAAAAATTGAGATTTAATTTAGTGTCTTTATCGTAAAATCATTATAAATAACCACAACACCTGAGGAGCTGGAACTCCTCGATTCCTGATGTATATATAACAGAACTATCTAACAACATGCAACACAAACCCGGAACTTTGACTCAGGTGTCAGCAGAGCATGGGTAAAGATTTTAATACGTTGAAATTGATATTTACTTCAGTGTGTCAGTAAAAAATATACTAAAAAAATTGAGTAGGTCCAAGGTGCGGGAACTCTTCGTTTCCTGATGCATGTGTAACAGAACTATCCGATAACATGCAATATAAACCCAGAACTCTGACTCAGATGTCAGCAGAGCATGGGTAAAAGTTTATATAATTTGAAATTGATATTTAATTTAGTGTATCAGTAAAAAACTTACTTAAAAATTTTAGAAGCTCCAAGGAGCAGGAACTCTTCGTTTCCTGATGCATGTGTAACAGAGCTATCCGACAACATGCAATACAAACCCAAAACTTTGACTCAGGTGTCAGCAGAGCATGGGTAAACATTTTAATACGTTGCAATTGACATTTAATTCAGTGTGTCAGTAAAAAATATACTAAAAAAATTGAATAGCTCTTAGGTGCGGGAAATCCTCGATTCCTGATGCATGTGTAACAGAGCTATCCGACAAAATGCAATACAAACCCAAAACTTTGACTCAGGTGTCAGCAGAGCATGGGTAAACATTTTAATACGTTGAAATTGACATTTAATTCAGTGTGTCAGTAAAAAATATACTAAAAAAATTGAGTAGCTCTTAGGTGCGGGAACTCCTCGATTCCTGATGCATGTGTAACAGAGCTATCCGACAACATGCAATACAAACCCAGAACTTTGACTCAGGTGTCAGAAGAGCATGGGTAAACATTTTAATACGTTGCAATTGACATTTAATTCAGTGTGTCAGTAAAAAATATACTAAAAAAATTGAATAGCTCTTAGGTGCGGAAACTCCTCAATTCCTGATGCATGTGTAAAAAAGCTATCAGACAACATGCAATACAAACCCAGAACTTTGACTCAGGTGTCAGCAGAGCATGGTTGAAAAGTTAGATTAGTAAAAATTGAGATTTAATTTAGTGTCTTTATCGTAAAATCATTATAAATAACTACAACACCTGAGGAGCTGGAACTCCTCGTTTCCTGATGTATATATAACAGAACTATCTAACAACATGCAACACAAACCCGGAACTTTGACTCAGGTGTCAGCAGAGCATGGGTAAAGATTTTAATACGTTGAAATTGATATTTACTTCAGTGTGTCAGTAAAAAATATACTAAAAAAATTGAGTAGGTCCAAGGTGCGGGAACTCTTCGTTACCTGATGCATGTGTAACAGAACTATCCGATAACATGCAATATAAACCCAGAACTCTGACTCAGATGTCAGCAGAGCATGGGTAAATGTTTATATAATTTGAAATTGATATTTAATTTAGTGTATCAGTAAAAAACTTACTTAAAAATTTTAGAAGCTCCAAGGAGCAGGAACTCTTCGTTTCCTGATGCATGTGTAACAGAGCTATCCGACAACATGCAATACAAACCCAGAACCTTGACTCAGGTGTCAGCAGAGCATGGTTGAAAAGTTAGATTAGTAAAAATCGAGATTTAATTTAGTGTCTTTATCGTGAAATCATTATAAAAAATCACAACACCTGAGGAGCTGGAACTCCTCGTTTCCTGATGTATGTGTAACAGAACTATCTGACAACATGCAACACAAAACAAACCCAGAACTTTGACTCAGGTGTCAGCAGAGCATGGGTAAACATTTTAACACGTTGAAATTGACATTTAATTCAGTGTGTCAGTAAAAAATATACTAAAAAAATTGAGTAGCTCCTAGGTGCGGGAACTCCTTGATTCCTGATGCATGTTTAAAAAAGCTATCCGATGCCATGCAAAACAAATCCAAAACTTTGACTCAGGTGTCAGCAGAGCATGGGTAAACATTTTAATACGTTGAAATTGACATTTAATTCAGTGTGTCAGTAAAAAATATACTAAAAAAATTGAGTAGCTCTTAGGTGCGGGAACTCCTCGATTCCTGATGCATGTGTAACAGAGCTATCCGATAACATGCAAATCAAACCCAGAACTTTGACTCAGGTGTCAGCAGAGCATGGGTAAACATTTAAATACGTTGAAATTGACATTTAATTCAGTGTGTCAGTAAAAAATATACTAAAACAATTGAGTAGCTCTTAGGTGCGGGAACTCCTCGATTCCTGATGCATGTGTAATAGAGCTATCCGACAACATGCAAAACAAATCCAGAACTTTGACTCAGGTGTCAGCAGAGCATGGTTGAAAAGTTAGATTAGTAAAAATCGAGATTTAATTTAGTGTCTTTATCGTGAAATCATTATAAAAAACCACAACACCTGAGGAGCTGGAACTCCTCGTTTCCTGATGTATGAATAACAGAACTATCTGATAACATGCAACACAAACCCGGAACTTTGACTCAGGTGTCAGCAGAGCATGGGTAAAGATTTTTATAAGTTAAAATTGACATTTAATTCAGTGTGTCAGTAAAAAATATACTAAAAAAATTGAGTAGCTCTAAGGTGCGGGAACTCTTCGATTCCTGATGCATGTGTAACAGAGCTATCTGATTACATGAAATACAGACCCAGAACTTTGACTCAGGTGTCAGCACAACATGGGTAAACTTTTTAATACGTTGAAATTGACATTTAATTCAGTGTGTCAGTAAAAAATATACTAAAAAAATTGAGTAGCTCTTAGGTGCGGGAACTCCTCGATTCCTGATGCATATGTAACAGAGCTATCCGATAATATGCAACACAAACCCGGAACTTTGACTCAGGTGTCAGCAGAGCATGGGGAAAGATTTTTATAAGTTGAAATTGACATTTAATTCAGTGTGTCAGTAAAAAATATACTAAAAATATTGAGTAGCACCAAGGTGCGGGAACTCCTTGATTCCTGATGTATGTGTAACAGAGCTATATGATAACATGCAATACAAATCCAGAACTTTGACTCAGGTGTCAGCAGAGCATGGGTAAACATTTTAATACGTTGAAATTGACATTTAATTCAGTGTGTCAGTAAAAAATATACTAAAAAAATTGAGTAGCTCTTAGGTGCGGGAACTCCTCGATTCCTGATGTATGTGTAACAGAGCTATCCGATAACATGCAATACAAACCCAGAACTTTGACTCAGGTGTCAGCAGAGCATGGGTAAACATTTTAATACGTTGAAATTGACATTTAATTCAGTGTGTCAGTAAAAAATATACTAAAAAAATTGAGTAGCTCTTAGGTGCGGGAACTCCTCGATTCCTGATGCATGTGTAACAGAACTATCTGATAACATGAAATACAGACCCAGAACTTTGACTCAGGTGTCAGCAGAGCATGGGTAAAGATTTTTATATGTTGAAATTGACATTTAATTCAGTGTGTCAGTAAAAAATATACTAAAAAAATTGAGTAGCTCTAAGGTGCGGGAACTCCTCGATTCCTGATGCATGTGTAACAGTGCTATCTGATAACATGAAATACAGACCCAGAACTTTGACTCAGGTGTCAGCAGAGCATGGGTAAACATTTTAATACGTTGAAATTGACATTTAATTCAGTGTGTCAGTAAAAAATATACTAAAAAAATTGAGTAGCTCCTACGTGCGGGAACTCCTTGATTCCTGATGCATGTGTAACAAAGCTATCCGATGCCATGCAAAACAAACCCAAAACTTTAACTCAAGTGTCAGCAGAGCATGGGTAAACATTTTAATACGTTGAAATTGACATTTAATTCAGTGTGTCAGTAAAAAATATACTAAAAAAATTGAGTAGCTCCAAGGTGCGGGAACTCCTTGATTCCTGATGCATGTGTAATAGAGCTATCTGATATCATGCAATACAAACCCAGAACTTTGACTCAGGTGTCAGCAGAGCATAGGTAAACATTTTAATACGTTGCAATTGACATTTAATTCAGTGTGTCAGTAAAAAATATACTAAAAAAATTGAATAGCTCTTAGGTGCGGGAACTCCTCGATTCCTGATGCATATGTAACAGAGCTATCCGACAACATGCAATACAAACCCAGAACTTTGACTCAGGTGTATGCAGAGCATGGGTAAACATTTTAATACGTTGAAATTGACATTTAATTCAGTGTGTCAGTAAAAAATATACTAAAAAAATTGAGTAGCTCTTAGGTGCGGGAACTCCTCGATTCCTGATGCATGTGTAACAGAGCTATCCGACAACATGCAATACAAATCCAGAACTTCGACTCAGGTGTCAGCAGAGCATGGTTGAAAAGTTAGATTAGTAAAAATCGAGATTTAATTTAGTGTCTTTATCATGAAATCATTATAAAAAACCACAACACCTGAGGAGCTGGAACTCCTCGTTTCCTGATGTATGAATAACAGAACTATATAATAACATGCAAAACAAACCCGGAACTTTGACTCAGGTGTCAGCAGAGCATGGGTAAAGATTTTTATATGTTGAAATTGACATTTAATTCAGTGTGTCAGTAAAAAATATACTAAAAAAATTGAGTAGCTCTTAGGTGCGGGAACTCCTCGATTCCTGATGCATGTGTAACAGAGCTATCCGAAAACATGCAAAACAAACCCAGAACTTTGACTCAGGTGTCAGCAGAGCATGGGTAATCATTTTAATACGTTGAAATTGACATTTAATTCAGTGTGTCAGTAAAAAATATACTAAAACAATTGAGTAGCTCTTAGGTGCGGGAACTCCTCGATTCCTGATGCATGTGTAACAGAGCTATTCGACAACATGCAAAACAAATCCAGAACTTTGACTCAGGTGTCAGCAGAGCATGGTTGAAAAGTTAGATTATTAAAAATCGAGATTTAATTTAGTGTCTTTATCGTGAAATCATTATAAAAAACCACAACACCTGAGGAGCTGGAACTCCTCGTTTTCTGATGTATGAATAATAGAACTATCTGATAACATGCAAAACAAACCCGGAACTTTGACTCAGGTGTCAGCAGAGCATGGGTAAAGATTTTTATATGTTGAAATTGACATTTAATTCAGTGTGTCAGTAAAAAATATACTAAAAAAATTGAGTAGCTCCAAGGTGCGGGAACTCCTCGATTCCTGATGCATGTGTAACAGAGCTATCTGATAACATGAAAAACACACCCAGAACTTTGACTCAGGTGTCAGCACAGCACGGGTAAACTTTTTAATACGTTGAAATTGACATTTAATTCAGTGTGTCAGTAAAAAATATACTAAAAATATTGAGTAGCACCAAGGTGCGGGAACTCCTTGATTCCTGATGTATGTGTAACAGAGCTATATGATAACATGCAATACAAACCCAGAACTTTGACTCAGGTGTCAGCAGAGCATGGGTAAACATTTTAATACGTTGAAATTGACATTTAATTCAGTATGTCAGTAAAAAATATACTAAAAAAATTGAGTAGCTCTTAGGTGCGGGAACTCCTCGATTCCTGATGCATGTGTAACAGAGCTATCCGATAACATGCAATACAAACCCAGAACTTTGACTCAGGTGTCAGCAGAGCATGGGTAAACATTTTAATACGTTGAAATTGACATTTAATTCAGTGTGTCAGTAAAAAATATACTAAAAAAATTGAGTAGCTCTTAGGTGCGGGAACTCCTCGATTCCTGATGCATGGTTAACAGAGCTATCCGACAAAATGCAATACAAACCCAAAACTTTGACTCAGGTGTCAGCAGAGCATGGTTGAAAAGTTAGATTAGTAAAAATTGAGATTTAATTTAGTGTCTTTATCGTAAAATCATTATAAATAACCACAACACCTGAGGAGCTGGAACTCCTCGTTTCCTGATGTATGAATAACAGAACTATATGATAACATGCAAAACAAACCCGGAACTTTGACTCAGGTGTCAGCAGAGCATGGGTAAAGATTTTTATAAGTTGAAATTGACATTTAATTCAGTGTGTCAGTAAAAAATATACTAAAAATATTGAGTAGCACCAAGGTGCGGGAACTCCTTGATTCCTCATGCATGTGTAACAGAGCTATCTGATAACATGCAATACAAACCCAGAAATTTGACTCAGGTGACAGCAGAGCATGGGTAAACATTTTAATACGTTGAAATTGACATTTAATTCAGTGTGTCAGTAAAAAATATACTAAAAAAATTGAATAGCTCCAAGGTGCGGGAACTCCTTGATTCCTGATGCATGTGTAACAGAGCTATCTGATAACATGCAATACAAACCCAGAACTTTGACTCAGGTGTCAGCAGAGCATGGGTAAACATTTTAATACGTTGAAATTGACATTTAATTCAGTGTGTCAGTAAAAAATATACTTAAAAAATTGAGTAGCTCCTACGTGCGGGAACTCCTCGATTCCTGATGCATATGTGACAGAGCTATCCGATAATATGCAACACAAACCCGGAACTTTGACTCAGGTGTCAGCAGAGCATGGGTAAAGATTTTTATAAGTTGAAATTGACATTTAATTCAGTGTGTCAGTAAAAAATATACTAAAAAAATTGAGTAGCTCCAAGGTGCGGGAACTCCTTGATTCCTGATGCATGTGTAATAGAGCTATCTGATAACATGCAATACAAACCCAGAACTTTGACTCAGGTGTCAGCAGAGCATGGGTAAACATTTTAATACGTTGCAATTGACATTTAATTCAGTGTGTCAGTAAAAAATATACTAAAAAAATTGAATAGATCCAAGGTGCGGGAACTCCTTGATTCCTGATGCATGTGTAACAGAGCTATCTGATAACATGCAATACAAACCCAGAACTTTGACTCAGGTGTCAGCAGAGCATGGGTAAACATTTTAATACGTTGAAATTGACATTTAATTCAGTGTGTCAGTAAAAAATATACTAAAAAAATTGAGTAGCTTTTAGGTGCGGGAACTATTCGATTCCTGATGCATGTGTAACAGAGCTATCCGACAACATGCAATACAAATCCAGAACTTCGACTCAGGTGTCAGCAGAGCATGGTTGAAAAGTTAGATTAGTAAAAATCGAGATTTAATTTAGTGTCTTTATCATGAAATCATTATAAAAAACCACAACACCTGAGGAGCTAGAACTCCTCGTTTCCTGATGTATGAATAATAGAACTATATGATAACATGCAAAACAAACCCGGAACTTTGACTCAGGTGTCAGCAGAGCATGGGTAAAGATTTTTATATGTTGAAATTGACATTTAATTCAGTGTGTCAGTAAAAAATATACTAAAAAAATTGAGTAGCTCTTAGGTGCGGGAACTCCTCGATTCCTGATGCATGTGTAACAGAGCTATCCGATAACATGCAAAACAAACCCAGAACTTTGACTCAGGTGTCAGCAGAGCATGGGTAAACATTTTAATACGTTGAAATTGACATTTAATTCAGTGTGTCAGTAAAAAATATACTAAAACAATTGAGTAGCTCTTAGGTGCGGGAACTCCTCGATTCCTGATGCATGTGTAACAGAGCTATTCGACAACATGCAAAACAAATCCAGAACTTTGACTCAGGTGTCAGCAGAGCATGGTTGAAAAGTTAGATTATTAAAAATCGAGATTTAATTTAGTGTCTTTATCGTGAAATCATTATAAAAAACCACAACACCTGAGGAGCTGGAACTCCTCGTTTTCTGATGTATGAATAATAGAACTATCTGATAACATGCAACACAAACCCATAACTTTGACTCAGGTGTCAGCAGAGCATGGGTAAAGATTTTTATATGTTGAAATTGACATTTAATTCAGTGTGTCAGTAAAAAATATACTAAAAAAATTGAGTAGCTCTTAGGTGCGGGAACTCCTCGATTCCTGATGCATGTGTAACAGAGCTATCTGATAACATGAAATACACACCCAGAACTTTGACTCAGGTGTCAGCACAGCACGGGTAAACTTTTTAATACGTTGAAATTGACATTTAATTCAGTGTGTCAGTAAAAAATATACTAAAAATATTGAGTAGCACCAAGGTGCGGGAACTCCTTGATTCCTGATGTATGTGTAACAGAGCTATATGATAACATGCAATACAAACCCAGAACTTTGACTCAGGTGTCAGCAGAGCATGGGTAAACATTTTAATACGTTGAAATTGACATTTAATTCAGTATGTCAGTAAAAAATATACTAAAAAAATTGAGTAGCTCTTAGGTGCGGGAACTCCTCGATTCCTGATGCATGTGTAACAGAGCTATCCGATAACATGCAATACAAACCCAGAACTTTGACTCAGGTGTCAGCAGAGCATGGGTAAACATTTTAATACGTTGAAATTGACATTTAATTCAGTGTGTCAGTAAAAAATATACTAAAAAAATTGAGTAGCTCTTAGGTGCGGGAACTCCTCGATTCCTGATGCATGTGTAACAGAGCTATCTGACAAAATGCAA